>CM073558.1:8998000-10246000 GCA_037074615.1 Leucaena leucocephala
CCATAATAAAATTTCTGTATCATATCAGATTATCCAGCTTACCTTCCTCTATTTACTGATGGAATATGGGACTGAAATACTTCTAGGCAGTTCTAACCCTTTTCAGGCTGATATTTCTATAATTATAATTTTGCCCTTGAACTTTTCTCTTAATTATGTTTAAGTCCTTTAACTTTTAGAAATTACCACTTTTGGCCCAAATCTTGTTTTTACTTTAACTTTTGGCCTTTAACCTTTTCTAATTTTCGGTTTAGTCATTCTCTTTCTTCAAGACCCATCTAACCTTTATTTTTTCTTCTGATCTTCGTCATAATCCTTTCTAAACCTCTTTCCACTATCAGTTCTATACGGATAGGAAAAAATTAGGATATGACACCGTACAGTAGTACTATCTATGGCTGAGCTCTTGATATTGATGGTGGCATCGATTTCCATGGCTATGCGTGGCTAAGTGCATAATTCTCTAATTCAATGGCAAATGCATAAGCTTAGGATTTTAAAAGGGGAGTTTAAGTTACTCTAATTTTCTACCCATTAGTTATTTTATGATTCCTAAGTCTTAGGATTAATTTTATAATTATTAGGAAGCTTGATAATAATTTATTCATATTTATTGATGATTATTGTAACTAGATTACAGTTTAACATTTGATATTGAACTGATTAAAATTTAATTTCATTACTCTGTTTTGGATCAAGACTTAGTATTGAGATTATAGTGAATATTTAGTGATTTTTCAAGTTGGCTTGAATTATTGGATCATTGTATCTCTTACTAGCTTTAATCCTATTTTTATGAATTATTGAGTTATAGTTGAGCATTGAGTTTTAATATCTTTAGACCTATTTTACTATTCTGGTGGCAGTTAGTAGATTAGGACTTTAGAAAATAATTTGTAAAAATTTGAGGTGACTCAATTGTTGGATTAAAAGCTTAATTATAATTCTTAATTCATTATTTATAACTCCTATATCTATTAAAACTATGATTGGCTGGCTGCTTTATTGAATTGTATAATTGCATTTATTATTGTTAATAACTTGCATTATCATTCCATTCACTCTTTATTAATTATCTAAATTAAAAACAATAAAAATATTTTATTTAAATTTATTTTTCATTCATTACATTTAGTTGTTAGTCAATAAAAACAAACCTCATTTTCTAACTTAGGTTGCATTGCATTTAGTTATTTAGGAATTCAATTTTAGTTTTGGCTCTTTAAAGAGAACGACCCGAGGTTGCACTATACGCAATCTTTGATTTAAATTTTGAAGTAACCCTAAGGCAACATCGGATGTGAGGTTATTTCAAGTGGCATTGTTGCCAGGGAGCCATGAAATTGGTTTACTAGAAACTAAGTGTCATGTAACATTGATTGGGATTTATTTATTTGTTGAGCCTTTCTTAGGTAGTTTGCATAATTTTTGCATTTGCATTTTCATTTGTATTTTTTGAAAAAAATTAAATAAAAATTTAGTTTATTTTTTTTGGTTTTTTTGTTCTTCCTTTTTCTTTTTCTTTTTTGTTTTGTTTGATTCATTTTGTTTTATTTGGTTTTTCTTTTATTCTGATTTTTTTATTTGACAGATATCTTTAGTAAACACCTATCTATTAGTGATTCTGAATCAGAAAAAAAAAACCCATGAATGATTTTAATGATAATAATGAATATATTTGGTTTAATGGGAATAATAGATATGGTGAGAATAACTTATGGTATACTAGTGAAGATAATAAAAGCATGAGAGGGATTTATAATTATAATATTAATTATGATCCTTATGATTTTTATACTAATGATATGAATTTTGAAATTAAAGGAACTTTAAATTCTTTCTTACCTAGATTCTATAGCTTTGTAGGTGATGATTCCTACTATAACCCTATAATCTAGGTTGGAAAGATCACCATGACTTTAGATGGATTAGAGATCAAGGCAACACTTGAAAATTTCTCAAATCAAGTTGTGTCTAATCAAGGGACATCATTTTCTATTTTTGGAGGTAATAAACTTTCTATGATCGTGAAAGGTATTTCTGAACTTAATTCAAAATGTGACCATCATAATTCATAAGCTGAGACTAAGTTACATGCTATGGAGAATAAGATGGACTCATGTGTATAAAATGTGTTCTCTAAATTAGAGCAAATAGAGACTAAGCATGAGAACTTAAATGATTTTGTTACTCAAATCTCCAACAACTTGAGTAAACAACAAGTAAAGAGTATTGGTTCTATACCCTCCAACACAGTGATAAATCCTCAATCCATGAATACAATCACACTGAGAAGTGGTAAGGAAAGTGGAGCTAATAGAATTCAATTTGAAGAGAATGAAGAGGATGAAGAATCAATTAATGAGGAAATAGAAGTTGAGTCTCCTCTGACTTATACTGCTCAAGAAATTTCTCAAGTTAAGAAAGAAGCCTCTATTCAATCTGAAAGCCTACAAGAAAAGAAGCTCTTGGAGCATTCTAAAAATAAACATAAGTACAAAATGATAAAGAGGCTACAACTATCACGAAGATACAAGTAGAGAAAGTATCACCTTCTGACTCCACAGGTGATGAGGAGACTGATATTCATGAACCTAACAAGTATGACATGGCTATGAAGCATGGTGATACTTTTACTTGTCTATCTTCCTCCCTTCTCATTTATGTACATGTGAGGGTGGCGTATCATGTGTCTATTGTTTAGAGATAGATATATGGCTTTCTACTACTCATGATTTTGATGCATCATCTTGTTTCAATTATGATATTACTACTGATTATGCACTTGATAAGTTTAAGGAAGGTATTTTTGTTGTATTGTCAGGATCCACACGATGAAGTAAAGGCTACCATAATAACTGAGGAAGTCACTCTAACACCACAAAATGCCATAACAAAGAAAAGGAAGCATAAAACTAAGCCCAAACCATCACAAATTATGTCTACCATTCAAGAGGATGAAAAGGAGGGTGCTGATAAGGATGAAATATTATCATGTGATTTGACACATGATAAAGGCTTAATCACTGATGATTACATTATAATTCCTCATGTTAAAGTCAAGACTCTTACTGAAGGAAGTCTTATTGATTTTATTGGATGTGTGAAATACTTGTGTTCTTATATATCTTATAGAGTTCTGACATCTAGTATCTTGATTACTAACCTCTCACACTTGAAAGCTTTTCACGATTTTAAGTATTTTGATTCTTGTCCCATACCTGGAGTTGGAAAAGATGTTGCTTGTGTTTTGTCAAATCTCTTGGAGGTTCCTTAAGAAAATTGTATGGTGATAATTATATCCCCTATATTAGGGCTCCTCCAATTAATCAGGAACCACTACCATTAAAGAAGAATAATGTAGGAGATGGAGCTACAACAAAGAGATGCATGTTTCTTATCCGGGATGAGAACTTCTCTTACAAGAGTTTGAAGAGATTTCATCATCAAGGTTGTCCCTTTCCTTCCTTGCCTCCATACCCTTTGATATATTGAGCTTTATTGTTTAGGAGTAAGTGTGGGGTAGGGACCATCAGAGTAGTTTTAGATTTATTTGCTTTATATCTTTTAACAATTTCTTAGAATATGTTGCATTTTAAGGATTTCTTAGTCTTAAGTTAGTTTTTCTTTGAATAAATCTCCCTTTTTAGCTCATGACGCTTTAATAATTTTTCCTTATCTCTTTGATATATGCTTTAGTGATGCGTTGAGGACAACACATAGTTTAAGTGTGGGAAAGGGATTGCTTTTGCTGATTTGTTTTACCGTTGGTTGAATCGCCATAATTTTAAAAATTCAAAATTTTTTAACCTTTGAACTAAATTGATTGGATTTTTCCCCACTGTATGAGTGAATTATTGTTGTGATTTCCACCTTCCACTTGACTTTTGCAATCATTTGGCTTTATTTTTAAATCCTTATTATTTTATGCATGTGAACATTAACATGTCTAAGTAAGAATGTATTTTAATTTGGGTAATTTTTATTCTTAATTAGTTAGCATAGTGGAGTGTCTTTGGTGCAGTGTTATTAACATGCTTCGTAGCTTGATCTTAGGAAGGAAACATATTAGAGAAAGCCTTGATGGAAGGATTTTGAGCCTTACTTTTCTTTCTTATCTTGTGTGATTTTTACCTAGTTTTGGTTAACCTCTAGAACTTGTCTAGATTCTTTTTCAAAGCTGTATTGATACCTAGATTTGTGAGCATGATAGGGACATTCATTTATAAACCCTTTTACCCAAACACAAGCCATCTCAATTGTCCTTTGCTTACCCATTTTGAGCCTATCACGTTCATTTCATTCCATTGATTTTGAATAAGTGATTTGCATGAGTTACATTATGTTCTTCAAGATTACATATGCACTATTGATATTGGTAACTTTATCATTTTTGTGTTGTTTTGCCAAAAAAAGGAGAAAAGAAATATAAAAGACCATAAAGAGAAGAAAATGTTCAGAAAAAACCAATAAGGAAGTTAGAAAAGAAAGAGAAGAAAAAGAAAACAGACAACAATGAATAAAGTTTGAAATAAGTTATCTATTGGCATATTGATGTTCATTTAGTAGTTGCACTTAGCTTACCTTGAGCTATCTCTCAATACTCATGCATTAACTTGTTCTACATTTTATTCCATCCATTCATTAGCTTTTCACCAACATTACATCCTTATAAAGTTCCCTTGATCATGAATCTATAGTATGCTAGTGGTAGAGATGGTAGAATCTTTATAAGCCTATGGTATGTGCTAATCTAGATGGATTGAGTGAAAATTCCCTATATTTGAGAGTTGAGTGGGAAACTTATGCCTATGAGAGATCTATTTTGTTTACCTTCCTCTATCTTACTATGTCCTTTATGTTAATTTCTTTGCACTGAAACATTCTATGACTGTTTATTGATTAGGGATGGACGTTCTTAAGTTGATTGCATATTCTTACCTTGTCAGGTTTAAGTGTACTTTCATTTAGTTTAACCGTTGGATTCTTTTTCATAATATTTTGCCCAAGAGTGCAAAAGGCTAAGTGTGAGGGAGTTGATAAACCCATATTTTTATATATTTATTCATATTATTTTAGTGGACTTTTGTCATTATTTTGGTTCTTAATTGTATAGTTTGTGCACTATTTAGATTAATATATCTTACATTGAATTAGTGCTTAATAGGGGGTATAATTGTCATATTTTTATTCTTTCTCCTAAAAAATTATTTTTTTGGAGCAAAAAGTATTATATTATTATGATTTGTATTTCAGGTACTCAGGAGAAATAAGAACTTATAAATAACAACAAAGGACTACAAATTAAAAAATTGCATATAAAGACCCAATGGGCCAAACCTTGCGATTTGGCGCATTAGTTTTATTTTATTCCTTTTAGCTTTTGTTAACAGGGGCAACACATAAAAGGAGGAAAAAGAGAAAGCAGAGGTGATGCCGCGAAGAATAAGCTAGGGCTATGAGAATCCTTGCATAGGGAGCAGAGAACACAAGCAGCGGCACAACTCTACCTCCATCTCAGTGGCTATCACCTTCCATCATCCATCCATAACCCATCTCACTCTCCATCAGCTTCCAATTCATTATAGCAAAGCACATGGCGACATGACAAGCTTTGTTGGCTAGCACACTCCACAGTCAGCAGACAACAGCAGCGCCGTACAGTAGTACTATCCATGGTTGAGCTCTTGATATTGATGGTGGCATCGATTTCTATGGCTATGCGTGGCTAAGTGCCCAATTCTCTAATTCAATGACAAATGCATAAGCTTGGGATTTTAAAAGGGGAGTTTAAGTTACTCTAATTTTTTACCCATTAGTTATTTTATGATTCCTAGGACTTAGGATTAATTTTATAATTATTGGGAAGCTTGATAATAATTTATTCATATTTATTGATGATTATTGTAACTAGATTACTGTTTAACATTTGATATTGATTGATTAAAACTTAATTTCATTACTCTGTTTTGGGTCAAGACTTAGTATTGAGATTATAGTGAATATTTAGTGATTTTTCAAGGTGGCTTGAATTATTGGATCATTGTATCTCTTGCTAGCTTTAATCCTATATTTATGAATTATTGAGTTATAGTTGAGCATTGAGTTTTAATATCTTTAGACCTATTTTACTATTCTGGTGGCAGTTAGTAGATTAGGACTTTAGAAAATAATTTGTGGCAATTCGAGGTGACTCAGTTGTTGGATTAAAAGCTTAATTATAATTCTTAATTCATTGTTTATAACTCCCATATCTATTGAAGCTATGATTGGCTGCTTTATTGAATTGTATAATTGCATTTATTATTGTTAATAACTTGCATTATCATTCCATTCACTCTTTATTAATTATCTAAATTAAAAACACCAAAAATATTTTATTTAAATTTATTTTTCATACATTGTATTTAGTTGTTAGTCAATAAAAACAAAGCTCATTTTCTAACTTAGGTTACATTGCATTTAGTTACTTAGGAATTTTTTGGCTCCTTAAAGAGAATGACCCAAGGTTGTACTATAAGTTATCCTTGGTTTAAATTTTGAAGTAGCTCTTAGGCAACATCGGACGTAAGGTTGTTTCACGTGACATATGACTATTTCCAAGAGCTTTGTTGTTGCGTAGATGAAATAGTTCATACCTTAAAATTATGATTTATACATTATGTTTATGCCTATAATATGTAAATAATTACAGCTTCAATTTAATCTATAGAGGGCAAAGCTTTAACAGGAGTGGGGGGTCATGCCTACTTACGGCAAGATATGACCTTATCTCTATATACCACAAATGGGACTCCTCCAACAAATGAGTTTGTTGAGATGACAACATGTAATTAATTATATCGATTAATTAAATAATGATAATTAAGTTTAAGTATTCAATATTAATTGGCCTATGTTAATTTTGATAAGCCCGCATGGCTCAAGTGGATACCAAGTTATGGGAATCACAGGGGTTCTCTAGGGTAGATCCCACTGCATAATTGTTGGTGGGCTGCAACCCACCACACACCTAAGGAGAATTAGTGGGCTTAACCTTGGGCCCATACCAGTTAAGCTGCCCTGCTCAGGTGGTATTAGGCCTTCATAGACGCTGGGGACTTGTTAGTTTATACCGGTGTCCCACACACGAGAATGAGAACAAAGTGTGCCAAAGTACATGAGTTGGACCCTGAGGTATGAGACGAGATCATCTATGGATTGGGAGAGTATTTTAGGCAAGAAATTAGGGATGACATCCAAGAAAGAGCTTATAGAGGAGGTTTAGGGCTAGCTCGACCAGTTCCATTGGTTGTAGAACATCTAGTTAAGATTATGGCTCCAAACATCTAGCTACCTCAATTTTTGCTCAACCACACCTAGCTCGCTCATCCCCAGCAGCCAGCCTACCTCCTAACCCTAGTAGCCCGATGAGGATGAGGAAGATACAAGCCTACACTGCTGATTCTTATATTATTTAATTGTAATAAATTAAAAAATAATTATTGTTTAATATTTGACAATTTGTTTAATTAAAAACTTTAATTTTAATTATATTTTTTTATGTTAATTTAAACTTGTTTAAAAATTCGTAGGCGAGATTTTCTAGCTGTTATGCAAACCGCTAGAAATTTCCATCGTGGGCAGGATGTTCTAGCGATTGCACTAAACCACTAGAAATTTCTAGTGTGGGCTAGATTTTCTAGTGGTTAAAAACCACTAGAAATGTATCTGCTAGAAATATTTAGAACTATCATAAAAGTGAAACAACTTCATCCTAAGTGAACTTTAACTTCTATTTGTGCTTTCCTTTTGAAGTGTTAATGAGATGTGAGCAATATTGGTGATGGATAGGTAGTGGATCAACTTGTATCGATTGACTCCATAAAATTTGGTTGGACTAAACAATTTCTTGGATTTTGCATTTTCCAATGCCTTCATAAATAGTAAGATCATCTATCCATGTCCTAAATATAGTTTTAAAAAGTTGCATTCAACATGTGCTGTTATAGACCATTTGATATTTAAAACCTTCCTGCGAGAGTATGTATTTTGGCAACTACATGGGAACAACTATATATGATTGCTGAACCAATTCTTGTCATTTCACGAATAGGAGTACGATTGGAAGAATTTGATGCTGTGAATGATGTTGTGCATGATTCTTTCTGTGTTCATGAAAGTGAGGAGCCGATAAAGTAAAGGGGCCTCATCCATAGTTTATTATAAACAAAACTGCTCAAGAGTTTTTTGACCTCATGAATGAAGCTGATAAACATCTTTATTTTGGATGCACTGAGTATTCTAAGTTATCTTTCTTGGTAAGGTTGTATCATATCAAATGCTTGTACAGTATGACTGGGAAGGTTGTGTCCATGCTATTAGAGTTACTAAGAAATAATTTCCCTCAAGCTGAGTTACCTCTATCTTTTTATGAGGCCAAGAAGATTATGAACAAAATTGACTTGAACTACAATAAGATAGAGGCATGCCCAAATGACTGAATGATGTATTGGGGAGAGGATGGAAACAGGGAGACTTGTAAGCATGTTAGACATCTCGATACAAGTCATTATAGAAAGGCAAAAGCAAAAGAAGAAACCAACCAAAATTCTAAGGTATAATTTATTATAATATAATTTGCTACTTATTATGTATCTAAACGAAATTTAAATCTCTTAATACATTGGATTGTTAGGTACTTTCCTTTGAAATTGCGGTTCACATGAGGCAGCACGTGGCTGAACAAAATTCGGATGGCAAGTTAAGACACGAACGAGACTGTGAGGCGTGTAAAACATTTAATGCAACATTTTTGGACTTTTCGATGATCCTAGAAATATTTGTCTTGCGTTGGCAACGAATGGTTTTAATCCTTTCAGCAGCATGATCAAGACCTATAGTATTTGGCCGGTAGTGTTGATTATGTACAATCTTTCACCCTAGATGTGTATGAAATAAAGCTCATTTATGCTTTCGATAATCATTCCTGGCAAGAAGGAAATGGGGAATTATATAGACGTCTAACTGTGGCCGTTGATACAAAAATTGATGGAGCTATGTGTTGGAAATCGTGCCCAAGGGGCCAATCATTGTCTTATGAACATTATTGATTTATGAATTTATTAATTGTGTTATCATATTATTTGCATGTTTACTGTGATGACCATCCTTGGATAATTCATGATCTTATCCTAAATGTCCCTGGTTAGTCATCTCTGTGGGAGCACAGATAAAATAAGACCAGTATGACTTTGAAGATGTATAGAGATATAAATCAAAGTCATAGGCACATGTAAGAGTACAAGGTGTTGGACCAACCCGCTATGAGAGAACTGCATGGGTAACATCATAAGCTTCTCTCATATACAAACCATGTCAATATGCCCTTTGACCTGAGATCATTATGGATTCCTACATGACAAATGCTCAGCTTTGACCTAGTCAAAAGTCACTTTTGACTGAGTGATCATAAAGATTATGTTCGGGCTTAGTTATTTTTCATGCGGAGGAATGTGAATGGTCAAGATGGAATTTGTCCCTCACATTCGTAGAGAGATATTACTGGGCCCCTCGATGAGTGAGTCTGAGAAATGTATGGCCATACTGTAATGGAAAGGTAGTTCCATTTTAATAGCCAGACTACTCAGGGATCGAGAAAGTAATGGTCAGGAATAGGAGAATGACATTATCCATGCCTCAACCATGACCAAAATATCGCGTAACAGAAGGGACATGATATGGTTGTATAAAAGGTTACATCGTTTAATGATCCTCATATGATTTGGGTAGTCGTTATGTCTTGCTAGAGACCGTTTGTGACTTGTGGGCCAGTATAGTAAATGGCCCACTGCCAACTTCATATGGGCCTACAGGGTCGCACACAAAATAGCCCAACACGAGCTATGATGTCCAGATTCATTGAATCTAAGACATGTCCAGATTCAATGAATGGTCCAGGGTGGATCTATATATTTATTTATATTTGTATATATATAAATTCGTATATATATATATATATATTATATATAAGAGATATATGAGATTTAATTTATAAGGATAAATTAAATCTCTATCACGTTTGAATTTGAAATTCAAATTGATAGGATATCTCATATAAGAGATATTTATAAGATTTAATTTATAAGGATAAATTAAATCCCTATCACGTTTGAATTTGAAATTCAAATTGATATGATATCTCAAGTTTGATTTATGAGAATAAATCAAATATAGTTCAGTCTCATCTTTATTCAAAGTTAAATAAATAGGTAATTAAATATGTGGCACGGATTTAATATTATTTATTTAATTAGTTTCTTATAAAATTATACAATATATGATATTGTATTAATTTCAGAATTAATATAGGATTAACTCCAAAAATTCCAATTCGGCAGAGAGAAAAAAAACGCACAGCATCCTATATATCTTATTTTAGGAGCTGCGTTTTAGATATACACATAGAACACATAAAGGCTGAAGGGGAATCTGTAAAAGGTTTACAGATAAGAAACTGCCAAAATAGAGACGGAGAGGATGAATTATTGAGAAAGCCCTGGAGGGACAAGAGACGCTAGCACGTCGTTCGTGGTTGGAACGCTGTTCGTGTGGATACCAGTAGAGGAAGCTGACCTGAGTCGTCGACTTCTTGCAATCAGAAAGGGAGCATGAGTAGTGGAGAGAAGCTGTGAACGTCGTGACCAGAAGCTGTGGAAGTAGCTGAGGAACACTGAGGGTAATGCTTCTTCCCACTTTACTTAAACACATACGGTAGATACTGGCAAGGAATGTAATTTTTTTTTTAAATTAATTTATGTTGCGTGTCTTCCAATTCCATTCACTATGGACAAATGGTGTTGAGACATATGACTCTTGTGAGAAACGACTGTTTAACCTCCATGTCTAGAACTGTTAGAAACTACTTTCTAGCACCTAATATCTAGCGGTTCACCAAACCGCTAGAAACCTAATATATAGTGGTTAAAACCGCTAGAAATGCCATAAAATAACCGCTAGAAATAATATAGTTTTTCGTAGTGTAAAGATAAAGAATACTAAGAATTAAGGGTTATGGACATCCATACTTATGCAATATTTATAACCTTACTAGAAAAAAACCTCCCTAATCCTCCCCATTACATATCAATAACAAACATTGTGCCTCAATAAAACTTTACTACTACTAGAAAAGACACAAAAGGACAAAAACCTAGTGAAAGAGTACATAATATTAAAGCACTTATTAAGTACTTGTTTACGCCTCCATATGACAACATCACTTTATGTCTTTGAATATGCGAATTCCAATGTCATACACTAACTTCTCAAATGCTTCAGTTAATGTCTTGGTAAATAAATATGTAAGATTGTCTATAAGAGAATTTGTTGAACATCTATATAAATGCTCTTCAAAAGATGACGAGTGAAATTCTTTTTAGAGAAATATGTTTTGTTTTATCACCTTTGATATATACCCTACTTTCAATTAAGTTATGTATATTGTATTATCTTCATATTATACTGTTAGAATCTTTTGCTCTAGAAACAAACCACATATTATTTTTTTAGATATGTTAGATTATTGAGATTAGCCAAACACATTTTTTACTTGCTTCATGAACTGCAATTATTTCTACATGATTTAATGAGGTAGTTGCTAAAATTTGTTTTGTTGAACAACAAGGTATAGCTATACCTCGACAAGTCATATTTAATTACATGTTATTCAAATTCTAATTTATGGAGGCTTGATAAAGTATTGTTAGATGCTCAGTTGCATGGCAAACATGTGACCAGTGCCCCTTCATACCATACCAATTACAATTTTGTTCACAATTTTTGAATGACCACCTTGACCACCCATATTTATTTTATGCCCTTCATTATGTTTCTTCCTTTGGTGGGTATTAGGATTACAATTGTTACTTCCACTACCATGATAACAGTAATTACCAATACCTCTACCATAACCATGATCGTGACTACAACTGCAACCATAAGCATGGTAATTATTACATTCCGTCACATTCATTGTGGGGAATGGAACAAATCCAATGGGAAAATCTCATAATTTTTTATCAACAACTCATTATTTTGGTTGACTAAAAAAAGACGTGAGATTAATTTAGAATATTTTTCAAAAAAAATTTCACAACAATATTGATGCTGTAGGTCCACATTTTACGGGTTAAAAGATTAAAAGGTTATTTCTAATAAGTCCTCATAAGTTATTTTTTCACCACATAATTTTAATTGAGATCTTACTTTAAAAGTTGATAAATCTGTTAGGAATTGGAAGACAGCAGAAATTAACTTAAATTTTTTTCCATTCCCTGCCAGGATCTATCGTTTGTGTTTAAGTCAAGTGGAAAGAAGTATTACCCTCAATATTCAGTCTCGACTTTCTCAGCTTCTGGTTGTGATGTCCACAGCTTCTCTCCGAGGCTCATGATCTCTTTTTGATTGCAAGAAGTCGACGACTCAGGTCGACTTCCTCTACTGGTATCCACACGAACAGTGTTCCAACCACGAACGATGTGCTAGCGCCTATTATCCCTCCAGGGCTTACTCAAGAATTCGTCCTCTCAGATATATAGAACGATGTGCTATTTCGACAGTTTCTTATCTGCAAATATTTTACGGATTCCCGTTCACACTTTTTTTTCTATCCCAACTGTAGCTCCTAAATATCAGATATATAGGACGCTATGCGTGTTACCACAGACTTGGATTTTAGAATTAATCTTATATTAATTCTAAAATTAATACAATATCATATATTATATAATTTGATAAGAAACTAATTAAATAAATAGTATTTGTATTAAATCCGTCCAATAGATTTAATTAACCCATTTATTTAATTTAAAATAAAGATAAGAAGGAATTACATTTGATTTATTCTCATAAATCAAATTTGAGATATCATATCAATTTGAATTTCAAATTCAAACATGATAGAGATTTAATTTTATCCTTATAAATTAAATCTTCTAAATATCTCTTATATGAGATATCATATCAATTTGAATTTCAAATTCAAACGTGATAGAGATTTAATTTATCTTTATAAATTAAATCTTGTAAATATCTCTTATATATAATATATATATATATATGAATTTATATATATATATAAATATAAATATAAATATAAATATAAATATAAATATAAATAAACATATACATCTACCTGGATCATTCATTGAATCTGGACATGTCTTAGATTCAATGAATCTGGACATCATAGTTCGTGTTGGGCTATTTTGTGTGTGACCCTGTAGGCCCATATGAAGTTGGCAGTAGGCCCTTTGCTATACTAACTCACAAGTCACAAGCGGTCTCTAGCAAGACATAACGACTACCCAAATCATATAAGGATCGTTAAATGATGTAACCTTTTATACAACCATATCATGTCCCTTTTGTCACACGATATTTTGGTCATGAATGAGGCATGGATAATGTCATCCTCCTATTCCTAACCTTTACTTTCTTGATCCCTGAGTAGTCTGACTATAGAAATAGAACTACATTTCTATTACAGTATGGCCATACATTTCTCAGACTCACTCATCGAGGGGCCCAGTAATATCTCTCTACGAATGTGAGAGACAAATTCCATCTTGACCATTCACAATCCTCCGCACGGAAAACCACTAAGCCTAAATATAGTATTTATGATCACTCGGTCAAAAGTGACTTTTGACTAGGTTAAAGATGAGCGTTTGTCATGTAGGAATCCATGATGATCTCATGTCAAAGGGCATATTGACATGGTTTGTATATGAGAGAAGCTTATGACTTAACCCATATAGCTCTCTCATAGCGGGTCGGTCCAACACCTTATACTCTTACATGTGCCTATGACTTTGATTTATATCTCTATACATCTTCAAAGTCATACTGGTCTTATTTCATCTGTGCTCCAGCAGAGATGATCGACCAGGGACATTTAGGATAAGATCATGAGTTATCCAAGGATGGTCATCACAGTAAACATGCAAATAATATGATAACATAATTAATATATTCATAAATCAACAATATTCATAAGACAATGATTGGCCCTTAGGGCACAATTTCCAACAGAATCATATTCACCACTTACATTTTTTTGTAATCATGTCTTTCTTTCAAATCATTCCACAATTCTAAGAGATCTTTCATTGTTGAGTATTCAACTTTTAGCCCTTGAAGTAGATGGCGATGAAAGAAAATCATGGCCTCTAGCCATATCTTAAATAGTTACTTTATTTTTAGGTAAAATAACATTTTCTTGACCCTTGCATGGAATCCAAGTGAGACACCCAAGACAAATAATGTTTTCCTATAATATCAAGAATAATAAAATTAAGTTTGGCCTAGTAAGATTTTCCATGGTCAAACTAAAAAACAATAAAAATTATAATTATGATAAAATTAATAAAAATAGAGGACAATGAAATAAAATATTAAAATTTATAAACACTCATAAATAAATATTATGCCATAAAAATTATAAATTTAATAAACATGAAAAGGACCATAACTAACATAAACCCATAAATGAAGGCAGGAATGCTACTGTAACAAAATAAATAAAATAAAATAAAACAGTATAAAGATAAATACCATAATAACATGTTACAATACACAATATATATGGAAAAACACAAATTGAGATATATGGGGGGAGAAGATAAACCAACATATAGAAACCAATATATATATATAAAGACAATATATTCCATAAATGTTACAATATAAACATAAATATTACGGCCCAAAAAATAATATAAATAAATAGTCATCAATTTAATTCAAGACAAAAATAATAGTATAAAGAAATAAATTAAATTAATTAAAACATATAATCGTATACACAATCTGGTAACAAAATTAAAACGTATAAAAAAGAACAACAAATTAAATAACGTAAAATAGTGACATAATATATAGTAATCTATAGAAAATTAAAATTGCACATTAATCTACAAGGAGCTTATACCTCAAATTTTTAAAGCAAAATCATGCCAATAATATATTATAAAATATAGAAAGAAAAAGAAAGAGAGATAGCAAAATAATAAATTGGGAGAGAAGGCAAATGAGTATTTCACATTCATTTCTATGTTCATGGTACCAATGCTTAGTACATGGCCTTTATTTACATGCCTCCAACCATTAAAGTCTAACACTATAAAAAAATAGGTATTTTGTAGCAGTTATTTTAAGGTGTTTCTATAGGTCATAATAGCTAGAAAATATAAGTATGTTTGAAAACTATAAATATAGATAAATAAAATAAATTAAGATATACAAAATAAATAACATCTTACCATGTAAAGAAAAAAGAAGGAGGAGAAAAAGAGAAGACGAAATTTTAAGAAAAGAGATGAAGGAGAGGAGAGGGAGGAAAAGAAATATGTGAGTGAATGAATGAGGGCGTGAGGTGATATTTTTAGAGGTCTGCGAAGGATTTCTATCAGTTTTATGTATTTTGTAATAGTTATTTTCCCATACACTTTCTATCAGTTATGTGAACTCCTAGAAATGACTAATATATATATATATATATTATAGCAATTATTTTATGGAGTTTCTAGTGGTTGGGTGAATCGCTAGAAATTCAGGTGGTAGAAAATATTTTCTAGCACAGTGGCCAAAACTCTAGAATATTTCTAGTGGTTTAATAAAACATTAGAACATTCTTTGGTAGTAGAAGCCAAAGGGATGACATTAGTAGTGGGGGAGAACCACTAGAGAATATTGATATTTGGGGACTATTTCTAGTGGTTCTTTGAATCGTGAGAAAGTTCCTGGTGGTTTGGTAAGAAACAAAATTTTTTAGATAGCGCTATAATTTCTAGATATAGGGGACCGCTAAAAATGTAACACCAAAATTTGAATTTTTGAAATTTTTCTTGCATTTAGGCTCCATATTTGAATTTGGGCAAGGTTCTTCCCAGGATTGTTATTTTTTAGGGTCACAAAACCACTAGAAAGTTCATTCTGGGTAAAAATAAAAATATTTTTTTAATTATTATAAAATATGATAATATTAATTAGAAAACCATTAAATAAATTATATGATATGATTATGTTGATATGTGTAATTAGTAATGTATAACATGTTATATACAAAAGTATATTGTGATAAATAATAAGTAATTAAATTATAATTGTATCATATGAGTTTAATTTAATTTATTAAGGTAATTAAGTTAGAGATGAAAGAATTGGACATGTGATAGTTTATAGTGTTAAACTTCAATTCATAAGTTGAAGAAGTGATTAGATTAGTTAAGATGCATAAAGAAAATATGAAAGAAGAAAATATAAGTATATTAGTAAACTATAAATGAAGATAAATAAAATAAATAAAGATATAGAAAATAAATAAATTCTTACCATGTAAAGAAAAAATGAGGAGGAGGTGAAGAGAAGAAGGAATTTTAAGGAAAAAAGATGAAAGAGAGGAGAGGGAGAAAAATAAATGTGGGAGTGAATGAATAAAGGGGGTGAGATGGTATTTATAGAGGTCTATAAAGCATTTATAGCAATTTTGTGCATTTTGTAGTGATTTTATCTCCGACACAATTTCTAGAGGTTCTTTGAACAATTAAAAATGTCAAAATTTTAATTTTTAAAAAATTAAATAAATTTTAATTTATTTGTACATATTTAATTTATTTATAAAAACAAATTATTATGAGTGATAGTGATAATTGATTCTATTATTGTTGATCATCATCATGTATTAAAGGAGAAATTAAAAAAAAATTATTGACAGGGTTATAATTAAATATATTTAGGAAAAAATTAGTACTAAATAATTTAATAAAAGACAATTCCTGACATGGCTAAATTATCGTCTTCTAGAGGGAAGAAGTATTTAAAATTTATCGGTTGGAAGGGCTCATGATCATAAGTAATGTCACCATCACCTATGACATAAAGATCTTGTGGCTTGAGGTCGATGACCAGATTCTAGTCTTTATGCTACTCGTCCTTAGATTCCCCGTATGAATGAGTCTAGAAAAATTAACAGAGGTGATACCCAAGTGGTCAGTGGTGAGTACCTGTGAGGTTGTCATGTTTGCCCGGGAGCACTTGAACAAAGTTACAGTAAAAAGATAGTAACTTAACACAATGATGTCAATTGTAAAATTCTCCTAAAATATAACTACTAGTAATTATTTAGACCCATTTTGTTATAAATAAAAACTAATATTATAAATGAGTTTAGTTTATTTCAAAAGAGTTAACTATGGTAGAAAAGAGTTTTACTAAAATACAAAAAAACTCTACCATGGTTATAAAAGGGACTTTTCTTAAAATTCAAATAAATATGGTTATAAAAGGGAATCTTTTATGAAATATTCTTAAAGATATTATAAATTAAATTAAAGTGTATAAATAAAAATAATGTAAGAGTCTATACAATTTAATAAAATTAAAGAATTAATTAATAATTTAGAAAAGTCTATTATAGATAGTTAGAATATTATCCCCAAGACGAATTCTCAGAATCAAATTCAAATAATGTATTATATAATATTAGATTATGCATAATGAACCCTACTCTAACAATATACAAGCATTTTACACATACATTCAAAAGAGAATGCTATAAATTGATATAGTTTTAATCAAACCTCTGAAGTTTTCTCTAAGGTCCTAAGATGAGATTATCACCTAAAAAATATTAATAAAAATAGGGTGAGACAAACGTCTCAGTAGCCAACAATTCTACTAATTATGATACTAACATGTAATCATGAGGTGTCAAGTAGGATAATTCATAAAATAAAATATATAGAAAATAACATATTATCATAATAAAATCAAATGAATAAACCATCCAAGTTCCTCCCCTCAATCCAACCGAATCGCCTTAACCCCACCGACTGAACCTATGGGCTAAAGATAACTACCATATACCTGGTCACTCAAAAAACTAACTAGTCAAATGTTATGGATATGCCAAAATCTATAGAGCACATGACAAAACTGTGTTCATTCCCTTTTAGTAAACAGGTAGGGTGTCATAACCCCTCAGAAAATAGTTAGTTCACGTCCCTCAGTAAACGGGTGGGGCATGTTCCTTAGTAAACTGGTAGGAATAAAGCTAAACATCGAGCTCCAATGGAGGCTATACCACGTGGTTGAAATGCAACTCTATCATCACCTATCCCCAATGTATAATTCTCAAAATAATCATATTAATCAAAATCTCAACAACTTGATAAATATTATAAAAGGGTTTTTCTCAAGATAATAACTTTCTTGAAATTCTAATATCAAGATATAAGAAGTTTATAATCTCAATTTAAACTTTCTAAATTAAACTTTAAGTCTCACAAGACTATTTTCAATAAAAATAATCAACTAAGTTTTCTCAATACAATCATATCAATACTAATAGATTTATATATATATCAAATCACTCACAAACATCACATTAGAACATTTAACGAGTAGAAAATAGTCATCTCTCGCAAAAGCAAGGAATAATCTAATAGCCCCATGTACAACAACATTAATCACAAATAATTTGGCGCTTTAACAAAAGTTACTCCAAAATCTCAATGACAGTTTGATGGGAGTGAAGAGAGAAACTAGATGGTTAGGAGTTAAGGACTATGCTTAGGGTGCTTATATATAATTTATAAGGTTTAAAATTATAATCTTATCTAATATTATTTTATTACTTTTTTGTATTATTATTATTATCTTCCTCAAAATCCTATCAAATATGATAATTTAAAATTTAAACTATATTATCATTATAGTATAAATATGTATATTATTACTTAAAGGAATTGGAAGACACGTAGCGGAAATTAACTTAAAAATTTTTCCATTCCTTGCTAGGATCTACCGTATGTGTTTAAGTCAAGTGGGAAGAAGCATTACCCTCAGTGTTCCTCAGCGACTTCCACAGCTTCTGGTCATGACGTTCACAACTTCTCTCCGCGGCTTGTGCTCCCTTTCCAATCTCAAGAAGTTGACGACTCAGGTCAACTTCCTCTACTGATATCCACACGAACAGCGTTCCAACTACGAACGACGTGCTAGTATCTCCTGTCCCTCCAGGGCTTTCTCAAGAATTCGTCCTCTCCGTCTCTATTTTGGCAATTTCTTATCTGTAAAACTTTTGCAAATTCCCCTTTGGCCTTTCTGTGTTCTATATATTTTAAAACGTAGCTCATAAACTCAGATATATAGGATGCTTTATGTTTTCCTCTACCGAATTAGATTTTGGAGTTAATCTTATATTAATTCTATTTTATAATTTAATAAGAAACTAATTAAATAAATAATATTTATATTAAATCCGTCCCACAAATTTAATTCACCTATTTATTTAACTTAAAATAAAGATAAGACTGAACTATATTTGATTTATTCTCATAAATCAAATTTGAGATATCATATCAATTTGAATTTCAAATTCAAACGTGATAGAGATTTAATTTATCCTTATAAATTAAATCTTATAAATATCTCTTATATGAGATATCCTATCAATTTGAATTTTAGATTCAAACGTGATAGAGATTTAATTTATCTTTACAAATTACATCTTATAAATATCTCTTATATGAGATATCCTATCAATTTGAAATTCAAATTCAAACGTGATAGAGATTTAATTTATCCTTATAAATTAAATCTTATAAATATCTCTTATATGAGATATCCTATCAATTTGAATTTCAAATTCAAACGTGGTAGATATTTAATTTATCCTTATAAATTAGATATCATATATCTCTTATATATAATGTATATATACGAATTTATATATATACAAATATAAATATAAATAAATATATACATCCACCCTGGATCATTCATAGAATCTGGACATATCTTAGATTCAATGAATCCGGACATCATAGCTCGTGTTAGGCTATTTTGTGTGTGACCCTGTAGGCCCATATGAAGTTGGCAGTAGGCCATTTTCTATATTGGCCCATAAGTCGCAAGCGGTCTCTAGCAAGACATAACGACTACGCAAATCATATGAGGATCGTTAAACGATGTAACCTTTTATACAACCATATCATGTCCCTTCTGTCACGCGATATTTTGGTCATGGATAAGGCATGGATAATGTCATCCTCTTATTCCTGACCGTTACTTTCTCAATCCCTGAGTAGTCTGACTATAGAAATGGAACTACCTTTCCATTATAGTATGGCCATATATTTCTCAGACTCACTCATCGAGGGGCCCAGTAATATCTCTCTACATATATGAAGGACAAATTCCATCTTGACTATTCACATTCCTCCACATGAAAAACCACTAAGCCCAAACATAGTCTTTATGATCACTCGGTCAAAAGTGACTTTTGACTAGGTCAAAGCTGAGCGTGTGTCATGTAGGAATCCGTGATAATGTCAGGTCAAAGGGCATAGTGACATAGTTTGTATATGAGAGAAGCTTATGACATAACCCATGCAGTTCTCTCATAGCGGGTCGGTCTAACACCATATACTCTTACATGTGCTTATGACTTTGATTTATATCTCTATACATCTTCAAAGTTATATTGGTCTTATTTCATCTCTGCTCCCGTATAGATGATCGACCAGGAACATTTAGGATAAGATCATGAATTATCCAAGGATAGTCATCACAGTAAACATGCAAATAATATGATAACACAATTAATAAATTCATAAATTAATAATGTTCATAAGACAATGATTGGCCCCTAGGGCACGATTTCCAACAATTATATGTATATTTAATCAAAGATATAGGTATATTATTATCTTTATCAAAATCCTATCACATATTGTAATTTAAAATTTAAACTATATTTTTAAAATTCAAATGCATATCTAAATCTAAATCCAAATTATAATAAATTCCTAACTAACAATAAGAATCAAATTATAACATCCTAAATAAGATAATAGTAGGATAACCTATATATCATATTTTATTGAAAATAATAAAAATACTAAACTATAATAATTTAATTAGATAATATCTAAATTATTGATAAATAATATTTTTAATTGTGCTTAAATATAATAATAAAAATTTGGACTTTACATCAATCAATTTTCCATAGTAATTGATGCCTCCAAAACGCATGTCGTTGTTGTTACTGCTAGCATAACATCTTGTCCTAAATGTTCCTTAAACTCTAGAGTGTAATAGGTGCAATCCCTGATCACTTGCAACCGTACATAACTTGAATCCGTTGATATTATATAATGTATACTTTATTGCATGGTATAATGGACCGAGGGAAAGGGTTATGAGTTCATTTGGTATGGGCTAATGTTATTACATATTTGATGTGTGAACCATCAGTGGAACTCTCTAAGGAATTTCTTATCAATCTCTGTGGAATGTATGTGTTCTCATAGCTACCACTTGAGATAATTTCTAAACTCACTACAATAAAGTGGAACTTGTTAGTTAGTGAGGAATATATATAAAGTTTAAAAGTTGGTGAGCGCATATACTTACTACAAGAAGGGTTCAACTTGACTACAATTTATCAAAATATGCCTGTATGCTTAGAGTTTCTCTGTGGGAGTGAGTGTAAAGAATTCATATCCTCCAACTAGTTTCCCTACAGCAAGAAATAGAGTTATCGTACAAGGACTAGGGGAGAATTATCAATGCGATGAGGGAGATTAAAAGATGTATCTATGTCATCATCAAAGTACCTTGAACAGAAAGTTAGGGCCTCATCTACATAATAACCTTATGCTAATGGCCCCTCGACCATGTAATGTAACATCCTAAATTTTCCATATCTGTATAAGACTGATAGAGGAAAGAGGTTATAAAAGGATTATAATCAGAAGAAAAGATAATGATTAAGATAAGTTTTAAGCTAAAGAAAAAGAGAAGGTATAAAGTTGTAAAGAAAAATGAGCTAAATTGCAATCTAATGAAAGTTTAGGGATTAAATTACAATTAATAAAAGTTCCAAAGACATAATAGTCATTTTGGAAAATAAAGGGACTAAAGTAAAAACTATTAAAGTTCCATGCTGCAAAATAGAAGTAGACATAAACTTTGGGCCATTAAGTGTAATTATTGAAAGTTGAGGACCTAAATTGTAATTTTCAAGAAGTTCAGGGGCAAAATAGTAATTATGAGAAAGTTGAGCTAGAAAAGGCCTAAAATTTCCCATAAATGGTTTAGTCTCAAATTTTACCATAAAATAGTAAAAGTTATTCTAATCAGTTCAACAAAATACAGAATTTTGATTTGAGGTCCGGATAAATTAATATGAATTTCTGAAGACTGAGAAAGTATTATAGTATCTTCTAGACCTCATAATCAGATAAAACTTCATAGTAAATTCTTATAAATAATAAAAGAATTTATGAAACTTATAGAAGTAAAAAAGGAGTCCTACATAATTAATTATAAAATTTACGGTAAAATTGGACTCCAATAAAGGGTTAAAAGAAATATAGGGAATTTTTATCAGGATTTTTAAGTCTCAAAAAATTATGAGACTTTGCAAAAAAAAAAAATTATTTTATATTGAATTTATAAAAATTTAAAAACTAGTAAAATAGGTGTTTAGATTTATCCAAAAATAAGGGCAATTTGAGAATATTGGTATATGAAATACTAAGAAGTACCTTGAGATATGTGCCAAATATCAAGATGGACTCAATTTGGGCCCAAAATGGCATCATGTGCTGGACCAAGAAGTTAAAGAAATTTTCATGTGACCAAATGATTTTTTTAGGATATTTTATGTATTAGTAAAAGAAAGAAATGAAGAAAAAAAATAAGAAGTATGAGGTGGGATGTGAGGTGTCCCAAGTGGACCCCACATTGTGTCACATGGAAGGATATGCAAGGAAGAAGAGTTTCATGACATGTTGGATTATAATAAAATAATATAAGAATTAAGTTAATGATGACTAAACATAATTAAGCAATAAAACAACCATTAAGATTCAAGATTAAGGAGTTGTAATAATTAGTTGAAGGAGGGATATTTGTGTCCCAAGGTATTAAAGTTTTTGCTATAAATACCCTCTCCCATAAGCTTAAAACTATGGCCTCTTGACCTTGGGGAAACTATGACCAAATGGAAACTCAAGCCAAGACAAAAGGCAATTCAAGGCACTTAGAGATCTAGGTAGTTAAAGCATGAGGTATCTAATCATTCTTAGTTTATTTGTATGAGTTTTGGAAGGATACAATCTAAATTTTAATGGAAGAAAAGTGAGATATTCTCTTGTTAATGGTGTTATCCAAATCTGGACAGAAATAAAGAAAGAAGAGAAGCAAGATATAATCAAGTAGAAGACACTTAGATAAGATAGTTTAACGATTGATTATTGAGTTAAGTTGATATTCTTGATTTTGCTATAGTGAACCCTTTCAACCTGCACTATTTTGGATAGAGGGAGATGGAATTTTAATGACCTAATGCTTCCATTGAATTTATATGATGATTTTGTATAGGTTTGGATAGGTTTTGAACCTTAGAAGCATTGGAATTCAAAGTTATAATTTTTGAAAGCCTTCTCTATTACTGTTCACACTCATAAACAATTATTATAATTTCATGATTTTGATGCTTCCAATGGTTTTAAAATGAAAAGTTGTGTGGGTAAAGTAGAGAAATAAGTATTGGAATTAAAATGATAATTTTTGAAAGAAAAAGAGAGGCTTTTTGGTTTTATCCAGAACAATGTGTAGCTGGTAGAATTTGGAAATTTTGAGTTCATAAATGGATTCAGAAGACCAAATTGTATAAGTTAAAGTCAAGACATCAATTGATTCAAAGACCAAGCTAATTAATAAAGATTAAGGCAAGTTATTGAAGTAAATCAAATACCATGTTCAAGGAAGTTAGATTGTAATGAATAATAATGCAATGTTAGATTTTGGTTGGTGTGCTCAAAGAGGGTAGCAACACATCAATTAGAAGTAGGAAGCACGAGATAAAGGAAAAAAGATAAGTAAAGCAAGGAGTATGAGGTAGTGAACTTAACTACTTGTATCCTTATGTTGCTTTGATGTTTTATGTGATGTTTACTTACTTTGATTATGTGAGGCATGTATGATTAAGTGATGCTCTATTTATTTTTATGCTACAGCCATATGTTATAATTAAGGGATATGGAAGCATGTAGAGATATCATTATGCAAGAATGATAATTAAGTACACACATTTTAACATCAAGCCTTGAGTTGCATATATTGTAGGGTTTTCGTTTGCTACTGAGATTTCCCTTGAAATCTCACCCCCTGCATGTTACCACCACAACAGGGATTTCTTATGAGGAGGAAGATGAAGAGGCATGAATAAGAGATAGAAATTAGTTGCATGATGTATTTGTATATGTATGTAAAGATAGTTTATGAAATTTGTCACTGTGAACAGTAACTCGTGAGTAGGCAGTGACATATGAGATGTAATTAAAATTAGTAAACAATGCAATAAATGTATGAAATTTTTCTAAAATTTAGTTAACATTTCAAGCTTCGTTTTGACACTAAGAATGCCTTATTCTGACGTCAATATAAAGAGAATGAATGTTTCAAAGTTAGGGACCATAAATTATTTTACAAAATTTTTGACCAAATAAACAGTGACATTTGACAATTACACTATACTGATTGGCTAACATTTAGTCTGAGACTTATTTTTCCTTTCAATTTCAATATATTAACTTCGAGTGGCATTTTGAACCACTTCATTTCAATCTTTATAGTATTAGTTATGATTTTTTGAACTTCATCACTTAATATAAATTGCCATATGAACAGTACCCGTAAAGCTTGAAAATTTCATATTTTATAATTGAACTTCAAGAGATGTTTAAATGGTTATAAATGCTACTAAATGGTCCCTAAGACGTAAGAAAGTAAGGTGTTACATGTAACATCCTAAATTTTCCCTATCTGTATAAGACTGATAGAGGAAAAAGGTTATGAAGGAATTATGATGATAATAAGAAGAAAAGATAATGATTAGTAAAGTTTAAGTCAAAGAAAGAGATAAGGTATAAAGTAATAAAGCCTAATGGACTAAAATACTAGTAAAACATTCAGGAACTAAACTGTAAATAGTAAAAGCCTAGGGACTAAATTGCAAATAGTAGAAAATTTAAGGATCTAAATAAAATTTTTAGAATTCAAGGACCAAATTGAAATTTAGAATTTGGTTAAAAGGGAATAAAATGGAATTTGACAATTTTAGGGACTAAAGTATAATTTTGCCAAATTTAGGGGTAAAAGCGTAATTATAGAAAGTTGAACTAGAAAATACCCAAAATTTTCTAGAAATGTTTCAGTCCCAAATTTTACAAATAAATAGAGGGTAGAAATTGGATCCAGCATGTCTCTCAGAATTTTGATTTAAGGTCCCGATAAATTGATATTAATTTTAGAAGTCTAGAAATTAATACAATATCTTTCAGACCACAAAATCATATGAAATTTTATAGTAAATTCTTATAATTAATATAAGAATTTATAAAATTGATAGCACTCAAAAAGGAGTTATTTATAATTAATTAGAGAATTTAAGGTCAATTCGGGCCCCAATAAATTATTTAGGGAAAACTTCTAGAATTTTTATCAAGACTTTTGAGTCTCAAAAAATTATGAGTTTTTGTAAGAAATTCATTTTATAGTAGAATAAATTTCTAAAAATGTCATGATCCACAAAACGATGTTATAGAATTTATTTCAAAAATCAAGGTGATTTAAGATACCTGGTAAAAGAAATACCTTGGGATGTATGCCAAATAATAGGTTTGATTCAATTCAAGCCTAATACGGAAGCCCAAATAGCCTAAGGTATTGTCTTAGAGAGCAAGTTGGATTTAGGATATTTTATGAATATTTAAAACAAAGGAATTCAACAAAATCCAAGAGAATGCAAGGTGGCATGTGAAGTGTCCTAATAGGACCCACACATCCACCGCATGGCACCAAGAGCATGAAGGAAGCTTATCCCTTGTGCTAATTTATATTAAAATAATATAAGAATTAAGTTAATGGTAATTAAGGAATTAAGTAACCAATAAAATTCAAGATTGAGGGCTTACAATAATTGGTCCCTAAGCCCTTGAAATTTTACTACAAATACCCTTTCCTCCTTCACAATTTCGTGCACCTAAAGGACCCTTGGGGAAACCATGCCAAAATGAAGAGAGAACCCACCCAAACAAGTACCTAAGGTAAGTAATCATTCCTAGTTTATTTATAAGTGTTTTGAAAGGATAAAACCTAGGTTTTGATGGTTGAAAGTTGAGATTTTCCCTTCGTATGTATGCTGGACAAAATTCAAGGAAGTAAGGGGAAGAAGAAATTCAGGTTAGAATTATGTAATTAACACTTAGATAAGTTAGTTTGGATGGTGGGTTATTGAATTTAATTGATATTCTTAACTTCACATTATCTTGAAGCTTTTGGCCTTTAATGTTCTAGAAAGAAGGAAATAGAATTTCAATGATCTAATGCTTCCATTGAAAATGGATATTTTTAAACCTTTTATATTACTATTCATATACATGAATAATAATAATAATTTTATAATTTTGATGCTTCCAATGGTTTTAAAATGAAAAATTGTGTCAGATTAAGTAGAGAAACAATTAGTGGAAGCATTGGAATCAAAATGAGAAATTTTGAAAGAAAATGCATTATTTTTCGTTCATTCTAGATTTCATCAAGGAGCTATAATTTCTTAATTCTAATCTCATAAATGAATTTACAATGCCAAATTGTGTAGGGTAAAGTCAAGACATCAATTAATTTAAAGGCCAAACCAATTAATAAAATTAGAGAAAGATATAGACTTAATGGGTTAAAACATTAGTGAGTAGATATATTGGCTTAGATATAGATTATAATGAATATGATGCTATGCTTTGTTAGGCCTTGAGTATTGTGGTAAAGAGGACCAAAAACAATGGCAATGGAGATAGGAAAAGCAAGGAATAAAGGTAGTCGCTTTGGTAAACTTGTATTGTTGATTGCATGGATGATTGTGTTATGGCTTTGTTGATTGATGTTGTGCATAGGTATTAGTTGTAGCTCTGTCCTATGATTACTTTGAATTATTGTATTTCATATGTTACATGAAAGCATGCACAATACATTATGTTAACACAATTACAAGCAAGCAAAAGTTCCAAGCATTAATGCATACATTGTTCAATATCGTTTACTATTGAGATTTTCCTAAAAATCTCACCCCCTCCATGTCACCCTAATCCCAACAGGTTCTCCAAAGATGGAAGGAGATGAAGTTTCATGAAAAAGTTAGTGATTGGATAGTATGATGATATATGAATTTGTTGTCATTGTATTTAATGTTGTAATATACAATGTATGCTTAAAAACAGTACAGTTCTGGCTATTCATAAAAATAGTAAATAACAAAATAAATATATAATATTTTATCAGTGATTAGTTAAAATGTCAAGCTTCATTTTGACACAAAGAATACCTTATTTTGATGTCTATATAAAGATAATACAATTTTCAAAGTTAGGGACCTTAAAATGTTTTCCAGATTTTTTTTACCAAATAAACAATAATGCTTGACAATTTAACTATATTGATTGGATGAGTATTTGGTCTGGGAAGTATTTTTTCCTTAAATTTCATTATGTTAGCTTCAAGTATCCTTTTGAACCACTTTATTTCAATTTATCTAGAATTAATTGTGATTTTTCTAAAGTCATCGTTTAATCTACAAATACAACATGAACAATATCTGGGAGTTGGAAATTTCCAGATTTTGAATTTGAACTTCAATAATCATATAAGTGGTTCTAAATGCTATTGATTTGTCCCTAAGATGTGAAAGTAAGGTGTTATATTTTTTGTATCAGAGTAAAGTTTCTAGCATTAGATAGAATAATTTTTAGACCCTAATCTTAAATAGTAAATATTTTGTTTAAGATAGGGTACATTTAGAATGTTAATCATGATATGGGATGTGTGGCATGTGATATTTTAAATGTTTGGTATGTGCATATATGTTGTTTGTTGTATGAATATATGTATGTTTGAGAATTATTGTGCATATTTGTAATCATGTTTCAAATTATTATTAGAGTCCCAAAATGATGGGACTAATAATCAAAGCAGTGGCCCAAGCATAGTATAGAGTCCTTGACATGAGTATAAAGCATAAGATTCTGGCATGGAGCATAAGGTTCTAGCCTAGTGATACTCTAGATTAGTTAGATGTTAGAATTCTTAAGTAAACCAAGTAGCCAATACTTTGGTCACAATGAATAGTCATAGACAATTTTAGTCACAAATTGCTAGTGTGGTGGACATGACTAAAAGTGACAGTGATCCTAGATGGGTATGTTGTGTTCTACCTTAGCCTTGCAACCTTATGATAGTCTTCTAGGATACAGTTGTAGTATATTGATCTTTATTAGACAATACCTCAGGGTCTCGTGTTTCTTAACATGATGTGGTTGGACTAAGTAATGCAGTGATTAGGGAGTAGTTTCCTCTACTAACAGAGATAGAAGCTAATTAGTCTAAGGTCGAAGAAGTTGACCAGTCCAAGATCAAGAAATCTAAGATACAAGAGTTAATTTAAGATAATGCTAAGGGAATGAAACATAATCATTCAATGAACCTAAATTCCCTAACAGTAGAGACTAGATATTACAGTAACAATGAGGGCGAAGGAACCAACCTAGCCGAAGTTTATCAACTAGAAGATAGGCACGAGGTATAGATGAGCTAGATAGTATGATGCATAGAGGCACGAATGATTAGTTCAAGGGAATGTTCAAGAGCAGATTCTCTGTGATGACCAAAAAGTAACTATAGACTAGTCAAGGATAGATTAGAACTAGCAGATAGACAAAAGTAGTTAAGAAGTCGAAGAGTACCTAGTTATAGAAGAGAAAGGTAGCCACAGTTCAAAGATAAAGAGACTCCCTTATTTAAGAAAAAGTAATGAATAAGAGGTAGATCAAGCAGTTAAGGGTTGAGTCTGCACCCTAGCAAGAGGTAATGTGGAAACTTAAGTTAGATGAGTAAAGATGGCATTATAAAGGCTAAAGCAGTATAATTAAAGTAGTTATCTCAAATTCTTGAATGAATAAATAGGATTTGGAATATAATGCAATAAAGGTATAGTAAAGGCAACTTAATCCTTTGGTACAAAGTTTCCTAAAGATTAAGATACAATATAACATAATCACAGTAGATTTTGGAGGATCACAGTTAGATCCCAGTATATCTAGTAAAGTTTATGTTTTAGGATCATAGAGGATTCTGAAAAGGCTTACAGTTGATCAAAGTAGATCCCGAGGGTTATAGGAGACCTAGCCTAACAAAAGTTATAGAGGTTTATGAGTAAGAGTACATTTCTCTTTGGGAAGTCGATGACTAGGGATGAACCTTTCAAGTTAAGTGACTTATGTGGAAAGAGTAGGAAGTAGAGAAAATATAAATACAATAGCTAGACTTAGTTAAACACCTTAGGCATTAGAATTTATGTTAGAATTAAAGTTAGGATAGAAAGGTAAGAATGAAACTTGAGATAGGATAGCAATAGGAATATACCCAGATGACAAACAGTCTTATTAAGTGGACACTCATTATAGTATGATTGGGGTTAATTAGATATTTCTATAGACTTGTGAATACAATACTCAAGGCCAGTTTTTATGGTGGAGTTACAACAAGTACCAAGAGGGTGGTAATATTATAACTCTATAAAAATGGTATAAAGTAAGAACAATAGACAATAGTAAAGAGATTGCTTTTAGATCACTCTTTATATAAGAGTTGGATATGAAACATATGGCTCTCAGATAGTGCTATACTCAGATGAGTTCATATCACTCTTTAGATAAGAGTTAGATCTAATACATATTTCTCTAAGATAGAGCACAATTAAGATATACATTGCTCGTAGATAAAGCATATATTCAGATGAGAAGTTATGATGCAGGGTCCTTAATAAAATAAGGCAATTGCATATTGTGGTGGCAAGTGGTTAGGCTATAATTGCACACAATAATAGCCCATGGTAAGCCACAGTAAAGTAAGAAAGATGAGAAGGAACTCTTGAGTAAGAGAGGAAATAAGTAAAGGCTTGATAAATAATATGGGCTATTGGATTTATATTGGATTTACTTCTTAAAAATATTTGAGTAAGCAACAAAAAGAGAATGACTAACCCTGTAACTTTGTTTGGTGGTAATTTTTTCATAAAGAAATCATAGTTGATCTTAACATGATTTGCAAAAATGTGAGATCACATATGACCACCAAGCGAATCATAGAAAGAGGAATAGGATAACTTGATATTTTTTTGGTAAGATGATCATCAAACATAAAATGTTGATTAACTTAATAAGAGGATATATTTATAATATTTTCCCAAATATCCATAAGACTGAACTTAATTTCTCTTAAACGAAGATGGAGTCCAAATTCAAATATGAGTGCTGATATTCAAATATTTATAGAAGTATGCCTGAGGAATATAGAAAAGAACCCCATATGTCTTAAGAAAAGACAAGTATAAGTAGATAAATCCTTCAGATGAGGATGAAGAGATTAAAAGGCCAAAGAGGCCAGAGAGACCCAAAGAAATAAGATATAAGGTAGAGTAAAGTTAGACCATTAAGTCATGAGAAAGAGTATACTAGGGCTCACAGCCATATGAAGTGTAACCTAGCCCTAACTTAGCAGCACACTTAACTGAAAGATGCTCAGACCAAAGAAGTCTAGAGAGGAGTGACCCACTGGAAAGTACAGTGTTAATTCATAAGGTTATAAAGGAGTTATAGAGAGCTGAGAAAGAACATTGCTAGCTAGCATAATAAAAAGAAAGCATAGAATAATCAAAGAATAGCATAGAAAGAAAGAATAACATTGAAAGAAAATGAAATAGCACAAAAAAAAAAGAATAGTATGAGAAAAGAAGAGCATAAGTAAAGAATAGCATAAGTGCTTAGTAGAGACAAAATAAGGAATACTGGATTTTTTTGTATCAGTTCCAAACAAAGGAACTGTATAGTAAGAAAGAGATGGAAAGAAAGAGAAAGAAAGAAAGAGATAGTTAGATAAAAAGTATTTCCTTATACCAGTTCCAAGAAGAGGAACTATAAAGAGGAAAAAGATAGATAGATAGATAGATAGATAGAAAAGTATTCCAAGTAGCTAACTGAAATCTTAGAGTACATAAAAGTTTTAGAGAACTTGATATGAAAGAAATGGACACTACTCACAAGTTCAATACAGTGAGTTGTCTATAAATGTAAGCAGATAGATAGATGACAGATGAAAATAGAAAGAAGCAGACTTTAACTCTGATTGAGTTAACTAAGGAAAAAAGGGAATATATCAGTACTAGAAAAATATGAAGTTCTGCAGATGTTAAAAGTACTCCACCAAATGCCAACATAAAAGATAAATACCCCAAACCTTAGTCATAAATAAAAAGGGGATATAAAGAGGAGATATATCCAAGATTTTTTACTAAGGTACGAATTAAATTTCGAGGACAAAATTTATTTTAAGGGTTAGAAATGTAACATCCTAAATTTTCTCTATCTTACAAGACTGATAGAGGAAAAATATTATGAAGGGATTAGGATGGTAATCAAAAGAACATTATATAAATTTTAAGTCAAAGAAAGAGAAAAGGTATAAAGTTATAAAGCTAGAGGGACTAAACTAAAAATAGTAAAAAGTTTAGGGACTAAACTGTAAATAGTGAAAGCCTAAGGCTAAATTGCAAATAATGGAAAGTTCAATGACTTAAATGGAATTTTGAGAATTCAGGGACCAAATTGGAATTTTAAATTTGGTTGAAAGGGACTAAAATGAAATTTGACAATTTTAAGGACTAAAGTGCAATTTTACCAGATTTAGGGACAAAAGGTAGTTTTGGAAAGTTAAGTTAGAAAAGACCCAAAATTGCCTAAAAATATTTTAGTTCTAAATTTTACCAATAAATAGAGGTTAGAATTTGGGTTAGGCATATATCTCAGAATTTTGATTTAGGGTCACGATAAATTAATATTAATTTCTAAAGTTTAAAAATTAGTACAATATCTTCCATACTTCAAAATAAGATGAAAGTTTGTAATAAATTCTTAAAATTAATATAAGAATTTATAAAATTATTTGGACTCAGAAAGGATATATGTAGAATTAATTAGAGAGTTTAACGTTAAATCGAACACGGATAAAGGATTTAGAGAAAACGTTTGAAATTTTTATTAGAACTTATGAGTTTGAGAAAATTATGAGACTTTGGAAAAAAATATTTTATAATAGAATGAATTTTTAAAAATATCAGGAACCATAAAAGATTTTTATATAATTTATTTAAAAAATCAGGATGATTTAGGATACCCGGTAAAAGAAATACTTTAGGATGTGTGCCAAATAATGGGTTGGATTCAATTCAAACCCAATATGGCATCACAATGGAAGGCCAAACAACATAAGTTTGGAGCACAAGTTGGATTTAGGGTATTTTATGAATTTTTAAAAGAAAGGAATTTAAGAAAAATACAACAGAATGCAAGGTAGCATGTGAGGTGTGCTTTGAGACCTGTCATATCCTATTTTTTTTCTATCTGTATAATACTGATAAAGAAAAGAGGTTTGGAAAGGATTGTGACAATGATCAGAATAAATAATAAAGGTCAAATGAGTCTTGAAGTGTAATTACGAAAAGTTGAGGGTCTAAAGTGCAATTTTCAAAACATTAAAGACCTAAATGAAAATTAGAAAAATTTAAAGGCCAAAAGTGAAGGTACAAACAAAAATTAGGCTAAAAGATGTCATTACCAAAAGTTTAGGGACCTAAATACAATTAATCAAAAGTTTAGGGACCTAAATACAATTAACCAAAAATTTACAGACCAAAATGTAATTATGAGAAAGTTGAGCCAGAAAAGGCCAAAAAATGCCCAGAATTAAATTAGTTCCAAAGTTTACCAGTAAGAAGAGAAAATTATTCTGATCAATTTAACGCAACACATAATTTTGATTTGAGGTCCCGATTAATTGATATAAATTCCTAAAGTCAAGAAAAATTATTATAGTATTTTTTGGACCTCATAATTATATGAAATCTTACAGTAAATTTCTATAATTAATATAAGAATTTATAAAATTGATAGAGTCAGGAAAGGAATCTTGTAGAATTCTTACAGAAATTTACAGTGGAATAAAATACTTGATAAATACGGTCGGGAGAGATTCTTTGGGAATTGTGTCATAAAAGTAATGGACCAATACTAAGGCCCAAATGGCATCCCAAGAGGCCCAATAAGGTGATTAGATAGTTAAGTGGCCCAGAGTCCAGAGCAACCTCAGAAAAGTTTAAAATTACGAAAATACCCCTGTGTAGCCAGATGGTACCAGAGATAGATTGAGGGCATTTTGGTCATTCTGGACAGGTCACAGATATCCAAGTAAGTACATGGGTGATTAGTTAGAGCCAGTAGATACTCTGATAAAGTATAAAGAGGTGTAAAATGACAATTATGTCCTTAGGGGTTAATATAGTGCAAGACAGTGAACCAACAATATTTTCGTCACTTGCCAAGGGATATGTAATTAAGTATTGATCCAGTACAAGAATTTCAATAGTAGGAAGAATCTATATACTATATTTAAGGTCAAGAAGCATACTATGAAATCTCAAAAGAATTAGATTTATAAAACAGTCTGGTTTTTAGGGAATCGGACTGAGCCGATACCAGATTGGACTGAAACTTTTCCAGAAGCTTCTTCCCCTTGGAATTTCACCACCTAGCCCTATGAAGTATCCCTTGATGATTTCATGGACTGAAATACTTCATAGTTAGAAAGCTAGGGAGCAAGTGCAAAAGATTAAGAGAAAAGCTTAAGTGCAAGGTAGTTAACTTACCTCTTTATGTGCTTGATGTGGTATGCTTGTGTGTTGAAATGTATATGATATTTGAATGATATTGTGATATAATAAATAATTTTAAATATATTGTGAATAACATGTTTTCCATGCCCATGCACTTTTATGCAAAAGTATATAGCATGATGGCATGTCACTAATCCAAGAAAGTTTAATGAAAGTACATATCATGCATTAGCACCCATCTTGCATATTTAAGTGGTAATGTTTGCTACTGAGATTTCCTAGAATCTAACCCTCCCATAACCAACCAATTTAGGTAAAGCATGAAGGAAAATGTATGCATGGAGAACAGCTAATGAATGGAAGAAAGGAAGTGAAGTAATTGAGATCCTAGCATATGCTATGAATTTTCTATGTATGTAAATGCCATGTAAGGTTTCTATTTATGTGATGAAAGTGTATGAAATAATTATGTCATAACCCCATGATGTATATGAATGCATTAAAGGCAAAAGAGATGGTTTATGCATGCTGGAATAATTATTGGAAGTGAAAGAAAGGAAGCTAAAATGGTAAAAACATAGGTCCTAAGCAGTTTTGTTGTGGCTTCAGTTTGACCTAGCAAATTAAGGAATTAATCCACAAAATTTTATGAACATATAGTACACATATAGATATTTAAATTCATATGTAATACACCTATTTTGGATGTGTATATCAAGAGAAATGAATTTTCAAAGTTAAGAGACAGAATCTGGAAGTTCCAGAATTTGACATATAAACAGTAAAAAGTAACGATTTAACTGTATCAATTGGAAAGGTAAATATCTAGTTTTATATTTTCCCCTTAAATAGATATGAAATATCTTCAATTAGAAAATTGTATCACCTCCATACAATTTTTTTATAATTAGTTATGAATTTTTAAAGTTGGACTGTAAATCTGGAAATCAACAAATGAATAGTATCCGAGAAGTAAGTTTTGAAATTTTAATTGTTGGGCTAATGCAATGCTTCCGCTAATCAAATATGCTTCCGAATACGTACTATAAGGTGGTAAAAGTAGGATTTTTCATTTTGGTATAAGAGCAAAAGATTTTGGCATTAGTACAGAACAAAGTTTTAGCACTAAATAGAGATTTTGGTGTAAGATAAACTCGCTCTGATTGGGAAACAGAGTATGTAGCAGTTACCTAAAGCCCAATTGAGGTTGAGATTAGTAATAGGTTACTTGTTCACAGTCCAACTAAGATTATGGATTGGTGATGAATGCTCTAGGGAAATGGAACATTGAAGCTTAATAAGAGATACCTTCTCGCCTGTTAGTGATCTAGGAGGATAAGGAAAACTTAAGAGTATAACTGACATAGAGATGTGAGCCAGACCTTTCCTTAGTTAGCTAAAAGAAAGCAGCTAACTCAATTATAGATTACAGTAAGGCCAAGGACATATAAGTCCTTCAGGCTAGGGACACTAAGTCTTGGAGAATGGCCTAAAATGATAACTATCTCAGATTCCTGAATTGATAAATAGGACCTTGGAGGTGTAAGCTAAAGGTCAATAGCCTCTAAAACTTCTTGAGGATTAGTAGAAAGAAATGAAAGAGATATAATATGAGTTCATGAGAGTACCCTCTAACCCTAATGTGAGTTCAATTCCTCCGATGAGAGGACAAATTACGGCTGAGGAAGCTGAGTACTAGTACTGGATTATAGGTAGACCAGATATTAGTCCTCCTCTATAAGAGTTTAAGGATACAATTGCTATGAGTAATATACATTAGTCCCTTAATCTAGAGATCTAGTTAGAGTTTATGATAGTCCCTGTCCATTCTTAAAGTCCAAGAATATGTGACCTTATAGAGAAAAATTAGTGTGGTGTTCATGTCCTACCCTAGGCTTCTTTGTTAAAGACAGATAATGTTGACCATATCAGTCTAAAAAAAGTTGTGGAGAGTGAATTACTCAGTCTAGGTCAAGGGATGGACAGAAGTAAAGATAAAAAATAGACAGTTTATCTGTAGTTCCTCAATGCCGTAGTAGGGATGATAGACAAATATATAATATAGGGCATTGACTTGAATCAAGTTTACACCCAAGCAGGCTGGCATGAGATGGTACCCCTACATGGCATATATATATATAAGTGAGTTTTTGGCAAAAGATCTGCCAACTGATATAAAGAGGTGGTACTACTGTATGCAAAAGTATTTACAATCTACTACTCCCTAGAAAAGAATGTAAAAGAGATAGGGGTAATGTAAATAATGTAAAGTAATTACATATATATATGATGGTGATGATCTACCCCGAATATGAAAATTGGCATGTATTTAATGTATGTGTAAATGTTATGGTGATATGAAATGTGAATTGTGATGTGATATAATAAGATGATAGTTGGTTAGACATTTATGTGAATATGTTCCCAATTTCATGTGATTATGATATATAGATAGGAATGAGCTTTAATTTCTTAAATTCATCAAAGTCAAGAACATTATAAGTGAATGTTTAGGAAAACTATGCCAGGTCACGACTAGAAGTTCCAAAGAAGTTAAGTGTCATGAGTTAAGCCACATATCATGACAAATATTTACAAAAGTTTTTGGTCATGACGAGTAAAGACCATTGGTCGTGATAGAAAGTTCAAGAGCTATCAAGTCACGATGAGTCCAAGCCATAGGATGCGACTAATGTATAAGCAGAATAGGTCACAACAGAAGATGACCTATGGTCGTGAATAAATAACACTGAGCTGTCAAGTCGTGACGAGCAGGTGGAGATGGCCGCGACTAAATTTTATAGAGAACATGAGTCGCGACTAGTCAATACTTAGGTTATGACTAGATTGCACAGAGACCTGATGACAAGAATAAAGATGATGACCTCACTGAAGTTTATCAGTTAGAGGTTTAGCAAACGTGTAGGCAAGTAAAACAGTATGAGGCACTGAGATATAGAATATTAGTTTAAGAAAATGTTCAAAACTAGATCCTCCATATGATCATTAGGAATTGATCTATGTTACGAAAGATTCATTCAGCTAGTCTTGCCTGAACAGAATAATAAGTTAGAATGAGACTTGCCTAAGAATGACCTAATACATGACTTAAGGTTAAAGACATGATGGATAATAGATAGAAAGTTCATGATCCAAAACAGAGGGATCCCATCAAGAAGAGATAGTAACCTAGCATACCTAGGGTAGAACACCTTAGAGAACAGAAGTAATAGTGCTAGATTATGAATGAGATCCATATGACCTAAATTAGTCAGGATCTAGAGACAGGCCAGAAAAGAATCACAGTCTAGTCCAGAGCAAACTGAGACTGACAGACAGAAAAGTTAAGAGATAGTAGAGAGATGTAAAAGTTACTCTATAACGATGGAGATTGACTCGCTCACATGAGAAATTTTTCTTGAATAGTTTACTAGAGGCATTCTTCTCAGATAGAGAATGATGAGCGTAAGGCTAAGGGTTAAAGTAGATAAAAAGAAACCCTTCAACGAATATTTAGTCGAGTTCATCCACAGGAACATTGAGAGTTGAATAAATGAGAAGTAGCCCATGGATTAAATTCCGTATTACAAAGAAAGAGTTTTTTCTCAAGTAATTGTAGAAGTTCAACAGAGCGGTAGATGTATATAAAATAAGAAAAGAAGTTTATGATATTTAGAGAGAGAAAGGTAGCTACAATTAAAAAGATAAAGTGACTCCCCTATTCCCTATGTAAGAAAGAGTAAATGAGGGTTGAGTCTATACCCTATTAAGAGGATAAAGTGACAGCCTAAGTTAGATGAATAGTTACTTTAGGATCTAACAATGATCTGATCAGATAATGTCATAGATAATCTGGTAGTTAAGGTATTAAAGGGACATAATGCTTTAAAAGATTACCAAGTTAATTGTTTAATTGCAATATACATATAAGGGATATTGAGAAAATTATGTAATGATGATATAGCTTATGTTGCCATGAGTTATGATGAGAAGTTGTATCTCCTTGCATATTATACATGTTGGAGTATGCTATGATGAATGAACAATCTCCTTTTACATTACGTAAGTATGAGCAGTGATGAGAATTTTATGATTTTGATATTTCTAATGGTTATAAAATGAAAAATTGTGTGGGATTAAGTAGAGAAACAATTTGTGAAAGCATTAGAATCAAAATGAGAAATTTTGAAAGAAAATGCATTCCTTTTTCAGTTCTATCCATATTTCATGAAGGAGCTAATCTCAAATAATGGATTTAGAAGGCTAAAATATGTAGGGTAAAGTCAACAGTTCAATTAATTTGAAAGCCAAACTAATTAATAAAATTAGGAAAAGATAGGGACTTAACCGGTCAAAAGGATTATTAGTAGATTATGTTGGCTTAGACAAAGATTATAATGAGTAGATGTTATGCTTTGTTAGGCCTTGATTATTGTGGTAAAGAGGACCACAAAGCAAGGACAATGGAGAAAGGAAAAGCAAGGAATAGAGGTAGTAAGATTACCTAAACTTGTATGGTTGATTGTATGGATGATTGTGTTATGGCTTTAGTTGATTGATGTTGTTCATATGTATTAGTTGTAGCTCTGTGCTATGATTACTTTGGCCAATTGTATTTCATATGTTATATTGAAGCATGCACAATACATTATGTTAACAAAATCACAAGCAAAAACAAGTTCTAAGCATTAATATATACATTGTTTATTATCTTTACTATTGAGATTTCCCGAGAAATCTCACCCCTTTATGTCACCCCAATCCCAAAAGGTTCTCCAAAGATGGAAGGCAATTAAGTTTCGTAAAGAAAAGTTAGGGATTGGATAGTATGATGATATTTGAATTTGTTATAATTGTATTTAATGTTGTAATATATAATGTATGCTTAAATGTAGTACAGTTGTGGCTATTTATAAAAATAGTAAATGATGGAATAAATGTACAATATTTTATCAGTGATTAGTTAACATTTCAAGTTTCTTTTTTGAAACCAATAATGTCTTATTTCAATATCTATACAAAGAGAATAAAATTTTCAAAGTTAGGGACCTCAAACTGTTTTCTAGAATTTTAGACCAAATGAATAGTGATATTTGACAATTTAACTGTATTGATTGGCTAAGCATTTGGTATGGGAAGTGTTTTTCCATTAAATTTAATTATGTTAACTTCAAGTAACCTTTTGAAAAACTTCATTTTGATTTGTCTAGAATTAATTATGATATTTAGAAGTTCAGTGCTTAATCTGGAAATACCATATGAACAATACCCCATGAATTGGAAATTTCTAGATTTTGAATTTGAATTTCAATGATCATATAAGTGGTTCTAAATGCCATCGATTAGTCCCTAAGATGTACAAAAGTAAGGTGTTATAGGCCATGCCTTATTTCTATCATATGATTTCAATTTTCCCATGTACTTGTAAGTTAATATTCTATTAATAATTTTGAGCAATTGAAATACAAAAATGGAATTGAAAATGCAAGGATAAAAGATCACTTGTTACCACTTTATAGGATACATCTATCGACATTAAACTAGCTCAGCAACCTTTGCTTCTCTAAAACATGGATGGTCACGTGGACCATGATAGTGAAAAATGATTGAGGAAATATCATCTTCAAGTGACAGTGTAAGAATTATTTCATTTTGTAGTTTGATTGAGCTCTTTAGGTACCAAAACCTTCATACATAACTTCCTAAAAAATGAACATAGCTCCACCAAAACCACTGATACATCATCAGGAAGTGTGTTTCTAAAAGCCAGTGGGAGTAACTATTGCATAAGAATATAGAAGTCATGACTCTTTAACCTAGTCAACTTTCAAGCCTACATATCGATACACCTTGAGATATTACTAGAATATCTATTTGGTACTTTTATTTCTTCAGCTTTGAAAGGAACATATCCTTGTTATGCTTTGTCAAGGTGAATTTAGTTGGCTGGAACTTGTCATTTTTATCAGGCCAAGACTCTTCACGAATTCACCAAGTCCATAAATCTTTCTAGCTATGAGATGGTCTTTGGACTTTTTGGCTGTGTTAAGCAATGTATATATGACATTGTCACACACATTAATTTCAATGTTCATAACATTCAAACTGTGGTGCATCAAATTAGATTCCCAATAAGGAAGAGAGAAAAATATGCTTATCTTTTGCCATTGTATAGGCTAACCATCAGATGTTCCATGAGACCATTATCCTAGTCATTCAGAATCCTCATTCTTGACAAATTTGACATCCCTGTTAGACAAAGTAATAGGAGGATCTCTCCTTTCTTGGTTTCCATCAAATTCAAAGTAAATCTTTTACAATCTAAATCTGTGGTTAGAATCAAGGAACCTTTGATGTCCCATGTAGCACTACTTGTGACTGTGTGGAAGATGACATGGTACAGAGTCAAAGTTGCACTCTAGACAGGCCAATCTAGTATGCACATTCTAGTAATACAAGGTTATCAAACTAGGGAAATCACTTATCATCCATACCAAGGCTACACAGAGGTTGAACAGTCATTTCTCACATGAGTCATTCATCTTAACTCTATCCATCTATAGCTCTATCAATTCTTGTATCAATGGTTGTAAGTAGATGTCTATATCATTCTCTGGTGCTTTCTTGCCATAATTGATCATGGAAAGTAAAAATGAGCTCTATTTTATGCACATCCAAGGTGAAAGATTGTACATAATCAACACTACCGGTCAGATACTATAGCTCATGCCCATGCTTCCAATGGGATTAAAACCATCAATTTGCAATGCAAGATGGATATGTCTAGGATAACCAGTAAAGTATTGAAATTTTGTACCAAATGCTTTCCATGCCTCTAAATCTCGTGGGTGTCTTAACTTCCCATTTGGATTCTATTCAATCATATGCCACCTCATATGCTTAGCCATTGTTTATGACATATAAATTCTATACAACCGTGTTTACAAAGGAAATTACCTAACAATCTAATGTATTGAGAATTGCATTAAATTTCATTCAGATACATAATAAGTAACAAGTATGTTGTAATAAATTTTACCTTAGAATTTTTGTTACTTTCTTCTTCTCTGTTTTCCCTTTCCATACCGAATTGTACCAAGATGTCTTATATCGCTTACAAATCTCCATGTTTGGATCCTCTCTCCAATACAACATAAAGTCATTTGGGCATGCATCTCTTTTCTTTTAGTTCAAGCCAAATTTGTTAATAATCTTCTTTACCTTATAAAAAGATAGAGGGAACACAACTTAAGGGAAAGCATCTCCTAATAACTCAAATATCATGGACACCACCTTTTCAGTCATACCACATAGGTATTTGATATGATATAGCCTTACTAAGAATGACAACTTAGAATACTTTGTGCACCTAGAATAAAAAGGTTTATCATCTTTGTTGCTGAGGTCAAAAAACTCCCAAGTAGTTTTGTTTCTAACGAACTCTATACAAGGCCCCTGTACTTCATCCACCTCCTCACTTTCATGAATGCAGAAAGCATCACACACATCATCGTTCATGGTATCATATTCTTCTACTCGTACTCCCATTCATGAAATTATGGGAATTGACTCATCAATCATATTTGGTTCCCCGTGTCGTTGCCAAAAGAATACTCTTGTGGGAAGGGTTTAAATATCAAATTCTCTCCAACTGTATTAAATGCCACTTTCTAACACTACACTTAGGATATGGACACAATATCTTACAGTTTAATGAGTTGACTGATACAAGTTGATTGATGAACTATCCATCACAAGTATTGGTCAGATATCTTTAACACCTTAGAAGGAAAGTTAAAATGAACTTATGATGAAGTTCTTTATCTTTTAAATAAGGGATCCAATGGCTACTTAATGGTTAAACTTTTCTAGCAGTTACAATTCTAACAGTTTGTAACTGCTAGAAAAATTTGTCAACATTAAACAATTCTAGCAGTTTATAAACACTAGAAAAGTTTCCCATTTTTAAAATTCAAATTTCCATCTATCCTAGACATTTCTAGAGGTTGTAACCGCTAGAAATGTTCATTGTGGAGGGAAATTTGAATTTCAAATTTTATAAGCAAATGGTGAAATGTTCCTAATTGTTTTGTAACTGCTAGAAATATTCAGGACCAAGGGAAATTTGAATTTCAAACTTCAAAATTTGTGAGGAGGTTTCGAGCGACTAATAACTGCTAGAAACGTCATGCTTAGACGAACCCGATCAATCTTGCTCTGAAACTCCTGCCGCACTTCTCACCGAACCTCCTTGATAACCTCTTGAGAAATTCTCGCTGGACCCTCCCCCATTACTCATTTAAAATCCTCCACTAATCTTTGGGTGATATCATCTCGCAATTGGTAGTCTATCTTAGGGACTCTGGTGTGCTTCATTCCTACGCTCGTCTGGTGGGACACCACTACAGACTAAGAGGTCTGTGGAATTTGTGAAGGCCCAGCACACCCGTGTGGGCCACTTCTAACGTGGTAGAATCCAAGGCACACTCTTGTGACTCCTGCAGCTTAGTATCAACCTAAGCTACACTGGCCTTTCATAAATAATATAGACTAATTAATATTGAATATTTAAACTTAACTATCATAATTTAATAAATCAATATAATTAATTACATAACGTTATCTCCTCAACCTCAACTGCTAGAGGAGTCCTATCTTGCGATATGTAGAGGTAAGGTCACATCTTGTTGTACATAAGCGTGACACCGTACTCCTTTCAGAACTTTTCCTACTATAGAATACATGGAAATAATAATTATTTATAAATTATATACACAAACAAAATGTATAAATTATAATTTTAGAGTACTTACTATTTCTTCATAGGCAACAATGAAACTCGTGGACCCTGCCCTATGTTGTACTGTCTACTACCTAAATGTTCATATTTCTCCTAGAGAGGGCCTGAAACAAAATGTAATAGTATTAATAGAAATTCAAAAAAAGTATAATTAATGCAATAATATTAACATTATATCTACCTAATGCTCAGGCGAGATTCTCAAGTAGACATAGTGGACCCAATATTCTCTGGTACTCCCTTGGCTACATCTGCTAGAATATCCTTAAAGGGCCTAATCCTGTAGCCATTTTTCTCCCACCATATATTGCCCTTCTGGTTCTTCCACGCTACCCCTATCTTCTTGAGGATATCGGCATTCAGCTCCTCTCCTACTATGAATTTACCTTATAATTGAATAAATGACAAAATTTTGTTCATTATATAAATTATGTACATTTAATATGGATTATATATAATCGATATTAAATCATATCTAGATTACATAAATTCAATGTATTAAATCTATATATAATATCTATATTAAATCTATGTAAAAATCTACATTAATATAGATTAATTAATTAATCAAATAATTAAATACTCATATAAATAATTAATTATATACATTAATTAAATAATTAATCAAATAACTAATTACTTTAAATAAAAAATATATCTTACGTTAATCATATCCTAGGTTTCATCCTTATCCCATACTAGGCGTACATACTTACTGTACAGTTGGCCCCCTAATTGGTTGACCAAAATTGCTCTACGATAGCAACACATATCCGCTGGTAATCATGAAGAACTCTTTAACAGTGATCTTCTTGTTGGACCTATGGCATTGGGAGTCTGTAACTTGTAATTTGAAATTTAATTACATATGAATTAGATATAAATAACTTTTTGTATAAATAAATTATTTACCTTTGAACTCCACATCCAAGATGGCTTGGCTCTTTCACGACATAGCTCATTTTGGGACCTTTGATACTCCTCCTCTTCCTGGGTCTATTCATTTCTTTGATCCTCCTCCTTCCCTCTTAGGCCTGCTCATAAGGATGGGTAGCTATATCTGCAATGAAGTCTAAGATTACCTCCTTATTGAGATTGTAGTTGTTAATACTGATATCTAGCTAAAGACTAGTACCACCCCTAGAAGTATAGGCCATAAAAAAAGGATCTTCGATTTGTGTGTTAGGATCAACCAGCTCATTCCTTAGTTGTCGACTCATCCTAATACAATAAATGAATAAATAAAATAGTATCAAATAATAATAATTTCAAAAATAAAATAAAAATAAAAAATACCTTCAGAAAAAATTAATAGTTAAATTTCTATTATTACCTTGAAATATAGAGTACTTTATAGATTTGAATTCGAATATGATATGTGTAGAGAATTTGGTAGAGTTTTGCCTTGCAACTTGACAAAATTATAAAAATGGGGTGACACTGTGTATATATAGATTTAATTTTTATAGTGATTCTTGAAACATCCTACTTTTACCTCTTAGAGTATGCGTTTATAAGTAATTAGATGCACATAAGCTTTACTTAGCCCAAAAATTAAAGTTTTGCAAATTGGTCATATGGTACTATTCATCTGTGTTTTCTAGTGGTAATTCAACTTTAAAAATTCATAACTAATTCTACAAAATTTTTATAGAGGTGATCCAGATTTATACTTAAATATCTTTTAATGCTCTTTAAGGGAAAAATATCAAACTAGACATTTATTTTATCAATTCATATAGTTAATTCATTCAACATCACTATTCATTGGTCAATTATAGAATTTATAGATTTATGCCTCAACTTTGAAAATTCACATCTCTTAGGACACACATCCAATTAAGTCAAACTACCAATTGTTTTAAAGCTTGGTATGTGTACTATATGTTCACCAAATGTCATGATTAGATTCAACCATTTAATTGGTCAAACTAAGGTTGGAACTTAACTGCTCAAAAACCTACGAAATTGCCTTACTAATTTTTTTTAATTCTCTTTAATTATTCCATCATGCATAAACCATTATCTTAGTTTCTCATACAATAGTATACTCATATAAACATACCATACTTGTTCTATAGAATTTTATTGTATAAAATAACACATTATATAAATGGGAGAATCAAGCATTTTAAGCTAAAACATGTGATTTTTGACTTTTCATCTTCCATTCTTTGGCTCATCTTCATGCATACATCTTCCATCATGCTTGACCTATATTGGTTAGTTAAGGGAGGGGTGAGATTTGGGGGAATCTCAGTAGTAAAACTTATCATTAATGTATGTAAGATAATGCTTGGTGCATGACATGCATGTTTACATAAATCATGCTATTATAATGATATATATGCATGTTCAATGTTTCATGAATTATATATATGGATATTATATTCATAGAAGCAGAGATTTAACTATTCATACATTCTTCACATAATCAAGCAAGGCAATCAACACGTTTGCACACACAAGCACAAGTATCAAGCACACAAGTTTGGTAAGTTTACTACCTTATATCATAAGCTTTCCCCTTGATTTCCACTTGCTCCCTAGGCTTCCCAACCATGAGAACTTTTGATCAACCTCTTAAATTCATTGTCTTGGATGTCTCAAGGTCCTATACATAGCAACATTAATCATATAACTCATTAGGACTAAAAACTCACAATATGAAAGACTAGCTCACTTGAACTTAACCTCTTTCTCTTAATTTTAAGATTAGAGTTCTAGCCTTCTTAAAATATTCTTATAGGACAATCCAATACAATTTTTCATGAGGAATTTAAATATGATCTTGGATTTATCAAAATTACAATCTTTCCCATGAAATTGCATTAGCTGAGAGGTTACCCTTTTTCTTAGTGCCAAAATGCCATTTTTGATTCCAATGCTTCCAACTTCATTATCTTAACTTAATTCCACATAATTTTTCATATAGAACCAATTAGAAGCCTTAGAATAATGAAAATCACATCTTAGGATATAGAACTAGTCAAGGTCGTGGCACTTCTCTAGGTAACCAAATCAAGAAATTTAATCAACTATAAGCTAGAACTACTTGAATCCTACTATCTTTTATCCTTTAAACATATATCTAACATCATACTTATCTTTCTCAAAATTTCTAGATTTAAAAAAGCAGAAATACCACAAGATTTCAAGCTTCCAAATCCATTAAAACTCCTACTCAAGCTCAATAATATAAACTACTAGAGGATCAAGAGCTAGAGTGATCATTTTACCTTTATTGAAGCTTAAACTTTGCTCTTATTTTTCTTTCATCCGTGGCTGCCATGCTTTCTATCTCATCTCTAAATTTTGCCATAGTTTACCTTCCATTCTTCACTTGGCCGTGAACTTAGAGAAGGAGAGGGGTATTCATAATGCTTTTCTTGCTAAAACTCCCTCCAAGTTTCAAGAAATTACAAGATTAAATGGATGGTCAAGATTACACCACATATCCATCTTGCATCATCCTTTCCTCCTCTTGCATCATCTTAATGAAATCAAGCTCCATTTTCCTTCCATCACATGCTATGTGGTGTCATCTTGAGAAGGAAGAAGGAAGATCAAACCTTGGCCCTTGAATCAAACTTGCCCTCTAAGTTTCTTACTTTGCACGGCTCAATTTATTTGGATTTCTTATGGGCATTCTGGAGCTCAAAATATTCTTCTATCTACTCCATAATATTTCTTTAATTTTAGGGAAAATCCATGAATTTTCTTGGGCTATAACTCTTTCTTTAACTATTTTTTTAATTTCCTGTAATTATGGGCTTCCAACATTCTTGTAGCTCACTGCTAACCTTTTGGGAATGAGAATAATTTTATAAACTTCTTTAGTCTCTTAAATATTTATTCCCCAATTTTACATATATTTTTAATGCCTCCTCATGGCTCAAATAATCATATCAAGATAAATACTTCAAGTTGAGTCATTACATTGAAAATTCTATTAAAGTTACTTTAGGGGTATTTTCCTCATATATACTTATAAAAAGGCCTCTATGCCTCATTTCTCATTTCTTGAAATTTTTGTGTCTTATATTCCTAGTTACCCCTTTTGGCCTAAAACTTTCTAAAGTTACAGTTTTGCCCCTACTTGGGCTCAACCTCTTTAATCATCACTTTAAGGCCTATAACTATCCTTTTTTATCTTTTTGTGGCCTTGAGACTATACTAGAGTGCCTAACTTTATTTACATATTTTCCCCAGGAGCTTTCTTTATTTGCACTTTAGTCCCTATACTTTTTCTATTTGTTCTTTAGTCTCTTAAAACCCTCTATATGTTTTTGAGACTTTTGCTCAAAGGGGCCCTGTAGCCTACCTGTTTTAGGCTACTTTATGGGCTTCTAGGCTAAAACATTAAGATGTGACAGTTATCTCCAAAATCACTAGAAAATATTTGTCAGATGCAATTACTAACTAAAATGAGAATTTCTAAATCTCATATTCTACTGAAAATGCTCCAATTAGTATAAATGAAAGTGAGAGATATTTGAAACATAAAAGACTAATCAGTTCCAAATATAAATGTTTTGAAAATATAAGAGCATGTAATTAAAATGATTATATTAAGGAGGTAGGCACTCTAGAAGAGTAACAAGATATAACTACTTGTAATTACCTCAAAAGAGGTTTAGGTACATGAAAAAGTAATAAAGAGATTTTAGTAAGTTATGTAAGTACAAGAAAAATGGAACCAAAAAGAATAAAGTTGTCAACGACGACTTTGATAATAACATCACGTCATCAAATGAGGACTTTGTATGTAGATCTATCATGTAAAGTAGAGAGAAGAGTAATTGGCCAAAAGAAAAGTTAAAAGGAAAAGATGTAATAAAAATAAGATTATATTAATTCAATTTAAGGAAATAATGGCCCTGTAGTCCAAATACTTGTAATATAAAGTTATTATAGGATATAAATATTTATGTGAAAAACAAATATTTCACAAAGGCCAATGATGATATGATGGAGCATATTATTTGCTAGTGGATACAATAATTTTTGCATATATCACTAGACTGACACTATATGAAGACAAAACATGTATATGATAGATATTGTTATATCCTATCAATATAGCTCACAAAATAGTAAAATTTATATGAGAGTCTTTTAAGGATATAAAATGCCTGAAGCATAAAATATTCTAGAATTGAATATCCCATTGATGATCTCAAAATCATTGGATTTTTTATATTATCATTTTGTCTACAAAAGTATATTAAATTTAATGGAAAATCCCATATATTTATATTAATGATATTTATATATTTTATTGATATTGCATGTTATAATTTAGTTGTAAAAATTAAGTTCTTTCAAGTACGGAAATGGATATTGAATGTAGAATTCCATGTGATAGTCCTATGAAACTATTATATATATAAGATCATTTTGTTCAAAACAAATTGGACATGTGATGCAAGATATATCTTGGTGATCTCCATAATAACTTTTCTTTAGCTATTTCTACAATGCATAAGACAAGTGGACATTATGTATTGATAATTCAATATATTTAGATGATATGATAGATGAATATATTTTAGCATATCATTTAATGACAAAGCATCATGCATAGTTTAGATAAAAAGAAAATTAACTGCTTAAAAAATCATTGAAGACAATCGCATTTGAGAAACTAGTATACTCTATTGAGATATGGTGATATTGTCATAAGGGGAAGTAAAAGTGAAATTGTCACAAAGAAAAGTAAAAGTGAAACTATCTTTAGGGGAGAAAAAATCATATTGTATTCTTTTTTCTTTAATCATAGTTTTGTCCTACTGGTTTTTTTAGTAAGGTTTTTTAATGAGGCAAATATGTGTACATGTGCACTTGTTTCCTTCACTTAGTTTTTGTCTAATTGGATTTTTCTTATTAAATTTTTAATGAGGCACAGTATTTGTTTATTGACATTTAAGGGAGAATGCTATGAATATTATAATTATATAATGTCCATAACCCCCAACTTTTATAATTCCTCATAGGATACTTTATACTTAAATATCCTAAACTCAACCTTCTTAATGAATGAGTTGAGATGAATTTCTAATGGTTAATGTCATTATATTTATATTTATTCCTTTATAACCTTATGCTTAGTCTTTAATGATTGAGGATTTTAAATAGAAGTTATAATGCATAAAATATTTGTACAAGAAAACGTACAAGTGAATGAAAAATACTCTATTGTCTCCTCTCCCAATCTCTTATTTTGTTATTTCCTCTACTATCTAGATTCTTCATTTTTGTCTTATTTTCATAACAAATATTAATTAATTAATCATTATTATTGGGTTTGGGCTTGCTTACACGGGCCAATGCATCAAAAGGGTAGACCTTTATGACCCACCTGTTTTTGTTAGTAAGATTTTTTTTTAACAAGGCAATAATGTGTGCTTCTTTTGGTATATAACTAATTTTTTGCAGCGAAAACATTTGGGATAAATTTCATAATTCAGACAAAATTTCTAGTCTTATTTCACTTCATTGGTAATCAATTGTACCAATATACATAATATATATGGAGAATTGTTTTGTAGTCGACATATTATTTTCCTCTTTTCTTTTTTGTAACTATAAAGTTGTCATAGGGTTGGGTCCCTGTTGTTTCTTCAGCTTTGTGGTTCAAGAGAATGCGCATAGAAAGTGCAAGAAACATGCATGATTTTAACATGCAAAGATAAAAGTTTTCCATGTGATTTAGATATTTGACATTCATTTTCTGTCAACGTTATCAGCTAATACTGATTGTGAGATTTGCCATCAAATGAATTCTTACCACATTTAAACGGATTAAGATTTATTATACCTTCTTCACTTTTCTTTTTCTTTTTCTCTCTCAAAAAAGCAAATGCTGATAAATGGAAGCTTTATCCAAACTTTTATGGTGCAAAATAAAGGCGAATTCCATATAGTGCCTTTTCACCTGATTAAGTTTCACTCCAGAATAAAGGGAGGATGAACCTATGGAGGATCAGTCATCTTATATAAAACCACATTAACAACTATATATGTATATATATATACTCCTTTGATTCTTAATATAAGACCTAAATGAGAATTAATATTAGTCTTAAATATAAGATATATTTATTATATTTATTATTTTTTTTAAATTACCCATATTGATACTCCCTCGGTAATAATCAAATAAGAGAGGGAGGGAAGAAATTAAGGAAGATGATTATGATATTTTAGAAAAATATCTCATATTAATTAATTTCTTTAATACAATCAAATTTGTTAAATATGTCTTATATTAAGGATCGGAGAAGTACATAGTTGACATCTGAAATGATAAGTAACACACACACACACATATATATATATGGACAGTGAAAAGTGTTTGGCTGCTTTTAAAAATGGCATGTATATTGTTAAAGAAAGTTAGATTGTTGACGTTTAGTATTTTGGACCTTCTAATCGTCAGAGGAAGAAATTCAATCAATGAAAAAAATGAGTTCGACTACTTGAATGTTGAATTTTAATATATTAAGTCACACTTTTCTTAAGTACACTGTTTTTACACCTTATTATGACTCCGTGGATATTCTTCTTCTCTATTCTCAGATCACTTGATGTTGCCATTCAACCTCATAAAACCATAGATTCAATGAACCGTATAAAGATCTAGATCCTGGAAGGAAAAACCACAACTGGAAACTGCAAAATGATTACCTCCACAATAATGTTATATATATATAAAAAAAAAAGAACGCTAACAAATTTGAAATTAATAACTAGCAGTAGTTTAAATATTATATTTGAAGATAACTTCTATCAAGTGAAGAGATACTGAAGATGATTTCCAAAACAATTCTTTTAAAAGACAAAAAGGGCGAGAAGAGCTGAGTGCGGTAATTCTCCAATTTATCGTGTTTTAATTTAATATCTTTTAAGATTCCTATCATATAAATATTGAGTTTATTTAATGACCTTTTCTTTACCCTATGGATGGGTAGAAAATTCATGATGAGTAAGAATATTAGGAGGCAAAGCTCCCAAAACCACTTTTTTTTTTTTGTAGTGTAATCCTAAGATTGCAAAAGAATTAAGAAGAATATAATGATATTAATTAAGAGAAACTCCCCTCAAGTTCTTCATTAGAAGGTTATAGGGTTTTAGACATTTAAAGATAAAGAAATATTGAAAAATGCCTTTAACGGCTATTCAAATAGCCTTTCACTGGAGTTTTGTGAGTGGTGGGAATTCTATCGATGTTATAAATCAATGATTTAATGGCGTTTTTAAACTGCCGTTAAATGTAACACATTTCACGGCATTTTTTGTCTACAACAGTCATGAAAATTGTTACCTTTAACAATGGTTACTATATAAACCGCCTTTAATGGTAATCCATGGCATTTACTTTTAATGACGGTTTGTGTAAAAACCGTTGTGTATGTTTAATTTTCTACGGCGGTTCTCCTTTTAAACGCCGTGGAAAGTTTGCCTTTTCTTTTTTACTTTTTAAGCTTTTCACAGTGGTTTTCCATTTAGCCAGTGTGGAAAGGTATACTTTTCTTTTATTTTTTTTTGTTAATTTTTTATTTTATGCCATCATACATTTAGCATAAATTAGTAAACTTTCAATGAACCAAATAGGTCTTTGTGTATCATATATACAAGAAGCAAATGGTCAAATGATTAATCCTAAACAGGTTATAAAAAACTATTCATAAAATATTCACCAAAAATTTGACAAGAACTTCATCTTCAATGCGTGTATAGAAGTATTATTCTTGCCAAATCATCCCTCATTGAGTAGATTACGTCATCTTCATGGCTCAATTTGTTATGGAACGACTGTAAATTAGAAGTGATATGTAAATATTAAATATGTGAATAAATTAAAAAAATATTAAATATTAATCGTGTCATCTTCATAACTCATGTAAGTTCTCCATAAGCCCTATCTCAGTGATTTCATCAATGTAGTAAATCACATAGTATTTTTCAACACCGTCAAGTTAAGGGCACCACTAACAAAATGGAAAAATATAGAGACCATTATGGAATATTAAACTTTTTACCTAATAAATTTATAAAAATAAAACTTAATTAGTTGAAACCAACACTTTAGAAAAAATCCATGTAGGAATTAATACCATGTGTATGGGCTCTGAAAAAATTAACACCTTGCACAGCCCTATCACCAATTGAAAGAAAAGATATCATATAACATACTAAATTTTATGTTTAATAAATCTATAAACAAAAACTTTTGTATTGACGATGTATATACAATCTAGGGATATGGCTGTCCAAACATTGAATCGAACTAGTAAACCATATTGTCTTGAAGGGCAAGGACAAGCAAAATCCAATACATACTACAAAATATCAACAACATTATATATGATTTTATTATATTAACAACAAAAAATATTGACTAAACAAATAGGACTCAATAAACAAACAAGCACTATAAAAAATCCACAATGTATTAAACAAGTAGGAAATAAATATGAACCAATGTGCTAAATAAGCCAATTAACAATAAAAAAGTCTAATAACAATGTATTATGTTTTAAAATTTGCAAAAACACTTCCATTAACAAATAGGAACCAATGTAACAATCCAAAATTACAAAAATCAAGTATTTAATATAAGGATAATAGTCCTTATGATGTATTACAGTTTAACAATAACAAATAACTGAAAAAAAAAGAAACATGAGCAAATGGTTAAGTTAAATGGTGACTTACGGCAATAATGACTATGGACGACATTGACGATGCATATAGGCACTGAAAATAGGATAAAAATGCCAAAAAATGACTTTTGTGGATGACTATCGTGGTGGGATAAATGAATAAGACCACAAACGGCTTTGAAAAAGTTAAAGTTAAACAATAATCGTGATAAGGTTTTTAAATTTTTTGAGGACTTTTAACGGTGGTTTTTTTAGAAAACCCCTATTAAAAACATTTTAACGGGGGATTGTCATATCCTTATTTTTAACCTCCATTATACTTAATTGGAATTCATTTGAACTAATTACATAACCTTTTTTCTTTAACAACATGCATTTTTAAAAGATTTCTTCTCAAGGTACTGTTCATGGTTACTGTTCATTTGGTAATTTAGAACATGTATCTAACTTTGAAAATTTATAATTAAATATAGAAAAATCAAAATAGGGTGGTTCCAATTTCTAATGAAAGATATTTCATATAACATTAAAGAAGAAAAAGAATGTAAACTGAGGTTACATTATCCCAATGAAATCAGTTTATTCATTGAAAAATAATGTTCCTTTGGTAAATCAGGAAGTTTCAGTTTCTTTGCCTTAACATCAAAAATTCATTTCTCTTTAGTTACTTGTCCAAATGAACGATGCTACCTATGGGTTTAAAGCTCCAAACGTGTTCTTTAAGATTATAAAATTTCATAGAAAAATTCGTTCATTTACTATATTAATTTAATGTTGGAATGTCACTGTCTCCAGTTGTTCACTTTATCTCAATTCTAGATTTTACCTCCAACTTAAAAAAATCATAATAAATTGAATACTTAACCAATTGAGGAATTCTTGGTGTTCATTTAAAGATCTATATCTTAAATATGATCATACCAAATTTCAAGTTCAAAATCGTTATTTAAGGCATCATAAACATTAACACAAAGCCACATCCTTGATCATTTTTTACTGTTGTTCTAGTCGTTCTAAAATTAATTGATTAATATCCCCAAAGTTTTGTGGTTCTCTTGAGGAAACAGTCCTTCTCATTCTTACAATTTTATTTTACTATCTAAATAATAGAGGAATGTAATAATTAACATAACTTATATTTCATGCAAAACATGGCATAAAACAAGTTCAGTAACATTACACAAATCTTTCATACATAATATAAGTACATATACAACATCATCATCATTCATAAGTACATAGACAATATTAGCATTCATAATTACAAACCTTATACTACACTTTCTTATAAGTGATATGATAAACTCTTCTACCATAAAGATCTAATATGGAATGCTCTCACAGGGTTCTTCCTCAAAATATTGATCCAACCCTACTCTCTAAGTCGCGTTAAGAGGTAAAATATCATTCATAATGTTAGTCCAATCTTTAAGGGTAAGAGTGTTTGGATCAAAGGCTTTATAAGCCTCCCATACTCTGGTTATAAAGTCTATATAAATTATGTAATATTGTTCTACCTCCCTGACCAACCGTCGTCCTAGGTCATATAATTGCCTAACCAGCTCCACAGCTTTCTCAAAATGTTCCTCATTAATATTCCTTCCTATATCTCCACAGTTGGTTTCTTTGATCTACTAGGACTTGGGATATTAGTCTGATTTGGTACATGGCTAGGTCCTAAAATATCAGTCTAGTTAGGTACTTGGCTAGGACCTGGAATGTCTACACCAATAGACTGTCTAGGTGTAGGTTCTGTAGTACCCACAACATAGGAATGTCAGTCATCATATTGTATCACCTGAGGGTATACTATGTCTTTTTCATCCCTCTAAGCTGCATCCACTTCTACACTAGGGTTAACTTCTTCTGGAGGTACAACATTAATAGGAGAAGCTGAAGAGCTATTTGATCTAGACTTAGTCATCTTTACCCTGCAAGAGCATTTCCTAAGCTATAACCCTTGGCTCTGATACCAAAATGTTGTATCCTTATTTTCAACCTCCATTATACTTAATTGGAAGTCATTTGAACTAATTACATAATCTTTTTATTTAGAAACATGCATTTTCAAAAGATTTCTTCTAGGGTACTGTTCATGGTTATTGTTCATTTGGTAATCCAGAACCTTGCCTGACTTTGAAAATTCATAATTAAATATAGAAAAATTGAAATAAGGTGTTTCCAATTTTTAATGAAATCTCTTTCAATAAATTTGAAGAAAAAAAAAATATAAAATAGAGGTTTCATTATCCCAATGGAATCAGTTTATTCATTGAAAATACTGTTCATTTGGTAAATCTGGAAGTTTTGATTTCTTTGCCTTAACTTCAAAAATTCATTTCTATTTGATTACTTGTTCGAATGAACCGTGTTACCTATTGATTTAAAGCTCCGGACATTTTCTTTAAGAACATAAAATTTCATAGAAAAAATTGTTCATTTACTATATTAAATTAACATTGGAATGTCACTATCTCCCATTGTTCACTTTATCTCAATTCTATATTTTACCTCCAACTTAGAAAAGTCATAGTAAATCGAATACTTAACCAATTGAGGCATTCTTTGTGTTCATTTAAATCTCTATATCTTATCTATGATAATAACAAATTTCAAGTTCAAAATCATTGGTTAAGGCATCGTAAACATCGTCACAAAGCCACATCCTCATAATACAACCACAAGATCATACACTATGCATCTCATCATATCCTTCCATAGTGTCAAGTAACTAATATGACTTATTATACAAGTTCAACTATCTATATTTACCCTTTTTCCTTGAGATGTTCTAGACCTACAACATGGTTATACATATGGAAAGAATGAGATTTCATGAAAATCTCAATAGAAAGTCATACAAACTATAATATCATGCATGATTAATTAAATGCTTAACATGTTATCATAGATGAGAGCTACTTCATAATAAAACATAAGCAAACTCTAACATGCATATTTTCATGACATTAGTTGCAAGGAGTTGTAATCATTCATACTTCATCATCAACATGATGGCATAATTTCAAGCTCAACCAAACACCATAACTAACAAGCGAGCATACAATCAAGCAAACATGAAACTATAGTTAGGTATTCTTGTTACCTCTTTAGCTATCCTTAATAAAGTCTTCTTGAGATGGCTTCCTTCCCTCACAAATGTCAAAACCTAGCCATTACAAAGTAACATTAAGTTACAACTCAACTAGAAAATAATTCTAAGACTAGGTTTTCACTAACTTCCATTCTTTTTCCATTTTATGTTCCATACTTCCATATTTTTAAAATAAATTCTCAAGGTTCATTTTCACATAATTTTTCATTTAAAATCCAAATATGGAATCAAAATTTCCAAAATCAAAACATACGATTAGCTGCTGTACAGAACTGAAGTGACACCCTTATTTTCCAAAAAAATTACATTTTGATTCCAATACTTCCAATACTAGTTATCCTACTTTATCCCCACACAATTTTCTATTTTAAACTCATTGGAAGCATCAAAATCATGAAATTTCAATATATGAACAGTATTTCATACAGTAGCAACCAAGAACACAAAACCCTAACTATATGCATACTTGAATTTTCAAGCATATACCACTTGATTCTAGCTTGTTTAAGCTTATCTAAACTATCCATAACATAAAAGTCATATTCTTATCACATATGGATAGAACTTCCATAAACACCCTCATGGGAAATATGTCACAAAAATCCCTTAAAATCAATAGCTAACTTGCTAGATTAAAGTCTAAGAGCAAGGGAGCTAGTTACCTTACTTGTTGCTCTAAGTTGTATGCTTCTTTCTTGCTTCAAATAAAATTTGGCCAGAGGTTCCCTAAAAGGCTAAGATTAGTTTGGTTACTATTTGATCTAATGGTCCATATTTCACCTTGACTCAAGCTTGCCCTAGAAGCCTTAGATTGATGCCATGCATGACATCATTTAGGGCCATGTTTGGCTGGAAAAAGTAGATATACTAATAGGAAAAATTCTAGTCCAGTCTGGTACCGATCGGAGCAGTTTCACAAAAACCATACTGTTTTATGTTCCTAATTTTTATAATATCCCAGAATATGTATTCTGTCATGAAAACCAGTGTCTAGATTTTTTCTACCATTGACATTGTTATACTGAGTATTTATTTGCTAACCACCCCTTGGGAAATGACCAAAATACCCTTGTTGAACTTTCTTTCACTATATTAAACCTAAGGGCATAATTGTCATTTCACACCTCTTTATAATGTATCAGGGTATATATTGTCTCTAAATAATTATCTTTATACTAGCTTGGACTATTTAGCCTATTCAGAATGACCAAAATACCCTCCATTCATCACTGGCACATCTGGCTACATAAGGGAATTTCATAATTTTACACTTTTCCTGTGTTGCTCTGGACTCTGGTCCACTTATGTCACATACTTACTGTTAACCTCAATTATACTCCATTAGAAGTGATTGGAACCAATTACATGATCATTTGCTTTGAAAACATTCATTTCTAAAAGAATTGCTTTCAGTTATTATTCACTTTTACTGTTCATTTGGTAATTCCAGAACATGTACCCTACTTTGAAAATTCATAATTAATTGTAAAAAACTCAAATTAATGTGGTTCCAACTTCTAATGAAATCTCTTTCATAGATATTTGAGTTACAAATATGAAACTTAGGTTTTCTTGTCCATATGAAATCAGTTTATTGGTTAAAATTCACTGTTCATTTGGTAAAATCTGGAAGTTCCAGTTTCTTTGCTTAACTTCAAAAATTCATTTCTCTTTGGATACCTATCCAAATGAACTGTGTTACCTATGGATTTGAAGCTCTAGACGTACTATTTAAGATAATAAAATTTCATAGAAAAACTCATTCATTTGATATATGAAATCATTGGGTGAACGTCACTTCCTCTCAGCACTGGTTTTATCTCAATTCCAGATCTTCTAAATTTGGAAAATCATAACAATTCGGATATTTATCCAAATGAAGCGTTCTTGGTGTTTATTTAAAGCTATGTATCTTATATTTAATCATGCCAAGTTTCAGACTAAAACTCGTTGGTTTAGACATTATAACTATCGTCACAAAGCATCAACCTCAAAATATAGTTACAGAAACATACACCATGCATGCTAGCATATCATCCTATAGTGTCATGTAAGTCATGTAACTTATTATACAAACTTAATCATCAACATTTACTATCTTCCCTTGAGAGGATCCAGCACCTAAAACATAGTTATACATGTGGAAGGAATGAGATTTCATGGAAATCCTAATAGCAAGTTACACAAACTATAATATCATACATGAATAATTAGATGCTTAACATGTTATCATGAGATGGAAGCTACTTCTTAATAGTACATAAGCAAACTCTAACATGCATATTGTAATGAAATAACTTGCAAAGAGTTGCAATCATTCATACTTCATCATAACATGATGACATAAGCCCAAGCTCAACCAAACACCATAATCAACAATTAAACAAACATGAGTTATAGTTAGGTATCCTTGCTACCTCTTAGTTATCTTTGTCAAGGTCTTCTTGAGGTGCTTTACTTCCTTCACAAATGTCAAAACCTAGCCATTACACAATAATATCAAGTTACAATTTAACCTGAATACAAAATCAAGGCTAGGTTTTCACTAGCTCCCTTTCTTTCTCTACTTTATGTTTCTTACTTCCATCTTTCTAAAATAAATTCTCATGGTTCATTTTCACATAATTTTTCATGTAGAATCCAAATATGAAACTAGAATTTCCAAAATAAAACCATCTCAAAAGGTGCTGTGCCAAACCGAAGTGAATGCCCCTTTTTCCAAAAATTCACATTTTGATTCCAATACTTATTCTCCTACTTTACCCCACACAACTTTTCATTTTAAATCCATTGAAAGTATCAAAATCATGAAATTCTATCATATGAATGGTGCCACATACAGTACCAGCAAGAACACAAAACCCTAAATCCAAACATACTTGAATTCCCAAGCTTATACCACTTGATTCTAGCTTGTTTAAGCTTGTCTAAACTATCCATAACATAAAACTCATATTCCAACCCAATATGGACTGCACTTCCAGCAGCAACCATAAGGGAAATAGATCACAAAAATCCCTTAAAACTAAGAGCTAACTTGCTAGAACAAAGCTCAAGATCAAGGGAGATGATTACCTTACTTCTTGCTTCAAGTTGTGTGCTTCTTTCTTGGTTGAGTGGAAATTTTGCAAGAGTTTCCCCATGGTTCTAAGGGATGCCGAATAGGTCTGAAATGAGGGGGTATTTATAGAGAAATTTGGGTTGAAATGGATGGCAAAGATTAATTTGGTTACTATTTGATCCAAGGGCTCATATTTAATCTTGGATTTAACTTTTTCTAGAAAGAATAATTATGACATCATATGGGACATATCATGGGACACTTAATAGGGGTATGTGGCATGATTACCATGTAAGGAAGCTTCTAGAAAAATTCTAGTCCAATCCAATACCGATTGGAGCAGTTTCATAACAACCAGACTGTGTTCTATTCCTAATTTTTTATAATATACCAGGATATGTATTTTGTCCTGTAAATTAATGTGTAGCCTTCTCATATCATTAACAATAATATACTGAAGATTTATCTGTCATCCATCCCTTAAAAAATGACCAAAATACCCTTAGTGTCCTTTCTTACATTATACTAATTATAAGGGCATAATTATCATTTCACCCCTCTTTATACCGCCTCAGGGCATATACTAGCTCAACTAATCATATTTATTCCATGTGCCACATTTTTAGCCTATCATAGATGACCAAAATGCCCTCCATCCATCTCTAGTACAATCTGGGCATCTAGGGGCATTTTTGTAATTTTGCACTTTTTCTGGACACTGGCCCTTTCTACTGATGAACTGGTACCCTGGGTTTTGGGCCCTACTTGGCGTCATCATGGGCCTATATATGAGGTCACCTAATCTTATTCTATCCAGACTCACATATCGATAAGTTCTATTATCGGATCACGGGTGTTATCAAACTCCCGTCAAAATTAACTGTTATGGGAATAACTTTTTATACATGACTTATTTCGAGGTTCTGTCAAATTCATAACATCTGAAATTGTAGGGCACACTTTCCTATAATTCTCCACTTATATCTAATGACCATGGAATCTGATAAAAATTCAAATAACTTTTAGACTATTAGATAATTTTTTGCTGTCTGGAGCCCTAATAAAATTTTTGTATCATGCCAAATTAACCAGCGTAACTTTCTCTATTTACTGATGGAATATGAGACTGAAAAATGTCTGGGAAGTTATAACCCTTTCCGGGCTTATCTTTCTATAATTATATTTTTCCCTTGAATTTTTTACTTAATTACATTTTAAGTCCCTTAACTTTTGAAAATTACCACTTTTGGCTGAACTTTTGTTTCTACTTTAACTTTTGGCCTTTAACCTTTTCTACTTTGCGTTTAGGTCCTTCTCTTTCTTCAATACTCATCTAACTTTTATCATTTCTTCTGATCTTCGTCATGATCCTTTCTAAACCTCTTTCCACTATCAGTATTATATAGATAGGGAAAATTAGGATATGACAATTAACTATCTCACCACCTTATTGGGCCTCTTGGGACACTATTTGGGCCTTAGTATTGGTCCATTACCTTTATATCACAAATCCTAAGGAATCTCTCCCGGCCGTATTTATCGGGTATTTTATTCCACTGTAAATTCTTGTAAGAATTCTACAGGATTCCTTTTCTGACTCTGTCAATTTTATAAATTCTTATATTAAATATAGAAATTTACTATAAAGTTCATCTGATTCTGAGGTCTAAAAAATAATGTAATAATTCTTCTTGACTTTAGGAATTCATATAAATTAATCGAGACCTCAAATCGAAATTCTGTGTTGTATTAAACTGATTAGAATAATTTTGTCTATCTACTAGTAAAATTTTGAACTAATCTAATTCTAGGCATTTTTAGTCCTTTTTCTTGTTCAACTTTTTCATAATTACATTTTTTGTCCCTGAACTTTTGCTTAATTATATTTAGATCCCTAAACTTTTGATAATTATACCTTTTGGCATAACTTTTGTTTCTACTTTTACTTTTGGCATTCAATCTTTTATAATTTTCATTTAGATCCCTGAACTTTCCTTAGTTACCAGTCCTTCTCTTTCCTTTCTCAATCTGATACAGTTTATTTCAAGAATCTCCTGTCTATGACATAAATTGTATATATACATCAGATAAGAAAATTGGGGATATGACAGGAGTTTTCTAAAAATCACCTTTAAAACTATTTACCACTACGGTTTTATGAAAAACACTTATAATAAGAATTTAGCATAGGGTTTATGTGATAACGTTTTTGTCCAACTGAGTTTTTTTTTTTAACTTGGTTAGACTTCTTTTAATAGCTATTTGTTTAGAAACCGCCCTTTAAATGCCATAGTCTTTTTTATGGCATTTTTTTTTGAATTAGCTTCATGAATTAGCACAATGAAAAGTGTTAGGGGTTAGTGATGAATCTTAATAAGAATCTTAAGAGAGTTAAGGGTTATATGTGTTTGCATATAATTTTACTATACCCACATCTAGTAATATTGAAATCTATGATGTTTATAAAAGTAGGGTCAAAAGCAGATACTACAGTGTGCCATGTTAGCGGTGTTGCTCAGGCCATTAGTTTTTTTTGTCTCTTTTCATAATATTTTATTTTACATATTTATTTTGTTTTCCACATCCCAAATTTAATATTTTAAAATATATTTTTTTTGAGAATGTACTTATTTTGATATACCTTCTCATTATTCTTCTTTATTTGATATACCCCACTTTGAGGATATTTTATTTTATTTTATATATTTGTTACAATTCCCAACTTTATATTCTGAAATATTTTTCTTACTATCTCCTCATTATCCCTCCTTATTCCTGAAATATTTAATATACCTATTTTTCACATTCTAAGCTTAATGTTCCAAAATATTTTGTAATAACCCTCCTGTTATCTATCTTCTTATTTACCTATTTTGAGAATAATTTATTTATATATTTGTTTTATTTCCATCTTCCAAATTTTAGATTTTTGGAATTTTTCTTGTATCCTTTAATTTCTCCCCTATTATCTTCGTTACTAAGAATTTGTTTTACGTATTTTATATTTGAGATTATTTTATTTTAGATTTTAAACTATTAAGCTTAAGATCCAACTATTTTAAGTCAATTCAAATTTTAATTTAACAACATATACATATACATATACATATATATATATATATATATATATATATTCTTATATATCGAACATGCTACATTTAAAACTAGGTGGCCCCTATGTAGTGTTAGAAAAATGAGTCATATTATTCATAACTTATAAATAATGTTTGTTTATTTTAAATTCCATAACATATGGGTTAAGTTATTTGTTTATATTTTTAATTTTCAATTTTTATTTAAGTTTAAATTTTAAATTTAAAAAGTCTTAAAAGATCGTAACTCCCAACTCATGATAAATTATTTCTCTTAAATTTTTATTTTAGATTATAATTTACAAGTAAGATTTTGAAAATTTTTTAACAGGTGTGAACAGTTACATATTCACGAAGATTGGTATGCTAATGTTAAAAAATGAAGGTGTAACATTTATTTTCTTTGTTTTTTTTTGGTGTTGAGGAAAGGTGCAGCATTTATTTATTTATTGTCATTTATTTAAGTGTAGTCCTATATAATATTATATACATTATTAAACATTATATAAATATTAAATAACATATAAATATGAAATTAATAAAAAAAACCTATGAAATCCGTTTTAGCTATCAAAATCCATTTTGTTAGCTAAAATCCACGAAGAAGACGAGTGAAATCTTGGTTGATGGCAAGGAGAAGAACCAGCAAAGGCCGACTTCATTCTTCATTATTTTGCACTGGATGAAGATGGAGAAGAAGAGGATGGCGGAGTTATAAAAATTATTCTTACTACATCCCCACTTTCTTCTTAGCTATAGCCCCCTCTGCACCACTGAAACTCATACTAGCTCGTCGACCTAACCAAGAAGAACCAGAGCCCGAAACAACATTGTTGAGGGGCAAACTTGTATTTGAGATTTTCCACCATGCTAGAAAATTGGTAATTAAAAGTTTTTTGTCCCATTTATCTAATTTGTCTTTAAATCGAACTCATCAAATTTTCACCATCTCCTTTCCAAATCCCTCATACCAAACACCCTTAAAATCAATTAATAGAAAGTGGAAGTAAACTGTGATGCAATCTGGGATCAGTAAACCTAGACAACATTTTACCTTTCATTTACTTGGTTTTGTTGGATAGTTCTTGCATTGTTTACGGTATACCATCTAATCTATCAATTTTTTTATTTATCCACCATATTCGGCACTGCTAGTAACTGACTAGTCTGGTTCGTAAGAATATAGGTCCATAATGGGGGAACCTCACTACCTCCAAGTAATTATCATGGGTGACTGCATACCCAGGATTCGAACACAAGACTACTGGTTAAGTTGGAACAACTCATAGTCAGTCGATCCAAGCACTTTAATTTATGTAAACACATGTACACTACTAGAAAAAAGGAAGTGACATTTTATGGTGGCTTTACGAGCAACGTGAATTCTACCGTCCTTGTAAGTTTAACATTTAATAGCGGTTTGAAAACCGTTGTTATATGGTAGACTTACAATGGTAGTTTTGATATTATAACTATCGTTACAGTGTAAAACAATAATGGCAATTATATTATTAACCACCGTTAATTTATAATTACCCACATCCGTTAGTAATCATTTTTTTTATTTATAAGCTTTGCACAATAGTTTTCCTTATAACCTTCTTTGAAAGCTCTTTTTTTAATTATTTATTTTATTTATCATTCTATGCCACTCTGCATTTAGTATAGTCAAGATAGATCAATTAATTTCATGTATCAAAGTATGAAGTTAGCGATCGCAAAATCCAAATGGCCACACAATCATCTGAATTGTTAAACTTTCAATGAATCTATATATCTGTACATCATATTTAAAAAGAAGGAAATGGTTGAAGATGAATCCTAAACAAGTTAAAAGACAATTCCATATATCAAAATGTTAACCAAAAATGTACTTCATTATGTTTACAAAACAATAATTAAGTGTAAGAACCAAGAATATTAATCATGCAATGAATTAAGTAATCAAAGGGACATTTATTACAATAGAATAAACTAATTTCCTACTAGTTTGTATCCACCCAAATTCCTTCACAATAACAATCCTTAACATCATATTCATTATCTTCTAAATCAAACTCTGTTGTCGTTATAGGTCGAGTAGTTGTGAAAGGCAAGGTTTTATCGAGGTTGAACCCTAAGTCATTGTCGTCACCAATCACTTGCCTTTTACCTTGGAGCACATTGCAAATATCTTTATTTGCTGGATCGGTGACATAAAACACTTGAATTGCATAACTTGCTAAGATGAATGGCTCATATAGGTATCTAACTCTTTGAAGATCCACTGAAGCAAATCTAAATTTCTCATATACTTGGATAGCATTACTATTAACCCAGTTACATTTCAAGACTAGCACTTTAAACCTGAAATAACTAACCTCCCATATCTCTTCAATCACTTCATAATATGGCATAGGTCAATGTTGGCCTTTTATCTTTTGAACTAGCAAAATGCATCGCTTCAACCACAACCATAACTCCACTAGCTGCATTGTACTTTTGTCACTTAGGCTTTTGTGTAAAAAGAGTAGTCATTTATGTCATATCTTTCCCAACACAACCTCAAAATGAGGCTATGCAACTAGCCTTTATATTGTCTCAGAAGGATTGTTATCCTTTAACACTTCTTTCTCGAACCATTCTTCAAAAGACCTATTGTGATCATTAACTAGTTGCATATCGCTCTTTCTTAGGTTCATGTTCCTGAGCATATTATTGTGAGTATTCGAGTATGACAAAACTTTATCTTGATTGTTCAAAATATGAAGTTGTGCTTACATCACCAATTAGCAAGACATGCCCTTCACTTTGGCACCATGGGTTCTCCTACTTTTTCTCCCCTGGTCATGCCAAGATTGAGGAAGTCCAACTGCCTTTACTCAAGTAAGATATGAGTTAGAAAACTCAACTGTCTTCTCAGCTATATACCTTTTAACAATTGATACCTCATGTTGATAAGGATTTTTAGAATACCCTTTAAGGATTTTCATGTATGTCTCAAATAGGTACATCCACCTTAAACACACAGGGCCACAAATTCTAATCTCATGTACCAGGTGAGCAATCAAATGGAACATGTCAAAAAATGATGGTGGGATTTGATGCATCTTCAATTGGGAGAGGATAACATAACCTTCATTCTTCAATTCATCCAACTCAGTATAATCAATAACTTTGTTGTAAACAATATTGAAGAACATACAAAGTTTAGTAATAATGCTTCTCACATCATCTTTCATAATGCCTCAAATAGTCACTAGTAGTAATTGTTACATCAACATGTGGTAATCATGGGACGTCATGCCGGTTATCTTCAAATCTTACATTGATAAAAGCTTCCTAAATTTCAATGAATACTCTTGTGGCACCTTAATACCATGCAAACACTCCCATAGGCTTTTTTTATTCATATTTGGATAACGTTTGTACCGCTAGATACAAATAAACTCTTACTACCTTCTCTTTATTGTAGATGTAGAGGTGCTCTTACTGAAGTGCTACATTTAGGGCACTTATTCAACCCTTTATACTCATTTATGTATAATATGCAGTCGTTAGAGCATGCATATATCTTCTTATATGACAAACCTATTTGACACAATACTTTCTTTGACTCGTTCATTCATTTGGGTAGTGTATTTCCTATAGGAAGGGCATCACTCAATAACTCGAGCAATTCTGTCAATTTATAATAGGTCTAACCATTTCTCAATTTCAAATTCATCAATCATAACATAAAATTTAACCTCGTGTACTCATCTTTACTCCCCTAGTAAAATGGCATCTCAACATCATTTAGCAAACTTTCATGTATAGGAGAGTACTTTGGAAAGGATTTGACTCCAATATCATGAATCATATCCAAAATTCTATCCATAAAGTTATCGTTTACAACTTTCTCATGCAAAGGAGTCCTCCTAATCTCGCTGTGTCAAATATAATTTGTATATCTTAAACTTATCTCATAACATATAAGATGCTCTCTTATATCTAGAATAAAAAATCTGTTACAGTTGACACAAGGACAAAAGAACAACTCATCCATTTTCTTCAAATCATTTCTCTAAGTAAATTCAAGAAACTTTTCTAACCCATTTTCATATTCCTTAGTAGTTCTCTTAGCTTTCATCCAACTACGATCCATTATTTCCTTAAATGTAAACAATCTCAAATGGTAATCAAATTCATCAGATAGGAAATAAATAGGAACCAATATTTTTTATAAGACAATTAACAAAAAATAAAATAACATAACAATTGACAAAAACACAAACATATTCATAAAATTTAAAACAAGCACCCACAAACAAATAGAAACCAATGTAACAACCTAAAACTATAAAGATTATGTTTTTAATACAAGGATGATAGCCTATAAGATGTATTACATCTTATAAACAACAAACATCTAAAACAAGAAAAATAAGCAAATAACAAAGTTAAATGGTGTCTTATGGTACTGACAACATAGAATGATGATGAAGAACGAATTTATCGATGAAGATAGGCACTAAAACTCATAGGACAATGATGGAAAATGATATTCGTTCAAGTCTGTCATCGTTTGACAGAGCAACAGAACACAAGGCTGTGAAAAAGTGAAATTGTACTTCTTGAGGGAGGGATTTTAAATATTCATGAAATTGTACACGGTAGTTTTACACTAAACAACCGTAAAATTTAGTTTTAATGGTTGTTATTAGTGTAACCACTGTTAAATGATAATTTAATGGCGATTTTAGGTAAAACAATTGTTATAAAGTTTTACAAATACGGTTTATTTATAAATATGTCATTGCCTTTTTTGTTCTGGTGCTTTTCCTTTAACCCTGTGAGGTAGCACCGTTATAAGTATTTTTTTTTTCTAGTAGTGGTATCACATGGGAATTGCCGAATTGATAGTTACTAAAATCACAGGCTAAAATCATATGCCTAAGCATTGGAACAACTGTCTATTAATTTGTCACTCCCCTTAGTACTTATTATAAGGACATAATGACAACTTTAAATTGACTAAGGAGTTCTATTAAAATTAGTTAATCCTTTTAAAACTTCAAAATTTTCCTCTAAAGTCTATTAATTAGAGTAGGCATACACATGTTTTATTTGCAACACGTTCTTAATCCTTCACGTTATAGAACAAATGCAAAAGTAGTTGTGATGTAAAACATCTCAGTTTTCAATGAGTAATTATTATTTGAATGATATCTCCTCGTACGTATATATTTGTTATCATGTTATCCGTTGTCGAATTATATCTTGATATATGCTTGACAAAATTCTTTCCAAACAGTTATTGATGTGCATTTACAGCAACAGAAGTTTAATTTGATATGATTTTTCTTTGAAGAATTAACATTGAATATATACATTCCTATATGTAAATTAATATTTCATTCTAATATGCATTAAATTTTGAAAATTTTCTTTGAAATATTTATATAAAGTAGCAATATTACTAAAACATACACCCAAGTGACTTAGTTTTGATCATATAAGATAAGGGACTTATTTTTATTTTTGAACTTTAAAAGTATTAATTATAAATAACTAAAAATGCAATAAAGCATTTAAAGGGAGTGAAAATTAAGTATTTAGAGGTATTTATGGAGAAAATGGTCCCGCTGGGCAATATAATTTAATTTGAAGAAGGACCACTCTAGTGTAGAATGAAAATACGTGTTGCCTATCAAGGTCGAGGTAGAGAAGCTAGGGACTTATTATATCTTTTTTTTTTTTTTTTGCTAAATAGATTACGGTTAGGTTTGAAAAATCTCCTAACTTCAAAATTTTGATTGATGGTCGGTATGCACAACAATTTGTATGCATGCCCACCCTATATTATTGTATTCACTAATAACATAAAATCCATTCTTCACTTATATTCTAAACAAACGGCTAAGACTCATATAGGACCGGACAAATATTGGTCGGAGTCAGTTTTGAACCTTTAGCCCATTCTAGACATTTAGCCAGGTTGAGCTGTCTCAAACTGGGTTTTGAGTGGAAACCCTCTATTAAGTCACGAACTAGCAGAACAACCTACAAGAAACCGAACGGGTTATAAGTGAGAAGGATATATGTAGGAAACTTTACTATTACCAGTTAACAATTGGTGTATAAACTTAATGAAATAATTGTTTTAAAAAATTAATTTCTTTCTATACTGATTGCTTGCATAATGAGTGTAGAAGGGTTTCTATATTTAAAGTAAAAAAGTAAATTTATTTTCTTTCTACACTAGTTGTTAGAAGAATAGTTGTAGAAGCCTTTTTAATTAATAATTTTTTGTTAGGTTTCTACACCGTTTATTTGCTTAACTGGTGTAAAAAGTGATGTCCCTTCACCTCCTCTTTGTTCAAATCTTGATTGCGCATTTTCATTCCAAACTTTCTGGCTCATTCTTAGACAATGACAACCATCTTTTCCACCCCTCAAATTTGAAGGTAGTAATATGGGTTTGACCCATGAGCTCACACCCATAAAAGAAGTGGCGGATCGGACTGTTAAAATGGTAGCTCGTTTTGAAGTTTGCTTCTTCTAGCGAACACCCATCAACCCTTAGCCTTCTGTGGGTTAGGCTGCCAGCGAGGGCTAGCTTGCTCTTTTTTTCTACAATTTTTTATTTTTATTTTAACAAAAAAATATTGTTTTCCACTTAATTTAAAGGGAAAATCACAAAAAAGTATCAATTGAATTTAAAATTCTCAAATCAGGAATTCATATAAAAATGTGTTATTATTTGTTTTATATGTGTAGTAAATCTTATAAAGTATAGGAAACAAACCGATTTAAAATTTTAAAATTTAAGTGGTATTTTTTTGAGGTTTTCCATAATTTAAACATTGCCTTATTTTTATGTTAGGACCTCGATTTTAAATTTTATTCTCATTTTCTTTACTAATTTATCATTTTATATTAATATTTTTGGGTTAATTTAATTATATAATTTTATGAAAATATAGAAATAATTTGAATCTGGTCTATAATAGAAGTTTATAATTTAATTTGAAAATTTAAAAATATTTAATAATGTAAAAAAAATAGTCATCCGGTCTTTAATATATGATATATTTAACTAAATTGATTATAGTAAAGAGTTAGTTAAATTAGTTAATATTGTATATTTTTAAATTAGTTAATATTGTATATGTTTTCTAAAATACCATAATTATCTTCCTTATCTCGCTCCCTCAATCTCTTGATTATTATTTAAGGAGTATCAATATGGATAATTTAAGAAAATATTAATAAATATAAAAAATAAAACTTATAGTTAAGACTAATATTAACTCTCAAATTATATCTTATATTAAATATGAGAGTAGTAATAAGAAGATGGCCTCACTTCTTCAGTGATTTTGTAGACTCTAGCCTTAAAGGCCATCTTCCCCAATGTTAAAACGACTTCAAAATATATTTTATAAAAGGACCAGATGAATTCAAAAATTTGTATCTTATAAAAAAAGATTTGAAGAAGCATTTGCTTTTTCATTGTGTGATTTGTTGGAAAATTATTGTGTCCATAAAGGTTTCTGTGTAGACATAGACTCATAAAAATTACTAAGATGTCCAACTTTTGGGGAGAGACTTTTGCAATGGACTCATTCCAGGTTAAAATAAATATCATTGTTTAAATGTCGTAGCATTAAATTAGAGAGTAGTTGTGGTTAGATTGGAAATTGTTCGAGAGAGAATCTCCCATAATTTTGTGAAGGGTAAAAATATGTTCAACACTCTAAAATATTCTTCTAGGTGCATTCAATATTCTAAAATATTTTGTGGTTCATCTAATATATTAAAATATTTTTCTAGATGCATCCACCAATATCCTAAATTATTTTGTGATTTATCCAGCACCTTAAAATATTTTTTAGATGCGTACAATACCGTAAAGTTGCTACTAAAAAATACTTTTGGGTGATAGATATACCTTCTGTTAAAGGACTTTTTTGGAGTTAATATCGATGTTAAAATTCTCATAAAAATACTTTAAGGGCAAAGTTTTTCTTTAAAAAATAATATTTAAAGTACAAAATTACACCACAAAATACTTTAGAGTACTGGATAAATTATAAAATATTTTAAGATATTAGATGTTGAGTATACTTAGGAAAATACTTTGAGATGGTACTTTTAACTCTATTGTGAGTTGTTCATGACATGACAATTTATTCTTGAGTCAACTATAGAAAATGGAACTAATTGTCATGTGAAGGAAAACTTTTATCGTTTTTATATTAGACGAATATTTAGTTTAATGAATATGATTCAGTCCAATGTGGAATATTTCCAATTGAGATTTTTTTATAAAAATAATGTTTTGGTTTGTGTGGCCGACATTATTCTTCTATAAATACTGCATAAGGCGCTAAGTGGGAAACAAGGCGCTAAACCGATAGCAAAATTCTTAGGCTCATAATCAACATTGATGAACACTATTTTAAAAATTGATTTAAGCTCATAATCAACAATATTTTGAAAAGATTTCTTCTTAGCCTGTAGTCAATATTTTCAAAAGAACTCTTCAAAAGGAAAAAAATCTTCTTTATTGTTATCTAAAAGCTGTTAGTATGTAAAACATAAATTTCTGTCTGCCTGTCCTTTACTGGGTGCTGTATATGGAATTGTTTAAGTGATTGATGACCCACAAAGTTATCAAATTTTCTAAGGGCATAAATTTTGCATGCCTATAAATCGTGGGTTTAATTATTTTATTCGGTTGTGCTCCTTTGCAAAATTTAGAAGATGTATCATAACATTTTGATATTTTTGCATTGTTGAATTTGGAGCTTCAAATAACCAAAGGCAACTACTTACTATATACTATCTTCAATCCTTTTTGGCAATATGCTTATTTAAGGGTAAAATGGTAAATTAACTCCTTCAAACTGCATATATGTCATTCTTTAGTAATTGGTTGGACTTTTATAGTGAGATTTGATGTTGAATTGCAGGTATTTTGGAGGAGAACTAAGGATTAATACGAGCAGAAAAGAAATCACAAGATAAAGAGAATCAAATCAAGGATGACAGCTTTTGTGCTCTTTAGTCGTGACCAAATTGTCCACAGGTCGCGACCTCATTTCTTTTAGGAAGTTTTCCTGCATTCACAAGTTGCAACCAAAAATAGGATCTGGACGCGACTTTTTTGATTAGGTCATTTTGGCTTTAATAGGAGAGGGAAGCCACAGACGCAAAGGGAGGCTAGTTTTTACCTAATACGGTTAAGAAGCAATACTCGAACATTCTCTCGACGCTCTCTCCACAACCTACACATATATCCTCCATCATTCATCTTTCCGTAACCATTTTTCTACTTTCTTAGTAGCATCATATCTGAGCAGCGATTGCAGCACAATAGGAGTCATGAGAGGTTAAATCTTTAGTCTCTTGATGATGGATAACATATATTGAGCTCATGGACTGTACTGCACTGGGGAGTTTTTCTGTTTAATCTCATCTTTTTCATGTTTTGGAATTCCTAGATCTAAGGTTTTCATTGTATGAGTAAGGATTGAATATCAATCTATTATTTTGAGATTAGGTTTAGTAATTGAATTTGGATAATTTGAATGTTGATTTTAATATGAATATTTTAGTTTTGATTTCTTGATAATTGGGCTTTTATCAACTATCATTGCTAACTGATTTGATTGCTTGAAATCTATGGTCATCGATTGATGATCATTTGAGAGCATTTTCATCATCTGATTTAATTACACGCTAAGTGATTTTTAACAACGCATTAATGGTTTTTAAACTAGCTTTGATAAAAAAAAGTTTAAGGATTGGTGATGCTCTAGACTCAATCGATCAATTGAGGTTTTATTTAAGATTTAGTGATTTTAAAATCCCTATATCATATTAAGAGCAAGAATAGAAAGATTTCCATCATCAAGAGTCTTTCTCAACATATTTCTTTATCAATCCAGTTATTTTCCATCTTAATAAAAAATACAAAAATATTTACTTTACTACACCTTATTTTATTGCATAAAAAATCAACCAAACCTAAACCCATTTTTACTTTCACTCAGGTTTTCAATGATTTTGTCACCAATCTACTAGGGTTCCAATAAAAAGGGCTCATAGAGAAGAATGATAGGGTTGTGCCTTATACTACATTAATAGGGTACAATTACTTTTATTTTGATAAGTTAGACGATGACAATTCATCCCAATCACTTGGCTAGGACATATTAATCAAAATAGAATAATTAAAATGGTTAAAGAAGGTTTACTAGGACATATTTCAAATATGGATATGTTCTTATGTGAAAATTGTTAAGCTAGTAAGGCAACTAGAAAACACTTTAGTATGGCAACAAGAGCTGAAAATCCATTACAATTAATATATTATAACATTTGTGGTCTGATTAGTGTGATGGAAAGGCAAGGAACTTGGTATCTTATTAATTTTATTGATAACTTTTCACGATATGGTCATGTATATATGATCTCCTATAAATATGAGGCACTACTTGAGTACTTTAGATGATACATAAATGAAGTAGATAATCAAATGGATAGTAAAATTAAAGCTTTACATGCTAATTGATGTCATGAATACCTGTCAAATAAATTTAAATAGATCTGTGAAGAAAAAGGGATACTTAGGCAATATCCTTAGCACTCCACAATAGAATATGGTTGCTAAAAAAGAAATCAAACTCTTCTAGACATGGTTAGGTTGATAATGGCTCAAGCAATCTTGTCAATTTTATATTGGGGTGATGTTTTGTTGTCAAAAACCTTCATATTTCATCATGTTCCCTAAAAATAATCACTCACACCCCATGAATTGTGGACAAAGTGGAAATTGGATCTAAGCATCCTTAGATAATGTGGGTCAGTAGCGTATGTCTATGACAATTCCTACAAGCATGGAAGTTGCATCCTTAAGGGAAGAAGTGTGTCTTTATAAGGTACATTGAACAATCAAAAGGATATATTTCATAGGTGAAAACAAAAATGAAACTGTGATTGAATTAGAATTAAGAGATATTATATTCATCAAGACTAAATTTTCTAATATAGGATATGTTGCCTAAACTATATCCCTCTATAAGGCACAAAAACAGGATAGTGCATAACAAATTGACATACTAGAATCATCTAGGTATGTCAATTGAATAGGAAATAAGAACCATATAGGTATGTCAATTGAGAAGTAGGTAGCTCCCATTTGAAGGACTAATAGGGAAAGTGTTCCCAATAGACGCTTTCAAATAGAAGGTGAATCACTCTTAGTTACTCTTGAAGGGGATAATGAGCCCCTTTCTATATAAGAGGCTTTGTCAAGTGTTACTAAGAAGGAGTAGAAGAAATCAATGGAAGAAAAAGTTGACTTAATGAGAAAGACCTAAGTTTGGGAGTTGATTGATCTACTAAAAGGGTTTAAAGCCATTAGGAATAAGTTGGTTCTCAAAATAAAGAAAAAAGTTGATATAAATTAACAAATTCAAGGCTCGAATAGTTGTAAAGGGATATACACAACATGAATGTATAGACTATAAAGATACCTTCTCACCTATTATTCGCTTCAAGACCCATTTAGGAAGGTATAGACTATAAGACTCATTCAGGAAATAATACACAATTTAGATCTAGAATTACATTAGACAAATGTAAAAATCATGTTCCTTAATGGTGATCTATGTGAAGAAATCTACATGGAATAACCATTAGGTTTAATTGAAAAAGGAATATTGAACAAAGTTTGTAAACTCAAAATGTCTCTTTATAGACTAAAATAATCATCTAGATAGTGATATTTGAGGTTTCAAAGGCGATAACCTCATATGACTTCCACATAATGAGGATGACAACTATGCGGCTATGTTAAGTGGTTAAAGGTAACATTGTAATGTTATCCTTATACATAAGTGATATACTATTGGCCAGAAATAATCTAGATTTTGTGGTGACTATTAAGGAATGACTCATCAAACTTTGAAATGAAGGGTATGGATGAAGCATATACATACTTGGAGTTAAAATTCAAAGGGATCACACAAGGACAATACATTCTCTTTCACTAGAGAATTGTATTAAGAAAATACTTGAGTAATTCAATATGAAAGACTACAATCCCATAGATATCCCAGTGGCTACAGAGTAGCCAAAGTCCTTGTATGTGTTCTAACATATACTCAGACAAAAAGAAGATGAAAAGAGTTTCATATGCTAATGTCGATGGCAACCTAATGTATATAGTGATGTGTACAAGACCATATATCTAATATGTAGTAAGACTGTAAGCATATTCTAATTCAACCCCAGTAATAAACATTGGAAAGTAGTAAGAAAGGATCTTAAGATACTTAAAAGGCACATCTGATTAGGCATTGTGTTATAAAGGAAGCAATTTACACCTAGTTGGGTACTATAAAGCTAATGTAGGCAGAGATGAGGAAGAGTGACGATTGACTTCAGGTTATACCTTCTTGTTGAACAATGACTCAATATGTTAGAGCAACAAGTATACATACATTGTCTTACACTATGGAAACTGAGTTTGTGCATGTACTATAGTAGTACAATAGGCTATATGGCTTAGGTTTATTGAACACCTTAGATTTAGAAATGAGAGCAACCAAACAGGTATTACTTCACTATGACAATACTTCAGTCATAGCCTATGCCAAAGACTCCAAGTATCATAGCAAGACCAAAATATTCATATTAAGTACAATTTCATGAGGGATTATATAACACAAAAAATTGTTAGTGTACAATATATTTCAACTAAATATATGATAGCATACTCCTTAACTAAGCCAATAGGTAAGAAAGCTTTTTAAAACCATGTAAAAGAGCTTGGCATGTGCAAAATGTAATGTTGAAGACCTTATGTAATGCTTTGGTTATTAATTAAATTATTTTTTCCATTATTACTTTATGTATCTGTGTGTGAAAGTATACAGTGTCTAATATGTCATACTGGTTAGAAAGGTTGGCCATCCACCTTTAACACTAAGGAGCCTACAAAAATGAGACATTTGTGTTCACTAATAAAGTAGCAAAGAGTGCTGATATAAAGAGAAGAAACACAAACTATATGTCGCCTAGGTTAAAGTGTAGCTAGTTGAGATCAAATCCATATAATGAAATTGGATCGAACCATGGAAACCATTTCCATGATACCAATAGCTAGTTAACAAATTCTTCAACATTGACATCATAGAGATGAGTAAAGTTGAGGAATTTGGATTTAGATACTGAGTATGTCTATGCTTAAGGCTATATGGTGTTAATTATAAATTAAAAATGACATATGCTCTTCTAGCATAAGAGTATCACTGTAGCATGATAATCATACCACATGTGCTATAAGAACTCAAAAGGGAAGAAAGTGAAAGATCCCTGATTCATTGTTGTATGAGTCCCAGGAAGGAACATTCCTTTAGTGGTGTCCTTTGATTTTGACCATGTCAAGGTGGTATGTTTCAATGATTGTTACTTTAGCATATATCATACAATCATGATAGATGTGATATAAGGTATTATGCTAGTAAAGTGGTTGATTCATATCAAAGTGATATATGAGTGAAAGGAAGATTACTTGGCATATACATAACTAACTAGTGTTTGTAACATGTCCCTTATGATATTTTATTATTCATAAGTGTAGACACTGAGCATACGAGAAAGGCAATCAAAGTCAAACACTGAATTGAGAGGAATTATATTAGCCATGAAAAAGTGTATGTAGGTAAGTCTAGGACATTTGAGCTACACAAATGAGAGGTTATTTTGCACTGATCCTATAAAAGGGATTTCTAGTACAGGCAACTAGAAGAAGGCATCATGCCCATGCAATCATGGCAAAGTGCTTAGTATGAAAGATAGAAGAGAAACATACTTGTTCCAAAATATCTAATCCACTAACTGAGTGTGAGATAGGTAAACCACTAGAAGTTTAGGTACTAGAAAATATTTTTTAGAATTTTAGGGAACCGTTACACATAGTGGTCAAAATTCTATAACAGTTATAGCGGTTTAGTAAAGTGCTAGAACAAACGTGGCAAGAGAAGACAAAGAGATGACGTTAGTAGCGGGTGAGAACCTCTAGAAAATATTGACATTTAGGGAATATTTCTAGTGGTTCTTTCAACCAGTAGAAAGTTCCTGGTGGTTGCTAGGAAACAAAATTTTTAAGATGGTTCAAGAATTCCTAATGGCTGGGAATCGCTTTCAATGTGATGCCAAAATTTGAATTTTTGAAAAGTTTTTCCTGCATTTAGGCTCCAAAATTTGAATTTGGAAAAAAATTATGGGTTTGTTATTTTCTAACGGTTACAAAACCGCTAGAAAGTCATTCCAGGTAAAAAAAATATAAAAATTCTTTTTTTATTTTTATAAAATATGCTATTATTAATTAGGAAACTATTAAATAGATTATATAAGATGATTATGTTCATATGAATAATTAGAAATGTATTACATGTCGTATATAAAAATATATTGTGATAAATAATAAGTAATTAAATTATGATTGTATCATATGAGTTTAATTTAATTTGTTAAGGTAATTGAGTTAAGGATGGAAGAATTGAATATGTGATAATTTATAGTGTTGAACTTCAATTTATAAGTTGAAGAAGTGGTTGGATTGATTGAGATGAAGAAAGAAAATCTAAAAGAAGAAAATATAAGTATGTTAGTAAACTATAAATGAAGATAAATAAAAAAAATAAAGATCTACAAAATAAATAAATTCTTACAATGTAAAGAAAAAAGGAGGAGGAGAAGAAGAGAAGAAAGAATTTTAAGCAAATATATGAAGGATATGAGACAGAGGACAAGAAATGTAGAAGTGAATGAATGAGGGGTGAAGCGGTATTTATAGAGGCATTTGAAGTATTTCTAGTGGTTTTGTTCATTTTGTAGCAACTTTATCTTTAAGACAATTTCTAGCAGATGAACCACTAGAAATTCCAAAAAAATATATATGAAAATAAATTATTACATGAATGATAAAGATCATTGATTCTGTTATTCTTCATTATCATCCTGCCTAGAATGAGAAATTAAAAAGGGTTATTGTTGGGATTATACTTAAATATATTTAGGAAAAAATTTAGTACCAAATAATTTAATAAAAGATATATACCTGGCAATGACTAAATTATTGTCTTCTTCAGGGTAGAAGTTTTCAAAATTCATCAGTTGCAAGGGTTCACTGTTATAAGTAATATCACCATCACCCAAGTCATAAAGATCTTGTGACTTGAGGTGGACAACTGAAACATCTTTACTTTTGTACCTCTTAGGGACTATTCAGTAGTATTTCAAACCACTTATAAGACTTTGGAAGTCTATTAGCTAAATCTGTAATTTTACTCTTCTTGAGTTACTGTTCATATGGTATTCCAGATCAACCAACGAACTTCGACAAATCATAATTAATTCTAAAAAAATTGAAATGAAGTGGTTTAAAAAGATACATAAAGATAACATTTTGAAATTTAAGGGGGGAAAAAGTTATTGACTAAATGCTTAGCCAATTAATACGGTTTAATCGTCACAGATTACTGTTCATTTGGCAAAAAATTATGGATACAGATTCTGGTCCCCAATTTTGGAAAATTGTTTCTCTTTGTACAGACATCTAAATAAGATGTTATTGAAGTCAAAGCAAAACTTGAAATGTTAACTAACTGTCTATAAAATTTCATACATTTATCTCATCATTTACTATTTTTTATTACATCATGACCATCACTACTTATATTTGTCATATAACAACATTACATATAGCAATTCTTCACATAACATTTATACTATACATTCCTTAGCTTCTCTTCATGCTTTATCATCCTCTGTTATCATTCATAAACCTGCTGGAATTAGAATTACATGGATAGAGTGAGATTTCTGGGGAAATCTCAGTAACAAATGGTACTAAACAAAGCATGCATTAATGTAAATACTTGTATTGCTTGTGAAAGTGTTAACATTGTGTAATGTGCATGCTTCCATGTAACATATGAAATACAATTGGCTAAAGTAATCATAGAAACAGAACTTCAATCATATACACAAACAACACAATTCAACATAGCCATAGCATAACCAAGCATAACATTCAATACATACAAGTTTAGGATAAATTTACTACCTCACATGCTTGACTTCTTTTACTTTAACCTTGCATTTTTCTTCTTACTTCTCCTTGATGTGTGGCTTCCTCTTTGGAGTCCAAAATCAAATCGTAATATCATATAATCATCCATCTATTATAATCTAACTTTCTCTTGAACATTGAGTCCATTTAACTACATTAACTTTCCTTAATTTTAACTAATGGACTTGGCCTTTGAATCAATTGATGTCTTAACTTTACCCTACACAATTTTATCATTTGAATCCATTTATGAGCTTAGATCATGAAATTCTAGCTCCTATGCACTGTTCTATATAGATTTGAAAAACATACATAATTCTTCTAAAAATTCTCATTTTGATTCCAATGCTTCCCATACTTGTTTCTCTACTTTATCCCATGAAAATTTTCATTTTAAAACCATTGGAATTATCAAAATCATGAAATTCCAATCACTATTTATATGAGTAAATAGTAATAGAAGAATTCCAACTTTTAATTCCAATGCTTCCAAGGTTCAAAACCTATCCAATCCTACACAAAATAATCATATAAATTCAATGAAAGTATTAGATCATTGAAATTCTATCTCCTTCTATCATGAATAGTACAGAATGAAAGGTCTCAATAATGGCAAAGTCAAGAATATCAACTTAATTCAACAACCAATCACCAAACTAGCTTGTTTAAGCTTCAATCACATAACTATAACTTTAATTTCTTCTCTCCTTTCATCTAGGGTTTTAAACAGCACATACACCTTAGAGAAATTCAACTTTATTCCATGAAAACCTTAAGTTATAGGTCCCAAATTAGAGGAAAATAAGTTAGGATAGATTGCTTACCTATAGTCTCTAGCTAGCTTGAACTTTGGATTTTGGATTCTTCTTTATCTTGGCTTGTGTTTTCATTTTGACGTAGCCTCCCCACAGGTTCTTCCTTCACGATTTTGAATCAGAAATATGGGGGTATTTATAGAAAAATCTAATGGAAAATGAATGGCCAAGATCACTTTGTGCACTATTTAATCTAATGGCTCATATTTGATATTGGATTAGCTTGCCCTAGATGCCAATGAGATGACATCATCCATGACATCATCAAGGGACAACTCATAGAGACATGTGGCATAATTCCAAGGGAGAGAAGCTTTTGGAAAAATTCCAGTCCAATCTGGTACTAACTTAGTCCGATTCCCAAAAACCAAACTGTTTTTTTATCTAATTTTTGGAAATTCCATAATATACTTTCTGACCTTAAATATAGTATTTAGATTCTTCCTATCATTAACATTCTTGTCCTAGGTCTAAACTTAATTACAGATCCCTTGGTAAATTGCCAAAATGCCCCTTGGTTCCTCTTTATTTACTTTACATCTCAAGGGCATTATCATCTTTTCACACCTCATCAGAGTATTCCCTAACCTTGGTCAACTATTATGAAAACTCTCCTTGACCATCTAACCTTTATCAAATGACAAAAATACCCTTCATCTAACTCTGACTTAATGACACAACACAGTGGCATACACAGTGGCATTTTCGTAATTTTATATTTTTTCTGGTCTTTATTAGCTCTGGCCCACATACTTATCTAAAAATATTATTGGGCCTATAAGGCGCCATTAAGGGCCTTTTACTTGTTCCACTTCCTTCATGGGCTCAATTTCTGAGAAATTTCCCCAAAACGTATTTATCGGATATTTTAATTTACTGTAAATTCCATAATAAATTCTACAGAACTTTTTTTTGAGTTCTATCAGTTTCATAAATTTTTATATTAATTATAAGAATTTACTACCAAATTTCATCTAATTCTAAGTTCCATAGGATATTGTATTAATTTATTTTCTTTAGAAATTTATATTAATTTTTTGGGACCTCAGATCAAAATTATGTGTTGTGTCAAATTGATCAGAATAATTTTCTATATTTACTAAGAAAAATTGGGACCAATCTGATTCTGGGCATTTTTGGGCCTTTCCACCTTAACTTTTAATAATTATCATTTTCCCTTAAACTTTTAAAAATTACACTTTAGGCTTTAAACTTTCATATCCTATTTTTTTCCCTATCTGTATAATATTGATAGTGGAAAGAGGTTAGGAAAGGATTGTGATGAAGAATAGAAAGGAAAAAACAATGATTAGACAAAGATATAAAGATAAGGGACTAAAATAAAAAATTTAAAAGTTCTATGGTGTAAAGTATAAAGTATACAAAAAAATTTGAACTATTAAGTGTAATTATTGAAAGTTGAGTCAGAAAATGCCCAAAAAAAACCAGAATCATATTAGCCCCAAATTTTTCCAATAAATATAGAAAATTATTCTAATCAGTTTGACACAACACAAAATTTTGATTTGAGGTCTCCAAAAATTTATATTAATTTATGAAAAAAGGAAAATTAATACAGTATCCTCTAAACCTCATAATCAGATAAAATTTGGCCCTAAATTCTTATATTAATGTGAGAATTTATGAAACTAATAGAGCTCAAAAAAGAGTTTTGCATAATTTATTATGAAATTTATAGTGGATTAAAATACCAGATAAATATGTTTTAGGGGATAAGTATGTGGGTCATGGCTAATAAAGATAAAAAAAATAAAATTATGAAATTGCCACTGTGTGTGCCATTGTGTTGTATCAATGAGCCAGAGACAAATGAAGGGTATTTTGATCATTTGACTAAGGTTTGACAGTCAAGGAGAGTTCCCAAAATAGTTGACCAAGGTCAGGGAATACTTTGATGATGTGTAAAAATATGATAATGCCCTTTGAGAAATTAAAGTAAAATCAGGCTCCGATAAAGGGTCTTGAGAAAATATAAGAAATTGTTATTAGGACTTCTAGGTCTCAGAAAATTATGAGACTTTGCAGGGTATTTATTTTATATTAGAATGAATTTATAAAAATGCTAGAACCATTAAAAGATATGTCTAGCATTTATTTCAAAATCAAGATATTTTAAGGATATCGATGTAAGGAAAGTGCATTAGGATTTGTGCTAAATAGCTATTGGACCTAAGGAAGGCCTAAGGCAGCCCGATATTTTGTCCTAGGGTAGCCCAATATGTCCCAAAAGTTATCTTTGAGCCCAAGTTCAATAATAAATAATTTTTGAATTTTTGAAAAATAAAAGAAAAGGGAATAAAGTGAGAATTACGGTTTGCATATGATGGGACTCACAAGACCTCACACATGGCGACTAAGGAAAGGGGAAGAGAATATTTTATCATGTGATCTTATATCAAGTTGGCTTGGTGGGCAAGGTTGATGTAAGAGCAATTATGAGTCATTAGATCAAATAGTACATAAAGGAATCTTGGTCATTCATTTTCCATGAGATTTTCTATAAATACCCCCACTATTTCTGCTCAAAATGCGAAGCAAGAACCTTTGGGGAAGCTACGTCAAAATGGAAACACAAGCTAAGACAAAGAAGAAGCCAATGTCTAAAGTTCAAGCAAGCTAGAGAATAAAGGTAATCAATCTATCCTAACTTATTTTCCTTTGATTTAGGGGCTTGAACTTAGGGTTTTCATTGAAAAAAATTGAGTTTTCTCTAAGGTGTATGTGCTGTCCAAAACCTTAGATGAAAGGAGGAAGCATAAATTAAAGTTAGAGTTATGTGTTGAAGCTTAAACAAGCTTGTTAGGTGATTGGTTGTTGAATCAAGTTGATATTCTTTACTTTGCCATGGTTGTGACATTTTGGGCTGCACTGTTCATGATAGAAGGAAATTGAATTTCAATGATCTAATGTTTTCATTGAATTTATATGATAATTTTGTATAGGATTGGATAGATTTTGAAACTTGTAAGTATTGGAATTTCAAGTTGTAGCTCTTGGAATTCTTCTTTGTTACTTTTCACTTGTCATATCCTAAATTTTCCCTATCTGTATAATACTGATAGTGGAAAGAGGTTTGGAAAGGATTATGATGAAGATCAGAAGAAAAGATAAAGGTCAGATAAGTCTTTAAAGAAGAAAGGGACCTAAAAGAAAATTAGAAAATGTTGAAGGTAAAAAGTGAATGTAGAAATAAAAGTTGGGCCCTTAAGTGTAATTTTCAAAAGTTAAGGGGCTAAAATGCAAATAGCTAAAAGTTCAAGGGCCAAAGTGCAATTATTCAAAAGTTCAGGGACCTAAATGTAAATATGGAAAAGTTGAGCAAAAACATGCCAAAAATGCCCGAAATTAGATCATACTCAAATAATACCAGTAGATAGACCAAATTATTCCAGTCAGTTTAACGTAACACAGAATTTTGATTTAAGGTCCCGATTAATTTATATAAATTCCTTAAGTCAGAAGAATTATTACAGTATTTTTCAGACATCAGAATCATATAAGACATTACTGGAAATTCCTATATTTAATATAAGAATTTATAAAATTGTTAGAGTCAGAAAAGGAATCCTGTAGAAGCCTTACGGAATTTTACGATGAAATAAAATACCCGATAAATAGGATCGGGTAAGATTTATTGGGATTTGTGCCATAAAGGTAATGAAGGCAATGAGCCCATATCAAGGGCCAAATGGCGTCATCATTAGCCCAATAAAGTATTGAGACAGTTGTGTGGGCCAAAGTCTAAAGCAGTCCAGGGAAAGTGCAAAATTACGAAAATGCCCCTGGATGCCTATAACGTACTAGTGATGGGTAAAGGGCCTTCTGGTCATTCTATACAGGCCAAAAATATGTAAGATGGTATAAAGATGATTAATTAGAGCCAGTAAATACTCTGATGATGTTTGAAAAGACGATAATGTCCTTTGGGAAATTAAAGTAAAATCGGACACCGATAAAGGGTTAAAGGAAATGTAGGGAATTTTTATCAAGACTTCTGGGTCTCAGAAAATTATGATACTTTACAGGGAATTCATTTTGTATTAGAATGAATTTTTAAAAATGTTAGAACCATTAAAAGAGGAGTCTAGCATTTATTTCAAAATCAGGATATTTTAAGAATATCGGTATAAGGAAACTACCTTGAGATTTATGCCAATTAGCTATTGGACCCAAGGAAGGCCTATGGCAGCCCAATAAGTCCCACGAGTTGTCTTAGAGTCCAAGTCCAATAATGAATAATTTTTGAATTTTTGAAAAGAAAAAAAAGGGATAAAGTGAAAATTATAGTTTGCACATGGTGAGACCCACACACCCACACAGTTGCATCCAAGACAAGGGGGAGGAGAAGATTTTTGTCATGTGAATTTATCTCAAGTTTGCTTGGAGAGTAAGTTTGATGTAAGAACAAATATGGCCATTAGATCAAATAGTGTACAAAGTGATATTGGCCATTCATTTTCCATAGAATTTTTCTATAAGTACCCCCTCAATTCTGCAGCAAACTATGAGCCATGAACCCTTGGGAAAACTCTTGAAAAATGGAAACTCAAGCCAAGACAAAGAAGAGTCAAGGTACCAAAGTTCAAGTAAGCTAGAGATTAAAGGTAAGCAATCTCTCCTAGCTTATTTTCCTTTGATTTGGGAGCTTGAACTTAGGGTTTTCATGGGGAAAAGTTGAGTTTTCTCTAAAGTGTTGTGCTGTCCAAAAACCTTAGATGAAAGGGAAAACAAGAAATTAAAGTAAGAAATATATGATTGAAGCTTAAACAAGCTAGTTAAGTGCTTGGTTGTTGAATCAAATTGATATTCTTGACTTTGCCATGGTGTTCCTTGTTCGGTATGCACTGTTTATCAGGGAAGGAAATGGAATTTCAATGATTTAATGCTTCCATTAAGTTTATATGATGATTTTGTGCAGGGTTGGAAAGGTTTTGAACCTTGGAAACATTAAAATCTCAAGGTTGTAGTTTTTGAAATCCTTCACAGTTACTGTTCACTCGCATGGACAGTGATTAGAATTTCATGATTTTGATAGTTCCCATAGTTTTAAAATGAAAAGATGTATGGGGTAAAGTGGAGAAACAAGTATGGGAAGCATTAGAATCAAAATGAGAATTTTTGAAAGAATTGTATGCCTATGTTCAGTTTTGTACAGCAGGCCATGAAGGAGCTAGAATTTCATGATTCTAAGCTCATAAATGAATTCAAATGATGAAATTGTGTAAGGTAAAGTCAAGACAACAATTGATTCAAAGACCAAGTCCATTAGTTAAGATTAAGGAAAGTAAGTGAGTTTACTTGGTTGGTATGCTCCAAAATAGGCAGCCACATGTCCAAGAGATGTGAGAAGAAAGAAGCAAGATAAAGTGAAAGAAAGTCAAGTCTATAAGGTAGTGAACTTACCTCTTTATGTACTTGATGTGGTATGCTTATGTGTTGACATCTATATGATATTTGAATGATGTTGTGACATGATAAATGATGTTGAATGTATTGTGAATAACATGTTTTCCATGGCCATGCACTTTATGTGAAAGTATATAGCACGATGGCATGTCACTAGTCAAAGAAAGTTTAATGAAATTACATATCATGCATTAGCATCCATCTTGCATATTTAAATGGTAATGTTCACTACTGAGATTCCCTAGAATCTCATTCTCCCATAACCAACCAAGTTAGGTCAAGCATGATGTATAATGTATGCATGGAGAAGAGCTAAAGCATGGAAGAAGAAAAGTGAACTATTTAAGATTTAGCATATGCTATACACTTTCCATGTATGTCAAAGCCATGTAAAGTATCTATTTATGTGATGAAACTATTTGAAATACTTATGGCATATGTACATGATGTATATGAATATTAAGAAGCTTATTTGATAGCTAGTATTTACGGAAAAGAATAATGAGAAGTTAGAATGAGACTTGCCTAAGAATGATCTAATACATGGCCTAAGGTTAAAGATGTGATAGATAATAGATAGAAAGCTAATGTTCCCAAGATAGAGGGATTCCATCATGAAGAGATAGTAACCTAACGCTCTACCCTAGAGAACAGAAATAGTAATGTTAGGTGATGAATGAGATCCAAGTGACCTGAACTGGTTAGGATCTAGAGATAGACCAGAAAGAAAGCATAGTCTAGTCCAGAGTAGACTGAGACTGACGGACATAAAGAATTAAGAAATATAGAGAGACACAGAAGCTACTCCATATGAGATGGAGAGTGACTATCTCACTTGAGAAGTTTTTCTCATATAGTTTAAAAAGAAGCATTCCTCTCAATTAGAGAGAGAGGTGAGCGTGAGGCTAAAGGTTAGAGCTAAGGAAAGAGAACTCTTTTGATGGATATTTAACCAAGTTCATTCATATGAACCCTGAGGCTTAATAAGAGATACTTTCTAGCCTATTAGTTGTAACATCCTTACTTTCATTTGTCTTAGGGACTATTCAGTAGCATTTAGAACCACTTATAAGACCTTGGAAGTCCATTATCCAAATCTGGAATTTTACTCTTTCTCGGGTTACTGTTCATATGGTATTCCAGATTACGCAATGAACTTCAAAAAATCATAACTAATTCTAGAAAACTCAAAATGAAGTGGTTCAAAAGATACATGAAGATAACATCTTAAAATTTAAAAGAAAAATAATTTCCAGACCAAATGATTAGCCAATTGGTACAGTTTATTCGTTGAATTTTACTGTTCATTTGGTCAAAAACTCTGGAAACAGATACTGGTCCCTTACTTTGGAAATTCATTTCTCTTCATATACACATCCAAATGAAACATTCTACCTATTCAATTAAAGCTATCTATGTGTACTACATGCTCATAAAAGTTTGTGAAATAATTCTTTCATTTGCTAGGTCAAACTGAAGCCAAAATAAAACTGCTACAGGACCTGCGTTTTTACTATTTCAGTTTCCATTCTTTTACTTTCAATAATTGTTCTAGCATACATGAACCATATCTTTTGCCTTGTATGAATTCATATACATCATGGGGTTATACAATAATTGTTTCATATAATCTCATCACTTAAATAGATGCTTTACATGGCTTTGATATGCATGCAAAGTGCATAGCATATGCTAACATCTTAAATACTTCACTTTTCTTCTTCCATGCTTTAGCTCTTCTCCATTCATACATTATCCATCATGCTTGAACTAAATTGGTTGGTTATGGGAGAGTGAGATTCTAGGGAAACTCAGTAGCAAACATTACCACTTAAATATGCAAGATGGATGATAATGCATGATATGTAATTTCATTAAACTTTATTTGATTAGTGACATGCAATCGTGCTATATACTTTCACATAAAGTGCATGGCCATGGAAAACATGTTATTCATAATACATTCAACATCATTTATCATGTCATAACATCATTCAAATATCATATACATGTCAACACATAAGCATACCACATCAAGCACATAAAGAGGTAAGTTCACTACCTAATAGACTTGACTTTCTTTCACTTTATCTTGCTTCTTTCTTCTCACATCTCTTGGACATGTGGATGCCTCTTTTGGAGTATACCAACCAATCCCTAACATTACATATCCATTTAGCCATTACCATCTAATTTCCTTGAGCATTAAACTTACTTTAACTAACATAACTCCCTCTTGAACATTAAGCTCATTTACTTTCCTTAATCTTAACTAATGGACTTGGTCTTTGAATCAATTGATGTATTGACTTTACCCTACATAATTTCATCTTTTGAATTCATTTATGAGCTTAGAATCATGAAATTTCAGCTCATTCATGGCCTGCTATACAGAACTGAACATAGGCATACAATTCTTTTAAAAATTCTCGTTTTGATTCTAATGCTTCCCATACTTATTTCTCCACTTTAGCCCACACAACTTTTCATTTTAAAACCATTGGAACCATCAAAATCATGAAATTCCAATCACTATGCATGCGAGTGAACAGTAATTGTGAAGGATTTCAAAAACTACAACCTTGAGATTTTAATGTTTCCAAGGTTCAAAATATTTCCAATCCTACACAAAATCATCATATAAACTCAATAGAAGCATTGAATCATTGAAATTCAATTTCCTTCCCTCATGAATAGTGCATATTGAACAGGGCACACCATAACAAAGTCAAGAATATCAATTTGATTTAACAACCAACCACTTGTTTAAGCTTCAATCACATGTTTCTAACTTTAATTTCTTCTTTCCCCTTTCATCTAAGGTATTTGGGCAGCACCTCCCCTTAGAGAAAACTCAACTTTTCTCCCATGAAAACCCTAAGTTCAAGCTCCCAAATCAAAGGAAAATAAGCTAGGAGAGATTGCTTACCTTTAGGCTTTGTTTGGTTCACCTTAGGGGTGGGTAGGTTAGGTTAATTTAAGGGAAGGTAGGGAAAGGTAGGGGAGGTTAATGAATGATGTTTTTTTGTTTGGTTCAGGAGGGGAGGGGAGGGGAGGGGAGGGGAGGGGAGAGGGGTTAATTAAAAGTTGACAAATATACCCTTATCTCTTTATTTAAATTTATTTATTCTTTATTTACAATATTCATATCAAAATTATTATCTTTTAATTTATAAATGTTAAATTTTTTATACCATTTATATATATAATAAAATTAAAAAAAATATGTTAAAATTTTAACATTATTTTTTATTAATTTTATAATTATTATATATTTTAATATAATATATAAATAATTTATTATACTTATTAAGTTTTATTATAATTTATTATAATTATTATGTAATTAAAGAAAAAATTAGATGTGAAAAAAATAAAAAAAAAAAGGTTTGAGGGTATAATTGGAATATTAAAAAAAGTTTGAGGGCATTTTAGTAAAAAAAAAGTGGTAAAAATTTCTCTCCCCTCCAAAAACCCCCACTTTTGGAGGGGAGGGGAGGGGAGGGGGCTACAAAAAGATAAAAATTCTCCCCTCCCCTCCCCTCCATTTTTCCCAACCAAACACACTTTCTCCTCCCCTCCCCTCCAAAACCCCCCAAACAAACAAACCCTTAATCTCTAGCTTGCTTGAACTTTGGTACCTTGAATCTTCTTTGTCTTAGCTTGAGTTTTCATTTTGCAAGAGTTTCCCCAAGGGTCCATGAAGCCACGGTTTTGATGCATAATGAGGAGGTATTTATAGCCAAAATCCATGAAAAATCAATGGCCAAGATTGATTTGGTTACTATTTGATCTAATGGCCCACATTTAATCTTGAATTTAAATATTTCTAAAAAGAATAATTATGACATCATGTGGGACAGCTCATAGGACACCTAAGAGGGGTAGGTGGCATGCTTCCCATGCAAGGAACCTTCTAGAAAAATTCTAGTCCAATATGGTACCGATCGGAGCAGTTTCACCACACCCGGACTATTTTCTGTTCCTAATTTTTTTTATAATATTCCAGGATATGTATTCTATCCTAGAAATCAATGTCTAGGCTTCTCATATCATTGAAATTGATATACTAAATATTTATCTGACATCCATCCCTTGGAAAATGACCAAAATACTCTCAGTGTCCTTTCTTGCACTATATTGACCCTAAAGGCATAGTTGTCATTTCACCCCTTTTTGTACTGCCTCAGGGCATATACTGGCTCAAGTAATCATATTTATATAATGTGCCACATTTTTATCCTGTCCTAGATGACCAACATGCCCTTCATCCATCTCTGGTACAATCTGGGCATCCAGGGGTATTTTCGTAATTTCATACTTTTTCTAGACACTGGCCCCTTCTACTGATGGACTGGTACCCTGGGTTTTGGGCCCTTATTATCGTCATCATGGGCCTATATGTGAGGTCATCTGATCTCATTCTATCCAGGCTCACATATCGACAAGTTCCATTATCGGATCACAGGTGTTATCAAACTCCCATCAAAATTCACTGTTATGGGAATAACTTTTTCTACAGGACTTCTTCTGGAATTCTGTCAGATTCTGGACATCTGACACTATAGGGCACAATTTCCTATAATTTGCCCACTTATATCTGTAGTCCATGAAATCTGATAAAATTTCAGGTAACTTTTAGACTATCAGATAATTTTCTACTGTCTGGAGCCCTAATAAAATTTCTGTATAATGCCAGATTAACCAGCATAACTTCCTCTATTTACTGATAAAATATGGGACTGAAAAACTTTTGTTCAGTTATAGCCCTTTCCGGGCTTATCTTTCTAAAATTATAATTTTGCCCTTGAACTTTTTACTTAATTACATTTAAGTGCCTTAACTTTTGGAAATTACTACTTTTGGCCCAAATCCTTTTTCTACTTTCACTTTTTGCCTTTAACCTTTTCTACTTTTTATTTTAGTCCTTCTCTTCCTTAAAGAATCATCTAACCTTTATCTTTTCTTCTGATCTTCGTCATAATGCTTTTCAAACCTCTTTCTACTATCAGTATTATACAGATACGAAAAATTTAGGATATGACATTTCTACCTCTTAAAATAATTTTCGTCCTCAAAATTTACTCAACACCTCAGTCAAAAATCTTGGATACATATCCTTATATTCTTTTTGATTAAGGACTGGGGTATCTACTTCTCATTTTCTATTTTGACATTTTAGCGGGGTACTTTTCATGTCCGCAAAATTTTCATATCTTTACTATGATAATTCTTTTGTCATAAATTAACTCAATCAGAGCTAAACTCCAGTTTATTCTATTACTTGTTTACTTGCTATGCATCTATCTACATATGGACTTTTCACCATACTAAACTTGTGAGTAGTGTCCATTTCTTTCATATTAAACTCTCTCGAAGACTACTATATTTGGGAGTTTCTGTTAATGATTCATCATACTTCTTAGAGCAATCATTTATGACTCATTTGAGTATCTAGCGGAATTCTCTGAACATCCGCACGACTTAATTCTCATTCTTATGTCATCATACATTCTTATCATGTTTAATATCTCATCATAATACAGAGAGAGGACTTATGTCATCATTCTTTCTTTCGTTGCTCTATTACTAAATAGGAGAACATAGGAGCATATAGGAGCACATACTCTAACATGCATAATGCCTGGCCAGTATGCTGCAGGACTATATCCCTACTCATGAATACAAAGCTCTAACATCGAAGCTCAAGCATTCCTTCTCTTAATATGCACAGCTTTAACACTCGGAGCTTGCACAACTCTATCACATAGAGCTTGCACTGCTCTACCATTTAGAGCTTTAGTATATTTTACAAACATAACATAACATAATATAATGCCTGGCATTTTATGCAAGGAGTGAAAGCTCTCATTTGCTCTTTCACCTGTAACTTATCATTCAAACATCTTATCCTTTACAAAAAGGGAGCCTATCTATCTGTTTATAGGGCTAGCTATAAAGCCACTTCATATTGTACTTCTTAACATATCTCTCATATAATAACACATTACATACTTTTCATAACATATCTCATTTCATCTCTTTCATGTCATAAAATGGCATATCTGGCCAAATCTAGCTATATCATAGTCCATCTTTCAAATCCATTTTACTTGGATTTGACATAAGTGTTCTAGTCTCATATTATTCATAACCCTTTCTACCTTTTCATAGCTCTTTCTATTATTTTACATAGCTTTGTGCATATATGCCAATTTCTTGTGGCATTCACACTTTTTTTCATTACTTCCCAGGGGGTCACCCATCATTGGACTACCCTTGCTTGAGCACACTTAACTGAAATGTGCAAATAAAAATCTAAAGCACTGGTGCTCATAGGCTCCAACCCTATACTTCACTATCTTAGACCCATCTTATACTATCTCTTTTGGGTCTATCTGGCCTTCTAATCTCTTTATCCTCATCTGGAGGATCTACTTACCTTTATTTTTAGTCTTTGTAATCTCATCGTAAGGATCTCTTTATTCTCATTTAACCCTTTCTCATATCTTATGAAACATTCTCAAATCCTTGAAACTCAGGATTAACAGCTTTAACTTTGATTACTTAGTTCCTAGTACGTGTAAGGAGATTCTGAGTTCAGTCCCTGATAGTAATAAGGCTATTTCAAACTACATCATGGGTACTCTCTCTATTACGAGTTAACTAACTTGGGAAGCTTATATACCTTAACTTTTCCTTAGTGATCATCCTTCCAAAGACATATTGTACTTATGGCTCATTACTTTCTTGCTCTAGGCTTGGTCTACTGCGACCCTCGGGATCTATTGCGATCAACCGTAAGCCTTTCAAGATCTAACTGCGGCCCTGTGAGCCATACTAGGATCTACTGCAATCCTTTGGAACCTACTGCAATTCCGCTGTACTGTATTCTCATCTTTGGAAGATCTAAGCCAACAAACAAAGTTACAAGGTTAGTCACTTTCACATAGTTGTTAACTCCACAGATAATTCTCCAAAAATGATCACAGAAGCCAATATTATCTATTAGAACTTTACTCATTTCCTCTATCACTCAGGAACTTCTCATATCATTCTCATACTTTATAACTTGCTAGATCCATTACTGCAGAGAGCTACACAGGCTCTACCATGCATATATCTATCATTATTTAATATCTCATATGAAGAATATTACTCTACATGAGCTATACTATCCATCGCTTGGTTTCATTTCAAAAGTAATCTTACTCTATAACAAGAGCAATCTAGCTTTATTGCAACAACATTAACTTATATCACTTAGAATTTGCTCCTTCTTGGGGCCACATCATTTATACATCTTACCCCTACTGAAGGGATATATCCTGAGTATCATAATCATTTATTTGCAGATTCACTATTACTCCTCATCTTTAATCTCATTCTCTATCTCATTGACTATCACTGTTTGATCATAATTTCTCTTTCTATTCTTTGGGACTTAACTAGCTAACTATCGCATTTAGGCCTTTGCTATTATTTCATCCTTACCAAGTGGAATTATTTAACTGCATGTCATAGGGCATGGGAGCAACATAACTTTCTCATCATATCCACTCTACCCTGCATGTAATGTAAAGGGGAGTATTCATTCATCATAGCATACTCAACCTGCATAATATGCAAGGAGATGCAATCCTTTAAGCATTCTCTAACATGCGTGTCATCTTATGACAATTGCAAGGAGATGTAACTTCTCATCATAACTTATAGCAACAGAAGCAATATCATTATTATATAATTTTCTCCACCATCCCTTAATCACCTTAATCACTAGGTCCTGATCATTTATTCAGGATCTTGAATCATTTACTTGTTTTACTTAGGCTGTCACATTACCCTCTTATTAGGGTATAGACTCAACCCTTATTTACTATTTCTTACATAAGGAATAGAGGAGTCACTTTATCTTTGAATTTGTGGCTACCTTACTAGGTCATATTCATTCTATCATATCATCTCTTATCGCCTGTAAGACTTCTATGTCTCTAGCCTGAAGGATTTATGTGTCCTTGGCCTCACAGTAATCCATAATTGAGTCAGTTATTCTCTTTTAGCTAACTGAGGAAGGGCTGGCTCACATCCCTTATGCCATTCAAACTTTTAAGTTTTCCCTTATTCTCCTGGATTACTAACAGGCGAGAGAAAGTAACTCCTACTAAGCCTCAAGGTTCATATGAATAAACTCAATTTAGTATCCATTAAAAGGGTTCTCTTTCCTTTGCTCTAACCTTTAGCCTCACGCTCACCTCTCTCTCTAATTGAGAGGAATGCTTCCTTTAAATTTATTTGAGAAAAACTTCTCAAGTGAGCTAATCACTCTCCATCTCATATGGAGTAGCTTCTGTGTCTCTCTGTATCTCTTAACTCTTTCTGTCTGTCAGTCTCAGTCTACTCTGGACTAGACTGTGCTTCCTTTTTGGTCTGTCTCTAGATCCTGACCAATTCAGGTCACTTGGATCTCATTCATCACCTAACATTACTATTTTTGTTCTCTAGGGCAGAGTGTTAGGTTACTATCTCTTTGTGATGGAATCCCTCTGTCTTGGGAACATTAACTTTCTATCTATTATCCATCACATCTTTAATCTTATGCCATGTATTAGATCATTCTTAAGCAAGTCTCATTCTAACTTCTCATTATTCTTTCCCGTAAAGACTAGCTGCACAAAGTCTTTTGTACTGTAGATAAACTCTTGATGATCATGTGGAGGATCTACTGCTAAACCTCTTCTTAAACTGATCTTCTGTATCTTAGTGCTTTGTACTATTTAACTTGCCTATACTCTGTACTAAACCTCTAACTGATAGACTTTAGTGAAGTTGGCATCTTTAGTCTCATGACACTTGACTTACTATCATCTCATACCAATCCTCTAAAGTATATTAGGTTAATGCCCTCTACTGGATGTCTGTTTATCATTCCTGCTACGGTATTGAGGAACTACAGATAACTAACTGTTCTTAATCTCTACTTTTGTCCATCCCTTGACCTAGACTGAGTAATTCACTCTCCACAGCTTTCTTCAGACCATATGGTCAACACTAACTGTCTTTAACAAAGAAGGTTGGAGTTGACTAGAACTAGGAACATCACACTGATATTTCTCTATAAAGTCACATATTCCTGGACTTTAGGAATAAACAGGATCTGTCATAAACTCTGACTAGATATCTGAATTAGAGGACTTTGGTATCTTACTCATAGTAACTCTATCCTCAAACTCTGGTAGAAGAGGAATAATATCTGGTCTAGCCATAATCCAATACCAGTACTCAGCTTCCTCAGCCATAATCTGTCCTCTCATTGGAGGAATAGAACTTATATCAGGGTTAGAGGGTACTCCGACAATCCTCATACTATGTAGAGTCACTAGACTTAATATCATATGGTGCATTCACGACTTCAGGATGAACCTCTACATCACCTCCATACTACATATTTGAGTCTACAGAGACATCTATGGAATATTCTACTATAGATTTTCTTGACTGATCCCCTAAACTCTCATATGAATTCTCTTTATTATCTAAGGGATGTGCATATACATCATCTTCATATATCACTATTGGTCTGGGCTCTCCCTTATTAACTGAAGCCTCTGACATAACCTTATGAAATCTCATATCTATTCCTGTAACATTTGCTTAATTAAGCAATGTTAACCATCCCATAATATACCCTAACTTAACAAAATACTTACTGTTTAGGGTTAGGGTCTGGGAATAATCTCATATCAGTCCACAAATAATATATTCAGAGCATTTCTTAAGCCATAATCCTTTGCTTTGATACCAAAATGTAACATCCTTACATACATACATCTTAGGGACCATTCAGTAGCATTTAGAACCACTTATAAGACCTTGGAAGTCCATTAGCTAAATCTAGAATTCTACCCTTTCTCGGGTTTCTGTTCATATGGTATTCCAGATTACACAATGAACTTCGAAAAATCATAACTAATTCTAGAAAACTCAAAATGAAGTGGTTCAAAAAGCTAAGTGAAGATAACACCTTAAACTTTAAGGGAAATATAATTTCCAGACCAAATGATTAGCCAATTGATACAGTTTATTCATTGAAATTTACTGTTCATTTGGTCAAAAAGTCTAGAAACAAATTCTAGTCCCTTATTTGGAAATTCATTTCTCTTCATATACACATCCAAATGAAACATTCTACCTATGCACTTAAAGCTCCAGATGTATACTACATGCTCGTGAATTTTGTAGAATAATTCCTTCATTTGCTAGGTCAAACTGAAGCCACAACAAAACTGCTTTAGGACCTACATTTTTAGTATTTTAGTTTCCTTTCTTTTACTTTCAATAATTGTTCTAGCATACATGAATCATCTCTTTTGCCTTGTATGAATTCATATACATCATGGGTTTATACAATAATTGTTTCATATAATCTCATCACATAAATAGATGGTTTACATGGCTTTGACATACATGCAAAGTGCATAGCATATGCTAACATCTTAAATACTTCACTTTTCTTCTTCCATGCTTTAGCTCTTCTCCATGCATACATTATCCATCATGCTTGGCCTAAATTGGTTGGTTATGGGAGAGTGAGATTCTAGGGAATCTCAGTAGCGAACATTACCATTTAAATATGCAAGATGGATGCTAATACATGATATGTAATTTCATTAAACTTTCTTTGATTAGTGACATGCCATCGTGCTATATACTTTCACATAAAGTGCATGGCCATGGAAAACATGTTATTCACAATACATTCAACATCATTTATCACGTCATAATATCATTCAAATATCATATACATGTCAACACATAAGCATACCACATCAAGAACATAAAGAGGTAAGTTCACTACCTTATAGACTTGATTTTCTTTCACTTTATCTTGCTTCTTTCTTCTCACATCTCTTGGACATGTGGCTGCCTTTTTTGGAGCATACCAACCAATCCCTAACATCACATAACCATTCATCCATTACTATCTAATTTCCTTGAGCATTAAACTTACTTTAACTAACATAACTCCCTCTTGAACATTAAGCTCATTTACTTTCCTTATTCTTAACTAATGGACTTGGTCTTTGAATCAATTGATGTCTTGACTTTACCCTACACAATTTCATCTTTTGAATTCATTTATGAGCTTAGAATCATGAAATTTCAGCTCCTTCATGTCCTGCTGTACAGAACTAAACATAGGCATACAATTCTTTCAAAAATTCTCATTTTGATTCTAATGCTTACCATACTTGTTTCTCCACTTTAGCCCACACAACTTTTCATTTTAAAATCATTCGAACCATCAAAATTATGAAATTCCAATCACGGTTCATGCAAGTGAACAGTAATAGTGAAGGATTTCAAAAACTACAACCTTGAGATTTTAATGTTTCCAAGGTTCAAAACATTTCCAATCCTACACTAAATCATCATATAAACTCAATGGAAGCATTAAATCATTGAAATTCAATTTCCTTCCCTCATGAACAGTGCATACTGAACAGGGCACACCATGGCAAAGTCAAGAATATCAATTTGATTCAACAACCAACCACTTAACTAGCTTGTTTAAGCTTCAATCACATGTTTCTAACTTTAATTTCTTCTTTCCCCTTTCATCTAAGGTATTTGGGCAGAACCTCCCCTTAGAGAGAACTCAAATTTTCTCCCATGAAAACCCTAAGTTCAAGGTCCCAAATCAAAGGAAAATAAGCTAAGAGAGATTGCTTACCTTTAATCTCTAGCTTGCTTGAACTTTGGTACCTTGAATCTTCTTTGTCTTGGCTTGAGTTTTCATTTTGCAAGAGTTTCCCCAAGGGTCCATGAAGCCACGGTTTTGATGCAGAATGAGGAGGTATTTATAGCCAAAATCCATGAAGAATCAATGGCCAAGATTGATTTGGTTACTATTTGATTTAATGGCCCACATTTAATCTTGAATTTAACTTTTTCTAAAAAGAATAATTATGACGTCATGTGGGACACCTAAGAGGGGTAGGTTGCATGCTGCCCATGCAAGGAAGTTTCTAGAAAAATTCTAGTCCAATCCGGTACCGATTGGAGCAGTTTCACCACAACCGGACTGTTTTCTGTTCCTAATTTTTTATAATATTCCAGGATATGTATTCTGTCATAGAAATCAATGTCTAGGCTTCTCATATCATTGACATTGATATACTAAATATTTATCTGATATCCATCCCTTGGGAAATGATCAAAATACCCTTGGTGTCCTTTCTTGAACTATATTGATCCTAAAGGCATAATTATCATTTCACCCCTCTTTGTACTGCGTCAGGGCATATACTGACTCAACTAATCATATTTATACCATGTGCCACATTTTTAGCCTGTCCTAGATGACCAAAATGCCCTTCATCCATCTCTAGTACAATCTGGGCATCCAGGGGCATTTTCATAATTTCTTAACTTTTCTGGACACTGGCCCCTTCTACTGATGGACTTGTACCCTGGGTTTTGGGCCTTTCTTGGCGTCATCATGGGCCTATATGTGAGGTCATCTGATGTCATTCTATCCAGGCTTACATACCGATAAGTTCTATTATCGGATCACGGGTGTTATCAAACTGTCATCAAAATTCACTATTATGGGAATAACTTTTTCTACAGGACTTCTTCTGGAGTTCTGTTAGATCCTAGATATCTGACACTGTAGGGCACAATTTCCTATAATTTGCTCACTTATATCTATAGTCCATGAAATCTGATAAAATTTCAGGTAACTTTTAGACTATCAGATAATTTTCTACTGTCTGGAGCCCTAATAAAATTTCTGTATAATGCCAGATTAACCAGCGTAACTTCCTCTATTTACTGATGGAATATGGGACTAAAAAACTTTTGGGCAGTTATAGCCCTTTCCATGCTTACCTTTCTATAATTACAATTTTACCCTTGAACTTTTTACTTAATTACATTTAAGTCCCTTAACTTTTGGAAATTACCACTTTTGGCCCAAATCTTGTTTCTACTTTCACTTTTTGCCTTTAACCTTTTCTACTTTTCATTTTAGTCCTTCTCTTCCTTAAAGAATCATCTAACCTTTATCTTTTCTTCTGATCTTCATCATAATCCTTTCCAAACCTCTTTCCACTATCAGTATTATATAGATAGGGAAAATTTAGGATATGACATTAGTAATCCAAGAGGATAAGGGAAAACTTAAAAAGTTTGAATAGCATAGAGATGTGAGCCTGACCTTTCCTCAGTGAGTTGAAACAGGACAGCTGACTTAGTTATGGATCACATATAGATTATAGTGAGGCCAAGGACCAAAAGTCCTTCATTTTAGAGACATGGAAGTCTTACAGGCGATGAGAAATGCTATTATAAGAATGAATATGGCCTAGTAAGTAGCCTGATATGATAAGCTATCTCCGATTCCTAAATAAATAAATAGGATACTGGAGATGTAAGCTAAAGATAATTGCCTAAGAAATTGGTTGAGGATTAGTAGAAAAAGATATATGTAAGCTAAGAGAAAGAAGTTTATGAGGTTTAAAGAAAGTAAGGTAGCCACCGATTCAAAGGTAAAGTGACTTCCTTATTCTTTATGTAAGAAAGTGTAAGAAAGGGTTGAGTCTATGCCCTAATAAGAGGATAATGTGGCAGCCTAAGTGAAACAAGTAAATGATTCAGGTTCCTGAATAAATGATCAGGACCTAGTAATTAAGGTGATTAAGGGACAAAATGTTTTAAAGTCTACCTAGTTCATTGCTTAATTGCAATGTGAGTATAAGGGATGGTTAAGTAGATGTATGTGATAGTGATATGGCTTATGTTGCCATAAGATATGATGAGAAGTTACATCTACTTGCAGTTGTCATATGATGACACGCATGTTAGAGAATGCTTAAATTAGTGCATCTCATTGCATATTATACATGATAGAGTATGCTATGATAAATAAATACTCCCCTCATGCAGTACATACAGGGTAGAGTATATCAGATGAGAAAGTTATGTTGTTCCCATGCCCTATGACATATAATTAGATGATTCAACTTAGAAAGGATGAAGCAATAGCGAAGTGCTAAACTAGAAAGTTATCTACTTGATTCTCAAAAGATAGAAAGAGAATTTATGATCAAACTATAACATCCTCCTTTTCTTACATCTTAGGGACCATTCAGTAGCATTTGGAACCACTTCTAGGGCTATTGAAATCAAATCATACAATTTGGAATTTTACTCTTAGCGAATACTGTTCACTGTGTAAACTCCAGCGGAGTGACCTGACTTCGAAAAACTCATAACTAATTATAGGAAAATAGAAATGAAGTGGTTCAAATTGCTACGCGAAGCTAACATAATTCTCTTTCAGGGAAAAATAATTCATTGACCACGCCTTGACCAAGTCCATGTCAATCAACGTATGAAGTTTACTGTTCATCATACATTTTCCCCTGATTCTAGCACTTTGGTCCCATCTTTGCATAACCTCTGCACTATCCAATCCCTAGCTCCTCTCTATGATTCTTCGTTCCTCTTTGAACATACCTGTGGGATTGGGATTACATGGAAGGGGATGAGATTTCAGGGGAAATCTCAGTAGCAAATGGTAACCATACAATGCATGCAACTATATGCTTGATGTTACTATGTGTGTACTTAATGATAATGCTTGCATCATGATAGCATACATGCTTCCATGTTACTTAATTATAACATATGGCCATAGTATAAAAAGAAATAGAGCATTACTTAATCATACATGCCTCACATCATCAAGGTAAGAAAATATCACATAAAATATCCAAGCAATATAAGCATACAAGTAGGTAAGTCTACTAACTGACGTGTAGCCTTTCCTTCCAGCTCCTAGCCTTGTCTCTAAGGTCCCTTCTTTTCATATGTTAGAGCCTATACATAGCATAATAATATCTTTATTATTATCTAGTATAGCTCTGCTTAACTCATGCTTAACTAGGGGTGATATCCTTAATCTGACATTCCCCTGTCTTTCTTTCTACGTTTAGCTACCTTTATTAATAGAGATATTTCTCTATTCTAACTACTAAGAGCAATCCTCTACTTTATTAGAGCAGGGACTAGATAAATTTCTTACCTCATTCCTAAGCTTTGCCCAGTCCCTCGGCTCCTTAGACTGCTCCTGGCTCTACCAGAACTCTTTCCTTTTTTTCCTTTCTTTCTTTCTTCCTCTCTTTCTCTCTTTCTCTCTTCTTTCTGTTCCTTTTCTTGCTAGATCCGTGGTGTGCCTTAAAATGGGAGGGGAGTGGCGATGAATGGCTCAGATTGCTTGCTTCCTCAAGAAGCTTTGCCTGCATCATCATGATGACATCACCCTCCCTGATGACTCACCACTCATGACATCACCTAGGACACCTCAAGGGACACCTCAGGGGTATATGTGGAACAATGGTGGGGCCCTTAGGACACCTCATCAGCTAACTCAGCCTTTCCAGAGAGTTCCAGAGTCTTTTCCCTAAATGGACGGCCGAGATCGTGCCACGTGTCCTCTTGCTTTTTCTCCTTTTTCTATAATCATGCCATGTGTCCTTTGCTTTTATTATTTTACTGTAATCATTCCATGTGGCACCTTGTGAGTCCCACTTATGTCCTCTCATGATTCCAAATCACTTTACCTAGTTCTATCTTAGACCGGGTCACTTTACTTTATTGAAAAAGCACTAAAATAATATTTTAATGCCTCTTGGGCCCACATTACTCTTGGGCTACGTTTTTGGGCCTTGGATTGTCATCTTGGGTTTCTAACCAAGTCCAAGCACTCTGGTGGCTCAGTTCCCAAGGAACATCCTTAGTAAATTACCAAAATTCCCTTACTACCTCTTTAGTACTTATAGGGGCACTATTGTCTTTTCATACCTTACCAGAGTATCCCTTGACCCTGGTCAACTATCCAGATACCCTTTCTTAATTGTCTAACCTTAGTTAAATAATCATAACACCCTTTGTCTGACTTTGACTTAATGACACAACATAGTGGTATACCTTCAATGGCATTTTTATAATTCTTCATTTTTCTCGGTCTTTATTAGCCTTGGCCCACATACTTATCTAAAAATATCATTAGGCCTATAAGGTGCCATTCTGGCCTCTCTATATGATCGCCTATCTTCATAGGCTCAATTCCCGAGAAATTCCCCCAAAATCTATTTATCGGGTCTTTTAATTCACTGTAAATTCTGTAATAAATTCTACATAATTCCTTTTTGAGCTCTATCAGTTTCAGAAATTCTTATATTAATTATAGGAATTTACTACCACATTTCATTTGATTCTGAGGTCCAAAGAATACTGTATTAATTTTCCTTCTCTTCAGAAATTAATATAAATCTTTTAGGACCTCATATCAAAACTCTGTGTTGTATCAAACTGATCAGCATAATTTTCTCTATTTACTGAGACTTCTGCTCAATAGGGCCTGGTAGCATCCCTTTTTCAAGCTATATACTGGGCTTCTAGGCCTAAAAATTAGGATATGATACAAACTATGATAGTCAATGGGATAGAGAATGAGATTAAAAGATGAGAATGATATGAGAAATTCCTGAGTGATAGGGAAATGAGTAAAGTCCTGATAGATAATATTGGCTTATATGATCATTTTTGGGAAATTATATGTGGAGTTAACAACGATGTGGAAGTGACCAACCTTGTAACTTTGTTTGTTGGTTTAGGTCTTCTATATATGAGAATACAGTACAACAGAATCGTAGTAAATTCTGGAGGATTATAGTTAGATCCTAGTATAGCTCACAGGGTCATAGCTAGATCTTGAAAGGCTTATGGTTGATCACAGTAGATCTCGAGGGTCACAGTAGACCAAGCCTAGAGCAAGAAAGTAATGAGCCATAAGTACAATATTTCTTTGGAAGGATGAATACCAAGGAAAAGTTAAGGTATAGAAGCTTCACAAGTTGGTTAACTCATAACAGAGAGAGTACCCATAATGCTAGTTTCAGATAGCCTTATTACTATCAGGGACTGAACTCAGAATCTCCTTACACATATCAGGAACTAAGTGATCAAAGCTAAAGTTGTTAATCCTGAGAAAGGGTGAAATGAGAATAAAGAGATCCTTATGATGAGATTACAAAAAATTAAGAGATAAATAGATCCTCTATAGGAGGATAAAGAGATTAGAAGGCCAGATAGACCTAAGAGAGATAGTATAAGATAGGTCTAAAATAATAAAGTACCAGGATTGAAGCTTGTTAGCACCAGTACTTCAGATTTATATCTGTACTTTTTAGTTAAGCGTGCTTAGGAAAGGGTAATTCAATGATGGGTCCTGGGAAGTGATAGAAAAATGTGTGAATGCCATAGAAATCTAGCATATGTGCACAGAGCTATGTAAGATGATATAAAGAGCTATGAATTGAGGGAGGACACAGTGCATAGATGCCCATATTATACCAGTGATGGATGGAGGATATTTTGGTCATCTGGGACAAGCTAAAAATATGGCATATAGTATAAATATGATTAATTAGAGCCAGCATATGCCCTAAAGCAATACAAAGAGGGGTGAAATGACAATTATGCCTTTAGAGTTAATATAGTGCAAGAAAAGACATAAAGGCCAAGGGTATTTTGGTCATTTCCTAAAGGATGCATGGCAGATAAATACTCAGTATAACAATGTCAATGGTATGAGAAGCCTATACATTGATTTCCAGGACATAATACATATCCTGGTATATTATAAAAATTAGGAACAGAAAATAGTCTGATTTTTTATGAAACTGCTCCGATCGGTACTGGATTAGACTAGAATTTTTCCAGAGGCTTCCTACCATGAGAATTTTGCCACATGTCCCATGAGTTGTCCCTTGTGATGTCATGGATGATGTCATAATTATTATTTTTGAAAAAGTTAAATCCAAGATTAAATGTGAGCCCTTAGATCAAATAGTGTAAAAGTCAATCTTGGCCATCCATTTCAATCCAAATTTCTCTATAAATACCCCCTATTCAGATCATTTCGGCATGCATGGTGAACCATAGGGAAACTCTAGCAAAATTTCCGTTCAACCAAAAAAGAAGCACACAAAGTAAAGCAACAAGCAAGGTAATCATCTCCCTTGATCTTGAGCTTAATTCTAGCAAGTTAGCTCTTGGTTTTAAGGGGTTTTTATGCTCTATTTCCCTTATGGTTTTTGCTGGAAGTGCTATCCATGTGGGGTTAGAATATGAGTTTTATGTTATGGATAGTTTAGACAAGCTTAAACAAGCTAGAATCAAGTGGTATAAGCTTGGGAATTCAAGTATGTTTGGATTTACGGTTTTGTGTTCTTGCTAGTACTGTGCATGACACTGTTTATATGATGGGATTTCATGATTTTGATGCTTCCAATGAGTTTAAAATGGTAAATTGTGTGGGGATAAAGTAGGAGAATAAGTATTGGAAGCATTGGAATCAAAGTGTGAATTTTTAGAAAAAATGGGCATTCACTTTGGTTTGGCACAGCACCTTTTGAGATGTTTTGATGTTGGAAATTCTAATTTCATATTTGGATTCTACATGAAAAATTATGCGGAAATTAACTATGAGAATTTATTTTGGAAAGATGGAAGTATGAAACATAAAATAGAGAAAGGAAGGAAGCTAGTGAAAACCTATTTTTGGATTTGTGTTCAAGTTGAGTTATAACTTGATATTACTTTGTAATGGCTAGGTTTTGACATTTTAGAAGGAAGGAAACTACTTCAAGGAGACCTTGTGAAGGATAGCTACGAGGTAGAAAGGATACCTAACTATATTACATATTTGCTTAATTGTTTGCTTGCTTGTTGGTTATGTTGTTTAGTTGAGCATGAGAATGTGTCATCATATTAATGATAAAGTATGAATGATTGCAACTCCTTTCAAGTTATGTCATGACAATATGCATGTTAGAGTTTTCTTATGTACTATTATGAAGTAGCTCCCATCTCATGATAACATGTTAAGCATCCAATTATTCATGCATGATATTATGGTTTGTGTAACTTGCTATTGGGGTTTCCATGAAATCTCATTCTTGCCATATTCATAACTATGTTTTACGTGCTGGGATTTCTCAAGGAAATAGGGTAAGCATGGATGGTTAGACATTTATAATAATTCAAATGAGTTGCTTGACATTATGGAAGCATATGCTGGAATGTATATTGAATGTTCATGTGTTGGTGTTCTAAGGCCGTGACCTTTTGATGATATTTAAAGTACCTTAATCAACGAGTTTGAACTTGAAATTTGGCATGATTATAGTTAAGATACAGAGATTTAAATTAACACCAATAAATCCTTAATTGGTTAAGAAATTGATTTGTTATGATTTTTATAACTTGGAGTTAAGATCTGGAAATGAGATAAAACAAGCAATTAGAGGCAGTGAGGTTTCAACACAAATTTCATATAGTAAATGAACGCTTTTTTCCATGAATTTTTGTGGGCTTAAAGAGGACTCCTAGAGCTTTAAATCCATAGGTAACAAGTATCATGTGGACAAGTAACCAAAGAGAAATGAATTTTTGAATTTAGGCCAAGAAATTGAAACTTTCAGTTTTTACCAAATGAACAGTGATTTTCAATGAATAAACTGATTTCATTTGGCCAAGGAAACCTCAATTTTATATGTTTCCTTGAAAATTTAATAAAATATATTTTATGAGAAATTAGAACCACCTTATTTTGATTTTTTTACATTTACTTATGATTTTTTGAAGATGGGTACATGTTCTAGAATTACCAAATGAACAGTAGCATGAACAGTAACCCCGAGAGACCAACTTTTGAAAATACATCTTTTTAATGTTAAAGGTTATGTGATTGGTCCAAATGGGTTCCAATTGAGTATAACTGTAGTTAAAATTAAGGATGTGATAGCAAGTTTGTTGTAAGAGCAATTATGAGCTATTAGATAAAATAGTGCATAAAGTGATCTTGGCCATTCATTTTCCATAAGATTTTCTATAAATACCCCCACTATTTCTGCTCAAAATGTGAAGCAAGAACCCTTGGGGAAGCTATGTCAAAATGGAAACTCTAGCCAAAACAAAGAAGAAGCCAAGTTCCAAAGTTCAAACAAGTTAGAGAATAAAGGTAAGTAATCTATCTTAGCTTATTTTCCTTTGATTTGGGGGCTTGAACTTAGAATTTTCATGGAAGAAAGTTGAGTTTTCTCTAAAGTGTATGTGCTGTCCAAAACCTTAGATGAAAGGAGAAAAAAGAAATTAAAGTTAGAGTTTGTGATTGAAGCATAAACAAGCTAGTTAGGTGATCGGTTGTTGAATCAAGTTGATATTCTTGACATTGCCGTAGTTGTGACATTTTGGTCTAAATTGTTCATGATAGAAGGAAATGAAATTTCAATGATCTAATGCTTCCACTGAATTTATATGATGATTTTGTATAGGAGTAGATAAGTTTTGAACCTTGAAAGTATTATAATTCTTCTCTATTACTGTTCACTCATATGAACAGGGATTGAAATTTTATAGTTTTTATGTTTCCAATGGTTTTAAAATGAAAATTTGTGTAGGATAAAGTAGAGAAACAAGTATGGGAAGCATTATAATCAAAAGGAGAATTTTTTTAAAAGAAAAGATGGTGTTATGTAATTCTGTCCAAACCGTGCATAAGAGCTAAAATTTCATGATTTTAAGCTCATAAATGAATTCAAAAGATGAAATTGTGTTGGTTAAAGTCAAGATATCAATTGGTTTAAAGGCCAAGTTAATTATTGAAGACTACTGAAAGTTATGTTAGTAAAGAGTTTATCAAGGATAGTCTTGAACATTGTTGGAGTTCATGGTCCTAATAAATTATGTGATGAATATGAATGTGTTTAGGACCTTCAAATATCCAAGAAGATGTTGGAAAGTGATTGACCTAAAGGCTTCATGGTTGGAAAGCTTAGGGAGCAAGTGCAAAAGAACAAGAGAAAAGCTTAAGTGCGAGGTAGTGGACTTATCTCTTTATGTGCTTGATGTGGTATGCTTATGTGTTGACATGTATATGATGTTTGAATAATGTTGTGACATGATAAATGATATTGAATGTGTTATGAATAACATGGTTTCCATGGCCATACATTTTTATGCAAAGTATATAGCATGATGGCATGTCACTAATTAAAGAAAGTTTAATAAAATTGCATATCATGCATTAGTATCCATCTTGCATAGTTAAGTGGTAATGTTTGCTACTAAGATTCCTTAGAATCTCACCCTCCCACAACCAACCAATTTAGGTCAAGCATGAAGAAAAATGTATGCATGGAGAAGAGCTAAAGAATGGAAGAAAGAAAGAGAAGTAATTGAGGTCCAAGCATATGCTATGAATTTTCCATGTATGTAAATGCCATGTAAGGTGTCTATTTATGTAATAAAAATGTATGAAATAATTATGGCATATGTACATGATGTATATGAATATATGAGAAGCTTATTTGATGGTTTAGGAGTGCTTGATTAGTTTATGAACATTTAAGAAAGAAGATGAAATGGTAAAAACATAGGTTCTAAAGCAGTTTTGTTGGGACTTCAGTTTGACCTAGCAAATGAAAGGATTATTTCATGAAATTTTATAAGCATGTAGTACACATTGATATATTTAAATTCATAGGTAACATGCCTCATTTGGATATGTATATCAAGAGAAATAAATTTCCAAACTTAAGAGACAGAATCTGAAATTTTCAGAATTTGCCATATGAATAATAAAAAGCAACGATTTAATATTAGCAAAGTAGATGTCTAGATTGGTATTTTTACCTTAAAGGGCTATGAAATATCTTCGATTAGAAATTCGGATCACCTCCATACGATTTTTCTACAATTAGTTATGAATTGATAAATTTGAACTGTAAATCTTGAAATCACCAAATGAACAGTACCCGAGAAGTAAGTTTTAAAATTTTAATTTTTAGACTAATGTAATGCTTCTGCTAATCAAATATGCTTCTAAATACGTACTATGAGGTGGTAAAAGTAGGATGGTTCAAAGGGAAATAGTTTTGAGGTTATCTGTGTATAGGCTAACGTCATTATGTATTTGACGTGTGAACCATCTATGGAATTCTCTATCGAATTTCTTATCAACCTATACGGTATTTGCGCGCCCTCGTAGCTGCCACTTGATATAATTTCTAAACTCACTACAATAAAGTGTAACTTGTTAAAGTTAGTAAGAAATACATATAAAGTGTAAAAGTTTGTGATTTGCTCATATTGTCATTGTCCGATCCATCAAAAATAATGATTGTACCCAATAGTGTAGTATAAGGTACAACCCTATCGTTCTTCTTAAGGAGCCTTTTTATTGGAATCCTAGCAAATTGGTGGGCAAAGCCATTGAAAAACTGAGTAGAAAATGGGTTTTTGGATTTGATCGAATATTAATGCTATAAAATAAGGGTGCAGTAAAGAAAATATTTTCATATTTTTGATTAAGATGAAAATGAGTTAGGTTGTGAAAGAAATATTTTAAGAAAGACCGATGAAACCATAACTATCCTTTCTCTTAATTTGATACGGGAGGTTTGAAATCACTAAGTCTTAAGTAAAACCTTCATCAATCGATTGAGTCTAGTGTAATAATACTTCTTAAACTCCTTTGTTCAAAACTAGCTTAAAAATTTCTTAATACCCTGTTGAACACCACTTAGTGTTTAATTACATCATATGAAGATATTGCCATCAAATGATCATCAATTGATAACCATGGACTTCATACAATTGAATTAAACATCAATAATCATTAATAATAGTCCAACTATCCAAAAATAAAAACTAAACTATTTATATTAAAATCAATAATCTCATCATCCAATGTCAATTTCAAATATCTAATCTGAGAATAATCAATCGACATTCAGTCCTTATTCATACAATGAAATACCTAAATCTAGAAATGTCAAAATATGAAATATGTCTAGATTAAGATAAAAAAAACTCCCTAGTGCAGTCCTTGAGCTCAAGTTATGATATCAATAACCAAGAGACTATAGTTCTACTCTCTCATAACTCCTATTGTGCTGCCATCGCTACCCAAAAATGATACAGTGAAGAATATAGCAAAAAGTGATGGAAAGGTTAAGAGAAAGATAGTCTAAGTGGATTAATCAGTGCATAAATGTGAAAAATTGTGGAAAGGTGAAGAAAAATGAAAGATGTGTGTGAAGGTTGTAGAGAAAATATTGAGAGAGAGTGAGCACTGCTTCTTAGCCAGATATGACAAAAAAATCCAGCCCCCTTTGTCTGACTACTCCTGCTTCCTTTAATTCTAGAGTGACTTAATAAAAAACGCGCAGCTTTACTAATTGTTCCTTTTAGTCTCTAACTGATCCATATTTTGATTGCGACCTGTAAATATAGAAAAGCTTCCTAGAAGAAATAAGGTCACAACGTGTGGATACTTTGGTCGCGACTAAATATCATAAAAATTGGCTTCCTTATTTGATCTTCTTTGTCTTGTGATATCTTTTATGCTAACATTAGTCCTTAATTCTCCTACAAAATACCTGTAATTCAAAATCAAAGCTCACAGTAAAAGTCCAAATAATTAAAGAATAACACTGCAGTTTGAAAGAGATAATTTACCATTTAACATTTTAATCAGTATATTGCCATGCACAATCACGTATTAACACAAAAGCACAATTATAGGCATAAAATGAATGGTAAACTTCCCATAAAACCCTTAAAAATGTCAAAGAAACCATATACAAATTGTATCCTATCAATTCACCTACACTTGAACCTTTATACTCCTGAATAAAGAAATGAATTACACCTAAGCTAACGCTATTAAATATGAGATAACAACATAATCCATAGTGAAACCTTAAAACAATTAATTCATCATATTTTGAGAATGCAAAAATGATAATATGAACAATGCAAAGTAATTAACTATTGAATGAAATCAACCTTATCTGTGTGAGCACAAAAGATTTTCTATACGGATACAAGTATTTAGCTCTATATATCCTCTCATCATCAGGGTTCTGTTACTCATATTCAAATTGGCAAATACCCTACCATATGCTTGTAATGGATCTAAATATTCTCAACTATATAACACTTATGCAATTAATCAAGAGGTCTTTTAAGGGTGGAACGATAGAGATATGGAGGAAAAGGGAAAAGAAGAAAATTGAGCGTCTTAATTAAAGATGATGCAAGTCAAATTTTATCTAAATACCATAACCCATATCCTTCTATTACAGAAAATACTTATTTCTTCTTTATTCCTTTGATATAGCTTCTTGACAATGCTACACAATTCTCTCTCAATGAAAGCAACTTTTCTTCATCATTTTTTTAAATCTTATATACAATACTTCCACAAACTCCTTGAACGTTATATAGGTTCAAGTAAAAAGATGAACTTGCTTGATTATAATGAAATTTAGACACAAGTAGAAATAAGATAACAATAGAATAGCAATGAAGCTCTAATGGGTAAACAATGGATCAAAATTTATGGCTTATATTTAGGCCCAAAGGTTTAGAAATTAATGCCTCTATCATATTCAATAACATAAATGCGCAACTAGTTTTCAACTCATAGCCAAGACAAGTTCTAGAGGATATAAACCAATTGAATAATCACTCAATATAGGAATTAAGGCTGAGAATCCTTCCAACTAGGGTTTTCATCTAAATTACTCATACACTAAAGTCTCAAATAATGTTTATTATTCACTAGGCATTACAACACTTATCACAACTGAAAGCCCTATGAAATAATGATTTAAAAGTTTAAAAGTAATCACTCAAAATATGTAATAATCCCAAGTTTAACAGTAAAAACTTAATTGTTTCCAATTCTATTTACAAGATTTTCAAAACTTCAAGTATGACCATGGTTTCTATGAAACTATTTATGCAGAAAGGTTAGAAACAATAAGGCAATGAATCACTTATATAGCACCTTAGTAGCTGAAAAGGAATCCTTCTATACAGCATTGCACAAGACAAAGAGAAGGTAAATGGACATTCTCGCATTTGGGTCGCGACTAAAAACAGTTCAGGTCATGACCACATTACATAGTGAGTGCTTGCTCTTTACTTACACATATAGTTGCGACCATACTACATGGAGATCGCGACTTCTTTTCACATAGAGCCCATAAAGTCCAGAATTCCATCCTACGTCGTGACCATATAGCATATTTGTTACCACTAAATTCCACAGAGGCTACCAAATGATGATTTTCAAAGCCCAAAACAATTTTTACAATAAACCCTCTTTAGCAAACAACAAAATAGTTTAAAATGGGCATCCAATTTGCAACAATTCATTACATATTAAGATCAATGCAAAAATATTTTGTGATGAAAGATTGGATTTATGAAAAAATTTGGCATTTTTAGTGTAGAAACATAAACATCTCCCCCACACTTAAACTGGACAGTGTCCTCACTGTCAATAGAACTATACAAACAAAATCATAATAGTTAAGCAATGAGAATCAAGACATATATATATTAAGGAAGAGCAATAACAAGGATAAGTTCAGTTGTCAACACCTAACTTAATTACAACATCATTCAAATACAATCATAGAAAAATACAAAGCAAAATAGCTCTCAGATTATGCATTCCTCTGCTCTGTTGTACCCTCAATAGCGCGGTCTTGCTCATTCAACCCAGTAGTTACCCCATCATCATCTGCAGTATCTGTAGCTCTTGCCCTTGAAGATTCACCCAGCAACTCTTGAAAGAAAGCAGAGGCAGGAATATTACTTTTGAAAAAGGCCTCTTCAAACCCTGGAGGCAAGGCTATATGAAGTGCCTAAGTTATCTTAAGAACTAAAGGATCAATGAAATGTTGTCTTCAAAATTCTTGATTCATAATGATTGCTCTCTGCTCCTACAGTTGTGAAGTGACTTTAACCAATTGATCAGATATTACTATAAGCTACTCATGCAAGCTAGAGTCACACTTAGTAGCCTCCTCCTCAACAGGCTCTTCTTCCTAATTCCCCTCAGATATTCTCTTCCCTCTTTTGATACTCCTCAACTCACCTTCTTTCTTATTGGCCTTTGAAATACTATAACATTTAGTGGTAGAAGGGTCAAGGAAAGAGTCATTTTTAAGGGTAGGGATTGCATGTTTCTTACACAAATTAGTAATAAAATGAGGAAAAATAAGGAGAGTTGTTGTATAATATATACAATGGTAAATGGAGTTATAAATGATGTAGGGAAGGTCAACAATCTGCTGTGTCATTAACAAATAAAGCATAATGACTCTCTCCTCATTAATATCTTAAATATGAGCCTGAGGCATCACATTATAGGTCATAAAATTGAGCCAAATTCTCACTTCATCGTTCTTGACCTTCCTCTCTAAATATCTCTTCTGACCCTGAAAAGTCCATTCTGCTTCTTTTCCTCATCAAATGCCCAACACTGAATCCCAAGGGACCTCATCTAAATAATTTTTCAAGTAATGAAATTGACATTTAGAAAGATTGGGTAGTTTGTAAAAAACTTTAATGTCAAAATCATCAATGAAAAATTCCTTATCTCAAAATTCAATCCCTAAGGATTCCTCTTAGGCAGACATAATGTAGAATTCCCTCACTAAAGTAACATTAACCTTAAATGTCTTTTTCAACAATTCCTTAAATCCTTGCTGTAAGGCTAACTTATAAAAGTCAAACTCCTCTGTTGCTAGAAATTCTTTTTCTTGTACTATGCCTCTGGTATTGAATATTACTTCAGCTGCCTCCGGTCATGCCTCTGGTATTGAATATTACTTCAGTTGTCTCCGGTGTAACTTAGTAGGGGCTCTTGATTAGGATCTTTTGTTCACTACAGGGTTCTTTGTTTGAACCATCTAAGCACACATAGAAACAATACTAATTAATACAAAACCATCCCCTAGTCTTTGAAAAGAAAATCCCTCTAGCAAAAATTTATGGTACTTTGGCTAATTTTTGTGCAAAATGAGTTCAAAATAGAGGTTAGAAGTGTTTAGTCGTAACCCAAAGGCTCATCCGTCATGACCACGTGCCTCTGTAACTCTTAGTCGTGACAAAAGGACTTTAGGGTCATAACCAAAACATAATTTTTCAAATCATCGAACCTTATCAGTAATGTCCCACAAACTCTACCAGACTCGCTAAATAAAAATGATGAGACAGAAGTGCGCTTTGGAGAAGAGAAAACTAGAAGGAAAAGAAAGAGGAGCGGCGTGCGATGCTAGGTATGTATGGGGTATATATGCCAATAAGATTTAAAAAGTTTTGATGATCAAAACACAACGTTAAATACTTTAATAAGGTCACGACCAAAAATATTTCAGGTCACTACTAAAGTACTTAAAGAGGTCTTGTCGTAACTATAATATACCCATGTCACGACAAAAATACACAGAGAGATATTGTTGCAACTACAATTTCCTCAAGTCGCGACCACAATTCACAGAGATCTCTATTATTCCTAGAACCACATTAGTCACAACCATAGTATACAATATCAAGACCAGTGTACAATATCACTCCCTAATGGACTCTAAACCTCTTCCTAATCATCCTAAATCTCTCCTACAACCATCTAACTCATAACTCAATGCAAATTTATCAATGAAGCACATAGTCACATTCAAATAATATATTACAATATAAGGAAAGCAAAGATGACAAGATGGGTAAACTATAACATGCAATTGAGTGTGTAAACACCTCAGATAACCAACAATGAGTGCACAACACATGAACAACAAAGGATTATTATTCAAAATAGAAATAAACTAAATAAATATTATCCTACTGAATCATCCCTTTCCAATCTTTAAACCAACATATCAAACATACATCACATTAGAAAAACATGTAAAAATTAAAACATAAGAAAGGGGCAACCTGGCTTGAAGGAGGCAAAGTAGATTCCTCATATAGCTTCAAGAGGTGGCCATTTGCTTGAAAGATTTTACCTGTTGCCTTTCTTTCATCTCAATCATCCTAAAATAGTGGACTTTAACAACTGTGTAAGTCCATCCCAGCTAGTTTTGAATTTACAATGTTTGAACTTAAAACTAACTTGGTACCTTAACAATCTATCACCCTCTTTAAAACTTTTCCTAAGAATACGAGTATCATGGATTAATTTTGTCTTAAGTTTATAAATTTTAGAGCTACTATGGGCATCCAATCTAATCTCTTTTAATTCTTAGATCTACAACAACCCCTCTAAACTAGCTTCTAACAGGTCCTTATTGCAAGCTTTCACTGCCCAAAATGTCTTATTCTCTATTTTCACAAGCATATGACAAGCTTTCCTAAAAACTTTCCTATATGGAGACATGCCTAGAGGAGTTTTAAAAGTTATTTTGTATGCCCATAAAGCATCATCTAGTCTTAAGTTCTAATCCTTATTAGATGGCTTAACAATCCTTTCTAGAATATACTTTATTTCCCTTTTTGAAACTTCTGCTAAACTATTAGTTTAAGGATAGTATGGGGTTGAGACTTTATGAGTTACACCATATTTTGCCAATAAGTTATTGATTAACTTATTGTAAAAATGGGTGCCTTGATCACTAATTAATGCTCTAGGTACTCTAATTCTACTAAAGATATGAGACCTTAGAAATTTGGACACCTTTTTGAGCATTATCTAGTCTCATAAGAATGCCTCTACCTACCTAGATAAATAGTTTACAACCAAAAGAATGTAATGAAATTCTGCTGAATGTGGAAAAGGTTCCATGAAATCTATTCCCTATACATAAAAATGTCACAAAATAGATTAGGTTGTTGCGGCATCTCATGCCGTTTACTAATCCCCCAAATCTTTGGCATCTATCACAGGCTCTACAAAACTCAAAGGCATCTTTAAAAAGGGAAGGCGAATAAAAATTGGATTCAAGGACCCTATATGCAGTCCTTTTCCCTAAAATGACCCCCACAAACCCATAAATGACAAGCTTGTAAAACTTATTTGTGATATTGTTCAAGAACACATCATCTTAATACTTGATTGAAGCACAACTTTCACATAAAAGGTTTATCCTAAATAAAGTATTTAGATTTATTCTTGAGCTTTTGGGTCTGAAATTTATACAAATGAGATGGAATTAAGCAAATTTCAATGAAATTAACTAAATGAGCATACCAAGGTTCCACAATAGCAACGAAAAAAAGAGATTAATCAGGGAAAGAATCATAAACAAAATCAGAACTAAGTACTCCCCTTGTCTCTGTCGATAATCTGCTTAGATGATCTGCAACTTGATTTACCTTTCCAACTCGATCTCTCACCTCTATATCAAACTCTTGAACCAGAAGCATCCATCGTAAAAGCCTTGGTTTAGACTATAGCTTTTTAAACAAGAACTTTACAGTAGCATGGTCAGTGTATATAATCACTTTAGCACTTAAAAGATAGGATATAAATTTATCAAGTGCAAACATAATGGCAAAGAGTTATTTTTCAGTGGTAGTGTAGTTATTTTGAGCACTATCTAATGTCTTAAAAGTATATGAAATGACTTTAGACATCTTAACATCTTTCTGTCCCAACAATGCACCTACAACTTCATTTGATGCATCACATGAAAGCTCAAAATCTAAATATCAATTAGGTGTAGCAAGTATGGGTGGAGTGATAAGCATAGATTTAAGATTGTCAAATGATCTCTTACAAGTCTTATTAAAATAGAACTTTATATCTTTTTGCATAAGTTTAGAAAGTAGAGATGCAATCTTGTTAAAATCCTTAATGAATCTTCTATAGAATCCAACATTTCCTAGAAATGGCCTCAGTTCCTTTAAGGATTTGGGAATAAGGAAGAGAAGAAATAACCTTAAGCTTACCTTTATCTTCTTTAATCCCATTCTTAGATATTAAATGCTCTAGAACTATGCCTTTATCTACCATAAAATGACATTTCTCAAAATTCAACACAAGCTTTTTCTTAATGTATCTTACTAAGACTTTCTCTAAACTTCCTAAGCATTCATCAAAATCCCTACCATACACTGTAAAATCATCCATGAATACCTTCATGTTACTTTTCAAGAATTCACTGAATATGGACATCATAGCTCTTTGAAATATTCCAGGAGCATTGTACAAGCCAAATAGCATCCTCCTATAAGCATAGGTACCAAATAGACATGTGAATGTGGTTTTCTCTTGATCTTCTAGTGCAATTAAAATATGAAAATATCCTGTATACCCATCTAGGAAACAGTAATGATTATTCCCTGTTAATCTCTTTAGCATTTGATCAATAAAAGGCATGGGAAAATTATCTTTCCTAATAGAGTCATTTAATTCATTATTCTCATTCCTCACTACTATCATTATACTCTTTTTAGGCACTATATGAACAGGAGATACATATTCACTATCTGATATAGCATATATAATCCATGCCTTCAGTAATTTACTGATTTCCTTTCTAACCACGTCAGAGATTAATGGGTTCAATCTCCTTTAGGGTTGTTTAATTGGCTTGGAATCTTCATTAAGTAAAATCCTATGAGTGCATATAGTGGCATTTATCTCTTATATATCATCTAATTGCCAACCCAAAGCTTCTCTATACTTTCTAATACTCTTAACAACTTAGACTCTTCACTAACAATTAAAGAACTAGAAATTATTACTGGCAACTTCTAGTCCGATTCAAGATAAACATACTTAAGGTTAGAAAGTAAATATTTTAACTCTAATTCAGGAGGTAGAACAATAGAAGGGATAAGATGAAAGAAATCAGTTAAGTTAGAATTACTCACCTTTGTAGATTCCTGGATGTTATTCATGTTCAACTCATTTGGGCCTCCAATCTTAAGTTAGTCTACAGCTGCAACATAGCTAAATATATTATCCTTCATACCTACGCCAGAATCAAAGATCAAATCATTCAGAAAGCGTAAGGTATGAGATGTAATCTTATAATGGGAGTAAGGAATATTGTAGTTATAACATATTGGCCCTTTAACCATAATATTGGAATGCGAAACTGAAAAACTTTGAAGTTCACTGGTTGCATATGACATTCCTAGTCACGATCTCTTAGGCTTGTTTTTAACTTCACGTTGTGACCTATTTTGACAGAGGGCATCTCTGGATCTTTTGGTTGTGACTTGATCATCCAAAGGTCGCAACTTCATCATTTGAAGGTCACAACTCCTTTACATACAAAGTCTCTTCCCCAGCGAGATAGTATATGGTCGCGACCTGAGGATCATCACGTCGTGACTTATTATCACATAAACTTGACCCTTCTTCATTTGTTCCATTTCTAACTTCCACAATGTCTTGTATTCCTATAAAATTACTTAACAAATCCTATGCAAGCGCATTATCATTTGAAAATGATGAAACTGAATTAAAATTTGGTGAGAATGACAAATCTTGAGAAATTGAAAGCATGCTATTTACATCTAAGCAATTGAAACATGATGCATTGCTTTCACAAGAGCAAGAAAAAGAATAAACAGAAGAAAGAGATATGAAATAGTCATCATAAGCACTCAAAGATGAATTTGAATCAACATTCTCCTAAGATACTTTATGAGAATTTTGGAAATTATGCAGCAGGGAATCATACCCATCATGTAAACTCAATTCATGCTCATCCGTAGCCTCTTCAACAACATAATCAATAGCATTCAACCCAGCAGAATTATGAAAAGGATATTTCATTGCTTGATTCATATTAAAAATGACTACATGTTCTCCAACCTCCATTGTAATAGAAGTATGCTTCATACTAATTATTGTCTTGGAAATTTAGAGTAAAGGTCTGCCTAAAATCAAAGTGCTCTCATTCACTAGCTTACTGGACATATTCAGAACATATAAATCAGTTGAAAACACTAAATCCTTGACCTGCACTAGAATATCCTCAAGAATTCCCTTAGGATATCTAATTGATCTATTAGCTAATTAGAGCATTACACTTGTGTCTGTAAGATTATTAATACCTAAGGCTAAGTATACCAACCAAGGCATTACATTGATGACATCCCTTAGATCTAATAATGCTCCCTTAATATGAACATTTCTTATGTGAATGGGATTGTGTAAGATCCTAGGTCTTGGCACTTAACTAGTAATTTAGCCTTAAAAAGTGATGACACATTAGCACTCACTTGAATTCTCTTAAGAGGCCTAAACTTTTTCTTATCAGCACATAACTCTTTCAAAAATTTAGCATACTTAGGGTTCCTTTTGAGGAATTCAACTATAAGAATATTTATTTTTATTTTATTAAAAAGAGTATAAGAATCTTTTACAAATTTAGGGTCAATCATTCTCTTTCTAGAAAAGTACGCGTTAGGAAAAGGGAGATCCTTTATACTTATCTCTTTACCTATAGGCACAGAGGCTCCTTGAGTACTTGACTCTGCCTTCTCCTTTGCTTGTTTCCCTTTGTATGCTGGACTTTGCATGATCACTTCCTCTTCTTACTTCTCTTGTATTTCCTCTTGTGAGTTTCCCTCTTGGGTAGCTTTCTTAATCATAAGCTGTTATTCTTTCTCACTCTCTAATTTCCCAATCTTTATTTGTGATAATGATGTATTTTCAACTTCAAGGTCTTTCATATCCTCCCTTAGTGCATCATCTTCCTTAAAATGAACTTTTCTCTCACTTCTAAGTGATATAGCATTCAAACACTTTAGAATAATAATAGTATTAGAAGGTATGATGCCACTACTCTTTGTTTGGATGTCACTCACTATATTTGAAACTTGAGTTAAATGACTAGAAATATCAGCATTCTTAAAACTTAACTCCTCAAATTTCCTGTGTGCATATGCATTATCCTTCTACATAGTTTAAAGAATTGAAGTTTTGGAGGTGAATTGACTATCATTCTCTTTGAGCTTGTTATCTATATTGGTCATTCTATCATCCATGTTGTTCATTTGTGTAGCCATACTCTTTAACAATTGAGAAGTCTCATATGGTCTTAATGCTACTAAGCATTAGGTTGAGCAGGAACCATAGACCTTGCACTACTTTGGTAGTTACTTAGAAAAGCACCACCTCCTTGGATTTGGTTTGGCCAATTTTCCATACTCTCCCACCTAAAATTTGGTTAGTCTCTCCATCTAAGATTATATGTATTGGAGTATGGTCTCTCTTTTAGTATTGATTGTCTCTACCTTGATACATTACTGCTACTTTTTCATACTGTCTATCACATGTACTTGTAGCATGCATTATTGAACCGCATAACTCACACCCTGTAACTAATACTTGTGATGTTTCTACTACATGAACTTGCATTATATAATGCAGCTCTCTATCAAATAAAGTCATTCTCTTTTCCATTCAGTTTCATAAAGCTACTATTTCTACCAAAATCTCTTTTAAATTACCCGAAGATGATATAAGCATAATTCTTGGATCCTCACTTTGATGATCTTTATTAACCATCTTTTGGAATAACTCTCAACTTGTTTTTGGAGTTTTATCTCTCAAATCCATCTGCTACTGCATTGAAGGATACCTTATTGTGAGGAAGTTAACCATCAAAGAAAATATTTACTAAATCAGCCTTTGTCATGTTGTGATGTGGACATCGAGCCAACAAGTTGATAATTCTTGTCTAATATTCATGTAATGACTTTCCATCTTGTTACAAAATATTTGTAATCTCCTTCTTCATACAAGTTGTCTTAGAGGCTGGGAAGAACTATTCTAAAAATGTTGACTTCAACTGATCCCATGTAAGAGTTAAGAAATGAGTTGGCAAATTATATAACCACTCCTTATCTTTTCCTTCTATAGTGAAATAGAAACACCTCCTTAAGACGTCATCCAATATAGTCATTGGAGGCTTCATTGAAGAGCAGATCATATACATAGTCTGTAAGTGTCAATGTGGACATTTTCCTGTAAAACCATGAAATTTAGGTAAGGCTACAATCAAAGCTCCTTTAATTTTAAAATTAGCCTATTTAGTGTAAAAACCATAAGGATCATAATTCACATGAGAATGATTTATTTCCCTCATACTTCTATTATCTTCTACATTAATTGGTATTTCATTTTCTCCTTGTTTATTATGTCCATTATGCCCATTAGGATTAATCTCAGCCATATTAGAAATTTCTAATGGAATCTCTAAATTAAGTCCAATTTCAGATCAAGGGACACTAGAGGATGAACTAGATTATTTTCTTCTTATTCATCTACAACTTTACCAGTTCCTTCTTCTCTAAATTCTCTTCTCAATTTCCTAAGTTTCCTTTCAATTTTAAGGTCAAAATGCACTAATGGTTAAGTTCTTCTATGCATGCAACATATAAACAATCAGGAATAACCAAGAAAGCAATCTAAATTAGACACAAAAGTTTCACAATAGAAAAATCAATCTGGTATGATGAAAGGATGTTCAGGTTAGAGGTCGCGACTATTAATTATATCTGTCGTGATAAAATTTCACAGAGAGCAAATCTTTCAAGTTTGTCGTGACAAACAGTAATAAAGTCACAAATGAATATCACAGAGACCAATCAAATACCTCAATATAAGGTCACGACCCATATAAGTTTTGGTCGTAACTCACAAGCACAAATAGTAATTTCACAGGAACTTAGAAAAAATATAGAATGCTATGCAATGATGTAAATTCCACAATGAAAGAAAATAACATATTTGTTTCTATTTTTGAAAAAATTTTATGCTATGCAATGAAAATAACAAAATCTAAAGTTCAAACAATAAGAATTGATTCACATAGACAATAGAATTGACAACTAACTACTAGGGAAATAATTAATTGGCTCCCCTATAATGAAGCCATTAATTTGCTCAAATTGTCATTGTTTGATCCATCAAAAATAATGATTGCACCCAATAATATAGCATAAGGTACAATCCTATCATTCTTCTCAAGGAGCCTTTTTATTAGAATCCTAGAAAATTGGTGGGTAAAGCCATTGAAAAACTGAGTAAAAATATGGGTTTTTGGATTTGATCGAATATTGATGCTGTAAAATAAGGGTACAGTAAAGAAAATATTTTTGTATTTTTGATTAAGATGAAAATGAGTTGTATTGTGAAATGAATATGTTAAGAAAGACTCTTGATGATAAAACCATAACTATCATTGCTCTAAATTTGATATGGGAGGTTTGAAATCACTAAGTCTTAAGTAAAACGTCAATCAATCGATTGAGTCTAGTGTAATAATAGTTCTTAAACTTTGATCAAAGCTAGCTTAAAAACTTTTTAATACTCTATTAAAAATCACTTAATGTGTAATTAAATCAGATGATGATAATGCCCTCAAATGATCATTAATCGATAACTATAGACTTCAAACAATTGAATTAAACATCAATAATCATTGACAATAGTCCAACTATCCAAAAATTAAAACTAAAATATTTATATTAAAATCAACAATCTCATCATCCAATGTCAATTACATATATCTAATATAAGAATAATCAATCGACATTCAATCCATATTCATACAATGAAATCCCTAAATCTGGAAATATCAAAATATGAAATAGGTGCAGATTAAGATAGAAAACTCCCTAGTGCGGTCCATGGGCTCAAGATATGCTATAGATAACCATATACTTCAAACAATTGAATTAAACATCAATAATCATTGACAATAGTCCAACTATCTAGAAATCAAAACTAGAATGTTTATATTAAAATCAACAATCTTATCACCCAACGTCAATTACAAATATCTAATATAAGAATAATCAATCGACATTCAATCCCTATTCATACAATGAAATCCCTGAATCTGGAAATGTCAAAATATGAAATAGGTGCGGATTAAGATAGAAAACTCCCCAGTGCAGTCCATGTGCTCAAGATATGCTATACATCACCAAGAGCTAAAGTTCTAGCCTCTCATAACTCCTACTATGCTATCATCGCTGCATATAAATGATGCCATGAAGAATGCATAAAAGGTAATGGAAAGGTTAAGAGAAAGATGGTATAAGTGATTAATTGATGCAGAAATATGAAAATCTGTGGAAAGGTGAAGAAAAATAAAAGATATGTGTGAAGGTTGTAGAGAGAATGTTAAGAGAGAGTAAGCATTGCTTCTTAGCCAGAGCTGGCAAAAAATCTAGCCCCTTCATCTGACTGCTCTTGATTCCTCTAATTCCAGAATGACCTAATAAAAAATACTCAGCTTCACTAACTATCCCTTTTATTCGTGACCAGATCAATATTTTGGTCATGACCTATAAACGCATAAAAGCTTCCTAGAAGAAATAAGGTCACAACTTATGGACACTTTAGTCGTGACTAAATACCTTATAAACTGACTTCCTTATTTGATCCTCTTTGTCTTGTGATTTCTTTTCTACTCACATTAGTCCTTGATTCTCCTCCAAAATACCTACAATTCAAAATCAAAGGCCACAGTAAAAGTGCAAATAATTAAAGAATACCATAAATACAATTTGAAAGAGTTAATTTACCATTTAATCCTTTAATCAGTATATTGCCATGCACAATCACGTATTAACACAAAAGCATAATTATAGTCATAAAATGAATGGTAAACTTCCCATAAAACCCTAAAAAATGTCAAAGAAATTGTCTTATCCTGATTTTTATGCCTAGAAGCCCAATATGTAGCTTAAAAGAGGTAGGCTACCATGCCCTATTAAGCAAAAGTCCCATAAGTATACATATGATGTTTAGAGACTAAACTGCAAGTAAGTGAAAGATCAGGGACTAAATTGTAAATAGTAAAAGTCCCTGGGGCATAATGGTTATTTTGAAGAAAGAGAGGGACTAAACTAAAAAGTCTAAAAGTTCAGGGTAAAAAATGAAAGTAGATACAAGTTGTGGGCTATTAAGTGTAATTATGAAAAGTTACGGAGACTTAATTGAAAAGATGGAAAGTTTCTATGGGTAAAATTGTAATTATAGAAAGTTCAGCCTAAAAAGGCTTAGAACTGCCCAGAAGAATTTCAGTCCCAAAATTCATTAGTAGATAGAGAAAGTTATGCTGGTTAATCTAGCATGATATAGAAATTTTATCAGAGTTCTAGATAGCCGGTATTTATCTGATAGTCTAAAAGATTATCTGATATTTTATCTGATCTTATGAACCTCAGATATAAGTGAAAAGTTATAGGAAGGTGTGCCCTATGACACCAGACATCATGAATATGACAGAACCTTGAAAGGAGATCTATAGAAGAAGTTATTCCCATATTAGCGAATTTTGATGGGAAGTTGTGAACACCTGAGATCTTGTTATGAAACTTAGCAATAAGTAAGTTATGACTGAATGAGCTCAAATGATGTTATAGAAAGGCCCATGATGATGCCAAGTGAGGCCCAAACCCATGATATCAGTTTATCAGTTACAGAGGTCAGTACCAGAAATATGCAGAAAAAGTATGAAATGACGAAAATGCCCTTATGCTATAAAATACTAAAAGAATGAGTAAAGGGTATTTTGGTCATTTGACTAGGGTTAGACAGTCAAGGAAAGTTATCTGGATAATTGAATAGGGTTAGAAAATACTCTGGTAAAGTATGAAAAGACAATAATGCCCTAGAATTAATGAAGAGTAACCAAAGGCATTTTGGTAATTTGCTAAGGGATGTTTCTTGGCAATTGAGACACCATAGTGCTTAGGCTTCATTAGAGACCCAAGATTACATTCCCATATATCCAAAAAATGTGGCCCAAGAGTAATGTGGGTCCAAGTGGCATTAAAATGTTAGTTTAATACTTTTTCAATAAAGTAAAGTTACCCGGTTAAAGTTAGAACTGGGAAAAGTGATCAGATAAAGCTTTAAACTCATCCAGAACCATGAGGTGGCATAAAAGGTGTCCTCATGGGACCCACAAGGTTCCACATGGCATGAGTATAGGGAAAGAAGAAAAAGCTAAGGACACGTGGCATAATCTCAGCCGTTCATCCTGGGACAGGACTTTATAATTCTTTGGAAATGCTGAGTTAACTAGTGAGGTGTGCCAAGGGCCCCACCATTGCGCCACCTAAGCATGTGAGGTGTCCCATGGATTATGCCATTTTGATGAGTCATCTAGGATGATGATGTCTTCGTGATGATGCAGGCAAGGATACTTGAGGAAGCTTAGTGATCTGAGCCGTTCATTACAATTCGATCTGGACCATTCATTCCACCACCTTTCACCTATATATAGACACTCCCCCTTCCATTCAAGGCATCCACGGCAAGAAACAAGAAAGGAAGAGAAAGAAGAGAGAAAAAGAGAAAGAGAGAAAGGAAGGAAGGAAGGAAAAAGGAGGAGTTCTGGCAGAGCTAGCAGCAATCCAAGGAGTTTAGAGACTCGGCAAGCTTAGGAATAAGTAAGTAATTTATTCTAGTCCCTAAGCTAATAAATTAGAGGATTGTTCATATAAATTTAATAGTGAGAATTGTTGGAAATCGTGCCCTAGGGGCCAATCATTGTCTTATGAACATTATTGATTTATGAATTTATTAATTGAGTTATCATATTATTTGCATGTTTATTATGATGACCATCTTTGGATAATTCATGATATTATCCTAAATATCCCTGGTCGATCATCTATGTGGGAGCACAGATGAAATAAGACCAGTATGACTTTGAAGATGTATAGAGATATAAATCAAAGTCATAAGCACATGTAAGAGTACAGGGTGTTGGACCGACCCGCTATGAGAGAACTGCATGGGTAACGTCATAAGCTTCTCTCATATACAAACCATGTCAATATGCCCTTTGACCTGAGATCATCATGGATTCCTACATGACAAAATGCTCAGCTTTGACCTAGTCAAAAGTCACTTTTGACCGAGTGATCATAAAGACTATGTTCGGGCTTAGTGGTTTTTCATGCGGAGGAATATGAATGGTCAAGATGGAATTTGTCCCTCACATTCGTGGAGAGATATTACTGGGCCCCTCGATGAGTGAGTCTGAGAAATGTATAGCCATACTGTAATGGAAAGGTAGTTCCATTTCTATAGTCAGACTACTCAGGGATCGAGAAAGTAACGGTCGGGAATAGGACGATGACATCATCCATGCCTCATCCATGACCAAAATATCGCGTGACAGAAGGGACATGATATGGTTGTATAAAAGGTTACATCGTTTATCGATCCTCATATGATTTGGGTAGTCGTTATGTCTTGCTAGAGACCGCTTGCGACTGGTGGGCTAGTATAGCAAATGGCCCACTACCAACTTCATATGGGCCTACAGGGTCGCACACAAAATAGCCTAACACGAGCTATGATGTCCAGATTCATTGAATCTAAGACATGTCCAGATTCAATGAATGATCCAGGTGAATGTATATATATTTATTTATATTTATATTCATATATATATATATAAATTCGTATATATATATTATATATATGAGATATATGAGATTTAATTTATAAGGATAAATTAAATCCCTATCATGTTTGAATTCAAAATTCAAATTAATAGGATATCTCATATAAGAGATATTTATAAGATTTAATTTATAAGGATAAATTAAATCTCTATCACGTTTGAATTCGAAATTCAAATTGATAGGATATCTCATATAAGAGATATTTATAAGATTTAATTTTAAGGATAAATTAAATCCCTATTATGTTTGAATTTGAAATTCAAATTGATAGGATATCTCAAATTTGTTTTATGAGAATAAATCAAATATAGTTCAGTCTCATCTTTATTTAAAGTTAAATAAATAGGTAATTAAATCTGTGGGACGGATTTAATATTATTTATTTAATTAGTTTCTTATAAAATTATACAACATATGATATTGTATTATTTTCAGAATTAATATAAGATTAACTCCTAAAATCCTTTTCGGTTAGGGAAAACGCAGAGTATCCTATATATCTAATATTAGGAGCTACGTTTTGGAACAGACACACACATAGAACACAGAAAGGCCGAAGGGGACTCTGCAAAAGGTTTGCAGATAAGAAACTGCCGAAATAGAGACGGAGAGGACGAACTCTTGAGAAAGCCCTGGAGGGACAAGAGACGCTAGCACGTCGTTCGTGGTTGAAAAGCTGCTCGTGTGGATACCAGTAGAGGAAGCCGACCTGAGTCGTCGACTTCTTGTGATCAGAAAGGGAGCACGAGCCGCAGAGAGAAGCTGTGAACATCGTGACCGAAAGCTGTGGAAGTCGCTGAGACACACTGAGGTTAATGCTTCTTCCCACTTGACTTAAACACATACGGTAGATCCTGGCAAGGAATGAAAAATTTTTAAGATAATTTCCGCTGCGTGTCTTTCAATTCCTTACAAGAATAGATAAATATCTCTCTTGATAAGGTTAGCCATGGATATAAAGAAAGTTAGGGGATTGTCTGATTAAATGTATTACCTCAAGTTATGCATGAGTTAGGTAGAGCTATACTGGATAGAATAATAATAAAGATATTATTATGCTATGCATAGGCTCTGACCTAGGAAAAGAATGAACCTTAGAGCAAAGGCTAAGAGCTAGAAGAGAGGCTACATGTCACGTAGTAAACTTATCCTAAACTTGTATGCATTGAATGTTATGCTTGATTGTGCTATGGCTTTGTTGAATTATGTTGCATATGTGCTTATGTATGAAGCTCTATTTCTATGATTACTTTGGCCAATTATATTTCATATGTTACATGGAAGCATGCACATTACACAATGTTAACACTTTCACAAGTAAGCATAAGTATTTATATTAATACATGCATTATTTAGTACCGTTTGCTACTGAGATTTCCCCAGATATCTCACCCCTTCCATATAATTCCAATTATAGCAGGTTTTCTCAAGATGGAGGAGATAAAGATGCATGAATAGAAGTTGATAATTATTTAACATGATTGATATGTGATTGATGTATGTATAATTAATTGCTGGAAATTGTCACTATGAACAGTAGCTCGTGGGGAGATAGTGACAATTGAGCTATGATTAGAAATAGTAAATGATAGAATAAATATATGATATTTTACCAGTAAATAGTAGATATACCAAGCTTCGATTTGATATATAGAATGTCTCATTTGTATGTCTACACATGGAGATATGATTTTTCAAAGATAAGACCAAAAATACTGAAATCAGGGGAAAACGCTAGATGAACATTAAACTTGCAGAGTTGACCAATGTTGACTTGGTCAAGACATGATCAACAAGTTATTTTTCTCTAAAATATAATTAAGTTTGATTTGTATAACAATTTGAACCACTTCATTTCGATTTTTTTAGATTTAATTATGATTTTTTGAAGTCAAGCCACTCCTCTGGAAGTTACATTGTGAACAGTACTCTATAGAGTAAAATTCCAGATTGGATAATTTGACTTCAATGACCTTAAAAGTGATTCCAGATACTATCGTTTGGTCCCTAAGATGTAAAAAAATTAGGATGTTTCATAAATCATATACAAATTGCATCCTATCAGTTTGTGAGCGTAAAATACTTTCTGTGTGGTTGGAATTTCTCCATGGGAGTAGGTGTAAAGAACTGACATCCTACAACTAGTTTTCCCATAGGAGGAAATAAAGTTGGCATGCAAGGACCAGGAGGACAATTATCAATGCGACAAGGGAGATTAAAAGATGTCTCTATGTCATCATCAAAGTACCTTGAACAAAAAGTTATGGCCCCGTCTCTAGAATGACTTTATGCTATTGACCCCTCTGGCCATGCCTTATTTGTAACATATAATTTTAATTTTTCCAAGTACCTACAGGTTAATATTCCATTAATAATTTTGAACAACCGAAATAAAAATATGGAATTGAAAATGCAGGTATAAAAGATCATTTAGTATCTCTCTATAGGGTACATCTATCTTTATTGGACTAACCCAGCGACCTTTGCTTCTCTATAAGGTGGACAGTCAAATAGACCATGGCAGTGAAAAATAATGGAGAAAATATCATCTCCTTGGGACAAAGCCTATGAATTATTTGATTTTTTTTGCTGATCAAGCTATTAAGTAGGAGAATTGTTACATAAGAACATGGGAGTCATGACTCTTTAACCCAGTAACCTTTTGAGCCTGCAGATCGATACACCTTGAGATGTTGCTAGAATATCAATAAGGTACTTTTATATTCTTTAACATCATAAGGAAAATAACCTTGTTTTACTTTGTCAAGGTGAATTTAACTAGCTGGAACTTGTCATTTTAATCAGGCCAAGCCTCTTCACGAATTCTCCAGGCCCATAAATCTTTTCTAGCTGCCAGATGGTCTTTGGATTTTTTGGCTTCGTTGAGTAACATATATACCATGTTATCACACACATTCTTCTCAATGTGCATAACGTCCAAACTATGGCATAGCAAATTAGATTCCCAATAAGGAAGAGTGAAAAATATGCTTCTCTTCCACCATTGTATATGTTGACCATCAGATGTTCCACTAGATCCTCATCCTAGTCATTCGGGATCCTTATTCGTGCCAAATTTGATCTTGTACCTACCACAAGACTTCCCATCTAGACAAAGTAATAGGAGGATCTCTACTTTCTTGGTTTCCATCAAAGCAAATCCATTACAATCTAAATCTATGCTTAGAATCAAGGAACCGTCATTGTCCCATGAAGCACCATTTGTGATTGTGTGGAGGGTGACATCGTATGGAGTCAAAGTTGTACTCTGGATAGGCCAAGCCAGTATGCACATTCCAACCGGACAAAAGAAGGGAAATCATTTATTTCCACATTAAGCTAAACGGAGGTTGAAACTTCCCTTCTCATATGAGTCGTAAGTTTCAACACTATTTGTCTAAAACTCTATCAATTATTATATCAATAGCTACAGGTAGACGTCTATATTATTCCCCAGTGCTTTCTTGCCAGGAATGATTGTACAGAATCAACACCACTGGCCGATATTGTAGCTCATGATCTTACTTCCAAAGGGATTAAAATCATCCATTGCCAACACAAGATGGACATTTATAGAATCATCGGCAAAGTCTGGAAATGTTGTGTCAAATGCTTTCCACACCTCTGCATCTCATGGGTGTCTTAACTTGCTATTTGAATTTTGTTCAGTCACGTGCCACCTCATGTGTTCAATCATTTTTTATGACATATATATTATTTGCAACCGCATTTTCAAAGAAAAGTACTTAATGATCCAATGTATTGAGAACTGCATTAAATTTTGTTCAAAAACATGACAATTGACAAATTATATTGCAATAAATTGTACCTTAGAATTTTGGCCAGTTTCTTCTTCTTTTTCCCTTCCGTACTGACTTGTACCAAAATATTTGCATCCTTTCCAAAATGCAGCATACAATCATTTGGGCATGCATCTATCATCTTGTAGTTTAAGCCAAATTTATTAATAATCTTCTTCGCCTCATAAAAAGATGGAGGGAACTAGGCTTGAGGGAAAGTATCTACTAGTAACTCTAACAGCATGGAGATAGCCTTTTCAGTCATACCACAAAGGCATTATAAAATAATTATATAAAATTATATAAATACTAATATATTAATAAAGTAATATAGAGTAATAAAGTAATATAGAGATAAGATAGAAATATGAATATGAAATCAATAAAAAGGGCCCTTTTCAATTGGGAAGAGATGGCTGAGTGGACTAAAGTGTCGAATTGCTAATCTGTTGTACAAATTTTTTGTACCGAGGGTTCGAATCCCTCTCTTTCCATTTCCATCAATGATTTGGTATTTTATTTACCTTTTGAGTTTCTAGAACAGAGTCTCTTTTTTGTTTTATTTATTTGTTTGAATTTTAACGATATTTATTATTTATATTATTTTTTATTTCTTTTTCATTTTAATATTGAAATATTGAATAGTTTAAATTGAATATAAATATTTATTTCTAATTTATTTATATTTTATTTTTATTTATTATATTTATTTATGGGATACTAATGTAGACCATCCATTTTGAGATAAATCATATTGATAATAACCCTTTAACCAATTTGTCCATTGATTCATTATAGAATTGGGAGCACTCTTTTGTTTTAATTTGGAATGAGATAATCCTTCTACTCCAAAAAAATAATCCTTTATTTCATTCTTAAGAAAAAGAGGTGTTCCATCATCAAACCAATAGGGTAATTTCCATTTCTTCAACTAATAATGATTAATGGAAAAGAAACATATATGGATTAGCATAATTATTAGTAGCGTCATATTTAGGATTCCAAGAGAAGGAGATAGTGTACTACTAGACCTTGGATTTTTTATTACTCTCGATCTCAGTCACTAACTCCCCTGTTATCAGGTCACCAACTTCCTTGACCTTCTGGCATTGGGCAGGTGTAACACCTTACTTTCATACATCTTAGGAACCATTCAGTAACATTTAGAACCATTTATAAGTCTATTAAAATTCAATTACAAAATATAAAATTTTACTATTTATGAGTACTGTTCATATGGTAATTCCAAATTAAGCGACGAACTTTGAAAAATTATAATTAATTCTAGAAAAATTAAAATGAAGTAGTTAAAAAAAGCTACTTGAAGATAACATAATGTAGTTTAAATACTATTTATTTGGTCAAAAATTCTGAAAAAACACATTCTGATTCTTAACTTTAAAAATTTTATTCTCTTTGTACAAATATCAAAATAAGGCATACTTGGTGTCAAAACGAAGCTTAGAATGTTAGCCAACTACTGCTAAAATATCATACATTTATTACATCATTAACTATTTTTAATTATAGACCAAGTGTCATAGCTCAAAACTATCTTTTGTCTCAGTACAGAATTTTAACAACTAACTTTACATACATTCATCCAAAAACTTGTCTATAACAACCATAAAAGCAAACCATATCATCATCTAATATTTCTCCTCTCTCATGCTTGAGGTTCCTGCTGATTGGAAATATAATTTGGGTGAGATTTCTGGAGAAATCTCATTAGTAAATGGTACTAAATGATGTATGCATTAATGCTTGGTATTAGTGCTTGCTTATGATTGTGTCAACATAATATAATGTACATGCTTCCATATAACATATGAAGTACAATTGGAAAAAGTAATCATAGCACAGAGCTTCAACATTTATATATGAACAACATCAATCAAGCCATAGCACAATCAACCATACATTTAACACATACAAGTTTAGGTAAGTTTACTACCTTAATGCTTTACCTTTTCCTTATCCTCTTTCTTGTCACCTTTCCTTGAAGTAAGGTTGTCTTCTTGAATATACAAATTAAATCCTAAACATCACATATTCATTCATTCATCATGATTCAACTCAACTGGCATATAAGAACATTAAACTTAATCAATTAACCCCTATCTTTCTTAATTTGTGGTCCATTGTCTTATCATTTGAATTAATTTATGTCTTGACTTTACCCTACACAACTTCATCTTCTAAATCCATTTATGAATTTAGAATCATGAAATTATAGCTCCTTCATGTCCTTATAGACATAACCAAAAATATGTACATAATTCTTTCAAAAATTCTCATTTTGATTACAATGCTTCCAATATTTATTTCTCTACTTTATCCCACATAATTTTTCATTTTATAACCATTTGAAGCATCAAAAATTCCAATCACTGTTAATGTGTGTGAATAGTAATAAAGAAGACTTAAAAATTATAACTTTCAATTCCAATGCTTCCAAGGTTTGAAATCTATCCAATCCTACACAAAATCATCATACAAATTCAATAGAAGCATTAGATCATTGAAATTCATTCTTCTTGGTCCAGAACAACCCTAGGTTGAATGCCTCCATCAATGACAAAGTCAAGAGCACAACTTAATTCAATAATTAATCATCAAAATCAATTTATCTAAACCTTAATCACCTAGTTCTACCTTTATTTCCTTCTTCCTCCTTCAACTTATAATTTGGACAGCAAGTATACTCTAGGTTTAATGGAATTTCTAACCACTAAAATCTAGGTTTTACCCTTCCAAAACACATCTAAATAAACTAGCAAGGATCACATACCTTATGCCTTGACTACCTTGATCTCTAAGTGCCTTGAATTGCCTTTATCTTGGTTGAGTTTTCAAATGATAAGATTTTCTCCAAGGGAACTAAGGGCGCACGGTTTTGTGAAGAATGTGAGGGGTATTTATAGCTAAAATTTTGGCACCTTGGTCCATAATGTCCTAACTTTTTCTAATTATTACAATGGCTTAATCTTGAATTTGATTAGTTAGTTTTTAGATTAATTAACCTTAATCATCATTATGTTAATTCTTATATTATTTTATTACATTTTGACACATGGGCTAATCTACCTTTCCTCTTCCTTGTGTCATGTGTAAAACTTGTGGGACCCACCATGTGCAAAACCCTAATCTTTATTTATTTTATTTTTTTAAAAAAATCATAAATTATTCATTATTGGACTTGGGCTCCAAGATAACTTTTGGCACTTATTGGGTTACCCCGAGGACTAAATCTTGGGCCTTCCTTGGGTCTAATAGCTAATTGGCATAAGTCCCAAGGAACTTTCCTTATACCGATATCCTTAAATTATCTTGATTTTAAAATAAATAGTAGACACCTCTTTTAATGGTTCTAATATTTTTAAAAATTCATTCTAATACAAAATGAATTCCTTATAAATAATTTTCTGAGGCCCATAAGTCCTAATAAAAATTTCCTACATTTCCTCACAAACCTTTATCGGTGTCCGATTTCACTTTAATATCTCAAGGGCATTATCGTCTTTTCACAAATCATCAAAGTATTCCCTGACCTTGGTTAACTATTCTGCAACTCTCCTTGATCGACTAACCTTAGTCAAATGACCAAAATACCCTTCGTCTATCTCTGGATCAATGACACAACACAGTGGTATTTTCATAATTTTATATTTTTCTGGGTCTTTATTAGCCCTAACCCACATACTTATCTAAAACTATTATTGAGCTTATAAGGTACCATTTTGGGCCCTCTATATGATTCATTGCCTTCATCGGCTCAAATCCCGACAGATTCCCCAAAACATATTTTATTGGGTATTTTAATCTACTGTAAATTCCATAATAAATTCTACATAACTTCTTTTTAAGTTATGTTAGTTTCATAAATTCTCATATTAATTATAAGCATTTACTGCCAAATTTTATTTGATTATGTGGTCCAAAAAAATTGTATTAATCTTCAGAAATTCATATCAATTTTTCGGGACCTCAAATCAAAATTCTGTGTTGAATTAAACTGATCATAATAATTTTCTCTATTTATTGATAAAATTTGGAACTAAACTGATTTAGCTCATTTTTAGGCCTTTTCTAGCTCAACTTTTAATAATTATCATTTTTTCCCTAAACTTTTGAATATTATATTTAAGCCCTCAACTTTCTATAATTACACTTAATGGCCCAAAACTTATATCTACTTCCTTTTGGCACCATTTAACCTTTAGACTTTTCACTTTAGTCCCTTTCATCCTCAAAATGACCATTATATCCTTAAGACTTTTCTAAAATTACAATCTTACTCTTACTTGGACTTTGACATTATAAATTATTCCTTTGAGATCTTTACCTCAACCTTAGGTTTAAAAATCAAGATATGATAGCAGGCGTCAACCCCTATACATAGTCTTATGACTTTGCGGAGACATGTGTTTTTGGTAAACAGTCACCCAAGCCTATCACTACCACCCCCTTTGTGAGGAGGCACCCTTTCTCCTGAAGTTATGGGGCTATTTTGCCAAGTTCCTTAAAGAGAGTTGTCTCGCCCCTAGGTATTCTCTAATATTGAATTTTTTTTTAAGATTATTAGTTGTTGGTCTTTTATTTTAGATTTTATATTATATATTAATTATTAATATTTTTTTCGATAACTTGTTTTAGTTTATGTATCTTATAGATATTTGTATACAAACAAAAAATCAAAATGGGATAGAAGTACAAATTTGTATTTGTTAATGTTTTGAACTATTTAATAGAAAATTGACTTGATTTTGTTTTGTTTTCGAAAGGTCAAGGAAGTTGGTGACTTCATAATAGGGGAGCTGACGACCGAAGCCCTGGTGAATGGTGGTCATAACTATAATGATCATAATGTAGCAAAATTCCTTGTCAAGTAAGTTCTTACTAGCACGAAAGGCTTAACAATTTGGGCACTATCTCAAAGAGAGGCTAAGTGAAATAGACATGTCTGTGAAGATGCAGACTACTTACACCTAGACAGAAAGACCTTATGAAGGTTCTAGAACCGCTAAGCCTATGTTACAAGCAATAGTACCTAGAATTACTGCTAGAAAAATATATAAAAGATTGTTTAGCCATATGGGTTCTCTATAATAATTATGACCCATTAAACGCATCTATCTAACTAAAAAATTTATATTTTATACACACATAACATATATGAATATGAGGATTCTACATATGAAAAAGTTTAGGAGAGTCTCTTTTAGGTAAATGGAAGGGTAGAACTAGCCAAAATGAATCTCAGATACATTACAAATAGAATATAACCCCTTCTTTCATTTCTTCGTATTTTCTTTCTTTCATATTTTATTCATTTCCTTCGATATAGATGTGCGTGAAACATAGTTGTTGATGCAGAACTTTTTTAGTTCATCTTATTGGCTCGGCTCATCTGAAATAAGTATCTTAATCTTAACAACTTTAAAATTTCAATAAAGCCCTACTCAAATTTTTTTAATCCCTATAATTTTTATTTAACCTTAAATGCTACATAGTTGGTTCTCATCCTTCAAAGATTGTGAGTGTAATAGGAGCATCCATCAACAAAAGGATCACCCTAATCTTTTCCATTTTGACCAATGGTTTTTGTCAGTAAAAAATGGTATTCATATTTGGTTTTTTGAAATGTATCAATAAGCTAGACCCATGCTTTAAGTTGTTTCATGCCATAAATAAACTCGAACACTCAATAAATCTGTCAGACAGACAGATTCACACGTCTTACAACCAACACAGTCCTCTATTCTTGGTACAGAAGCTATTGCTTAGCTTTACATCTGTCCCAAGGTATCATTTCTAATACATCTGTGGTGCAGGCTCGGACATATTGAGTACATCCTATACATGTATCATAAATCTCTACTGAATGTGACATTAGCTCTATTAATTTTTTAACATAATCAATTTTCAATCTGGTAAACTTGTAAATGATCATATATTTTGGCACCAGATGAATCAATAATTTACCATATTTTTTCTAATTAATCTACCTCTAGATCAATTCATAAGATTTGAATATGATGGAATACCTCTTTTTCTTAAGAATTAAATAAAGGATTTTTTTTTGGAGTGCAAGGAATATCTTATTCCAAATTAAAACAAAAGAGCGCTCCCAATTCTGTAATGAATAAATGGACAAATTGGTTAAAAGGTCATTATCAATACGATTTATCTCAAAAAGGATGGTATAGTCGAAATGAAGTTGTTAATAATATATTATCTAGAGAAATAGGTAAAAGAAATTTCCATCCAAGATTTAATAATTGATCCATTCTTAGCCTAGGAAAAGTCCATCTTGTTGTAATAGAAAGGAACAAAAACAAATAAGTTTTCACTAATGTAATAAAGATACCAATTGTAGTTCTAAAAACTCCACATGTTTTATTTATTACAAAAAGCTTAGAAACAAATATGTACGGAATAGAGATATTCCAATAGCCCAAGTAAAGAACTGTTACAAATAATGAAGAAACTAATAAGTTTAAATAGGAAGCAATGTAAAATAAACCAAATTTTATACCTGAATATTCAGTTTGCTAACCTGCTACTAATTCTTCTTCTGCTTTTGGTAAATCAAAAGGTAATATTTCACATTCTGCTAGGGAAGAAATTAGAAAAAAGATAAAACCTATAGGTTGATGCCATAAATTCCATCCCTAAAAACCATATTTTGATTGCAGCCAACTATATAAACTATACTTAAACTGTTAGATAATCCTAGTCGATGATAACATTACTGTTCCCATCACTATTACATAACTGTACATGAGATTTTCACCTCATACAGCTCCTCGAAGGACATAAATAAATCTAAGGGACCAAGCCAGTTATTTATCTTGACATATCCCTAGGATATATAGGATTCAAATCCATTGGACAGTCCTAAATTAGACCAATTAAATTATGTATGTTATAATAATAAATACAAAAAGGTACTTTTGAATTGATCTCATCCCTTAATAATTTGAATTTGTTGAGTAATAATTGAATTCTTCAATTCAATAAAATACTCCTTTAGAATTCTCAATAACCTGCAATTTTTTATTACTTAAAAAAATTATACACTAATTTATAAATTATGACATAAATTGTATTTCTGTGAATATGGATATAAGAAAGAATCCAAAGGGATCCCAGCTTTTTTTTAATTGTATTCTATTCTTTTTTTTTCATTCCTATTCTTCTTTTTATGTGCAAAACAAAAAGGGACTTAAAAAAATTAAAGGATTATTTTGTTTATGATAGTTATTTATTTAATCTGTGGATAGGAGCATACTCTAGATCGGAATTATGGGGAGTACTGCCTTATTTTTTCTACCAACTTTAAGCCCCAATTTGTATTCTTTTTATATTATGAAGAAATACTCTTTTGGAGAATTTACATAATCTCCTTTACTAATCCTTTATGTATCTTGGTGTTTATAACCATCCACATTTTTTTTATCAATTTCCCATTATGGTTGTAATATATATATGGTATACAAACGATAGTGAAACTACTTGAGCCAAATAAGAGGAACCTTTCACGTCTGATTTTGAAAGGGGGAGATCCTATTGGATCTTATAAAAAAAATTTGTTTGCCAGGCCCATATTTAAAAAACCTACTTTCTTACGATTATGAGGTTCATTCAAATATGAAATCCAATCCTAGAAATATAGCATCCTCCCGAAATTTGATTGATTTATTTATTCCTTTTTTACACGTGGACGAAAAAACTTAAATTTAGAAAACAATCAAAACAAAGTTACTTTACCTCTTTTTACTTTTCATGATGGATTGGCTAAACTAAGGAAAAATAAAAAAGAAATAGCATTGAAATCTATTTTTAATGACCAATTAGAATTGCCTCCCAAGATCTATAATTGTCTCAAAAGGTCTAATATACATACATTATTGGAGCTTTTGAATAACAGTCAAGAAGACCTTATGAAAATTGAACATCTTCGGATAGAAGATGTAAAATGTATATTGGACATTTTAGAAATGGGAAAGAATTCTGCATAAAATTGAAATCCATTAGATTTTTTTTATCTTTTTACTAAAAAAGACGAAAATGTGGGTTTTGAATCTTTAGCACAAATCCATATACTTGGAATAGGTCTAAAATGGAATAGATGTATCTATGGATTAGCTGTTTCAAAGTGAATTCTCCCTAGATACACAATACATATATCATGATATTTTATTTTAGAATTGAATCAATTTAAAAAACACCTAAAGTTAGGGATTTCTCAATAGGTAATGTTACTCCAATACCCAACCAAAGGGCCACTGCAGTACCAATCAAAAAGACGGTTGTTGCTACTAGACGAAATGGGTTTTAGAATTTCTTAACATTCTCCAAAAAAGGGTATTGTTAATAATCCTGCCAGTACCAAAACCATTAAAAGAACATCAATAACTTATTAGGCACTATACGAAGTATTTGAAATATGGGAAAGAAATACCATTCAGGCAATATTTCCAAAGGAGTTGCAAATAGATCCTCGAGTTCATTAAGTTATTCTATTAACTATTAAATTTAAAATTAATAAGTAATAAGATTAATCTATTTAAATTTCAAACTAATAAGTAATAAAATTAATATATTAATATTTATATAATTATTTTATTAATTATTAGTAATTATTAGCAATGTAATTATTAGTAATTCTAATTAATTACTAATTAATTAGAATAATTCTAGATTCTATTTTTTAGAAATTATTATTATAATAAGTTGAATTTTAGAATTATAAAAATAAATAAAAAATTATTTAATTAAAAATTTAAAGATTATTAAAATTAAATTATTATAATAATTTTTATAGAATAATATTAAATAATATTCTATTTATATTTTATAGAAGAATATTTTTAGTAATCTTATTATTAGTATTAGAAAAAGAGAGAGAGAGAGAGAAAGTGTGGGGATAAATGACACAAAGATATTGGAACATAACTTTGGAAGAGATTATGGAAGCAGGAGTTCATTTTGGCCATGGTACTAGGAAATGGCACCTATATATCTACAAAGCATAAGGGTATTCATGTTACAAATCTTACTAGAACTACTCGATTTTTATCATAAACTTGTGATTTAGTTTTTGATGTAGCAAGTAGTGGAAAATACCTTTCAAGATGGAAGTTATCCTATAGATGTTGTATTCATGCCTATTCGAAATGCAAATTTTAGTATTTATTCTTATGTGAATGGGAATGAAAAATAAGAGAACATGAAAAGAATTGACTGCTAAGTCGTATGAGGCAGGAAACTCTCAAGTACGGTTCTAAGGGAAGGGAATAATCAAAATTTATTTGAAAAATAAAATAAGGAATTCTTAAGAAAAATAAGATTATTGTATATACCAAATTGAAAATGAGTGTCATATTATTATTACTGATCAATAAAAATATCTAGACTCTATAAAAGGAAATTGGTTAGAAGGTCATTATCAATATGATTTATCTCATAATGGATGGTCTAGATTAGTATACCAAAAATGGCAAAATAAAATGAATGAATGCCATGTGGCTAAAAATAAGGATTTAACCAAATATCATTCATATGAAGAAAATGGACAATGTTAGCAACTAAACATAATGAATTGGTTGCGCTCGTTGTGGGACTTAACCGAATACCTTACGACACAAGCTGATGACAACTGTGCACCACCTGTGTCCACATTCTCGAAGGCACCCCTCTCTTTCAAGAGGATTCATGACATGTCAAACACTGGTAAGGTTCTTCACTTTGCATCAAATTAAACCACATGCTTCACCACTCGTGTGGGCTCCCGTCAATTCCTTTGAGTTTCATTCTTGCCAACGTACTCCCCAGGAGGGATACTAAATGCTTTAGCTATAGCACTCACGAGTCGATAGGCACAGCATCTAGAATCAATCATTTATGACTAGGACTACTAGGGTATCTAATCCCATTTGTTCCCCTAGCTTTTGTCTCTTAGTGTTAGTATTAGCCCAGTAAAGTACTTTTGTCATTGGTGTTCTTTCTGATCTCTTATAGATTCTAGAGGGATCATCTAAAAAGCGGGATGTTTTGAATACATTTAGACAAATTCATATAGAAGGGTTAACATAGATGTTAAGGATTGCACTTTTTTTACATCTTCCATTTGTTAATCTCTTCCATAAAGGAGCCAAATGAAACCAAAGTTTCACGTTCAGTTTTGAATTAGAGAAGTTAAAAATGATTAATCAACGTAGACTATAACCCCTAGTCTTCCAAGCTAATGATATGGGTTCAATTTCCGCTACCCACTTATATTCTATCTCTATATTCTATTCAAAGTGTTAGTCACATTTCACTTTATGGTCATTTGGTTTGAATGCTACATGAAGAACATAAGGCAGATGAAGGAACAGAAAGACCTAGGATGTAGAAGATCATAACTTGAGTGATTCGACAGTGAGATAGAAATATGCCCACTTAATCTTTCTTAACAATGAATGAAAGTGAAAGAAATGAAGTTTAACGCCCTCGCCTTTTCTTTTCTGTCAAACATTCAAAACATCCTGCTTTTTAGATTATCCCTCTAGAATCTAGAAGAGGTAGATTCTAACAATCATTTGTTTTTTCTAGTTACTTCATTATCTATTTCTATTTAAGAGAATCCTTAGGAAAAGCATGTTTTTCATCGAGCTGAGATATCATTTCTAGTCTATTTGTTTCTATTTCTATATATATGGAAATTTTCAAAATCATCATATAATCCAGAAATTGCAAGAGAAAAGAAAAAGGGAGGTTTGTGATGATTTTGAAATCTTTTATATTATATAATCTAGTATCCTTATGCATGAAGATAATTAATTCGGTTGTTGTGGCCTGACTTTGCATTTTATATGTTTTGGATCTATTTACTTGTCTTTGAAGGATATTTAAACGTTAATTGTCAAAATTTCAATGGAAAAAAATAGCTCATTCCATTCAATATCTTTATGGGGTAAAGAAAAAGAAGTGAAAAAAATGAATTTATTATGCCAGATCCTACGTAATCTTTTTTAACATCTTTTTCTTTGTTTGAAAGGGATGCTTCAAGATTTAATCAACTTGCATATTCTATTTTTTCTTTATTTCGAGTCTCTAACTCTAATTCAAGATATTTTTTCCACCGTCTAAAAATATATTTCTCTATCGCTATCCCATAGGTATAGCGTTTGAATCAATAAAGAACCCTTTCTTCTGTATCTGTATGAATCAATATTATTACATTCCAATTCCTTCCCGATACCTCCCAAGGAAAATCCCTAATTGGATCCCAAATTGACGGGTTAGTGTGAGCTTATCCATGCGGTTATACACTCTGAACTTTATTTACGATTTTGTTTTTCTATCTCATTGGCCCTTATTTTAGCATACGATTTATACCTAGCATAGTTTTTTTTTACCTATACCCTTTCTTTTTGTGGGCAAATTCTATAGATTTTCACACCTAGGATTTACATATACAACATATATCACTGTGAGTGAATTTTTTATTATTTACATTTTCAATTAAAAAAAGGGGATAAGCTATAAGAGATTATCAATTTGAAAAAAAACAAGGATTGGGTTGTGCCATACCTATGAAACAGTATACAATAATGATGTATTTGACAAATCAAATACTGTGGTTTAATAATGAACCATTCTGGTTAATTGATATGATAATTTTGTGAAAGATTCCTGTGACAGGTTTTGATTAAGTAACAAATAAATATGAATTTATAGTTGTACCTCGTGAAAAAAAAAGACTTCTTTTTTTTTTGGAATTAATTATTCTATTTCTTTTAGACAGATTTAAAATTCTGTTCAAATCAAATCAACTAAACAAATATATTATGGTTACGGAAGTCTATCCATGGCATATAGGCTTAAAGACTTCGTGGCATAACTATCGAGGCAAATTATGTACCTAAAAGATCGAATGGAATAATATATAGACAAGGAAATCTCATTCCAAATTAAAACAAAAGAGCGCTCCCAATTCTATAATGAATCACTGGACAGGATGGATGGTCTACATTAGTATCCAAAAAATGGCGAAAGAAAATGAATGAAGGCCATGTGGCTCAAAATAAGTATTTAACCAAATATCATTCATATGAAAAAAACAGATTAATTCTTTACAAAAAACAAGAAATAGACTCATTAACAAATAAAAAATGGAAAATAGATTAATAGAAATTGAATTGATTATTAATTTTCAATTTCTTATTAATAAAATTCAATTGAAGCCTAGACCGAATTCCAAGTTTCACTAAGGTCGAATCCAACTTTATTCTTTCTATTTTCTAACTTCTAAAAAAATGGGGAAGGGGGATTAACCACAGATATTTGATTATATCTCTAATCTTCTTCACCCCTTCTTGGGCCAATAACTAGAATGAAAAATGGGGAATATCAATGCATACATATGTATCTGCGATTGAAAATTCGTTAATCTACATTTTTATTCTTTTCTATTTCTTGTAACATATAGGGTACGTAAAAACAAATAGATACACATACGCATGGTCTTACCCTCTATTATGAGGCATGATACTAATTCAATGATATATATCCTATCCATTAGATCTATAAATGCATCAACAAAATCTTCTTATTAGAAGTCTACAATTTTGCTTTTGTGAATGCATAAATATAGTATTTTTTTTGTGTACCTATTTGAATTGGGTTGATTAATCAAAATTTATTTGAAAAATAAAATAAGGAATTCTTAAGAAAATTAAGATTATTGTATATACCAAATTGAAAATGAGTGTCATATTATTATTACTGATCAATAAAAATATCTAGACTCTATAAAAGGATAAAAGTGGGGAAGACAAGCTTCCATTTTTTTATGGTAAAAAAATTATTTATACCCATTATTTCAGAATAAAAAAAGAAGAAAACCTGGGATTGATTGAATTTCAAGTATTCAATTTCACCAGTAAGATATGAAGACTTACTTCACATTTGGAATTGCACAGAAAAGACTATTTATCTTAAAGGGGTTTACATAAAATTCTAGGAAAACATAAATGACTCCTGTGTTATTTGTCAAAGAAAAATGGAATACATTATAAAAATTAATTAATCAATTGGATATCCATGAACTAATTTTTGTTTTAAGCAATTCATGGAAGAATAAATCGAGGAAAAACCTATGAATGCCCCAACTACAAGAAAAGACCTCATGATAGTCAATATGGGTCCTCACCATCCATCAATGCATGGTGTTCTTTAACTTATTGTTACTCTAGATATAGAGGATGTTATTGATTGTGAACCAATATTGGGTTATTTACATAGAGGGATGGAAAAATTGCAGAAAACTGAACAATTGTACAATATCTACCTTATGTGACATGTTAGGATTATTTAGCTACTATGTTCACAAAAGCAATAACCGTAAATGAGCCAAACACGTTCTGATGTTATTAATTTTTCATAAGGACATTGAATAGTTACAGGTAAATGATTTGCGTGGGCTAAGGTAATCATGAAACCTTGACCAATGTACCTTGCAGATAATTCATGAACCCAGTTACCATAAGGAACATATCATGAATATCTATGAATATTTTTGTTTTATGACAAAGTAATAAGAACGAGAGGTGTTAAGCTTTTTATCATCCTAGCACCGAGCTATTTTTCTGCAGGACCTCCCCTACAGTATCATCACCACATTAGAGTTTAACCGGAAGACCGAGAGCTAATTATTGAGATTTTGGGTTATCTGGACACATACTTCGTGAAATGGTTTATGCATGTTTGTTGCCTGGTAGTCAGGTTTTGGACACTCGCGTTCTACGAAATTGAACTAAGAGAGCTTTTCATAAAAAAGAATTATGTGACCCCAATTCATCTTGCATGCATATACTATCATAATATATATATATATAGAAAAATCTTCGGTTTTCCTCTTTCTCTATCCCTATCCCATAGGTATAGCGTTTGAATCAATAGAGAACCCTTTCTTCTGTATCTGTATGAATCGATATTATTACATTCCAATTCCTTCCCGATATCTCCCAAGGAAAATGCCAAAAATAAAATAATAGAAGTTGCTAACTCAAAATCCAATTATGAAGGATCTCGTTCCAATCAAAATCAATATAGTCAATATAAGTATAGTAATAATGATGAATTAAATAGAAAAATAAAATTTTAGAACCCATCTATAAAATAATGGATAGAGTTTTTATTTTAGTTTTTTTCCCTTAACTCAATTAGTAGTATTTTTAGAGTCCACTTCTTCCCTATACTACGAGGGAAAGGGAAAATGTAAAGACTACAATTAAAATAGCCCAAGTGAGACTTATTATGTCCATGTAAATTATGTCTCCTATTTCAATCAATATGAAGGAATTATTTCATTTTTGTTATTGTTCACTAATAGGGGTCAAACTTCTGAAAAAAAAATCTTATATCTTGTATTGTAAAACTAAAAAAAATTAAACCATAAATAAAAAAATATACCATTTCTATAAAAAAAATCTATAAGTCTATAAGAAATCTATAAGAAATTAATATTAGAATATTCTATAAATATATTAAATTCTGCACTATCACTCGTAGCATTCATGCTAGTTTTTATACTGAAATTCCCTCTTTCACTAACATTTTTGCCTTTACCACAAATGTAACTATAAATTTAACTGTCATTGTATTTGTGACTATCACCTAAAATGTAACCATCAATACATATTTCATAACAAAGATAACTGTCAATGCAATTATTAATATGATTATTCCAACTATATTTAGTATCATACATGTAATGATCATAGTTGGGATCAGAAATTCTATTTCGGATGATGGCACGCCATTATAGGTGCATTTAATATACATTTCTCTATTCCAATCCTTTAAATCCTCTGACCATTCGGGAGATTGAAATAATAGTATATGAAAGATATTGTTAGTTATTATGAATGAGGGTAATATAATATATTTTCTAATAATCAATTGGGTTACTAATAAAAAACCTCTTATTGCTTGAGCACATAGATTGTTATCCCAGGCTTCTACTATTTAATTTGAATTTATTATATTATTATTATTATTTATATTATTATATTTCATTTTAATTAACATTTCATTTTGAATTTGACATATTAAAATTTTATAATATTTCTCAAAAACTTGATAAGAAAAATATAATTAAATAAATTAAATAATAATTCCAAAAGAAAAGGTATATGCGTGAGATATAATCAATCTATTAATTAATCTATCTCATTCCAATACTATAATTATATAGTAGTTTGGTCTTATAATACTTTGGGTGCTAATGAAACTATTTTAGTGAAATTTAACTGTCTTAATTCCCGAGCGATCACCCCAAAAATTAGAGTTCCTTTTGGATTTCCTTCTTGATCAATGACAACTATAGCATTATCATCATATTGTATTATCATACTGTTGTTACGTTTGAGTTCTTTACAAGTACATACAATTACAGCTCTAATTACTTCTGATCTTTCTAACAATGTATTTGGTACTGCTTCCTTGATTACAGTAACAATAACATGACCAATATACGCATATTGTTTATTACCAGTTCCTATAATTTGAATACACATCAATTCACGGGCCCCGCTGTTATTGGCTACATTCAAATGGGTTTGAGGTTAAATCATATCATTTTTTTCTTTGTTCTTTCAGTGCAAAGAGCAAAGTAAAAAATAATTGTGTGTATCAAAGAAAAAAGCAACCTACAATTGCAATTCCTTTTTTTTCATCCCCAAGACCCCTTTCCTTTGATTCTAATTATTATGTTGAAATAATAAATTGAGTTCGTATAGGCATTTTGGATGCTTATATTGCAATAGCCTTTCTGACTATATTTTCTGTGACTCGCCCATTAAAATGAAAAAAAATAAAAAAAATAATTTCATTATTTAATTAATATATTCGATATTCAAATTGAATTTATTCTATTTAATTTGAATTTATTATATTATTATTGATATTATTATAGATATTATATATTAATATCTATATTATATTTATTATATTTCATTTTAATAAATATTTTATTTTGAATTTTAAATATTAAAATTTAATAATATTTCTCAAAAACTTAATAAGAAAAATAAATAGAAAAAATTAATTAAAGTAATAAATTAATTAATAATAATTAAGTAAATTAAAAAATAATTACAAAAGAAAAGGTATATGCGTGACACATAATCAATCTATTAATTAATCTATCTCATTCCAATACTATAATCATATAGTAGTCTGGTCTTATAATACTTTGGGTGCTAATGTAACTATTTTAGTGAAATTTAACTGTCTTAATTCCTGAGCGATCGCCCCAAAAATTAGAGTTCCTTTTGGATTTCCTTTTTGATCAATGACAACTATAGCATTATCATCATATTGTATTATCATACTGTTGTTACATTTGAGTTCTTTACAAGTACGTACAATTATAGCTCTAATTACTTCTGATCTTTCTAACAATGTACTTGGTACTGCTTCCTTGATTACAGTAACAATAACATGACCAATATACGCATATCGTTTATTACCAGTTCCTATAATTTGAATACACATCAATTCATGGGCCCCGCTGTTATCGGCTACATTCAAATGGGTTTGAGGTTAAATCATATCATTTTTTTTCTTTGTTCTTTCAGTGCAAAGGACGAAGTAAAAAACAATTGTGTATAAAAAAAAATGGAGAAACCTACAATTGCAATTCCTTCTTTTTATCCCAAATACCTCTTTCCTTTGGTTCTAATTATTATCCCAAAATAATGAATTGAGTTCGTATAGGCTTTTTTGACCCTCCTATTGCAATAGCCTTTCTGACTATATTTTCTGTGACTCACCCATTAAAATGAAAAAAATAAAAAAATAATTTCATTATTTAATTAATATATTCGATATTCGAATTGAATTTATTCTATTTAATTTGAATTTATTATATTATTATTGATATTATTATAAATATTATATATTAATATTTATATTATATTTATTATATTTCATTTTAATAAATATTTTATTTTGAATTTTAAATATTAAAATTTAATAATATTTCTCAAAATATTAACAAGAAAAATAAATAGAGAAAATTAATTAAAATCATAAATAAATTAATAATAATTAAGTAAATTAAAAAATAATTACAAAAGAAAAGGTATATGCGTGACACATAATCAATATATTAATTAATCTATCTCATTCTAATACTATAAATATATAGTAGTATGGTCTTATAATACTTCGGGTGCTAATGAAACTATTTTAGTGAAATTTAAGTTTCTTAAATCTTGAGTGATCGCCCCAAAAATTCGAGTTCCTTTTGGATTTCCTTCTTAATCAATGACAACTGTACCATTATCATCATATTGTATTATCATACCATTGTTACATTTGAGTTCTTTACAAGTACGTACAATTGTAACTCTGATCACTTCTAATCCTTCTAACTGTGTATTTGGTATTGCTTCCCTGATTACAACAACAATAACATCACCAATATAGGCATATTGTCTATTACTAGTTCCTATGATTCGAATACACATCAATTCACGGACCCCGCTGTTATCGGCTACATTCAAATGGGTTTGAGGTTGAATCACATCATTATTTTCTTTGTGCTTTTAGTGCAAAGGGTGCAGTAAAAAAATTGCATAAAAAAAAAAGAAACCTACAATTACAATTCCTTTTTTTTATCCCAAAAACCTCTTTCCTTTGGTTATAATTATTATGCCGAAATAATGAATTGAGTTCATATAGGCATTTTGGATGCTGCTATTGCAATCGCCTTTCTGGTTATATTTTATGTGACTCGCCCATTAAAATGACAAATAGAAAAAATAATAGAAAAAATTAATTAAAATAATAAAATAATTAATAATAATTAAGTAAATTAACTAATTATTACAAAAGAAAAGGTATATGCGTGACACATAATCAATCTATTAATTAATCTATCTCATTCCAATACTATAAATATATAGTAGTCTCATCTTATAATACTTCGGGTGCTAATGAAACTATTTTAGTGAAATTTAACTGTCTTAATTCCCTAGCAATTGCCCCAAAAATTCGAGTTCTTTTTGGATTTCCTTCTTGATTAATAACAATTGAGCATTATCATTATATTGTATTATCATACCGTTGTTACATTTGAGTTCTTTACAAGTATGTACAATTACAGCTATGATCTTTCTAACGGTGTATTTGGTACTGCTTCTGTTGGAAATCGTGCCCTAGGGGCCAATCATTGTCTTATGAACATTATTGATTTATGAATTTATTAATTGAGTTATCATATTATTTGCATGTTTACTATGATGATCATCCTTGGATAATCCATGATATTATCCTAAATGTCCCTGGTCGATCATCTATGCGGGAGCACAGATGAAATAAGACCAGTATGACTTTGAAGATGTATAGAGATATAAATCAAAGTCATAGGCACATGTAAGAGTACAAGGTGCTGGACCGACCCGCTATGAGAGAACTACATGGGTAACGTCATAAGCTTCTCTCATATACAAACCATGTCAATACGCCCTTTGACCTGAGATCATCATGGATTCCTACATGACAAAACGCTCAGCTTTGACCTAGTCAAAAGTCACTTTTGACCGAGTGATCATAAAGACTATGTTCGGCCTTAGTGGTTTTTCATGCGGAGGAATGTGAATGGTCAAGATGGAATTTGTCCCTCACATTCGTAGAGAGATATTACTGGGCCCCTCGATGAGTGAGTCTGAGAAATGTATGGCCATACTGTAATGGAAAGGTAGTTCCATTTCTATAGTCAGACTACTCAGGGATCGAGAAAGTAACGGTCAGGAATAGGACGATGACATTATCCATGCCTCATCCATGACCAAAATATCGCGTGACAGAAGGGACATGATATGGTTGTATAAAAGGTTACATCGTTTATCGATCCTCATATGATTTGGGTAGTCGTTATGTCTTGCTAGAGACCGCTTGCGACTTGTGGGCTAGTATAGCAAATGGCCCACTGCCAACTTCATATGGGCCTACAGGGTCTCACACAAAATAGCCCAACACGAGCTATGATGTCCAAATTCATTAAATCTAAGACATGTCCAGATTCAATGAATGATCCAGGATAGATGTATATATATTTATTTATATTTATATTCGTATATATATAAATTCGTATATATACATTATATGTATATATGAGATTTAATTTATAAGGATAAATTAAATCTCTATCACGTTTGAAATTCGAAATTCAAATTGATAGGATATCTCATATAAGAGATATTTATAAGATTTAATTTATAAGGATAAATTAAATCTCTATCATGTTTGAAATTCAAAATTCAAATTGATAGGATATCTCATATAAGAGATATTTATAAGATTTAATTTTTAAGGATAAATTAAATCTCTATCATGTTTGAAATTCGAAATTCAAATTGATAGGATATCTCATATAAGAGATATTTATAAGATTGAATTTATAAGGATAAATTAAATCTCTATCACGTTTGAAATTGGAAATTCAAATTGATAGGATATCTCAAATTTGATTTATGAGAATAAATCAAAAATAGTTCAGTCTCATCTTTATTTAAAATTAAATAAATGGGTAATTAAATCTGTGGGACGGATTTGATATTATTTATTTAATTAGTTTCTTATAAAATTATACAATATATGATATTGTATTAATTTTGGAATTAATATAAGATTAACTCCAAAATCCAATTCGGTTGACAGAGAAAAACGCATAGCATCCTATATATCTGATTTTAGGAGCTGCGTTTTGCATAGAGAAACATATAGAACATAGAAAGGCTGAAGGGGACTCTGCAAAATGTTTGCAGATAAGAAACTGACAAAATAGAGATGGAGAGGACGAACTATTGAGAAAGCCCTGGAGGGACAAGAGACGCTAGCACGTCGTTCGTGGTTGGAACGCTGTTCGTGTGGATACCAGTAGAGGAAGCCGATCTGAGTCGTCGACTTCTTGTGATCAGAAAGGGAGCACGAGCCGCAGAGAGAAGCTGTGAACGTCGTGACCGAAAGCTGTGGAAGTCGCTGAGGCACACTAAGGGTAATACTTCTTCCCACTTGACTTAAACACATACGGTAGATCCTGGCAAGGAATGGAAAAATTTTTTAAATTAATTTCCGCTGCGTGTCTTCCAATTCCTTACAGTGGTATCAGAGCCATGCCGTTTTGTGTTTAAGTTAGGCTTGATTGTTGATTCATATGATATGTGTTAGTCGTAGCCGATCATATAATATGCGTTTCATGTATGACATATAAGGAATCCGTCTTATGTATGACATATAAGGAATCTTAAAGGGAACTGAAATCGGTGGTGATATGTTTTGATTTGATTAATTAACATAGAAGGGGTCCAAGAAAACCGAATGCAGATTCATGATTATTTACATAGCAAAATTTTTTTTTCTCAGGGCGCTGCCCCCAGACCCCGCCCGCTAACCGGCTAGCGGGACCGCCGTGGCTACCTGTTCGTAGCGTAATATAACCATAGAATATGCTATTTTGTGAATGTTTTAAGATTTGAAACATCAATTGCCTTGCAATTAAATCTGAATGTTGATTCTTGAATGCTTGGGTATGGTGAACAATATGGCTCTAGATTACAAGTATTGTAATTTTTAAATACGGCCTGCGTGTCGTGCCTTCCTATATATTTACTCTCAATGTACCTTCTCTTCTCATCTCACTCCCCTCGAATGTTAAAAGAGGTTTCTACATGTAATTTCCCTTTTCTTACTAGAGAGCTCCTCTCATTGGCTTGAGGGGACTTAGGATAGGTGAGCCATATTGTATCACGTTTAAATTATGCATCTTATGATTATATCAGCACATGCATATTAATTGTATGAGATACAAACTGAGAAGCATGCATTCTTATAAACTAAACAGTTAAATTAAGCCCTCTAAATGAAATCTTAAGTCATAATGCCGTCAATTTATGAACACTTGTAAAAACCTCGATCGCTCAATTGTGGACTCCGCCAAAGTGGGTGCTTTTGAGTCATGTTGGGGAGATAAGCAAAGAGTAATGGTGCTACTCTCATATGTTCATTATTGTTTGACTTAATTGAGATTAACAAAATGATTTTAGATCTCAAGGCATTAGATGGGATTAGAACATGCCAGATCATATGATGATAGGATCCCATGAACATCTAAGAGTTACATTTGATGTAATTGGTAAAGGTGTTACTTACCTAAATAACTTAATTTAAGCGTCCTGCCAAAGCGGACTTAAGTTTAAGCCAAATATGGATCTTAGCCCACTAAGTATTGCATTGAGGGTTGTTTATTTAGTGGGAGATTACTAATTACATTGCATATTTTAATTGTAGAATCATAACGACTAGTAATACTGCTACATTATCGCTGCGATCTGTCCTTGAGAAGGACAAACTCAATAGGACAAACTTTCTTGACTGGTTTAGGAACTTGAGAATTGTTCTCAAGTAGGAAAGAAAGGCGCATGTCCTAGATCAACCCATTCCTGAGGAGCCAGCCGCCAATGCTCCTAGAGCTCAGAGAGATGCTTACATGAAGCATAAGGAAGACTCTGTCGATGTGGGATTCTTGATGCTAGCCACCATGGTTCCGGAACTCCAAAGAGATATGGAACACATGGAAGCTTATGAGATGATTGTGCATCTCAAGGAAATGTTCTAGCAACAGGCAAGGCAAGAGAGGCATGAGACCACTAAGGCCTTACATTCCTGTAAGATGGCTGAAGGTGCATCAGTCAGTACTCATGTCTTAAAGATGAAAGGGTACATTGATCACCTTGAGAGGCTTGGATTTCCCATGAGCCAGGAGTTAGCTACGGATTTGATCTTGAACTCACTCCCGGAAAGTTATGATCACTTTGTCATGAACTACAACATGAACAACATGGAGAAATCTATTTCTGAACTGCATGGGATGCTTAAAACTGCTGAGCCAAGTCTTAAGAAGAAGCCCAGTAGTGTTTTGATGGCTCAGAAAGGAAAGGGTACTAAAAAGAAAGGCAAAGGCAAGGGGAAGGGTCATGGCTCATCTGGTAAGACCAAAGAGTCAGGCAAGCCCGAAACCAAGCCTCCACCAAAGAAGGCAAAGCCTCCGAAGAAAGGAGTCTGCTTCTTCTGCAATAAACCCGGTCATTGGAAGAGGAATTGCAAACTCTACCTCGAAGATCTGAAAAAGAACAAGAAGGATAGCGGGGCTATCGCTTCAGGTATTTATGTTATAGACATTCATCTTTCTACTTCCACCTCATGGGTATTAGATACTGCATGTGGTTCTCACATTTGTACAAATGTGCAGGGACTAAAGGACAGTAGGAAGCTGAAAAAGGGCGAGGTTGACCTACGAGTTGGAAACAGAGCAAGGGTTGCTGCGTTAGCTGTAGGCACTTATGAATTAGTTCTGCCCACTGGGCTTTTGTTAGTTTTGAACAATTGCTATTATGTTCCTGCTTTAAGTAGTAACATTGTTTCACTTTCTTATTTGGATAAGGAAGGTTTCACTTCCATTGCTGGGAATAGTAGATGTTCTATTTATCGTAATGATGTTTTCTATGCTCATGGTGATTTGCATGTTGATCATTACATATTAAATTTGGAACAACCCAATCATGGAAATATCTATAACATAACCGCCAAAAGGGTTAAACGAAACGATTTGAATCCCACATACCTCTGGCACTGTCGTCTGGGCCACATAAATGAGAAACGCATTTCCAAACTCCATCAAGATGGATTTCTAAACTCATTTGATTTTGAATCATATGACACTTGCGAGTCTTGCTTGTTAGGAAAGATGACAAAGTCACCTTTCACTGGGTACAGTGAGAGGGCCACTGATTTATTGGGCCTCATACATACAGATGTGTGTGGACCGATGAACACAAATGCCAGAGGAGGTTATTTGTACTTCATAACGTTTATAGATGATTTCAGCAGATATGGGTACATCTATCTGATGAAACATAAATCTAAATCTTTTGAAAAGTTTAAAATATTTCAAAATGAAGTACAAAACCAGCTTGGCAAAACAATTAAAGCCCTTCGATCTGATCGGGGTGGTGAATATTTGAGCCAAGAGTTCATAGATCATCTTAGGAGTTGTGGGATAGTCTCACAATTGACTCCTCCAGGGACACCACAATGGAATGGCGTTTCTGAACGGAGGAATCGAACACTATTAGATATGGTTCGATCCATGATGAGTCAAACAGATCTTTCGCCCTCCTTTTGGGGCCATGCCCTAGAGACAGCTAGGTTCACACTCAATCGTGTTCCATCAAAGGCAATTGAAAAGACTCCGTATGAGATATGGACTGGGAGGACGCCTAGTTTGTCGTTTCTCAAGATTTGGGGATGCGAGGTTTATGTTAAGCAACAAACCTCAGACAAATTAGCGCCCAAATCCTCAAAGTGCCTTTTTGTGGGATATCATAAGGAAACCAAGGGATATTACGTCTACAACCCTGCTGATAACAAAGTGTTTGTTGTCAGAAATGGTATCTTTCTCGAAAGAGAATTTACCTCTAAAAGAACCAGTGGGAGTAAGGTACATCTCGAAGAAGTTCGAGAGCCACAAGACACCATAGAACTGCAGATGGAAAATAGAGAAGACTCACAACAAGTTGTTGAGACTCCTCAAGTCACGCAAGGTCCACGTAAATCTAATAGGACACGACTTCAGCCTCAGAGATATGGATTTCTGATTTCTGATAGTCGTGAAGTGTTGCTCATTGAGCATAATGAGCTGACTACCTATCGAGAAGCTATAGTGGGACCAAACTCTGAGAAGTGGCTTAATGCCATGAAGTCTGAAATGCAATCCATGTACGACGATAAGGTTTGGACCTTAGTCGACCCGCCTGAAGGTGTAAAAACCGTCGGGTGCAAGTGGGTTTTAAGGAGAAAACTGACATGGATGGCAATGTAAATGTCTTCAAGGCACGACTGGTTGCAAAAGGATTTACTCAAACTCATGGTGTGGACTATGATGAGACCTTTTCCCCAGTTGCCATGGCCAAATCAATCAGAATCCTCTTTGCCATAGCAACATATTATGACTATGAAATATGGCAGATGGACGTCAAGACAGCCTTCCTTAATGGAAAGCTCCTTGAGGATGTGTACATGACACAACCTGAAGGGTTTGTGCGTTCCGAGGACTCTGACAAAGTGTGCAAGCTTCAAAGGTCTATTTATGGACTGAAGCAAGCCTCTCGGAGTTGGAATCAACGTTTTGATGAAGTAGTCAAAGAGTTTGGATTTCTTCAAAACATTGATGAACCTTGTGTGTACAAGAAGGTTAGTGGGAGCACAGTTGTGTTTTTGGTACTCTATGTCGATGACATCCTACTTATTGGGAATGACATTCCTACCTTGCAGATTGTCAAGTCTTGGTTAGGAAAGTCTTTCTCGATGAAAGACTTGGGTGAAGCCACCTACATCCTAGGAATCAGGATCTATAGAGATAGATCTAAAAGACTTCTAGGACTCAGTCAGAGTACATACATAGATAAAATACTGTATAGGTTCAGTATGCACGAATCAAAGAGGGGTTTCATACCCATGTCTCATGGTATTCACCTCAGCAAAGATCTATGTCCTAGTACATCTGATCAGCGAGGTCGTATGAGTAAAGTTCCATATGCCTCGGCCATAGGATCTATCATGTACGCCATGTTATGTACTCGTCCGGATGTCTCGTTTGCCTTGAGTATGACTAGTAGATATCAACAGGACCCTGGTGAGGGCCATTGGACTGCTGTCAAGAATATCCTTAAGTACTTAAGAAGTACTAAGGACTTATTCTTGGTCTATGGTGGATTGGATGACGAACTCTGTGTAACTGGTTACACAGATGCCAGTTTCCAAACTGACCAGGACGACCAAAAATCGCAGTCTGGATATATATTCCTCCTCAATAATGGAGCAGTAAGCTGGAAGAGCTCTAAGCAGGGCACTGTAGCAGATTCTGTGACAGAAGCTGAGTATATAGCAGTATCTGATGCAGCTAAGGAAGCCGTTTGGATCAGGAAGTTCATCACAGAACTAGGGGTGATACCTACCATCTCAGATCCAATAACTTTGCTCTGTGATAATAGCGGTGCTATTGCACAGGCCAAAGAGCCTAGGTCACATCAAAGGACCAAGCATATACTCAGGCGATTTCATCTCATCAGAGAAATCAATGATAGAGGTGATATAAAAATATGCAAACTAGCAAGAGAAGATAATGTTGCTGATCCTCTAACAAAGCCGCTTATGCAGGCAAAGCATGAGCGTCATGTCAGGTCAATGGGAATTAGTCAAATTAATGATTGTACCTAGTGCAAGTGGGAGGTTGTTGGAAATCGTGCCCTAGGGGCCAATCATTGTCTTATGAACATTATTGATTTATGAATTTATTAATTGAGTTATCATATTATTTGCATGTTTACTATGATGATCATCCTTGGATAATTCATGATATTATCCTAAATGTCCCTGGTCGATCATCTATGCGGGAGCACAGATGAAATAAGACCAGTATGACTTTGAAGATGTATAGAGATATAAATCAAAGTCATAGGCACATGTAAGAGTACAAGGTGCTGGACCGACCCGCTATGAGAGAACTACATGGGTAACGTCATAAGCTTCTCTCATATACAAACCATGTCAATACGCCCTTTGACCTGAGATCATCATGGATTCCTACATGACAAAACGCTCAGCTTTGACCTAGTCAAAAGTCACTTTTGACCGAGTGATCATAAAGACTATGTTCGGCCTTAGTGGTTTTTCATGCGGAGGAATGTGAATAGTCAAGATGGAATTTGTCCCTCACATTCGTAGAGAGATATTACTGGGCCCCTCGATGAGTGAGTCTGAGAAATGTATGGCCATACTGTAATGGAAAGGTAGTTCCATTTCTATAGTCAGACTACTCAGGGATCGAGAAAGTAACGGTCAGGAATAGGAGGATGACATTATCCATGCCTCATCCATGACCAAAATATCGCGTGACAGAAGGGACATGATATGGTTGTATAAAAGGTTACATCGTTTATCGATCCTCATATGATTTGGGTAGTCGTTATGTCTTGCTAGAGACCGCTTGCGACTTGTGGGCTAGTATAGCAAATGGCCCACTGCCAACTTCATATGGGCCTACAGGGTCGCACACAAAATAGCCCAACACGAGCTATGATGTCCAGATTCATTGAATCTAAGACATGTCCAGATTCAATGAATGATCCAGGATAGATGTATATATATTTATTTATATTTATATTCGTATATATATAAATTCGTATATATACATTATATGTATATATGAGATTTAATTTATAAGGATAAATTAAATCTCTATCACGTTTGAAATTCAAAATTCAAATTGATAGGATATCTCATATAAGAGATATTTATAAGATTTAATTTATAAGGATAAATTAAATCTCTATCATGTTTGAAATTCAAAATTCAAATTGATAGGATATCTCAAATAAGAGATATTTATAAGATTTAATTTTTAAGGATAAATTAAATCTCTATCATGTTTGAAATTCGAAATTCAAATTGATAGGATATCTCATATAAGAGATATTTATAAGATTGAATTTATAAGGATAAATTAAATCTCTATCACGTTTGAAATTGGAAATTCAAATTGATAGGATATCTCAAATTTGATTTATGAGAATAAATCAAAAATAGTTCAGTCTCATCTTTATTTAAAATTAAATAAATGGGTAATTAAATCTGTGGGACAGATTTGATATTATTTATTTAATTAGTTTCTTATAAAATTATACAATATATGATATTGTATTAATTTTGGAATTAATATAAGATTAACTCCAAAATCCAATTCGGTTGACAGAGAAAAACGCATAGCATCCTATATATCTGATTTTAGGAGCTGCGTTTTGCATAGAGAAACATATAGAACATAGAAAGGCTGAAGGGGACTCTGCAAAAGGTTTGCAGATAAGAAACTGACGAAATAGAGACGGAGAGGACGAACTCTTGAGAAAGCCCTGGAGGAACAAGAAACGCTAGCACGTCGTTCGTGGTTGGAACGCTGTTCGTGTGGATACCAGTAGAGGAAGCCGATCTGAGTCGTCGACTTCTTGTGATCAGAAAGGGAGCACGATCCGCAGAGAGAAGCTGTGAACGTCGTGACCGAAAGCTGTGGAAGTCGCTGAGGCACACTAAGGGTAATACTTCTTCCCACTTGACTTAAACACATACGGTAGATCCTGGCAAGGAATGGAAAAATTTTTTAAATTAATTTCCGCTGCGTGTCTTCCAATTCCTTACAGCTTCCATGATTATAGCGACAATAACATGACCAATATAGGCATATCATCTATTATTAGTTCCTATGATTCGAATACACATCAATTCGCGGACCCCGCTATTATCGGCTACATTCAAATAGGATTGAGGTTGAATCACATCATTTTTTTTCTTTATGCTTTCAGTGCAAAGGGCGTAGTAAAAAATTGTGTAAAAAAAAAAAAGAAACCTACAATTGCAATTCCTTCTTTTTTTATCCCAAAAACCTCTTTCCTTTGGTTCTAATTATTATGCCGAAATAATGAATTGAGTTCATATAGCCATTTTGGATGCTGCTATTGCAATAGCCTTTCTGGCTATATTTTATGTGACTCAGCCCATTAAAATGAAAAAGAAATAGAAAAATAATTTAATTATTTAATTAATATATTCGATATTCGAATTGAATTTATTCTGTTTATTTTGAATTTATTATTTTATTATTGATATTATTATTGATATTATATGTTATTATTGATATTATATTTGTTATATTTCATTTTGATTAATATTTTATTTTGAATTTTAAGTATTAAAATTTGATAATATTTATAAAAATTAATAAGAAAAATAAATAGAAAAAATTAATTAAAATAATAAAATAATTAACAATAATTAAATAAATTAAATAATAATTACAAAAGAAAAGGTATACGCGTGAGACATAATTAATCTATTTCATTCCAATACTATAAATATATAGTAATCTCGTCTTATAATACTTTCAGTGCTAATTGTTTTCTATGTCAAGAAAAATATTTTGAATGCTTTGAATTTAATAAGAGACAGTTAGACTTTTAGAGTAATTTTTAGCGTAATAACTTAACTTATATACATAAGTTATACACAATGTATATCTTGACCCTCTCCACTATTTTTTATAGAATATTATAAAAATTAATTTTATTTTTATTTTTATTTATTTATTATTAATATTAATTATCATTTGCTTATGTAGATATGCTCTTCAAGCACTTAAATCCACTTGGATCACATCTAGACAAATAGAAGCAGGGCAACGAGCAATGTCACGAAATGATTGTCATGGTGGAAAAATATACGTACGCATATTAAACAGATAAGGATAATCTTTCCAAGAAACAAATCCAAACAACAAAAAAGGGGGGCTTGACCGGATGCACAAAAGAATAAAAAAATATAAAAATAGAAAATAGAAAAGAACCGCTTTTGACATGAAATGGATATATCCATATATCTCTGACTTATATTTATGAGATAATAAAATATGGGAAAACCTATACCAAAAATTGGTTTACGTAGAAATGGACGTATTGGGTTGATTGTACATGTAAACCAACCTCCCAAGGCAAAATAGGTGCAAGGAAAGAGCACTAGACCAGACCAACCTACAAAATGGTCCCTCCGTAACCATTCATCCATAATATAAAATAAATCATTTTCATCTTTGGTAAATTTACCAAGAGTTATAGTCAGAGTGATCCTCCTATTCAACTACTTCAACCATTTATGAGTACCTCATAGCATTTTCAGGGCCAAGGCTATTTACGTGGCAATCCACATCGATGTAATGGAAGTGAGGGACCTACGACAATTACAGAATGCCACAAATAATCAACATGTTTGTCAAGCAGAGTCTCACGAAATCTTCCCTCTTTGCCCTCAATTACATCTAAAAATGACTTGTAATTTAAACCCGAAACTCCCGACAGATGGCCAGTAACCCAAAGAAAGGAAAGAATCGGTTATATTTTTCATATAATATTATATCCCCTTATAGATAGCCTAATTATCTTTCTATGATTACTATTTTTTATCGATTTTCATATTAATCCTCAATCTATTATTATCTATTAATTATTTATTATTAATTCTATTAATTGTTAATTATTATTAATAGAATCTAATATTAATATAAATCTAATATAATAATTTAGAATTCAATTTCTATGTTCATTATTCATTCTATTTGAATTTTTTACTATTTAATTTTTTTTAATATTTGAGTTTTTCAAATATTAATAGAAATATCAATATATTTAGATATTATATATTGATTTTATTTAAATGAAATTGGTCAATTGGAAGATTTCCCACAAGAAAAAGATACTTATTAGAATTACATACCAGGTCTTATGTCAATTGCCAAATACCTAGTTTTTTGCAACACTTTTTAAAAACTTTCTAAAAAAAATAGGGGGTTCGTTGGACTACATTAAAAAGGGAAGGAAGAAGGCGAGTTAGTATGCTAATTACTCACCCTCAAATCAGCCCTTCCCATAGGTTCTTATCTGAATCAGAATGAATAAACAATTGTAGAAGTAAAATATTAATAGGATTCGAAAAAGCAAGAGAAGCAAAGCAAGTCCACAAAAAAAATATCTATTTGATTTGTATTTTTAGGATTAAACAAAAGGATTCTCAAATAAAAGCGCTAATGCTACAACTAGCCCATAAATTGTAAAAGCTTCCATAAAAGCCAGACTAGGTAATAAAGTATCTCATATTTTTCCCTCTACCTCGAGTTTGTCTCGCGATCCCTTCTACAGCTTAACCTGTAGCAGTACCTTGACCAACCCTAGGTCCCATAGAAGCAAGCCCGACTGCCAACCCAGCAGTAATAACTGAAGCAACATAAATTAGTGGATTCATGATAAGTTCCTCGTACCCAAAATAAAGAAAAGAAATAGTTAATGATACAATCAACCAACAGATTATGACTTAATTATTCCATCATTAAGATTTATCCAATCGAAGTAATTAATAATTTTGAATTGAAAAAGAATATTTATTGAACTATATTAAGATTTATCAAACTATTAGAAAGACTTAGATATTTATTTTTTAGTTTCTATCCACATAGTTTTTGTGAATCCCTACAACTTTTGTTCTTATCTTACTTTACATTTTCAAACAATTCTTTGATTTCTTCTTTCTTTTTCTTGATTTAACCTCTTTAGTCTAAGCATTCCCTAAAAATATTTATTTTTTTGTTATTTGTTAGGTGGATTTTAGATGAATATAAGTGTTTTATTATTATAATATATGTTATACGATATGAAACTAAAACAAAAAAATTGGTAGGATAATTTACATATATCAATTAAGAAAATCAAGATATGGAAACCAAGACAAATATTCTTGAGGCAAATCTTGCTCTCAGATGAGCTAGGACACGATTAAAGGCTATCAATATGATTTCATAAAAAATTAGTGCATACGAATAAAATAATTAAAAATCCAAATATGTTGTATAAACAGAAGGTTTTTTATACAACCTATTTGGATTTTTGTTGATTGAATAAAATCAAATAGTGCAATCGAATTTATAAAAGTTACCCTATTTTTAAATTCAAATTTCCCTCCATCCTTAACATTATAGAGGTTACAACCACAAGAAATGTTAACAATGGAGGGAAATTTGAATTTCAAATTTCATAAGCAAACGGTAAAATGTTTCTAACAGTTTGTAACCACTAGAAATGTTTAGGACTGAAGGAAATTTGAATTTTAAACTTTAAAATTTGTGAGGAGGTTTCTAACAGTTAATAACCTCTAGAAAAGTCAAGCTTGGAGGGAAAATTATATTGGGAATTTTTAAACAATATTAACTTAAAATTAACAGTAGCAAAAAATGTAAATACATTATAAAAAATTGTAATTATAATTAAAATTTTGAATAAAAAATTGTCAAATATTAAACAATATTTCTATTTTAATTTATTATAATTAAACAATATAAGCATCAGCGGTGTGTACCGGCATCAAGGGCTTTAGCATGTTTCATTTCCACACTCGTCTGGTAAGCCCGTTAACTCACTTGGGGTATTGCAGTAGGGCGAACCACCAATACTGATGCAGTGAGATTCAAGGCGGACCCCTTAACTACCACAAAGAGGTATCCACCTGAGCCATGAGGGTCTGTCAAAATTAATGTAGGCTAATTAACATTGAATATTTAAATTTAACTATCATAATTTAATTAATCAATATAATTAATTATGTTTCGTTATCTCCTCAACCTCAACTTCCAAAGGAGTCCTGTCTTACGGCATGTAGAGCTAAGAACATGTATCGTCATATGTAAGCGTGACCCTATATTCCTTTTAGAGCTTTGCCCCTCTATAGATTAAATGGAAATAGTAATTATTTATAAATTATATACACAAACACAAAGTATAAATTATAATTTTAATACACTTGCTATTTCTTCATAGGCTACAAAAGTTCCTGGGCCTTGCCCTATGTTACACTGTCTATTGCCTGAAGCTACCCACATTTCTTTTTTGTTACAAGAATTTTTTAGAAAGGGTTGAGCTCACCCACAATCCCTACTTCCTAGGAAATACCAATGTCGGGTAGGACGAGCCGTATATTTCTCTCAAGTGTAAATCTAGGCACCCAAGAGCTAGCATGCCTCATCAAGTACCATGACTGGAACCACGATAAAGTGGTACTCCCTAGGGATGAACATGCTCCAAATGGTTGCATATCTTACCCTTTCGTTAGTTGAACCCACGAACGATGGGTGACCGTGGGGTTTTCTAATTCAACAATATAATTTCTGTTGGAAAGTGGGCTTATCCACCTTTGGTGGATTTGACCTAAATCCAATAGGCATTGGGGCTATTGTAAGAATAAGGGAGAGAGTGGGGTATATATGTGTAATATACCCCATATAAAAAGTACTGGGAGTTATCCATTGGATATGCAGAAACATAATATGGGAAAGTAGGTAAGTTTTATTTTTGAATCTCATTTTCCCCTCCTTTCATGCATGCATAAACACAGAAGAGACATAAGCATTTTTTGAAGTGTGTGGTTGTTCTATATATCTCCCTTTGCATTCGAAGCTCTTTTGTTCTATGGGTGCATTTGCTAGGTAACATGACTGTAAGTTTGTCTAAAGTACTCCAGTTTTGTGTGGGTATTCAATGAGTCAAATAAGGATTCCAAGTACGCCCAAAATTTACAATATCACTATACACCAAACAACCTTTTGTATATTTGAATTTGCAATTTCTCACTCTGATTTGATACCTAATAAAATGATAGATCACTAAAGCATCACGATATGCATATTGTGATAGGTTAAATAATATAATAATTCTCTATTGATATATATTTATACATTGCTTAGTGGAATTATTTGAATTTGAGGGAATTATCTTAGAGTTTCAAAGAAAATAAATTATCATTATCAGGTTTCATGAAATCATCAAATTGATATAAAATCTTGAAGTACCCAACTAGACCTGAGTGTAATTCTCCCATTGAATTTCGTATCACATTATTACTTGTTAAATAGTTCACAAATCACACAAGCAACAATACATATGGCATGGATTTATTAGAGCATATATAAATGAAATATAAAATGTATATGAGATCGTATTATTCATAAAATATAAACATATAATTCACGTCAACCTTTAATCTGAATGAAACATGAAGACTCAGTTTTAAAAAAAATCATGAATCCCACAACCTGGTGAAAATATTTATCAAGTTGATATTGATTATAATTATTTTATTTATTATGTGATTAGGCTATTGGCTCAATTGCTTTACTTTTAGGAAGCTAGGAGTTCCTTCCCATCAGATATATAAGCTGGTGTATCTGTGTTTAATATATAATGTATGATAAAAAAAAGGAGAAAAAGGGTTTTACTTATTTTCAACCATCATATTTTCTTATCTAATTTATTAATCAGTGGACTTATTATATTAGACAAGTTTTGTATATCTTTACAAACATAAACAACCTGAAAAGACTTATTACTCTAAAATCAATCATTGACAATGCAAAATAGATCGTAAGAGGGGGGGGAAACGGAAAAGCAGAACTAAACGAGGAAACAAAATAAACAAAACAGAATAGATTACCGTATTATATTTGTCACGTTTTTATTGAAAAAAGAAAAAAAAATTGCTCCCTTGAAGAAAGCAAAAGAAATTTCAGTATTGTCATGTTGCTCCCTCGAAGAAAGCATACAACCGTTCGCAATCATTGATAACAAACTTGTTGACTAATTTCTTGTTGAAGTATATAATTAAAAGGACAATACACTAAAGATCAAATCTATATATATAAAGCTCATATTTTATCTCAATGTGTTTAATTTTTGTCAAAAAATATTAGTAGCTCATAGCCGATATCAGACCATTTCATATTCTGTTGGGGCCAGAGGACAGAGAAGATGCCCTAAATATGGAATGAAAGTCTGTCTACAAAAGAAAAGAAAGATTATTGAAAAGTTTAAAAAAAAGAGATTTTCTCTAGAGATAGGAAAACAGTTGGCCAATAGATTTTAAGATTTTTCAGGACAACTCCATATTCAAGTAGGATAAAGATAGAAACATAATTCTTTTCTTTTTCTAAAAAAAAGAAATTTTGGTATATAATTTTCTTCCTTTTCTAGAGGTAAAAGAGAATTTCTCATCGAACACTCCCTCACATTTCTGTATATATTTTACGAATCAACCATGTAGGGAAATGATTTTTAAAGTAACATAACATTTAAATAATAGGAAAAATATATATTTACTGTGTATATAATACAAAATTTAAATTTAGTAGTGGTTTTTTTATTAAAAAAAACTGTTACTAGTTTGTAGAGAGTTGACTGGCGCATTACTACCTCAACTTCAATATTTCTACTAACTTTTTGGCACCAAGTGGCACCAAAAATGGTGGTGGTACCTTGTGGTAGCCTGGTAGGGGAGGACCATCCAACTGTTTATAGGATGACATAGATTTGATGGGTCACATTTGTGTCAGAGGTAATAACAGTTTCTAGACAACTGCTACGAAGTGTTACAAAGAACGAGGCATGTTGTTAGTGTTAGTTGCGGTTTGAGGGGAATTTTAATAATAACCACTAAAAAGAAGGTGGGGTGATGGACGACGTGTAGCAGTTAGGGTAGCGGACATCATCAAAACAGCTACTACCTCAATACCTATATATAAAAGTGCCTTCCGTCCTTTTTACCATTTTTGCAAACTCTCTCAATCTCTCACAAAGAATCCTGTCGTGTCGTTTGAAGTGGTTCCACCTCCTGCTCCAGTGTTCAAGCAAAGTAGTTTGACAGTCCAAGTTAATATGAAAATTATTTTATTTATTTGAGTTAAATTAATTTTTATTTTATAATTTATATTGTTTAATTTTATTGTTATAATTAATGTAAATTAAGTTTTTTTTTAATTTTTTATGTCTTTATTTTTATATATACAAGTTTTTAGATATACTTGTTAGTTCACTTACCTAATATACACACATAGAAACTTAGCGCTGTTACTAGACTCGGGTCTCTAATACACAACAAAAGCACACAAGAGAGGAGAAGAGAGAGTTGTAGTTGCTGCCCTAAGAGAATAGAGCAAACTTCCTTAGCAGAGCACCTCAATGAAAATGCTTCTGTATTGTGTGTGAAAAACAATGATCTTCTCCCCAGTCACACATGATCAGATAATGGGGGAGAGAGTGGTTACCTCATGATTGTTCCATCATTCAATTTGAATATTCTATGATATTCATACTGATGATCCAACTCTTTTAGGTATTTACACTTTAATCCCATATACACATATATAGGTTTAGGCCTAATACACTAAGGGTAGATTGACCTATTTTCTTATATCTTTTACTCACAATTGGTAGGTTAGGGATAATTAGTTTAGACTCTCTTTTCCTTCTTTTATACTAAGTGCTTTGCCATAACAACATGGATATGAAGTCTTCAACTAGGTGCATATACTAGAAATCCTTTTTATAGTACCAGCACAAGGCAACCCTTCCTTTGTGTAGCCTGAGTTTAATAATATGCCTAAGATATCATGGATTTATGGATATATGTAACATCACAATTTTTTTCTATCTGTGTAAGACTAATAGAAGAAAGAGGTTATGAAGGGATTATAATGATAATAAGAAGAAAATATAATGATTAGATAAGTTTTAAATCAAATAAAGAGATAATGTATAAAGTTGTAAAGCTAAAGGGGTTAAATTGCAATTACTGAAAGTTTAGAGACTAAACTGTAAATAGTAAAAGTCTAGAGACTAAATTATAAATAGTAAAAAGTTCAAGAATCTAAATAGAATTTGGATAATTCAGGGACCAATTTTGAGTTTCAAATTTGGTTAAAGGGAACTAAAATAGAATTTGAAAATTTTAAGGACTAGAGTGCAATTTTGCTAAATTTAGAGGCAAAAGTGTAATTATAGAAAGTGGAGCTAGAAAAGTCTCAAAATTGCCCAAAAGTATTTTTCTCCCAAATTTTATCAATAATATATAATAAAATTTGAGCCAGTTATATCTCTTTAGAATTTTGAGTTAACGTCCCCATAAATTAATATTAATTTTTGAAGTTTGATAATTAGTAAAGTATCTTCCACTCCTCAAAATCACATAAAATTTTGTAGTGAATTCTTATAATTAATATAAAAATTTATAAAACTAAAAAAAGTAAAAAAAAAGGAGTCTTGTATAATTAATTATAAAATTTACGTAAAAAGACACCGATAAAGGATTTAGAAGAAATGTATTATAATTTTTATCTAAACTTCTGGGTCTCAAATAATTATGAGATTTTGTAAAAAAATTATTTTATATTAGAATGAATTTATAAAAATTTTATATCCATTAAAAGAACTTTATAGAATGTATCTCTAAAATTAGGGTAATTTAAGGATATCTGTATAATAAATTAAAGGAAGTGCATTGGAATTTATGCCAAATATTTAGTGGGACCTAATTTTGGTCCAATATGATATCATGTGAGGGCCCAAAATGGTAAGAGAATTTTTAGAAGCCAAATGAAATTTTTACACTAGTTTATGAATTAATAAAAGTAAAGAAAGAAGGATATTTAATGGAAGGTGCAAATGGCATAAGGTGGCATTGTGAGGTATCTTTATGGACCCACACACCCTTTGTAACATCCTTACTTTTATATGTCTTAGGGACCATTCAGTAGCATTTAGAACCACTTACAAGACCTTGGAAGTCTATTAGCCAAACCTGGAATTTTACTCCTTTTCGGGTTACTGTTCATATGGTATCCCAGATTACGCAACAAACTTCAGAAAATCATAATTAATTCTAAAAAAATCAAATTGAAGTGGTTCAAAAAGATACATGAAGATAACATATTAAAATTTAAGGGAAAGATAATTTCCATACCAAATGACTAGCTAATTAATACAGTTTATTCATTAAAGTTTACTGTTTATTTGGTCAAAAACTCTGGAAACAGATTCTGATCCCTTACTTTGGAAATTTATTTCTCTTGTTATACACATCCAAATGACACGTTATACCTATGAATTTAAATCTCTAGATGTGTGCTACATGCTCATAAAAGTTTGTGAAATAATTCCTTCATTTGCTAGGTTAAACTGAAGCTACAACCAAACTTCTTCAGGACCTACGTTTTTACCATTTCATTTTCCTTCCTTTTACTTTCAATAATTGTTTCAGCATGCATAAGCTATCAAATAAGCTTCTTAATATTCATATACATCATGTACATATGCCATAAGTATTTCAAATAGTTTCATCACATAACTAGACACCTTACATGGCATTTACATACATGGGCAATTCATAGTATGTGCTAAAATCTCAATACTTCACTTCCTTCTTCTATTCTAGCTCTTCTCCATGCATACCTTTTCCATCATGCTTGACCTAAATTAGTTAGTTATGGGAGAGTGAGATTATAGGGAATTTCAGTAGCAGACATTAACACTTAAATATGCAAGATGGATGTTAATGCATGATATGTAATTTCATTAAACTTTCTTTGATTAGTGACATGCCATCATGCTATATACTCTTACATAAAGTGCTTGGCCATGGAAAATATTAGATTGTAATGGGTGAATGATTATGTAATGTTAGGATTTGATTGTAAACTCTAAGGAGGCAGCCACACATCAAAGAGAAGTGAGAAGAAAGAGGCAAGATAAAGTGAAAGAAAGTCAAGTATATGAGGTAGTAAACTTATCCTGTACTTGTATGTATTGAATGTGATGCTTGGAAGTGCTATGGCTTTGTTGAATTGTGTTGCATGTGTTTATGATTAAAGCTCTATTTCTATGATTACTTTGGCCAATTGTAATTCAGATGTTTCATGGAAGCACGCACATTACACAATGTTAACACTTTTACAAGCAAGCACAAGTATTTATATTAATGCATGCAATGTTTAGTACCTTTGCTACTGAGATTTTCCCAAAAATTTCACCCCCTTCCATGTAATCCCAATCCACCAGGTTTATGAATGATGAAAGAGGATGAAGAAGCATGAAGAGAAGCTAGGGATTGTATAGTATAAATGTTATATATGAAGAATTGTTATATGAAATGTTGCTATATGACTAATATAAGTAGTGATAGTCATGATGTAATGAAAAATAGTAAATTATGAGATAAATGTATAAAATTTTACAAATATTTATTTAACATGTCAAGCTTCATTTTGACACCAAGAACACCTTATTTTGATGTTTGTACCAAGAGAACAAATTTTCTAAAATAAGGAACCAGAATCTATTTTTAGAATTTTTGACCAAATAAACAGTAATATTTGACGATTAAACTGTATCAATTAACTAAGTATTTTATCTGACAATTATTTTTACCTTAAATTGTAAGATATTATCTTCACGTAGCTTTTTAAACCACTTGATTTTGATTTTTCTATAATTAATGATATTTTTTGAAATTCGTCGCCTAATATGAAAATTCCATATGAACAGTAACTCAAGAAGAGTAAAATTTCATATTTAGCTAATGGACTTCCAAGGTCTTGTAAGTGGTTCTAAATGCTACTGAATAGTCCCAAAGACATATGAATGTAAGAATGTTTTATTAGTCGTGACCTTATTTCTTTTAGGAAGCTTTTATGTGTTTACAGGTGATTGACTCTTCAAAAGATAATGATATCTTCATTTATCTTCAGCATCCTTTCAAGCTATCATCTTTGCCAATATCTCCAAAGATAATATTTTTAAACTCAAATGTCCTACAAACAATTCAAATAAAAAGTCATAGGATAAAAGAGATAAAATAATTAATAAGAAAATAGGAAAAGATAACATATTTATTATCCTTTGATTATATTTAAATGTTAGATATTGAGGAATTATTTTTGATTCAATTCAAATGATATATAATATAATATTAAAAGAATAAATTAATATATTATAATATAATATTATTAAAGACATTTAATTTTCTCTAATTATATATTATAATTTCCTCCTTCAATTTATCAATTCCTCAATTAGCCTTCTTATATAATATAATTATGTAATAGTTGATGTAGGTCCCATATGTCATATCCTAATTTTTCCCTATTGATATAATAGTAATAATGGAAAGAGGCTTGGAAAGGATTATGACGAATCTCAGAAGAAATAATAAGGGTTAGATGATTCTTTAAGGAAAAGAATGACTAAAATGAAAAGTAGAAAATGCTAAAGGCAAAAAGTGTAAGTAGAAACAAAAGTTGGGCCCTTAAGTGTAATTTTTAAAAGTTAAGGGACTTAAATATAAATAGCTAAAAGTTCAGGGCCCAAAATGCAATTATTCAAATGTTTAGGGACCTAAATGTAAATATGAGAAAATTGAGCCGAAACAGGCAAAAAATGCCCGGAATCAGATTAGACCCAAATTTTACCAGTAGATAGACAAAATTATTTTGATTAGTTTAACGTAACACAGAATTTTGATTTGAGGTCCCGATTAATTGATATAAATTTTTGAAGTTAGAAGAATTATTACAGTATTTTTCAAACATCAGAATCAGATAAAAATTTATTAGAAATTCCCATATTTAATGTAAGAATTTATAAAATTGATAAGGTCAGAAAAGGAATCTTGTAGAATCCTTATGGGATTTTACAGTAAAATAAAATACCCGATAAATAGGATCAGGTGATATTTATTAGGATATGTGCCATAAAGGTAATGAGGCCAATGAGCCCATACCAAGGCCCAAATGGAGCCATAATAAGCCCAATAAAGTAGTGAAACAGTTATGTGGGCTAGAGTCCAGAGCAGTTCAGGGAAAGTGTGAAATTATAAAAATACCCCTGGATGCCCATACTGTACCAGTGTTAGATGGAGGTCATTTTGGTCATTCTAGATAGGCCAAAAATATGGAACATAGTATAAATATGATTAGTTAGAGCCAATATATGCCCTGAGGTAGTGCAAAGAGGGGTGAAATGACAATTATGCCCTTAGTGTTAGTACAGCGCAAGAAAGGACACCAAGGGTATTTTGGTCATTTTCTAAAGGATGGATGGCAGATAAATATTCAGTATATCAAGTTCAATGATATGATAAGCATAGACATTAATTTTCAGAACAAAATACAAATCTTGGTATATTATAAAAAAATTAGGAATAGAAAACAGTCTGGTTGCTGTGAAACTGCTCTGATCGGTATCGGATTGGACTGAAATATTTCCAGAAGCTTCCTGACATGATAAGCACGCCACATACCCCCATGAGGTATCCCTTGAGCTATCCCACATGATGTCATAATTATTATTTTTAGAAAAAATTAAATCCAAGATTAAATGTAGGCCTTTAGATCAAATAGTAACTAAATAAATCTTAGCCATTCATTTTTCATAGATTTTGGCTATAAATACCCCCTCATTCTGCATCAAAACCGTGGCTTCATGGACCCTTGGGGAAACTCTTGCAAAATGAAAACTCAAGCCAAGACAAAGAAGATTCAAGGTACCAAAGTTCAAGCAAGCTAGAGATTAAAGGCAAACAATCTCTCCTAGCTTATTTTTCTTTGATTTGGGAGCTTGAACTTAGGGTTTTCATGGGAGAAAAGTTGAGTTTTCTCTAAGGGGAGATGCTGCCCAAATAACTTAGATGAAAGGGGAAAGAAGAAATTAAAGTTAGAAACATATGATTGAAGCTTAAACAAGCTAGTTAAGAGATTTTGTTGTTGAATCAAGTTGATATTCTTGACTTTGTTATGATGTGCCCTATTTGGTATGCACTGTTCATGAGGGAAGGAAATGGAATTTCAATAATTTAATGCTTCCATTGAGTTTATATGATGATTTTGTGTAGGATTGGAAAGGTTTTGAACCTTAGAAACATTAAAATCTCAAGGTTGTAGTCTTTGAGATTCTTTATGGTACTGTTCACTCGCATAAACAGTGATTGGAATTTCATGATTTTGATTATTCCAATAGTTTTAAAATGAAAAGTTGTGTGGGGTAAAGTGGAGAAACAAGTATGGGAAGCATTAGAATCAAAATAAGAATTTTTGAAAGAATTGTATGCTTATGTTCAATTCTGTATAACAGGCAATGAAGGAGCTGGAATTTCATGATTCTAAGCTCATAAATGGATTCAAAAGATGAAATTGTGTAGGGTAAATTCAAGACATCAATTGGTTCAAGAGCCAAGTGGATTAGTGAAGATTAGAGAAAGTTATGTCAATAAAGAATGTAACCAAGTTAGTCTTGAACATGGTTAGAGTTCATGAGTCCTAATGAGTTATGTGATGAATATGAATGTGTTTAGGACTATGAAGCATCCAAGAAGATTTTTGGAAGTGTTGGACATAAAGGCTTCATGGTTGGAAAGCTAGGGAGAAAGTGCTAAAGATCAAGAGGAAAGCTTAAGTGCAAGGTAGTGAACTTACCTCTTTATGTGCTTGATGTGGTATGCTTATATGTTGACATGTATATGATATTTGAATGATGTTGTGACATGATAAATGATATTGAATGTATTGTGAATAACATGTTTTCCATGGCCATGCACTTTATGTGAAAGTATATAGCATGATGGCATGTCACTAATCAAAGAAAGTTTGATGAAATTGCATATCATGCATTAGCATCCATCTTGAATATTTAAGTGGTAATATTTGCTACTGAGATTCTCTAGAATCTCACTCTCCCATAACCAACTAATTTAGGTCAAGCATGAAGGAAAATATATACATGGAGAAGGGATAAAGCATGGAAGAAGGAAAGTGAAGTATTTAAGATTCTAGCATAGGCTATGAATTATCCATGTATGTAAATGCCATGTAAGGTGTGTATTTATGTGATGAAGCTATTGAAATAATTATGGCATATGTACATGATGTATATGAATATTGAGAAGTTTATTTGATGGCTTATCTATGCTTGAATAATTATTGAAAGTGAAAGAAAAGAAACTAAAATGGTAAAACGTAGGTCCTAAAGCAGTTTTGTTATGGTTTGAGTTTGACCTAGCAAATGAAGGAATTAGTTCACAAAATTTTATGATCATATATCACACATCTAGAGATTTAAATGCATAGGTATAACGTGTCATTTGATTGTGTATATCAAGAGAAATGAATTTCTAAAGTAAGGGACCAGAATATGTTTCCAGAGTTTTTGACCAAATGAACAGTAAACTTTAATGAATAAACTGTATTAATGGGCTAATCATTTGGTCTGGAAATTATTTTTTCCTTAAATTTCAAGATGTTAGCTTCATGTATCTTTTTGAACCACTTCATTTTGAGTTTTTTATAATTAATTATGATTTTTTGAAGTTTATTGCGTAATCTGGAATGTCATATGAACAGTAATCCAAGAAAGAGTAAAATTCTAGATTTGGCTAATGGACTTTCAAGGTCTTGTAAGTGGTTCTAAATACTACTGAATGGTCCCTAAGATGTATGAAAGTAAGGATGTTACACCAGACATCATTTATTTATTTTTCCTAATTTCATGAAATTTATAAAAGCAAAATACCTTCATATAAATCAATTTAATCAAGAGAAATAATAAAATAAATAAAAACACAATAAAAGGACATTTTAATCATTTAATTCATATAATCAATGAAAGCACAAAATAGCCACAACTACTATAATAATGCCTATTAAACATGATAAATTCCCTAAAATAGATATAAAATAATATGATAAAATAAGGATTTATCAACAAGTCACGACCAAAATATAGATCTGATTGCGACTATAAGAGATAGTTATTGAAGTTGTGCATTTTTTATTAGGTCATTCTGGAATTAAAGGAAGTAGGAGTAGTGATACGAAAGGGGGGCTAGATTTTTTTGCAAGGTATGGCTAAGAAGTAGTGCTCACTCTCTCTCTACAACCTTCATATTCATCTTTCATTTTTCTTCACCTTTCCACAGATTTTCACATTTCTGCACTAATTAATCCACTTCTACCATCTTTCTCTTAACCTTTCCATAACCTTTTTTTAGCATTCTTCATGGCATCTTTTCTAGGCAGTGATGGCACCATAGTAGAAGCTATGAGAGGCTAGAACTTTAGTCTCCTAGTGATAGACAACATATCTTGAGCTTATAGATTGTATTGGGGAGTTTTCTATCTTAATCTGCACCTATTTCATATTTTGATATTTCTAGATTTAGGGATTTCATTGTAAGAATAGGGATTGAATGTCAATTGATTATTCTCATATTAGATATTTGTAATTGGCATTGGATGATGAGATTATTGATCTTAATATAAACATTTTAGTTTTTATTTGTCGATAGTTGGACTATTGTCAATGATTATTGATATTTAATTCAATTGTTTGAAGTCTATGGTTATCGATTGATGATCATTTGAAGGCATTATCATCATCTGATTTAATTACACACTAGGTGATTTCAAAGGAGTTTAAGAACTATTATTACAATGGACTGAATCGATTGATTGAGGTTTTACATAAGACTTAGTGATTTCAAACCTCCCATAGCAAATTAAGAGCAAGGATAGTTATATTTTCATCATCAAGAGCATTTCTTAACATATTTCTTTCACAATCTAACTCATTTTCATGTTAATAAAAAATACAAAAATATTTACTTTACTGCACCCTATTTTATAGCATCAATATTCGATTAAATCCAAAACCCCATGTCTTTACCTAGTTTTCCAATGGCTTTGCCCACCAAATTTGTTAGGATTATAATAAAAAGGCTCCTTAAAAAGAACAATAAGGTTGTACCTTATACTACATTATTGGGTGCAATCATTATTAGTTATCAATTCCATTGTCTACCTTAATCAATTCATTTTGTTTGAACTTTAGTTTGTTGTTTTCATTGCATAGCATAAATTTTTTTTAGAAATAGAAACAAATATGTTATTTTCTTTCATTTTGGCATTTGCATCATTGCATAGCATTCTGCATTTTTTCTAAGTTCCTACAAAATTACTCTCGATGCCTGTGAGCCATAACAAAATGTTATCTAGGTCACGACCTTATTGCTTTATTAAGGTACTTGATTGCTCTATGTGATATTTACCGTGACTTTATTACTGTTTTTCTCGACCAAGTTGAAAGATTTGCTCTTTGTGAAATTTTGTTGCGATAGTTAGAATTAATAGTCATGACCTTTAATCTATTTTCTAAAGTTTTTACTCTCTGTGTTCATTAGTCATGACCTAAACATCCTATCGTCATGAACAGATAGAATTTTTTGCTATCAAACTTCTGTGTCTCATTTAAATTTCTTGCTTGGTTTTTCCTAATTATTTTTGTGTTGCATGCATAGGAGAACTGAACCATTAGTCCCTTTTGACACTGAAATTGAGGGGAAACTTAGGAAACTGAGAAAAGAATTTAGAGAAGAAGCAACTAGTAAAGTTGTAGCTGAAGAAGAGGAAAAATCAACAAAATCTAGTTCATCCTCTAGTGTCACTGGATCTGAAATTGGACTTAATTTAAATATTCCATTAGAAATTTGTAGTATGGATGAGATTAATCCTAATGGGCATAATAGATATAATAGAAAAGGAGAAAATGAAATACCAATTAATGTTGAAGATAATAGAAGTGTGAGGGAAATAAACTATTCTCATGTGAATTATGATCCTTATGGTTTTTTACACTGAAAAAACTAATTTTGAAATTAAAGGAGCTTTGATTATAGCCTTACCTAAATTTCATATTTTTACAAGAGAATATCCACATCAGCACTTACAAACCATGGATATGATATGCTCTTTAATGAAGCCTCCAATAACTACGTTGGATTACGTTGTAAGGAGGTGTTTCCATTTTACTATGGAAGGGAAGGCTAAAGAGTGGTTATACAATCTCCCAACTCATTTCTCAACTTACATATGATCAATTGAAGTCAACATTTTTAGAACAATTCTTTCCAAGCTCTAAAACAACTCGGATGAAGAAGGAGATTACAAAAATTTTACAACAAGATGGAGAGTCATTACATGAATATTAGACAATATTTATCAACTTGTTGGCTTGATGTCCATATCACAACATGATAAAGGTTGATTTAGTAGACATTTTCTTTGATGGTCTACTTCCTCACAACAAGGTATCCCTGAATGTAGCACCAAATAGATCTTTTAGAAATAAAAGTCCACAAGAAAGTTGATAGTTATTCCAAAAAATAGCTAATGAAGATCATCAAAGTGAGGATCTAAGAAGAATGCTTACATCATCTTCAGGTAATTCAAAAGAGATTTTGGCAGAAATAGCAGCTTTAGGAAATCGAATGGAAAAGAGAATGACTTTACTTGAAAAAGAGCTACATTATACAAAGAAAGTTCATGCAATGAAACCTCACAAGCATTAGTTATAGGGTATGAGTTATGCAATTCAATAATGCATGCTAAATTACATGTGATAGACAATATGAAGAAGTAGCAGCAATGTATCAATGTAGAGACAATCAATACGAGAAGAGAGACCCATACTCTAGCACATACAATCCTAGTTGGAGAGACTACCTAAAGTTTAGGCAAGGGAGTAGGGAAAATAGGCCAAACTAATTCAAAGGAGGTGATGCTTTATCAAGAAACTACCAAAGTAATGTAAGTTATATGGTTCCTGCTTAACCTAATACTTTAGTAGCATCAAGACCAGATGAGACTTCTCAATTATTGAAGAGTATGGCTGCACAAATAAACAACATAGACAGTAGAATGACCAATATAGATACAAGCTCAAAGAGAATGATGGTCAGTTCACCTTCATAGCTTCAATTCTTTAAAGTATGCAGAAGGATAATACAGATGTACACAGGAAACTTGAGGAGTTAAGTTCTAAGAATACTAATATTTTTAGTAATTTAATTAAAGTTTTAAATATAGTGAGTGACATCCAAACAAAGAGCAGTGGTAGTATACCTTCGAATATTATTATTAATATGAAAGTTCTAAATGCTATATCACTCAGAAGTAGGAGAAAAGTTCATTTTAAGGAAGATGATACACCAAGAGACTATGATACACCAACTGAGGATATGAAAGACCTTGAAGCTGAAAATAAATCATTATAACAAATAAAGATTGGGAAATCAAAGAGGGAGAAAGAAAAATAACTTATGATTAAGAAAGCTACCCAATAGGGGAACTCACAAGAGGAAATACAAGATAAGCAAGAAGAGGAAGTGATAATCTAAAGTCTAATGTATATAGGGAAACAAGCAGAGGAGAAGGCAGAGTCAAGCGGGCAAGGAGCCTATATGCCTTTAGGTAAGGAGGTAAGTATAAAGGATCTCCTTTTTCCTAAGGCTTATTTTGCTAGAAAGAAAATGATTAACCTTGAATTTACAAAAGATGCTTTTACTTCTTTTAATAAAATTGAAATAAATATTATTGTAGTTGAATTCCTCAAAAGAAACCCTAAGTATGCTAAATTTTTAAAAGAGTTGTGTGCTGATAAGAAAAAGTTTAGGCCTCTTGAGAGAATTCAGGTGAGTGCTAATGTGTTATCACTTGTTTAGGCTAAATTATAGGTTAAGTGCCAAGACCAAGGATCTTATACAACCCATGCACTATAGGAAATGTTCATATTATGGAGTGTTATTAGATCTAGGGGCTGCCATTAACGTAATACCTTAGTCGGTATACGTAGCCTTAGGTATTAATAATCTTAGACACACAAGTGTAGTGCTCTAATTAGTTGATAGATCAATTAGTTATCCTAAGGGAATTCTTGAGGATATTCTAGTATAGGTCAAGGACTTAGTGTTTCCAACTGATTTCTATGTTATGGATATGTCCAGTGAGCTAGTGAATGAGAGTACTTTGATCATAGGTAGACCTTTCCTCCAAACTTCCAAGATAATTATTAGTATGAAGCATAGTTTCATTACAATGGAAGTTGGAGGACATGTAGTAACTTTCAATATAAATGAAGTAATGAAATATTGTTTTGACAATTCTACTTTTGCTGGGTTGAATGCTATTGATTATGTTTTTGAAGAGGCTAGGGATGAGCATGAATTGATTTTATATGATGGGTATGATTCTTTGCTGCATAATTCCCAAAATTTCCATGAAATATCTCAATAGCATGTTGATTCAAATTCATCTTTGAGTGCTTATGATGATTATTTCACATCTCTTTCTTCTATTTATTCTTTTTCTTGCTCTTGTGAAAGTAATGCATCATGTTTCAATTGCTTAAATGTAAATAGCATACTTTTAGTTTCTCAAGATTCCTTATTCTCACCAAATTTTAATTCAATTTCATCATTTTTAAGTAATAATGCGCTTGCATAGGATTTGTTAAGTGATTTTACAGGAATACAAGAAATTATGGAAGTTGGAGACTATGTGAAGTTGAAGACAAGCTTGAGAGGTCGCAACTTGGAATGTCAGATGTAACTAGTGAACTACAAAGTTTTTTAGTTCCATATTCCAATGTTATGGTTAAAGGGCCAATATGTTATAACTATGCTATTCCTTATTCCTATTCTAATATTACATCTCATACCTTAAGCTTTATGAATGATTTGATCTTTGATTCTCATATAGGTTTGAAGGACAATATATTTAACTATGTTGTAGTTATAGACTAACTTAAGCTTGGTGTAACATCTGAAGAGATTAAAAGCAAGATGGAGGGCTCAAATGAGCTAAACATGAACAACTTCCAGGAATCCATAAAGGGGAGTAATTCTAACTTAACTGATTTCTCTCATCTTATCCCTTCTATTATTCAACCCCCTAAATTAGAGTTAAAAGATTTACCTTATAAACCTAAGTATGCTTATCTTGAACCAGACTCGAAGTTGCTAGTAATAATTTATAGTCTTTAACTAATAGTGAAGAGTTTAGGTTGTTAAGAGTACTTAAAAAGCATAGATAGGCTTTAGGTTGGAAATTAGCTGATATAAAAAGGATATATGCCACTGTATGCACTTATAGGATTTTACTTAATGAAGATTCCAAGACAATTAACTAACCCCAAAGGAGATTCCCATTGATCTCTGACGTGGTTAAAAAGGAAATTAGTAAATTGCTAAAGGCAGGGATTATATATGCTATATTAGATAGTGAGTGGGTATCGCCTATTCATGTAGTGCCTTAAAAGAGTGGAATGATAGTAATGAGGAATGATAATAATGAATTAATTCCTACTAAAGTATAAAATTCTTGGAGGGTTTATATCGATTGAGAAATGTCATTTTATGGTAGATAAATGCATAGTCTAAGACATTTAATATCTAAGAATTGGATGGAGGTAGATAAAGCTAAGATTGAGGTTATTTCTTCTCTTCCTTATCCCAAATCTTTAAAGGAATTGAGGTTATTCCTAGGACATGATGGATTCTATCGAAGATTCATTAAAGATTTAGCAAGATTGCATTTCCACTTTCTACACTTATGCAGAAAAGATATAGAGTTCTATTTTGATGAGACTTGCAAGAGATTATTTAACACTCTTAAATCTATGCTTATTACACTACCCATACTTGCTGCTCCTAATTAGTATTTAGATTTTGAGCATTCATGTGATGTATCAAATGAAGCTATAGGTGCAATGCTAGGATAGAAAGATGGTAAGCTATCTAAAGTCATTTCATATGCTTCTAAGACATTAGATAGTGCTTAAAAGAACTACACCTCCAATGAAAAAAGAACTCTTTGCCATTGTGTTTGCACTTGATAAATTTAGATCTTATCTTTTGAGTGCTAAAGTGATTATATACATTGACCATACTGCTGTAAAGTTCTTGTTTAAAAAGCCACAGTCTAAACCAAGGCTTCTCTGATTGATACTATTACTTCAAGAGTTTGATGTAGAGTTGAGAGATCGAGCTGGAAAGGTGAACCAAGTTGCATATCATCTAAGAACATTACCGATAGAGACAAGGGGAGTACTTAGTTCTAATTTTATCTATGATTCTTTCCCTAATTAGTCTCTTTATTTGGTTACTGTTGTGGAACCTTAGTATGCTCATTTAGTTAATTTCATTGAAATTGGCCTAATTTCATCTAATTGGTCTAAATTTTAGGCCCAAAAGCTCAAGAGTGAATATAATACTTTATTTCAGATAAACCTTTTATGTGGAAGTTGTGTTCTGATCAAGTATTAAGACTATGTGTTCTTGAACAAGATCATAAATCAGTTTTATAAGCTTGCCATTTGTGGGTTTGTAGGGGTCATTTTGGGGGAAAAGGATTGTACTTAGGGTCCTTGAATCCAATTTCTATTCACTGTCCCTTTCAAAGATACCTTTGAGTTTTATAGAGCCTGTGATAGATGCGAAAGATTTGGGGGATTAGCAAATGTCATGAGATGCCAGAATAACCTATTCTATTTTGTGAGGTTTTTGATGTATGGGGAATAGATTTCTTGGGACCTTTTCTACCTTCAATAGGATTTTATTACATTTTTTTGGTTGTCAACTATTTATCTAGGTGGGTAGAGGCTATTCCTATAAGACTAGATAATGCTCAAACGGTCTCCAAATTTCTAAGGTCTCACATCTTTAATAGATTTGTAGTACCTACAGCATTAATTAGTGATCAATACACCCATTTTTGTAATAAGTTAATCAATAACTTATTGGCAAAATATAGTGTAAATCATAAAGTCTCAACCCCATATTTCAAATAGGGAAATAAAGCATATTCTATAAAGGATTGTTAAGCCATCTAATAAGGATTGGAACTTAAGACAAGATGATGCTTTATGGGTGTACAGAACAACTTTTAAAACTCCTCTAGGCATGTCTCCATATAAGACTATTTTGGGAAAAGCTTATCATATGCTTGTGGAAATAAAACATAAGACATTTTTGGCAGTGAAGGCTTATAATGAGGACCTTTTAGAAGCTAGTTCAAAGAGGTTGTTGCATATCCAATAATTAGAAGAGATTAGATTAGATGCCTACTGTAGCTCTAAAATTTATAAACTTAAGACAAAATTAATCCATGATGCTCATTTTCTTAGGAAGAGGTTTAAAGAGGGTGATAGTGTTAAGGTACTAAGCTAGGTTTAAGTTCAAACTTGGTAAATTTAAAACTAGCTAGGATGGACCTTACACAGTTGTTAAATTTCACAATTTTGGGATGATTGAGTTGAAAGAGGAGGCGACAGGCAAAATCTTTCAAGCAATTAGCCACCTCTTGAAGCTATATGAGGAATCTACTTTGCCTCCTTGAAGCCAGGTTGTCCCTTTCTTATCTTTTACCTTTTATATGTTTTCCTAATATGATGTATGTTTGATATATTGGTTTGAAGATTGGAAAGGGATTATTAAGTAGGATAGTATTTATTTTTAGTTTATTTCTATTTTGAATAACAATACTTTGTTGTCCATGTGTTTTTTACTCAGTATTGGTTATCTGAGGTGTTTACACACTTAATTGCATACTATAGTTTACCCATCTTGTCATCTTTGCTTTCCTTGAATTGTGAGGTATGATTTGAATGTGACTATGTGCTTCGCTGCTGAATTTGCATTGAGTTATGTGTTAGTTTATTGGGGAGAGATTTAGGATATTGCTTTATTATTATGATTGTGTTTGTATAGCTTTATTGATAGTGAGGATACTGTCCAGTTTAAGTAAGGGGATATGTTTATGTTTTTGCGCTAAAAATGCCAAACTTTTTTCATAAATCCAATTTTTCATCACAAAACATTTTTGCTTTGATCTTAATATGTGATGAATTGCTGCAAATTGAACCCCCATTTTAAGTTGTTTTGTTGTTTACTAAAGAGGGTTTAATGTAAACATTGTTTTGGGCTTTGAAAATCATCATTTGGTAGCCTCTGTGGAATTTAGTCATGACATATGTGTTATATGATCGAGACCTAGGATGGAGACCTAGGATGGATCGAGACCTAGGATGGAGACCAAATTTCAAAATATGTGTTATATGATCGAGACCTAGGATGGATCATATAACAAGACAAGGAGTCGTAACCTATGTGTAGTATCATTATGACTAAATGTGTAAGTTCAGAACAAGCACTCACTGTGAAATTTGGTCATGACTTGTACTATTTTTAGTCGCAACTAGAATGCAAAAATGTCAATTTACCTTCTCTTTGCCTTGTGCAATACTGTATAGAAGGATTCCTTTTGAACTACTAAGGTGCTGTATAATTGATTAGTTGCCCTACTGTTTCTAACCATTTTGCATAAATTGTTTTATAGAAACCATGGCCATACTTGAATTTTTGAAAATCTTAGAAATGGAATTAGAGACACTTAAGTTTTTACTATTATATGATTTTGAGTGATTACTTTTGAACTTTTAAATCATCATTTAAGAGAGTTTTTAGTTGTGATAAGTGTTGTAATGCATAGTGAATAATGAACATTGTTTGAGTGATTATTCGATTGGATTATATCCTCTAGAACTTGTCTTGGCTCTAAGTTGAAAACTACTTGCGTATTTAAGTTATTGAATATAATAGAGGCATTCATTTCTAAACCTTTGGGCCTAAATACAAGCCATAAATTTTGATTAATTGTTTACCTATTGGACCTTCATTGCTATTCTATTGTTATCTCATTTTTGCTTGTGTCTAAATTTCATTATAATCAAGTCAAGTTTATATTTTTACTTGAATCCATATAACTTTCAAGGAGCTTATGGAAGTATTGTATATTAAAAAAACGAAAAAAAGAGAGAATTGTGTAGCATTTTCAAGAAGCTATATCAAAGGAATAAAGGATAAATAAGTATTCTCTGTAATAGAAAGATATAGTTTGGGGTAGTTAGATGAAATTTGACTTGTATTATCTTTAATTAAGACACTCAATTCTCTTCTTTTCCCTTTTCCTCCATATCTCTATTGTTTCACCCTTTAAAAGACCCCTTGATTCTTAGCATAAGTGTTATATAGTTGAGGAGATTTAGAGCCATTACAAGCATATGGTAGGGTGTTTGCCAATTTGAATATGAGTGAAAGAACCCTAATGATGAGAGAATATAGAAAGCTAAACACTTACATCCATATAGAAAATCTATTGTGCTCATATAGTTAAGGTAAATTTTATTTAGTAGTTAATTACTTGGCGTTGCTCATATTATTATTTTTATATTCCCAAAACATGGTGAATTAATTGTTTTAAAGTTTCACTGTGGATTATGTTGTTATTTTAGATTTAATAGCATTAGCTTAGGAGTAATTTATTTCTTTGTCTAGGAGTACAAAGTTTCAAGTGTGGGGGAATTGATAGGACGCAATTTGAGTATGGTTTCTTTATATTTTTAAGGGTTTTATGGGAAATTTACCATTCATTTTATGCCTGTAATAGTGCTTTTGTGTTCATACGTGATTGTGTATGGCAATGTGCTGATTAAAGGGTTAAATGGTAAATTAACTCTTTAAAACTGTATTTATGTTGCTTTTCAGGTAGTTGGACTTTTACTGTGAGCTTTGATTTTGAAATACAGGTATTTTAGAGGAGAATCAAGGACTAATGTGAACAGAAAAGAAATCACAAGACAAAGGGGATAAAATAAGGAAACTAGTTTCTATGGTCTATAGTCGTGACCAAAGTGTCCATAGGTCACGACCTTATTTCTTCTAGGAAGCTTTTCTGCATGTACAGGTCATGACTAGAAGGGACAGTTAGTAAAGCTGCATGTTTTTTATTAGGTCATTATAGAATTAAAGGAGGCAAGAGTAGTCAGACAAATGGGGCTAGATTTTTGCCAGATTTGCTTAAGAAGTAGTGCACACTCTCTCTCAATATTCTCTCTACAACCTTCACACATATCTTTCATTTTTCTTCACCTTTCCACAGATTTTCACATTTCTACATCAATTAATCCACTTCTCCTATCTTTCTCTTAACCTTTCCATCACTTTTTTCTACATTATTCATGGCATCTTTTCTAGGCAGTAATGGCAGCACAATAGGAGCTATGAGAAGGTAGAAATTTAGTGTCTTGGTGATGGACATCATATCTTGAGCTCATGGACTGCACTAGGGAGTTTTCTATCTTAATCTCACATATTTCATATTTTGACATTTATAGATTTGGGATTTGATTGTAAGAATAGGGATTGAATGTAGATTGATTATTCTCATATTAGATATTTGTAATTGACATTGGATGATGAGATTGTTCATTTTAATATAAATATTTCAGTTTTGATTTCTTGATAGTTGGTGTCATATCCAAATTTTTAGGCCTAGAAGCCTAATATGTAGCTTGAAAAAGGTATGCTACCAGGCCCTGTTGAGCAGAAGTCCCAGAAGTATACAAATGATGTTTAAGGACTAAATTATAAATAGTGAAAGTCCCTGGGCCATAATGGTCATTTTAGAAAAGAAATGTATGTTTCTTGGGAATTGAGCCGCCAGAGTACTTGAGCTTGATCAGAGGCCAAGATAGCATCCCATATGTTCAAAAACGTAGCCCAAGAGGGATATGGGCCCAAGAGGCATTAAAATATTATTTTAGTACTTTTTCAATAAAGTAAAGTTATCCGGTCAAAGATAGAACTGGGGAAAGTGATCTGGAATCATAAAGTGGCATAAAAGGGACCCACAAGGCGCCACATGGCATGATTACAGGAAAAGAAGAAAAGTTAAGGGCATATATCATGATTCTAGAAAAAAGGAGAAAAAGCTAAAGGACACGTGGCACAATCTCAGCTGTTCTTTCCAGGAAAAGACTCTGGAATTCTCTGGAAAGGATGGTCAGCTAGTTAGGTGTCCTAAGGGCCCACCATTGCGTCACCTTGTATGTGAGGTGTCTCATGGATGATGTCATGTTGGTGAGTCATTGAGAAGGATGATGCCATCGTGATGATGTAGGCAAAGCTTCTTGAGGAAGCTAAGCGATCTGAGCCATTCATCGCGATTCAATCTGGACCATCCATTTCACCTCCACTCAACTATAAATAGACCCCACCCATTCAAGGAATTCTCACGGCCAAGAACAAGAAAGAAGAGAAAGAAGAGAGAAAAAGAGAAAGAGAGAAAGAAAGAAAATAAGAGAAAGAAAGGAATGAGTTCTGGTGGAGTTAGGAGCAGTCCAATGAGCTTAGGGATTTGGCTAGCTTAGGAATAAGGTTCTGACCTATGAAAAGAAGGAACCTTAGAGCAAAGGTTAATGACTAGTGGAAAGGCTCTACATCAGGTAATAAACTTACCTACTTGTATGCTTATATTGCTTGGATATTTTATGTGATGTTTACTTACTTTGATGATATGAAGCATGTATGATTAAGTAATACTCTGTTTCTTTTTATGCTATGGCCATATATTATAATTAAGTAACATGGAAGCATGTATGTTATCATTATGTAAGCATGATCATTAAGTACACACATCGTAACATCAAGCATATAGTTGTATACATTGTATGGTTTCTGTTTGCTACTGAGATTTTCCCAGAAATCTCACCCCTTCCATATCAATCCAATTACAGCAGGTCTTCTCAAGATGGAGGAGATAAAGATGTATGAAGTGATGTTGATTATTTAGCATGATTGATATGTGATTCATGTATGAATAATTGCTAGAAATTGTCACTGTGACCAGTAACTCTTGATGAAGCAGTGACCTTTAAGCTATAATTAGAAGTAGTAAATGATTGAATAAATGTATGATATTTTACCATTAAATATTATACATGCCAAGCTTCGATTTGATATATAGAACGTCTCATTTGGATGTCTACACATAAATATATGATTTATCAAATTTGGGACCATAAATGTTGGAATCAGGGGAAAACACTGGATGAACAGTAAACTTCATACATTGACTGAGTCAAGTCGTGGTCAATGAGTTATTTTTCCCTGAAAGAGAATTTAGTTAGCTTCCTATAGCAATTTGAACCACTTTATTTCGATTTTTCTAGAATTAGTTATGATTTTTTGAAGTTAGGTTACTTCTTTGAAATTTGCACTATGAACAGTACTCGCTAGAGTAAAATTTCAGATTAAGTAATTTGACTTCAATAGCCTTAAAAGTGGTTCCAGATGTTACAGTTAGACTATTGTCAATAATTATTGATGTTTAATTTAATTGTTTGAAGTATATGGTTATCGATTGATGATCATTTGAGGGCATGATTATCATATAATTTAATTATACACTAAGTGGTTTTAAACAGGCTATTAAGAAGTTTTTAAGCTAGCTTTGATCAAAGGAGTTTAAGAACTATTATTACACTGGACTCAATCGATTGATTGAGGTTTTACTTAAGACTTAGTGATTTCAAACCTCCCATATCAAATTAAGAGCAAGGATAGTTATATTTTCATAATCAAGAGTCTTTTTTAACATATTTATTTCACAATCCAATTCATTTTCATCTTAATAAAAAATACAAAAAATATTTACTTTACTGTACCCTTATTTTATAGCATCAATATTAGATCAAATCCAAAAACACATGTCTTTACTCAGTTTTTCAATGGCTTTGCCCACCAATTTGCTAGGATTCCAATAAAAAGGCCCATTGAGAAGAATAATAGGGTTGTACATTATACTACATTATTGGGTGCAATAATTAGTTTTTCAAGAATTGAGCATCACTAGACATATCTAGGACATAAAAATAAGCTGGGAACACTAAATTCTTGACTTGTAACAAGATATCCTCAATAATTCCCATAGGGTATCTAATTGACCTATATGCTAATTGGAACACTATGCTAGTGACTCTAAGATTGTTAAAACCTAAAGCTATATATATTGACCAAGGAATTACATTGATAGTAGCCCCTAAATCTAATAAAGCTCCTTTAATATGGACTTTTCCTATTGTGCAAGGGATAGTGTAAGATCTTGGATCTTGGCACTTAACTGGTAATTCAGCTTTAAAAAGAGATGACACATTAGAACTCACTTGAATTCTCTCAAGAGTCCTAAATTTCTTCTTATTAGCACACATTTATTTAAGAATTTAGCATACTTAAGATTCCTCTTAAGAAATTTAACCATAGGAATATTTATTTCAGTTTATTGAACAACGTATAAGCATCTTTTGCAAATTTAGGATCAAATTTCTTCTTACTAGCAAAGTAATTTTTAGGAAAAGGGAGATCTTTTCTACTTACCTCCTTACCTATAGGATTAGAGTCTCCTTACATTCTTATCTCTACTCTTTCCTCAATGTGCTTGCCTTTATAAGCTAAACTTTCCACTATCTTTTCCTCTTCTTTTAGATCTTGTAATTTGATAGGCTTGGATTTTTGTCGTCCTGTCTATCAAAATAATGCTTGCACCTGATAATATAGTATAAGGCATAACCCTATAGTTCTCCTCAAGGAGCCTTTTATTGGAATCCTAACAAATTGGTGGGTAAAGGCATTGAAAAGATGAGTAAAAACATAGGCTTTAGGGGATTTGATTGAACATTGATGCAATAAAATAAGGTTGTAGTAAAATAAATATTTTTGTATTTGTGATTAAGAGGAAAATGAATTGGATTGTGAAAGAAATATATGAAGAAAAGTTCTTGATGATGAAAATATATCTATCGTTGCTCTTAATTCAATATAGGAGATTTAAAATTACTAAGTCTTAAATAAAATTTCAATCAATCGATTGAGTCTAGTGCATTAATTGTTTTTGAACTCCTTTGATCAAAGCTAGTTTTAAAACTTCTTAATGCACTATTTTAAACCAATTAGTAAGTAATTAAATCAAATGATGATAATGCCCTCAAATGATCATCAATCAATAATCATAGACTTCAAGCAATTGAATTAAACATCAATAATCGTTGATAATAGTCCAACAATCCAAAATCAAAATTAAAATATTTATATTAAAATTAACAATCTCATCATATAAATATTAACTACAAATATCTAATCTGAGAATAATCAATCGACATTTAATCGCTATTCATATAATGAAATCCCTAAATTTAAAAATGTCAAAACATGAAATAGGTGCATATTAAGATAGAAAACTCCCCAGTGTAGTCCATGAGCTCAAGATATGCAATTCATCACTAAGAGATTAAAGATCTAGCCTCTCAAAGCTCCTACTATGCTGTAATCATTGTCCATAACTGATGCCATGAGATGTAGAAAACAATATGATGGAAAAGTCCATAGAAAGATGGTAGAAATAGATTAATTAGTGAGAAATCTCAAAATCTAAGGAAAGATGAAGAAAAATGGAAGGTGTGTATGAAGGTTGTAAAGAGAATATTGAGTGAGAATGAGTAGCTACTTCTTAAGCAAATTTGACAAAATCTAGCCTCCTCTTGTCTAACTATTCCCTCTTTCCTTAATTATAGAGTAACCTAAATGAAAATACACAGCTTCACTAACTGGCTATTCTAGTCGCGACCATATCCTAATTTTGGTCGTGTCTTGAAAACATAGAGAACTTCCCAAGAAAAAATAGGCCAAGACCACTGGACGTTGATGTTGTAACTAAACATTACAGAAACTAACTTTCATATTTCAGGTCCTCTTTGTCTAGTGATTCTCTCTCTACTTCACATTGGGTCCTTGATTCTTCCCCAAAACACCTGCAATTCAAAATCAAAGCTCACTGTAAATACCAACTAATCAAAGAACAACATAAATGCAGTTTGGAATAGTTAATTTACCATTTATCCCTTTAATTTGCACATTGCCATGTACAATCATGTATTATCACAAAATCACAATTACAAGTATAAAATGAATGGTAAACTTCTCATAAAACCCTTGAAAATGTCAAAGAAACTTATACAATTTACATTCTATCACAATTCTTCTTGTGCATGTTGATTCTTTTCTTGGCTCACTTTCTTAGTCATAAGTTGCTCTTCTTTGGCACTTTCAGACTTTCCAAGTTTCATCAGTGAAAGTGGTGGACTCTCAATTTCAAGGTCTTTTCTATCCTCATTATATGTAACATCATGTTGGAATCAAACCTTTCTTCCAATCCTTAGTGAAATAGCATACAGAGCCTTTGGATTGATGACAAAAAGTATGCCACCACTTAGGGGTGTGTATGGGTATGGTTGGGTAGGGTAGCCCCTTGCCTGTTGTCCTACCTAAAAAATCATGGGCTACATTTTATAGCCTAATACCTGGCCCAACCTAGTAAAAGCCCTAACTATTTTATGCTTGGCATGGTAGGCTTGATGCCCAAATCGTGATGCCTTACTCATAATGTGGGAAAAAATTTGCAATTATGAACTTCTAAAATAATACCCTATTAATATGTCTTTAAGAGTTAAATAATATTCATAATCCACTAAGAATAAAGCAACAAAAATATAGTGATTAAAGTCTTACAATCTATTTCACATAAAAAAAGCCTTGAAGTATGAGTAGTTTGCAATTGCAACTTTGTATCAATCTACCCAAAGTTTACAAGGATGAAACTTCTCAAAAAAATATCATGGCTATAAAAGTTTAAAAAAACAAAGAAAGAAATCAATTTAGTTATACATTTTGAAGGATGCAATTACATACTTGACTACTCATTTTTGTAAAATTACCCTTTAATCACCACTAATTATCATATTTGTTCAATGTGAAATATTGTAATCTACAAAATTTGATGTGTAAACACAATAACTAACCACATAGGACTAAATGGGAAGGGTTGTATCCCCTGCCTAATGCATGGCCTTAACCCGAATATTGGTCCTGCCCAAAATTATCCACTTTCCATTAGGCCATTTTTTACAGGGCTGGATAGGGCATTTTTTGGGCTGGCTTAGGTGGGCTCATCAGGCCATTGACTTCTTGCACACCCTTACTACTACTATTCTTAACATGAATATCGCTCACGGTATTAGAAACTTGTGTCAAATGGCTAGAAAGATCAGGATTCTTTAAACTCAACTCTTCAAGTTTTCTCTACTATCAGCAATGTTTTATGCATGCTCTAAAGAATGGTAGCTTTGGAGTTGAATTGACCATCACTTTCTTTTCACTTGTTGTCAATAAGGGTCATTCTACTATCCATATTGTTCATTTGTGTTACTATGCTTTTTAATAGTTAAGAGGTCTTGTCTACTCTTAATGTTGCTAAATTGTGAGGCTAGGCTGTAACAATAGGCATTGAATTATCTTGACAGTTACTAGAGGAAGCACCACTACTTTATAACTGATTAGGCCTATTATCTCCACTCTCGCCCTCTATCCTGGATTATATGTATTTGAGTAAGGATCTATCTTCTAAAATTGATTATATCTTCCTTCGTACCTTGCTACAACTTCTTCAAATTGTCTTTCACGTGTGTTTGTAGAATGTATCATGGATCCACAGGACTCACTCCCCATAACTAATAGTTGTAGAATGGATTTCTTAATCAATTAGGCTTATTCTCTTCTCCATTCAGTTTCCAAAGGCAGCTATATCTAATAAGATCTCCTTGAAATTTCCTAGAGTAGATGTTGGCATTCTCCTTGGATGCTTGAATTGGTGATCCTCATTAGATATTTTCTAGAACAATTCCTAGATTGCTTGTGGAGTTTTATCTCTTAAAGATTTGTTGGCAGCTATATTTAATGGTACTTTGCTGTGAGGCACTAAACCATCAAAAAATATATCCACCAAGTTGGCTTTAGTAATCTTATAATGCAGACATCTAGCCAACAAGTTTATAAACCTTGTCCAGTACTCGTGCAGTTATTCTCCATCATGTTGAAGAATATTAAGGATCTCCTTCTTCATCTATCTTGTCTTGGAGGCTGGAAAGAATTGTTCTAAGAATATTGTCTTTAACTCATCCTAGGTAAGAGTGGTAAACTAGTTTGTCAAGCTATATAACCCCTCATTTGCCTTCCCTTCCACAGTGAAGTAGAAACATCTCCTCAAGATATCATATCATGCAATATAGTCATTGGAGGCTTCATAAGAACAATTCATGCAATATAGAATATTCTCCTACAAAACCATTAATTTAGGTAAGGTTACAATCAAAGCTTATTTAATCTCAACATTAACTTCATCTGTGTAAAAACCATAGGGATCATAATTAACATTCGAATGATTGATTTCCCTAATACACCTATTATCTTTAACATTATTAGGTACTTCATTCTCTCCTTGGCCATTATTCATACTGTGCCCATTTAGATTAATCTCAAGCATATTAGGAATATCTAAAGGAATTTCTAAGTTAAATACAAATTCAGACCCCAGGACACTAAAGAATAAACTAGATTCTTCTGATCTGACTTCTTCAATTAAAGCTTCACTATGTCCTTGTTTTTTAAACTTTTTTCTAAGTTTCCTAAGTGGCCTCTCAATTTTAGGATCAAAAGGTACTAAGGGTTTAGTCATTTTATGCATGCAACATAAAAACAATCAGGAAGAACCAACAAATAATCAAAATTAGTCCAGAAAAAGATTTTCAATAGGAATCACTTGTCATTGCTACAAAAGTGACTCTTGGTCACAATTACTAAACACAAAGAGCAAAACTCGAGTAACACTAATATTTAGTAGTGACAAGGTGTGCAAATAGTCATGACAAATGGCCACAGAGAGTAAAACTCGATAAGCATGGATATTTTGTCACATCGCAATTTTTTTATATCTGTATAAGATTGATAGAGGAGGAAAGAAGGGATTATAATGATGATTAGAAGAAAAAGATAACAGTTAGAGGAGGATTAAGTTAGAAAAATGAAAGAAATAGTAAAGGTATAAAGGATAAGAACTTAAATGAAATGTTCAAAAGTTTCAAGGATAAGTTAAAAAGACCAAGGGACTTAAATGCAAAATTTAAAACCTTACAAGAGCAAAAGTATAATTATGAGAAACTGAGCAGATAATGGCCAAAAATTGGCCAAAAGCTTTTGAATCCCAAATTTCACTAGTAGATAGAGAAAAATATTTATAGTTGAAGGGTATAACACATTTTTATTTAAGGTCACAAAAAATTGATATTGATATGAAGTTCTATAAGTTATCTACATTTTTTATCAGACCTTCTATACATCAGATATAGATAAAAATTTAGAGGAAGGTGCATCTTCTTCAACAAGAAGTTAGGGAACTGACAAACCCCGAAAGGAGCTCTATGGAAGGAATTATTCAAGTTTTAGCAAATTTTGATGGGAGTCACGAGCCTTGAAATCTATATCTTAAGAATTAAGCAGTAGACAACCTAGGCCTGAGTAGACCCAGAATGGTCCAAAGTGGAACCAGGATTCCATTCCATAGGTTAGTGGGGCCCAATAAATTAAAACTATAATTCAATAATTTTCTAGAAAAATACAAGTACTCGGTTACAGTTATAACTAGGGAATTGATATGATAAGGGAAATTATATAAGATATTTATAAGTATCTATTTAGGAAATGTCCCCTATGTAAATAATATTATTGGAACACATGAAAATTATTGGACTAAAGGAAAATCTAATAATTGAGGAAAAATCCCTTAATACCATAAAGATTGTACATAATTAGATAGAATGTACTAGAGTGCTCTGGAGTCTTCCAAAAGCTATCAGGTGGCGCTATGAGATGTCCTCATGGGACCCACCAAGATGCCACATGTCTCTTATTGAGGATGAAGAAGTCTAAACCAGTCATTAATAATAAAATAATATTAAGTAAGGATAATATTTATGATTAAGCCATAAAGCAACCAATATATCCAGTCTAAGAATGTCAATGGTTGGAGAAATCTGGAAACTATATTTAAGGTTAGAAAATATATTATGGAATATCAAAAAAATTAGATTCAGGAAACAGTATAATTTTTGAAAAAACTGACTGAGCTGGTATATGATTGGATAATATTTTTTAGGAGATTCCAAGAGTTTCTAGAAGCATGAGGTGGCATAACAAGTGTCTCTTGTAAAACCCACTTTTTTCCCACTTGGCATATTTTTTTGGTATGGAGATTTCTAACCGCATGTTTAATATATTTATTGTAAGATTTTGCTATTTTTAATTAGTAAATTAATGGACCAATCACAAGCAAAATTGAGGGCTTGTAATAATTAGGAATTTAAGGGCATAATTGTTCTTTAAACCTTAAAATTTAGCTATAAATACCCCTCCATCCTCTTCATTTTTGTGTACCAAGAGGACCCTTAGGGAAACTATGCCAAAATGAAGAAGGAACTTAAATCAAGATAAAAAAGGGCCTACCCAAGCAAGTATTTAATATAAGCCACTAATCCTAGCCTTTAATCTTGTGTTTATAAGGCTTTATCATGAAGTTTTTGTGGCTGGAACTTTGGCAATCTCTTCTTCCTTATGGCTGACTAAAAATGGTAAAGAGGAAGGGAAAGATAAATTGAAGTTAGAACTATGAAAATTTAGTTTAGACAAGCCTAGATTAATGGTTATACTTTGAATTAATTATGTAATCTTTGATTTTTTTAATCTTTCGGTCAGACAAATAACAGAATAGGGGGGAATGATTTTGGTGATTTTGATCCTTCCATTGAGTCCAGAAGGTGAAATTATATAAGATTGAACTAAGGGACAAGAGTTGGATTAAAAGTGGAATTTTTGGAAAAACCTCTTGTGTATTTTGGTTCAATTCTATCCAAATCTCAAGGAAAGAGTTATAATGTCCCAATTATGACATCATATTTGAATTCCTTAGGCACAATTGTGTAGGAAATAGTCAAGGCACAAAAAAATTCAAAGTGCAAGACAATTAACCAAAATTAAAGAAAGATAGGGGCTTATTGGTCAAGGATTTTTGTTGAGACTTAAACCAAGTTCAAAACTTGATAGAAATAGATTATGAAGTGTATGTTATTATTTTATGTTAAGCTTTGTTATCTATGGTAAGGAGGACTACAAAAAAAGAGGTAAATGTGAAAAAGGAATGGTTAAAGGAAGAGCAAGTTGTTACTGATACTTTTCCTTAAATCTCACCCCAACCACAATAGGTCTATCCAAGATGAAGGAGATGATGTTACATGAAGAGGAATAGGAATTCAATATCAGAATTGGTGTGCAATGTATGTTATGACTTGTGTTATGTAAATTTAGACCTTAGATCAGACGAAATTTGGCAGTAAATTCTTATAAGTAATATGAGAATTATAAAACTGACAAACCTCAAAAAGGAATTCTATAGAATTTATTATAGAATTTACAGTGGATTAAAACACCCGATAAATATGTTTTGGGGGAATTTCTCAAGAGTTAAGCCCATGAAGGTAGTGGACCATGTAGAGGGACCAAACTGGCATCTTATAGGCTCAGTAATATTTTTAGATAAGTATGTGGGTCAGGGCTAATAAAGACCAGGAAAAATATAAAATTATGAAAATGCCACTAAATGTGCCACTATGTTGTGTCAATGAGCCAGAGATAAATGAAGGGTATTTTGGTTATTTGACTAAGGTTAGACAGTCAAGGAGAGTTCCCAAAATTTTTGACCAAGGTTAGGGAATACTTTGAGGAGGTGTGCAAGATGATAATGCCCTTTGAGAAATTAAAGTGAAATCAGACACCAATAAAAGGTCTTGAGAAAATGTAGGAAATTTTTATCAGGCCTTCTGGGTCTTAGAAAATTATGTAACTTTGCAGGGGAGTTATTTTATATTAGAATGAATTTATAAATATGTTATAACCATTAAAATAGGTGTCTAACATTTATTTCAAAATCAGGATGTTTTAAGGATATTGGTATAAGGAAAGTGCCTTGGGATTTGTGCCAATTAGCTATTGGACCCAAGGAAGGCCTAATATTTCCTCCTAGGTCAGCCCAATAAGTCCCAAAAGTTGTGTTGGAGCCCAAGTCAAAGAATGAATAATTTATGAATTTTTGAAAAAGAAAAGAAAAAGGAATAAAATGAGAATTAGGATTTGCACATGGTGGACCCACAAGACCTCACACATGGCATCCAAAACAAGGGGAAAGACAAGATTTTTGTCATGTGATCTTATTTCAAGTTGGCTTGGTAGGTAAGTTTAATATAAGTGCAATTATGAGCCATTAGATCAAATAATGCATAAAGTGATATTGGCCATTCATTTTCCACAAGATTTTTCTATAACCACCCCCTATTTCTGCCCAAAACTGTGGTATGAGAAGCCTTGGGGAAACTATGGCAAAATGAAAACTCATGCCAAGGCAAAGAAGAATCCAAGATCCAAAGTTCAAGTAAGCTAGAGATTAAAGGTAAGCAATCTATCCTAGCAAATTTTCCTTTGATTTGGGAGCTTGAACTTAAGGTTTTCATGGAAGAAAGTTGAGTTTTCTCTAAGGTGTATATGCTGTCCAAACCCTTTAGATAAAAGGAGAAAGAAGAAATTAAAGTTAGAAATATGTGATTGAAGCTTAAACAAGCTAGTTAGGTAATTGATTGTTGAATCAAGTTGATATTTTTAACTTTGCCATGGCTGAACCATTTCAGTCTATACTGTTCAGGATAGAATGAGATAGAATTTGAATGATCTAATGCTTCCATCGAATTTATATGATGATTTTGTGTAGGATTGGATAGATTTTGAACATTGGAAGTATTAGAATTCCAAGTTGTAGTTTTTGTAAGTTCTTCCCTATTAATGTTCACTCATATCAACAGTGATTAGAATTTCATGGTTTTGATTATTCCAATAGTTTTAAAATAAAAATTTGTGTGGGATAAAGTAGAGAAACAAGTATGGTAAGGATTAGAATCAATATGAGAATTTTTGGAAGAATTATGCATATGTGCTTATGATTGAAGCTCTGTTTCTATGATTACTTTGTCCAACTGTATTTCATATGTTACATGGAAGTATGTACATTACATAATGTTAACACTTTCATAAGCAATCACAAGCATTTACATTAATTCATGTATTGTTTAGTACCGTTTGCTACTGAGATTTCCTCATAAATCTCACCCCATCCATGTAATCCCAATTCCAACATGTTCATGAATGATGAAAGAGGATAAGAAGCATGAAGAGAAGTTAGGGATTGGATAATGTAAATGTTATATGATGAATGTATAAATGGTTGCAAGTAATGATGTTGTATGTTATATTTGAGCCTCAATGTTCATGATATAATGAAAATAACAAATGATGAGATGGATTCACGAAATTTTATAGACATTTAGTTAATATGTCAAACTTCATTTTGACACCAAAAACACCTTATTTCAATGTCTGTACAAAGAGAATGAATTTTCCAAAATAAGGGACCATAATCTATTTTTAGGATTTTTGATAAAATGAATAGTAATTTTTGACGATTAAACTGTATTAATCAGCTAAGAATTTGGTCAAGAAATTATTTTTCCCTTAAATTTCATGTTATCTTTAGTAGCTTTTTGAACCACTTAATTTCAATTTTTCTAGAATTAATTATGATTTTTTGATGTTCATCGTCTAATCTGGAATACTATATAAACAATCTCGAGAAGAGTAAAAATTCCAGATTTAGCTAATGGACTTGCAAGGTATTGTAAGTAGTTCTAAATGCTAATGCATAATCCCTAATACATACGAAAGTAAGGATGTTTCATTTTAGTATCAGAGAAGAAGTTTCTGGTATCAAATAAAATAGCTAGTTAGTAATGCTTATTTAAGTAATTCATATAGAAGTAGATATGGGATTTGATAGTTAAGTCAGAGCCTTCAGTTAATAAGGGAAACCCCCTGGCCAGTAATGATATATGAAGATGATGTACATCCAGACTATGATCCTCCTTCAAATAGTGAAGAGAGTTCAGATGGTAGTATATATGATCAATTAGGGAGGTCTACAGTAGAAGATCCCATAAATATTTTTGTAGACTCAAACTTGCACCCTAAAGGTTATGTAAGATTCAGTCTAAAGTTGTGTATGTACCAGATGATGTCGAGTCAAGTGACTCTATATAATATGAGTTTGTTGGAGTGCCCTCTAACCCTGATGTAAGCCCTATTCTTCTAATGAGATGACATATTACGGCTGAGGAAGCTGAGTACTGATACTAGATTATAGGTAGACCAGATATTATTCCTCTTTCACCAGAGTTAGAGGATATATTTGCCATGAGTAATATACAACAGTCCCTTAATCCAGAGATCCAATCAGAGTCTATGACAGTTTCTTTCTATCCTCAAAGTCCAGGAATACGTTATTTTATAGAGAAAGATGAGTATGATGTTCCTGGTCCTAGTCATCCCCAGCTTTCTTTGCTAAAGACAGATAATGTTGACTATATTAGTCTCAAGAAAGCTGTGGAGAGTGAATTTGTAACATCTCAATTTTTCCCTATCTATACAAGACTAATAAAAGAAAGAGGTTATGAAGAGATTGGGATGGTAATAAGAAGAAAAGATAATGATTAAGATATGTGTTAAGCCAAAGAAAGAGAAAAGGTGTAAATTTGTAAAGCAAAAGGGGCTAAATTGCAATTTAGAAAAAGTCTAGGGACTAAATTGCAATTAGTGAAAGTTTTAAATGGTCATTTTGGAAAAAAGGGGACTAAAGTGAAAACTTTAAAAGTTCCATGGTGCAAAATAGAAGTCGACATAAGCTTTGGGCTATTAGTGTATTTATGAAAAGTTGAGGGCCTAAAGTACAATACTCCTAAATTTACCATAAAATAGAGAAAGTTATTATGATGATTTAACACAACACAGAATTTTGATTTGAGGTCCCAAAAGATTGATATAAATTTATGAAGTCGAGAGATTATTGCAGTGTAGACCTCATAATTAGATGAAATTTGGTAGTAAATTTTTATAATATAAGAATTTATGAAACTAACAGAAGTCAAAAATGAGTCTTGTAGAATTAATTATAAAATTTATGGTGAAATCAGACACCGATAAAGGGTTAAAGGAAATGTAGGGATTTTTTATCAGGACTTATAGGTATAAGAAAATTATGAGACTTTGTAAGAAATTCATTTTATATTAGAATGAATTTCTAAAAATGTTAGAACCCTTAAAAGAATTTATTGCAAAAATCAGGATACTATAAAGATATCGGTATAGGATATGCCTTGGGAATTGAGCCAGTTGGCAATTGGACTCAATTTAGGTCCTAAGTCACGTTTTATAGCAGCCCAAGATGATAAAGAATGGTCTTGTGGCAAAATGAATTTTTAAGATATTTTTATAAAAAAATAGAAGAGAAAGGAGGAAGTTTCAAGACATGTGAGGTGTCCCATGTAGGACCCACCTTGTGCCACATGTCAAGCATAGAAAGAGGAATGAATTATCACATGTGTCTCATTACATTAAAATAATATAATAAATAGTTTAATGATGATTAAGATTAATTAATCTAAAATCCAACCAATGAGAATTAAGTTTAAGTCATTGTAATAATTAGGAAATGGAAAGGTAGATTAGTCTTAAGGTGCCAAAGATTACTCTATAAATACCCTCCCTTTCCTTTTTAAAATGTAGAGCCAAGAAGCTTGGGGAAGTTCTTTCAATTTCAAAACTCAACATAATCTAAAGCATTCCAAGAGGCATTCAAGGTACTTAGTGATCAAACAAGCTAAGAAGCAAGGTAAGTAATTTATCCTAACTTATTTTACCTCAATTTGGGAGATTGAAACTAGGGATTTAATAGTTGAATTTTGGAATAATCCTCAAAGAAGCATGCTATCCAAGTTTGGACAGAAATCAAGAAAGATGAAAAGCAAGTTAGAACTATGAAATGTTAACCTAGATAAGCTTGGATTATTGGCTATTGCTTGAATTAATGGTGTAATCTTTCAAATCCCAATTCATGTGACTTTCGTCCTGGGAAAGAACTGAAGGAAGAATATTGAATTCCAATTATCTAATGCTTCCATTGAATTTATATGATGATTTTGTGTAGGATTGAAAGATTGGAACCTTGGAAACATTAAAATTGAAAAGGGAGAATTTGAAACCTTCTCTGTTACTGTTCATGCGCATGAACAGTGGTTGGAATTTCATGATTTTGATATTTCCAATAGGTTTAAAATGAAAACTTGTGTAAGATTACGTAAGATCAAAGTCTTGGAAGCATTGGAATTGAAAAGAGGAATTTTTGGAAAATTGCATGTGCTATTTCTGTTTCTGTCCAGACCTGAAGGAAACATTAGAATTTTGAAATTCTGAATCCATATTTGGATTCCTTGGAAAAAATTGTGTGGGACATAGTCAAGGCAGAAATAAAGGAAGTTAGGAGTTTATTAGTATAGGAAAATGGAAGTAAATTATTAAGCTTGGTAGGTGCAAAGCTGAATTGGTATGGATTGTAATAAGTGTTACTCTACCATGATTAGGCTTTGACATTTGTGAAAGAGGAGACTAAAAGACCAAGAAAGAAAAGGTTAAAGGAGAGCTATTCCAAGATAGTAAACTTACCTAACTTGTATGCTTTGCTTGCTTAGATGTTTTATGTATGGGATGTTTACTTTGATGATGTGAAGCATGTATGATTGAATGATGCTCTATTTCTTTTTATGCTATGGCCATATGTTATAATTTAAGGAACATGGAGCATGTAAAGATATCATTATGCAAGTATGATCATTAAGCCCACACATATTAACATCAAGCATTGAGTTGCATACAATGTTTGGTTTATATTTGCTACTGAGTTTTTCCCTAAAATCTCACCCCTTCCATGATACAACCATCACAGAAGGACCATCTTATTGAAGCAAGCAAGGATAATGAAGAAGTTATGATACATAGATACTTTATTGTATAGGAGACTTTTTATGAAATCATGTAATGTGTGTATTAAGTACTCATTTTAGTTATAGTTATGTTTTGTTGAGACTTGGGAAAAATAGTTAACCTTTGGATAAATGTATGAGACTTTATAGTATGATAATAGGCATGATGAACTTCATTTTGGTACCAAGCACACCTTATTTCGATATTTGTACAAAGAGAACGAATTTTTCAAAGTTAGGGAACCAAATCTAGAAACTGTGAAACTGACCAAATAAACAGTAATATTTCACGCAAATATTATATTAATTGGTATGGAATTTGGTAAGATTCATATTTTTCATTTAAAGAGGCTTATGTTAGCTTCATATAGCAACTAGAAGCACATCATTTTGAATTTTCTAGAATTAGTTATGAATTTTTGAAGTTGCATTACTTATCTAGAGTTTTGCCAAATAAACAGTAACTCGTGGTCAAAAATTCCAGATTATGTAGTTTTACTTCATTGATCATATAAGTGGTTCCAGATGCTACTGTTTCGTCCCTAAGACGTCAAAAAGTAAGGTGTTATAGAATTACTCAGTCTAGGTCTAGGGATGGATAGAAGTAGAGATCAAGAGCAGTTAATTTATCTACAGTTCCTCAATGTCGTTGCAGGGATTATAAATAGATATACAATAAAGGGCATTGACTTGAATCAGGTTTACACTTTATAAGATTGGCATGGGATGGTAGTAAGTCAGATACTGCCATATGGTTGAACATCTATATGAATATATTCCCTCTTTAATGTGATTATAGTAGATAGATATGAATGAGTTTAAATTAACCCAAGCTCATCAAAGTTGGGAACATAAGAAGAGAATGTTTAGAAAAAGCTATACTCAAGTCGCGACTAGCCAGTACTCAAGTTGCGACTTGAATACACAGAGACTTGATGACGAGAATAAAGACACCAACCTCACTAAAGTTTATCATTTAGAGGTTTAGCATAGTGTGCATGCAAGCCAAACAGTATGTGTCATATCCTGATTTTTAGATGTAGAAGCCCAATATGTAGCCTGAAAGAGATAGGCTACCAGGCCCTATGAAGCAGAAGTCCCAAAAGTATACAGACTATATTCAGGGACTAAACTTCAAGTAAGTGAAAGATCAGGGACTAAATTGTAAATAGTAAAAGTCCCAAGGGGTATAATAATCATGCTGAAAAAGAAAGGGAGTAAAGTGAAAAGTCCAAAAGGTTTAATGGTTCCAAAAGGAAGTAGACATAAAATTTGGACCATTATGTGTAATTATGAAAAATTAAGGGACTTAGTTGAAAAGATAGAAAGTTTCTAGGGGCAAAATTATAATTATAGAAAGTTCAACCAGAAAAGATTTAGAACTGCCTGGAAGCATTTCAGTCCCAAAATTCATCAGTAGATAGAGAAAATTATGCTAGTTAATCTAGCATAATACAGGAATTTTATTGAAGTTCTAGAGAGCTAATATTTATCTAATAGTCTAAAAGTTATCTAAAATTTTATTATATCCTACGGACTTCAGATATAAGTGAAAAGTTATGGGAATGTGTGCCCTATGACGCTAGATGTCATGGATCTGACAGAACCTTGAAAGGAGTTATATAGAAAAAGTTATTCACGTTTTAGTTAATTTTGAAGGGAGTTTGTGAACACCCGAGATCCGATTATAAAACTTAGCAGTAAGCAAGTTATGACTGAATAAGCTTTGATGATGTCACATAAAGGCCTATGATGACACCAAGTGAGGCCCAGACCTATGATATCAGTTTATCAGTTAAAGAGGTCAGTGCTAGAAATATACAGAAAAAGTGGGAAATGATGAAGGTGCCCTTATGTTATGAAATGATTAAAGAATGGGTAAAGGGTATTTTGGCCATTTGATTAAGGTTAGACAGTCAAGAAAGGTTATCTGGATAATTGACCAGGGTCAGGAAATACTCTGGTAAAGTATAAAAAGACAATAATGCCTTAGAATTATTCAAGGAAATAAAGAGTAAACAAGGGCATTTTGGTAATTTGCTAAGGGACATTTCTTGGAAATTGAGCCACCATAGTACTTGAGCTTGATTAGAGGCCAAGATAGCATTCTAAGGGTCCAAAAATGTGGCTCAATGATTATGTTGGTTTTAGTGGCATTAAAATAATAGTTTAATACTTTTTCATAAAGTAAAGTTACCCAGTTACAGATAGAAATGGGGAAAGTGATCAGATAGTGCTTTAGACTTATCCAGAACCATGAGATGGCATGAAAGGTGTCCTCATGGGACCCACGAGGTGCCACATGGTATGAGTCTAGGGAAAGAAGAAAAAGCTAAGGATACGTGGCACGATCTCAGCCATTCATTTTGGGACAGGACTCTAGAATTCTTTAGAAATGCTGAGTCAGCTAGTGTAGTGTCCCAAGGGCCCCACCATTGCGCCACCTAAGCATGTGAGATGTCTATGGATGATGTCATTTTTTATGAGTAATCTAAGATGATGATGCATTCATGATGATGTAAGCAAGGCTTCTTGAGAAAGCTAAGCGATCTGAGCCATTCATCACGATTTGATCTGAGCCATCCATTCCACCTTCCTCCACCTAAAAATAAACCCTCCCCTTCTATTCAAGGCATCCAAGGTCAAGAGCAAGAAAGGAAGATAAGGAAGAGAGAAAAAGAGAAAGAGAGAAAGAAAGTAAGGATGTTTCAATATGAGGCACTGAGATATAGAAGATGAGTTTAAGAAAATGTTCAAAAGTAGATCCTCCGTATGATTACTAGGAGTTAATCTATGTTACGAAAGATTTATTTAGCTAGTCTTTACTGAACAGAATAATAAGTTATAATGACGCTTTCTTAAGAATGAACCTAATACATGGTTAAGGTTCAAGACGTGATGATTAATAGATAAAAAGTTAAAGTTCCCAAAATAGATGGATACCATCATGAAGAGACAATAACCTAGCAGACCTAGGGTAGAGCACCGTAAAGAAAAAAAGTAAAGTGCTAGATGATTAATGAGATCCAAGTGACTTAAGTTAGTCAGGATCCAGAGATAGACCAAAAATGAACCACAGTCTGGTCCAAAGTAGACTGAGACTGACATATTAAAATAGTTAAGAGATAGTAGAGAGATACATAAGTTACTCCATAGAGATGGAGATTGATCTACTTACTTGAGAAGTTCTTCTTGAATAGTTTAGGAGAAGCATTTCTCTCAGTTAGATAGAGATGAGAGTGAGGCTAAGGGTTAAAGTAGGGAAAAAGAAACTCTTTGATGAATACTTAGCCGAGTTCATCCACATGAGCAATGAGAGTTGAATGACTGTGAAGTTAGTTCGCGGATTGAATTCTGTGTTGCAAAGAAAGAGTTTTTCTCAGGTAGTTATAGAAGTTCAATAGAGCGGTATATGTATGCAAGATAAGAAAATAAGTTTATGATGTTTAGAGAGAGAAAGGTAGCCACAGTTAAAAAGATAAAGTGACTCCCCTATTCCTTATGTAAGAAAGAGTAATAAAGGGTTGAGTATATACCCTAGTAAGAGGGTAACGTGGCAGCCTAATTTAGATGAATAGTTACTTCACCACCTGATGATGATCTGATCAGATAATGTGATAGATAATTTGGCAGTTATGGTGATAAAAGGGCATAATGCTTTAAAAGATTGCCTAGTTAATTGTTCAGTTGTAGTGTACGTATAAGGGATAGTTGAGAAAATTATATTATGATGATATGGCTTATGTTGCCATTAGTTTTGATGAGCAGTTGCATCTCCTTACAGTTGTCATGTGATGACATGCATGTTAGAGAATGCTTAAATGATTGCATTTTCTTGCATATTATGCATGTTAGAGTATGCTATGATGAATGGATACTCCCCTTTTATATTTCATTAACGGTAGAGTATATATGATAAGAAAATTTTGTTGTTTCCATACCATATGACATACAATTAGATAATTCAACTTAGTAAAGATAAAGCAATGGAAAAACAATAAATGAGATTAGAGATGAAGGTTAGTAGCGAATTTATATACAAATGATTATAGTACTAATGACATATCCCTTTAGTAGGGATAAGATATATGAATGATGTACCATGAACATGAAATGAAATGAGACGCAGTTATGAAAGATGATGTAGCTTTGAGAGGGAGCAACGTCTATGTAATAAAAGTTAACGTTCTCGCAATAGAGCTAGATTGCTCTTGCGATAGAGTCAGATTGCTCTTGATATAAAGCCAAGAGAATGGACAGTATAGCTCATGTAGAGTAATGCCCACCAGATGAGATAAATAGATTATGATGGATATGTGTATGGTAGAGCCTATGTAGCTCTCTATCATATCCCAATTTTTAGGCCTAGAAGCCCAATATGTAGCCTGAAAAAGAAGGCTACTAGACCCTATTGTGCAGTAGTCCTAGAAGTGTACATATGATGTTCAGGGACTAAACTGCAAGAAAGTGAAAATTCAGGGAAAATAGTGAAAGTCCCTGTAGGCATAATAGAAAATAAAGGGATGCTTCTTAGGAATTGAGCCACCAGAGTGCTTCAACTTGGTTAAAAACCCAAGATAGCAATCCGAAACCCCAAAAACGTAGGCCCAATATTTATGGAGTTGAAGAGACATTAAAATAATATTTTAGTACTTTACCATAAAGTAAAATTACCCGGTTAAGGATAGAACTGGGAAAAGTGACCAGATATGACTTTAGACCATGAGGTGACATGAAAGGTCTCCTCATGGGACCCACAAGGCGCCACATGGTATGATTACAGGAAAAGAAGAAAATTTAAGGACACATGTCATGAGATAGGAAAAAGGAGAAAAAAGTAAAAAGGACACGTGGCACAACCTGGGCTGCTCATTCCAGGAAAAGACTCTGGAATTCTCTGAAGAGGCTGAGTCAACTGGTGAGATATCCTAAGGGCCCCACCATTTGTGCCACATACCCCCTAAGGTGTTCCCAGAGGTGTCCTTGGATGATGTCATGTTGGTAAATCATCAAGGAGGATGATGTCATCGTGATGACGAAGGCAAAGCTTCTTGAGGAAGCAAAGTGATATGGGCAATTCATCACGATTCGATCTAAGCCATCCATTCCACCTCCCTCCACCTATAAATAGGCCACTCCTCCCTCCAAGGAAGCCACAACCAAGGAGCAAAAGAAAGAAGAGAAAGAAGAGAGAAAGAGAAAGAAAGGAAAGGAAGGAAGGAGTTTTGGTGAAGCCAGGAGCAGTCTAAGGAGCTTAGGGACTGGACAGAGCTTAGGAATGAGGTAAGAAAGTTATTCTAGTCCCTGCTCTAATAAAGTAAAGGATTACCTTAATGGTTAGAATAGAGAAATATCTCTATTAATAAGGTTAGCTATAGATGGAAAGAAAGTTAGGGGAATGTCAGATTAAGGATATTACCCCAAGTGGAGTATGAGTTAAGTAGAGCTATACTAGATAATAATAAAGATATTATTATGCTATGTATATGCTCTGACTTATGAAAAGAAGGGACCTTAGAGATAAGGCTAAAGGCTAGAAGGAAAGGTTACACGCCAGGTAGTGAACTTATCCTAAACTTGTATGTATTCAATGTTATGCTTAATGTGCTATGGCTTTGTTGAATTGTGTTGTACATGTGCTTATGTATGAAGCTCTGTTGCTATGATTATTTTGGCAAATTATATTTCATGTTACATGGAAGCACACACATTACGCAATGTTAACACTTTTACAAGCAAGCACAAGTATATACATTAATATATGCATTATTTAGTACTATTCGCTACTGAGATTTCCCCAGAAATATCATCCCCTTCCATGTAATCCCAATACCATAGGTATGTTAGAAGAGGATTGAAGAATCATGGAGAGAAGTTGAGGATTGGATAGTGCAGATGTTGGGACCAAAATGCTAGAATCAAGGAAAATGTTAGATGAATAGTAAACTTTAGATGTTGACTGATGTTAACCTGGTCAAGGTATAGTCAACAAGTTATTTTTTCCTGAAATAGCCTTATGTTAGCTTTGTGTAGCAATTTGAACCACTTCATTTCAATTTTTCTATAATTAGTTATGATTTTTCGAAGTCAGGTCACTCCACTGGAATTTACATAGTTAACAGTACTCGCTAAGATTAAAATTATAGATTGAGTAATTTGACTTTAATAGCCTTAAAAGTGGTTCCAGATGCTACGATTTGGTCCCTAAAGACATATAAAAAGAAGGATGTTACATTTTGGTATCAGAATAGATGATTCTGGCTCCGAGCATAAGGTTCTTGTATAGAATGAAGAGGGTTCTAGTACAGAACAAAGGGTTTTGGCACATACTGTCACATCCTTATATTTATACATTTTAGGGACCATTCAGTAGCACTTAAACCACTTTCAGGGTCATTGAAGTCTAAACACTTAATCTGGAATTTTATTCATATCGAGTACTGTTCACTGTGGCAAATTCCAGATGAGTGACCTGACTTTGAAAATTTATAACTAATTCTATAAATATCGAAATGAAGTGGTTCAAATTGCTACATGAATCTAACTCAAATATATTTCAGGGAAAAATCATTGGTTGACCAATCCTTAACAAATTTCACGTGGGTCAACGTTTCAATCTTACTGTTCATCCAATGACTTTCTCCTGAATCCAGCATTCTGGTCCCAACTTTAACAATTTATATCTTTTCGTGTATACATCCAAATTAGACATTCTATATATCAAATTAAATCTTAGTATGTCTACTTTTTACCCTAAAAATTTCGTATATTAATTCAATCATTTACTATTTTTAATGATTTATCAAACATGAATGGGTCTTCACGAGTTACTGTTCACTGAGCCTATTTTCAACATTTAGTCTTTACATACTCAAGCATACAGCCAACACATATCAGTCATACAGGCCAGATAACAATTAATATCAAATAATCAACTGTTATAAATTAGTGCATGATTAACTCCCTCATATTTTATTACATCCTTTTCTGTCTAACAACCGGCAGCATAACTGCTACAATTCTTCTTTAGAAAGTAACCGATGTTGTACCGATTCGGTAATTCCCTTATGCGAACTACCATTCTACGTAGTACCCAGGAAAGACTGGATGAACCTGCTGGGTCCACTCACTTCCAACCTCCTTAGACAGCACTACGTACACAGTACGTATCAGTTCCTTTGTTCCATCTTCGTTGTTGGAATTTCGGCAGCCTACCGGCGTCTCTTAAGATTTCCAAATTTTATTTTGACAGAACCTCCCCTGTAATGTTATGTTTGGGAATGAGATTCAAAAGAATCCCAGTAACAACAATCATAACAAAATATGTAATGCAAAGTGACGGTGCTTGCTTATGACTGTATATAGATAAGTATGCTGCATGCTTCCATATTCAATAACATATGATCATAGCATTGGAATAGAGCTTCAAGCATAACATATAGGACAACAATCAACCAAACAAAACAACACATCACAAAGACATTACATAAGAGCTAGGATTAGTTATTACCTCAAAAGCAGAGCTTCAGAACTTCCTTACTACTTCCAACTCCACCAGAACTTCCTTTCTTTCTTTCTTTCTCCTTCTCTCTCTTCTTTCTCTCTCTTTTCTTGCCAAAAACGTGGGATGCATAAAATGGGAGGGGAAGGGGGTATTTATAGCTTTAATGGATGGCATTCTTGTAATTTTGAAGCCATCTGAACATGTGGTCCTGGTTTTTCCTGGAATTTCCTATTTTCTTTAATTCTTTTTACTGCATCACCCTGGACACCTCATGGGACACCTCATAGGACACCTCACCACCCATATTCTTCATGTGACGAAATTTGGAGGTTCTGGAAGCTTTTCGGTCCAATCTGGTACCGGCCCGGTCTATCGCCTCGAAAAACGTGCCGTTTTCTAAATCTGATGTTTCTGAAGATCCTTTTTATGTCTACTGACCTCACATTTAGTATCTAGACCCTTTATATCATTAACTTTTTAATACTGGGTCCAGACTCAATTACAGATCCCCTGCGAAATGACCAAAATGCCCTTGGTGCCCTATCTTGTCCTATTTTAATCCCTAAGGGCAAAATCATCATTTCACACCTTTCTGGACCCGGTCAAAGCTTATACTGGCTCTAGTCAACCTTATTTAGACATGTCTTGACCTCTGGGTCTGTCCAAAATGACCAGAATACCCTATATTCATCTGATGCCCTTTTTGTACAACATAGGGGCATTTTCGTAATTTCGCACTTTTCCGGGGTTCTGCTGGACACTGGCCCACCTATCAGTCCAAGAGTCTTATTGGGCCTCTAATGGCGCCATTTTCGGGCTTCCTGGGTCCATTACCTGTATGGCACGCATTACGAGGAATCTTCCTTTAACACAATTCATTGAATATTTTAACTATTATTTACCGAGTATATACCTTTTTCGGACACCGGCTCTTTTTCCTAGATATAGTGTCCTACTGTGTTCAGGCATCCTTGGGGGTTATAACGGTCATCTGACCGAAGTCATCCGATCGCATTCAGCCTCTTTAAAAATACCGATAAATCTCCTACCCGGATCCCCGGAGGCCTCACACTCCATCTGGATTTTTTTATTTTGTGAATAACTTTTCCTACAGACCTCCTATCGGTATCCTGTCAGTTTCCCGACATCCGCCCATAAAGGCGCATCATCCTGTATTTTCCCACTTATATATGAAATCTAGGGTATCCGGTATAAATTTTTATAACTTTTGGACGATCAGTCCATTTCTGGCTATCTGGAGTCTTCAAAAATTCTGGTATTAGGCTTGGTTACCCGGTGTCACCTGCCCTACCTTCTGGTATAATCTGGGACTGAAATGCTGTCGGGCGGTGCAAACCACTTCTGGCCTATTTTCTTTAATTATACTTTAGCCCCAGGGAACTTTTCCTTCCTTATAATTAAGTCCCTTAATTTGGCTAAAATTACACTTTAAGACCCCATATTTTTGTCTACTTTTCATTCCTAACTTCAAACTTTCCATAATTGCATTTAGGTCCCTTAATTTCCTTTCTTTTGCAATTTAATCCTTTTCTTTACATAAAGGTACACATGTTTTTCCTGAAACAGAGCTCATATATTCTGTTTGATCTGTACATAGGAACCAGTACAGAAAATTAAGGATATTACATTTCTCTCCCCTTAAAAATAAATTTCGTCCCCGAAATTTATATTACATCTATCCTATACCAATAATTCAGGGTACTTTTCTCTCATCTTTTCTTCTGTTTCCCATGTAGCCTCTTGTTCAGTCAAACCTTTCCAGATCACTTTAACTAAAGGAATCTGCTTATTCCGCAACTGCTTGACTTTTCTATCCGCAATTCGCACCGGTCAAACCTCATAGGTCAAGTCATCTTGCAGTGTAACCTCATCTTGCTCTATCACATGAGATGGATCTGGAATATACTTCTTTAATTGGGAAACATGGAACACATCATGTATCTGGCTGAGATTCGGAGGAAGAGCTAACTTGTAGGCTACTGCTCCTATCTTTGAGAGAATCTGGAATGGCCCGATGTATCTTGGATGCAACTTCTTCACCTTAATCGATCGTCCGGCTCCTGTGGTTGGAGTTAACTTAAGGAATACATGTTCTCCTTCTTCAAATTCCAACGGCTTCCTTCTGACATCTGCATAGCTCTTCTGTCTGCTTTGAGCCGTCAACAATTGTTTTCTAATTACCGCAACTTGTTCTGCAGTTTGATCCACTATATCCGGACCAAGCATTCTTCTCTCGCTCAACTCTAGCCAGCATAAGGGGGATCTACATTTTCGTCCATAGAGTGCTTCAAAAGGTGCCATCTGTTTACTGGCCTGATAACCATTGTTATATGCAAACTCTATAAGGGGTAAATGGATATCCCAGCTACCTTTGAAATCTAGGACACATGCTCTCAGCATATCCTCTAACGTCTGTATTGTTCTTTCAGATTGACCATCTGTCTGAGGATGATAAGCTGTACTGAATCTGAGAGTAGTGCCCATTTCTTCCTGTAGAGCCCTCCAGAAATTTGAAGTAAATCGTGGATCTCTATCAGACACAATGCTGCTTGGGATACCATGGAGCCTAACGATCTCCTTTATATACAGCTTTGCCAGCTTTTCTAGAGAATCTCTCTTATTGATTGCCAGGAAATGTGCTGACTTTGTCAGTCGATCGATTACTACCCAAACCGCATCATGTCTACTTGGTGTCAAGGGTAGTCCTTCCATAAAGTTCATGGCAATCCCATCCTATTTCCACTCAGGAATATCTAAAGGCTGCAACGTTCCTGCTGGTTTTTGATGTTCAACTTTCACTTTCTGGCAGGTTAAGCACTTATATACGTAAGCTACAACATCTTTCTTCAGTCCAGGCCACCAGAATAATCTTTTAACATCATGGTACATTTTGGTCATACCTGGATGTACCGTATATCGGCTTTTATGTGCTTCCTCCAGAATTCTTTCCCTTAATCCCCCAACATTTGGGATATAGGGTTTTCCCCTAAACTGTAGCAATCCGTCTGGGGACATCTCAAAATCCCTTGTCTTCCCTTTCTCCAGCTTGTCTTTGAATATTGCTGCGAGCTTATCCTGCTCCTGAGCCTCTTTGATCTCATCTTCTATGCAAGTTCTGACATGAACTCCTCCAAAAGGATTCTCTGTCAGTTGCATTTGATATAGAGGGCTCCAGTCGCGCGTATCTTCTATCAGTTCCAATTCCTTGATCATCATGTATGCAACCTGCACCACCTTTCTACTCAGGGCATCAGCTACCACATTGGCTTTTCCTGGATGGTATTTAATCTGGAAGTCATAATCTTTTAACAATTCCATCCATCGCCGCTGCCTCATGTTCAGCTCTTTCTGATCCTGCAGATAATTCAGGCTTTTGTGGTCGCAAAATAACTCTATCGTTGCTCCGTATAAATAGTGCCTCCATATCTTCAGGGCATAGACCACCGCCGCAAGCTCCAGATCATGAGTGGGATAATTCTCTTCATGTGGCTTTAACTGCCGAGAGGTGTAGGCTACTACTCGACCTTGCTGCATAAGCACACATCCCAGGCCCTGCTTGCTAGCATCAGTGTAGATTACATAAGTCTGAGTTGGGTCTGGAATAATCAGCACGGGAGTAGTCGTTAATCTCTGCTTCAACTGCTGGAAGCTAGCCTCGCACTTCTCATCCCACTTAAACTGCTGATTCTTTCTGGTCAGCTTGGTAAGTGGTAAGGCAATTCGAGAAAAGTCTTGAATGAATCGTTTGTAGTACCCTGCTAAGCCGAGAAAACTTCTAATTTCTGTCACTGTCCTTGGCTGTTCCCAGCTCAAAACTGCTTTAACTTTGCTAGGATCTACAGCTACCCCGTCTCGGGATATGACATGACCGAGAAATTTGACTTCTGAAAGCCAAAACTCGCACTTACTCAGCTTAGCATAGAGCTTCTTCTCTTTAAGGATACCAAGAACAATCCTCAAATGCCTTTCATGCTCCTCTGGAGATTTGGAGTATACCAGAATATCATCAATAAAGACCACAACGAACTGATCTAGATAATAAGGCCTGAAAATCCGGTTCATATAGTCCATGAAAATAGCAGGTGCATTGGTTAGTCCAAAAGGCATCACCAAAAATTCAAAATGTCCGTAGCGCGTTCTGAACGCCGTCTTTGGAATATCATCTGGCTTGACCCTTAGTTGATGGTAGCCAGATCTCAAGTCAATCTTGGAGAATAAGCTCGCTCCTGCCAATTGATCTAGCAGGTCATCAATTCTGGGAAGAGGATACTTGTTCTTAACTGTAAGCTTATTTAATTCCCTGTAGTCAATGCACAGCCTTAAGCTACCATCTTTCTTCTTGATGAACAGTACTGGAGCACCCCATGGCGATACACTGGGTCGTATAAAACCTTTCTCCAATAGCTCCTCAATTTGCTTCTTCAGTTCCATCATTTCGTTGGGAGCCATCCTGTATGGGGCTTTTGATACTGGTCCAGCTCCAGGTACAATGTCGATCGCAAACTCCACTTCACGCTCCGAAGGCAATCCCTGAATCTCCTTTGGAAAGACTTCAGGAAATTCATTAACTACAGGAACCTCCTCGATGCCTTCCTCCACTTCTGTTTGAACAGAAAAGAATACCACATATCCCTGACATCCTTTCCGTAGACATTTTTCTACCTGAGCCTCTGTCACGAAGTTCAGTTGTACTTCTAAGCTCTGATCAGTGATCTTTGGACCAAGAACTAGGGTCTTATTTCTGCAGTCCAACATCACATTATTGGAGGATAACCAATTTAAACTGAGTATGACTTCAATCTCCTGGAAAGGCATACAGATCAGGTCCAGGGTGGTACTACAGTGCTCATAACGCACCACACTATTTAGACAGGCATCAGATGTGATCACCCTAGCATTGGTGGGGGTTTTCACCTTGGATCATCTCAGATGATCGCTGAGCATCCTCTCTAGTGAGTGCAAACACTCGTCCCGCCGTCCTTGGCCTTGGATCAGTTATAGCTTGAGGACATTCTCTAGAAAAATGTCCGGGCTTTCCGCAGGTGTAGCATACATTCTGGCCCATCAAACATGGTCTGTCACCATGATTCTTTCCACACTTTTCACATACTGGGGCCTTCGGATCCCTGTTATTGGATCTTCCGCGAAAATTTCCCTTATTAAGCCTCTTGGTCTGCCACGGGCGCTTTCTTTTCTTATAGCCGCTCCCACTGGCCGCTTCTTGATTCCGTCCGGCCTTATCAGGAGTCGCTTGATCTTTACTCCCAGATCTGGACAGCATTCTATGATTCATGCTGTTCTCAACGATTCGACATGCTTCCACAGCCTTATTGAACTGGCTGTATTGTTGGGGAGTTAACTTCTCCTTTAACATAGAATTCAGCCCTCGAATCATTCTTTCTGTCATCCAGCGTTTGTCATCCACTTGGCGTAGGGAAGTTGAATATTGAGATAGCCGGATGAACTTGGCCAAATATTCATCAAAAGCTTCTTTTTCTCCTTGCCTTAGCACAAGGAATTCAGCCTCCCTTTCATCTCTGACAGATTGAGGGAAATATTTCTTATAAAATTGCTCAAGAAATACTTCCCAGGTAACTGGAATATCTCTTGCTTGGAGAAGTAATTCTGTATTCTTCCACCATCTATCCGCATCCTTTTCCAATTGATAGATGGCCATTTGGGCCTTGGTTTCAGTCGGGCAGTCGAGGACCTTAAAGATCTTCTCTAATCTGCTGACCCAATTTTCTGCTACATGTACTTCAAATGTCCTTTCGAATATAGGAGGATTGTGTTTGCAAAATCGCACCATCCATTGTTGGATGCCAACTGCCTCCTCCCTTGATTCAACCCTTCTCTGGGGCTGTTCTGCCTGCTGTGGTACTTCTTCAGGTTCTCTACTAGTTGCTCCTGAAGGCTCTGGCGGTCTTAAATTATTTACAGCTGCTGCTACTGCCGCGGCTATGGCAGCATCTCTGTCTTGTTCATTTCATGCTTGAGCAGCTCTCATTTCTTCTATCATCTTTTGTTGCTGTTCTAATCGTTCTAGAATCATTTGATTAAGGTTTCCAGCCTCTCGGGGTTCCTCAGCTAGAATAGTTCTCCTTGTTCATACCATTTTGTTATACTTAAAAACAGAAGGAAATACAATAAATTTCATTTCACACATAATATACATACAGAATATATGTACATATCACAGTACCATTCTAGTCTTTTATACTCTAATTTTCTTAAACTTTATTCTAATGTATTCTTCTACTAGGTAGATCCAGTCGGATATGGTATAATATGATTCTCTATCAAAATACTAGTCCAACTCCGATCTCCAGGTAGGAGTCTTCGGCAATACGTCATTCATAATTTCTAGCCAAAACCCCATGGTTAACACATTTGAATCCCAGGCTTGATATATGGCTTTCACCCTTGTGATAAACTCCTGGTAGACCGAATAATCTTGATCTATGTTTTCGAACAGGGTCTGCCTCAACTCGTATAGTTGTCGGGCTAATGCTACCGAGCTCTCAAGTTGCTCTCTACTCAGGTTCCTCCCTGGGACCATTCTTACGATTAAACCTCCCAAATACATTTCTACCAGAGTCACTTCGGGCCTACTGGAACCTGGCGCATTACTCTGAACACGTACTTGGCTGGACCCTGAACTGTCTGTTATATTCAAGGGTACCGCACATATGGAAATGGCAGGAATAAGGCCTTCTGTTATCATCACTTCCTGATCATCAATTGGAAAGTTTGATCCTATCGAGGAACTATCCTCCTTAGAATCACCAGCTACTGGAGGTGTCCAGAGGTCAGAATCATTGCTTACTATCTCTTCTTCTGAACTATCTGAACTAGAGACCTCTGGTCTTAATTCCCATTGGTTTACCGTAGTTTCAGACCCAAATCTATGTCTAGCCATCCTACAAACACTACTTAGTGTCAATTATGACGGCTTTATCATGGTATATCTTTCTATAAATCATCTATTCAGAGTATTTCTTAAGCCAGAATCCTTTGCTCTGATACCAAAATGTCACATCCTTATATTTATACATCGTAGGGACCATTCAGTAGCACTTAAACCACTTTCAGGGTCATTGAAGTCTAAACACTTAATCTGGAATTTTATTCATATCGAGTACTGTTCACTGTGGCAAATTCCAGATGAGTGACCTGATTTTGAAAATTTATAACTAATTCTATAAAAATTGAAATGAAGTGGTTCAAATTGCTACATGAAGCTAACTCAAATATATTTCAGGGAAAAATCATTGGTTGACCAATCCTTGACAAATTTCACGTGGGTCAACGTTTCAATCTTACTGTTCATCCAATGACTTTCTCCTGAATCCAGCATTCTGGTCCCAACTTTAACAATTTATATCTTTTCGTGTATACATCCAAATTAGACATTCTATATATCAAATTAAATCTTAGTATGTCTACTTTTTACCCTAAAAATTTCGTACATTAATTCAATCATTTACTATTTTTAATGATTTATCAAACATGAATGGGTCTTCACGAGTTACTGTTCACTGAGCCTATTTTCAGCATTTAGTCTTTACATACTCAAGCATACAGCCAACACATATCAGTCATACAGGCCAGATAACAATTAATATCAAATAATCAACTGTTATAAATTAGTGCATGATTAACTCCCTCATATTTTATTACATCCTTTTCTGTCTAACAACCGGCAGGATAACTGCTACAATTCTTCTTTAGAAAGTAACCGATGTTGTACCGATTCGGTAATTCCCTTATGCGAACTACCATTCTACGTAGTACCCAGGAAAGACTGGATGAACCTGCTGGGTCCACTCACTTCCAGCCTCCTTAGACAGCACTACGTACACAGTACGTATCAGTTCCTTTCTTTGTTCCGTCTTCGTTGTTGGAATTTCGGCAGCCTACCGGCGTCTCTTAAGATTTCCAAATTTTATTTTGACAGAACCTCCCCTGTAATGTTATGTTTGGGAATGAGATTCAAAAGAATCCCAGTAACAACAATCATAACAAAATATGTAATGCAAAGTGACGGTGCTTGCTTGTGACTGTGTATAGATAAGTATGCTGCATGCTTCCATATTCAATAACATATGATCATAGCATTGGAATAGAGCTTCAAGCATAACATATAGGACAAAAATCAACCAAACAAAACAACACATCACAAAGACATTACATAAGAGCTAGGATTAGTTATTACCTCAAAAGCAGAGCTTCAGAACTTCCTTACTACTTCCAACTCCACCAGAACTTCCTTTCTTTCTTTCTTTCTCCTTCTCTCTCTTCTTTCTCTCTCTTTTCTTGCCAAAAACGTGGGATGCATAAAATGGGAGGGGAAGGGGGTATTTATAGCTTTAATGGATGGCATTCTTGTAATTTTGAAGCCAACTGAACATGTGGTCCTGGTTTTTCCTGGAATTTCCTATTTTCTTTAATTCTTTTTAGTGCATCACCCTGGACACCTCATGGGACACCTCATAGGACACCTCATAGGACACCTCACCACCCATATTCTTCATGTGACGAAATTTGGAGGTTCTGGAAGCTTTCCGGTCCAATCTGGTACCGGCCCGATCCATCGCCTCGAAAAACGTGCCATTTTCTAAATCTGATGTTTCTGAAGATCCTTTTTATGTCTACTGACCTCACATTTAGTATCTAGACCCTTTATATCATTAACTTTTTAATACTGGGTCCAGACTCAATTACAGATCCCCTGCGAAATGACCAAAATGCCCTTGGTGCCCTATCTTGTCCTATTTTAATCCCTAAGGGTAAAATCATCATTTCACACCTTTCTGGACCCGGTCAAAGCTTATACTGGCTCTAGTCAACCTTATTTAGACATGTCTTGACCTCTGGGTCTATCCAAAATGACTAGAATACCCTATATTCATCTGCTGCCCTTTTTGTACAACATAGGGGCATTTTCGTAATTTCGCACTTTTCCGGGGTTCTGCTGGACACTGGCCCACCTATCAGTCCAAGAGTCTTATTGGGCCTCTAATGGCGCCATTTTCAGGCTTCCTGGGTCCATTACCTGTATGGCACGCATTATGAGGAATCTTCCTTTAACACAATTCATTGAATATTTTAACTATTATTTACCGAGTATATACCTTTTTCGGACACCGGCTCTTTTTCCCAGATATAGTGTCCTACTGTGTTCAGGCATCCTTGGGGGTTATAACGGTCATCTGACCGAAGTCATCTGATCGCATTCAGCCTCTTTAAAAATACTGATAAATCTCCTACCCGGATCCCCGGAGGCCTCACACTCCATCTGGATTTTTTTATTTTGTGAATAAATTTTCCTACAGACCTCCTATCGGTATCCTGTCAGTTTCCCGACATCCGCCCATAAAGGCGCATCATCCTGTATTTTCCCACTTATATCTGAAATCTAGGGTATCCGGTATAAATTTTTATAACTTTTGGACGATCAGTCCATTTCTGGCTATCTGGAGTCTTCAAAAATTTTGGTATTAGGCTTGGTTACCCGGCGTCACCTGCCCTACCTTCTGGTAGAATCTGGGACTGAAATGCTGTCGGGCGGTGCAAACCACTTCTGGCCTATTTTCTTTAATTATACTTTAGCCCCAGGGAACTTTTCCTTCCTTATAATTAAGTCCCTTAATTTGGCTAAAATTACACTTTAAGACCCCATATTTTTGTCTACTTTTCATTCCTAACTTCAAACTTTCCATAATTGCATTTAGGTCCCTTAATTTCCTTTCTTTTGCAATTTAATCCTTTTCTTTACATAAAGGTACACATGTTTTTCCTGAAACAGAGCTCATATATTCCGTTTAATCTGTACATAGGAACCAGTACAGAAAATTAAGGATATTACACATACCATAAGATTCTGGCACATAACAGAAGGTTCTGGATCAGTAAGGCTCTGGTATTATTAGAGATTTGAACTAAGCGGTTCTCCCCTAGTAGAAGATATGGGGATGGTGTTCACTACTTAGCGACAGTGACACCCCGATAGATAGAATAGTACCCTATACCTTACAGCTTTACGGGATAATCTTCAAGGAAGTAGTTAGTCTTAGTTAGCCATTACTGCCGAGGTCTCGTGTTTCTTATCACGATGTGGTTGGACTAAGTAGGATAATGTCTGGGGAGTAGTTTCCTCTATGGATAGAGATAGAAGCTAACCTACCCCAGGTCAAGGGAAGTTGCCAAATATTATAGTAGTGATAATAATGAAGGTACCAACCTAGTTAAAGTTAATCAACTAGAGGATTGGTACAAAGCTTATAATCAAGCCATATAGTATAAAGTAATGAGATATGAAAGATTAGTTTAAGATAATGTTTAGAAGTAGATCCTCTATATGAGTAGATCTACATTACAAAAGAATTTGTTAAGCTAGTGTTTCCTGAACAAAAGAATAAATAGTTAGAGATAAGATGATGAATAAATAGAAAGCTGATGTTCCCAAGACAGGGGAACTACAGTATAGTCTAGAGTAGACTGAGACTAATAGAAAGAAAGAGTTAAGAGATAGTTGAGAGTTGAATGACTAAGAAGTTAACTCATGGATTGAAATTCGTGTTACAAAGAAAGAAGTTTATAATGTTTAAAGAGAGAAAGGCAGCCACAGTTTCAAAGATAAAGTGACTCCCTTATTCCCTATGTAAGAAAGGGTAATGAAAGGTTGAGTCTATACCCTAGTAAGAGGGTAATGTGGCAACCTAAGTTAGATGAATAGTTATTTTAGATTCCTAAATGAATGTTTGGAATCTAGTAGATGATGTGATAGAGGAAAGAATGTTCTAAAGTTTACTTAGTTAATTGTTCAATTGTAGTGTAGTTTGATGGATGGTTGAGCAAATTTATGTGATGATGTTATGGCTTATGTTGCCATAAGTTATGATGAATAGTTGCATCTCCTTGCAGTTGTCATATGATGACACGCATTTTAGAGTATGCTATGAACACTCCCCTCATGCAGTACATGTAGGGTAGAGTTTATGATGAGAAAGTTATGTTGCTCCCATACCACATGACATGCAATAAGAATGTACCCAGGATGATATATTGTCTTAGTAAGTGGGACAGTTGTGACAATATGATTGGGGTTACTTAGGTATTTCTATAGACTTGTAAATATAGTACTCAGGGCCATTTCTTATGTTAGGGATATAGCAAGTACCAAGAAGATGGTAGTGTTACAACTCTATCAAAAGAAATAGTATACAAAAAGAGCAAAAGATAGCAGTAAAGAGATTGTTTTCATATCACTCTTTAGATAAGAGTTGGATATGAAATAGATGGCTCTCAGATAGAGCTAGATTCAAATGAGTTCAGATCACTCTTAAGATAAGAGTTAGATCTGATACAGATTGCTCGCAGTTATAGCATAGTTCAAATGGCTCACAGTTAGAGTACATATTGAAATAGGAAGTTATGATGAGGCTATAGCAACATAATGCAATGGCAAGTGGTTAGACCATAATTGGTAAGCCACAATAGGGTAAGAAAGATGAGAAGGAACTCCTGAGTAAGAGGGAAAATAAGTAAAGTCTTGGTAAATAATATGGGCTACTGAATGTATTGTAAAATTTTTATTGAGTTATCAACAAGTGGAAGCAGTTAACCTTATAACATAGTCTGTTGGATGAGATCTTTCAGAGATGATGATACAGTACAACATAATCATAGAGGATTCTGGAAGGTCGCAGTTAGATCCTAGCATTGTTCAAGGGTCATAGTTAGATCCTAACAGCTTCAGAGTCACAATTAGATTCTGAAGAGGCTTACGGTTGATCACAGTTAGATCCTGAGGTCGCAGTTAGACCTAGCCTAAGGAAAGTAAGGAGCCATGAAGAAATGAGAACAGTACAATATCTCTCTAGAAAGATGAGTACCAAAGACAAAGTTAAGGTAAGGAGCTTCACGAGTTGATTAACTCCTCTTGAAAACCTATTTATAATTATTTTCCTCAAATAGCCTATATTATATATAGAATGAACTTAGTTTTTCTTAAACAAAGATGGAGTCCAAGTTCAAGTCTGAGTGCTGGTATTCAAAAAGTTTTGTAGAAGTATGCCTGAGGAATAGAGAAGAGAACCCTATATGTTTTGAGAATATAAAAGTATGAACAATAAATCTTTGAGATAAGGATAAAGAAGCTAAAATGTTAGCAAGACCCAGAGAAGAGGGTCTAAGATAGAATAAAGAAAGAACACAGTTATATGAGAAAGGGTGTAAATGCCACAAAAGTTTGACATAAATACACAAAGTTATGAAAGGTAGTAAGAAAAGTTAAGAAGAGCTAAAAATTTAAGAAAATGTTATGAAATGAAAGGGATATTCTCCTCAGAGAAAACTATTCATCTAAGTATGAATAGAGATTTGAAGCCCAATTTTAAGGGGAGGAGAAATATCATATCCCAATTTTTAGGCTTAGAAGCCCAGTATGTAGCCTAAAAAAGGAAGGCTACTAGACCCTATTGTGCAGTAGTCCTAGAAGTGTACAGATGATGTTCAGGGACTAAACTGCAAGAAAGTGAAAATTCAGGGAAAATAGTGAAAGTCCCTGTGGGCATAATAGAAAAGAAAGGGATATTTCTTGGGAACTGAACCACCAAAGTGCTTGGGCTTAGTTAGAAACCCAAGATAGTAATCCAAAAGCCCAAAAATGTAGGCCCAATATTTATAGAGTTTAAGAGATATTAAAATAATGTTTTAGTACTTTAACATAAAGAAAAGTTAACCGGTTAAAGATAGAACTGGGTAAAGTGATCAGATATGATTTAGACCATGAGGTGGCATGAAAGGTATCCTCATGGGACCCACAAGGTGCCACATGGCATGATTACAGGAAAAGAAGAAAAGTTAAGGACACATGTCATGAGATAGGAAAAAGGAGAAAAAGTAAAAAGGACACGTGGCATAATCTCGACCGCTTATTCCAGGGAAAGACTTTGAAATTCTTTGAAGAAGCTGAGTAAGCTGGTGAGGTATCCTAAGGGCCCTATCATTTGCACCACATACTGCCTAAGGTGTCCACTGAGGTGTCCTTGGATGATGTCATGTTGTTGAGTCATCAAGGAGGATGATGTCATCGTGATGATGCAGGCAAAGCTTCTTGAGGAAGCTAAGCAATCTAGGCCATTCGTCAGGATTCGATCTGAGCCATCCATTCCACCTCCCTCCACCTATAAATAGGACACTCCTTCCTCCAAGGAAGCCATGGCCAAGGAGCAAAAGAAAGAAGAGAAAGACACAAAGAGGGAAAGAGAAAGAAAGGAAAGAAAGGAAGGAGTTTTGGTGGAGCCAGGAGCAGTCTAAATAGCTTAGGCACTGAGCAGAGCTTAGGAATGAGGTGAGAAAGTTATTCTAATCCCTGCTTTAATAAAGTAGAGGATTTCTCTTAATGGTTAGAATAGAGAAATATCTCTATTAATAAGATTAGCTATAGATGGAAAGAAAGTTAGGTGAATGTCAGATTAAGGATATTACCCCAAGTGGAGTATGAGTTAAGTAGAGCTATACTGGATAATAATAAAGATATGATTATGCTGTGTATAGGCTCTGACTTATGAAAAGAAGGGACCTTAGAGACAAGGCTAAAGGCTATAAGGAAAGGTTACACGCCAGGTAGTGAACTTATCCTAAACTTGTATGTATTGAATGTTATGCTTGATGTGCTATGGCTTTATTGAATTATGTTGTACATGTGCTTATGTATGAAGCTCTATTCCTATGATTACTTTAGCCAATTGTATTTCATATGTTATGTGGAAGCACGCACATTACACAATGTTAATACTTTTACAAGCAAGCACAAGTATATATATTAATGCATGCATTATTTAGTACTGTTTTCTATTGAGATTTCCCCAGAAATCTCATCCCCTTCCATATGATCCCAATCCCATAGGTATGTTAGAAGAGGATTGAAGAATCATGGAGAAAAGCTGAGGACTGGATAGTGCAGATGTTGGGACCAAAATGTTGGAATCAAGGAAAAATGCTGGATGAACAGTAAACTTCGAACATTGATTGACGTTGACCTGGTCAAGGCATGGTCAATGAGTTATTTTTTCCTGAAATAGCATTATGTTAGATTCGTATAGCAATTTGAACCACTTCATTTCAATTTTTCTAGAATTAGTTATTATTTTTTGAAGTCATGTCACTCTACTGGAATTTACTCAGTGAATAGTACTCGATAAGAGTAAAATTCCAGATTGAGTAATTTGACTTCAATAGCCTTAAAAGTGGTTCCAGATGCTACCATTTGGTCCCTAAAGAGGTATGAAAAGAAGGATCTTACACTCTCTATAGTAATGGACATAGTAAAGTTATGAAAGATGTGAATAATATGAGAAATTCCTAAGTGATAGAGAAAATGAGTAAAGTCCTAATAGATAATATTAGCTTCTATGATCATTTTTGGGGAATTATCTATTGAGTTAACAACTAAGTGGAAGTGGCTAACCTTGTAATTTTGTCCGTTGGTTGTCTTCCAGATATGAGAATGCAGTACAACATAATCACAGTAGATTCTAGAATATTGAAGTTAGATCCTATCATGGCTCATAGAGAATAGAATTCTAAGGTCGCAGTTAGATCTTGAAGAGGCTTACGGTTGATCGTAGTAGATCCTGAGGGTCGCAGTAGACCTAGCCTAGAGAAAGAAAGTATTGAGCCATAAGTACAATATTTCTTTGGAAGGACGAATACCAAGGAAAAGGTTAAGGTAGAGAAGCTTCACAAGTTGGTTAACTCATAACAGAAAGAGTACCCATGATGTTAATTTCATATAGCCGTATTACTATTATGGACTGAACTCATAATCTTCTTACACGAAAAAGGAATTAAGGGATCAGAGTTAAAGTTTTTAGTCATGACTAACCGATATTTATGAGTCTGTAGATAATATGCATAAGGAAGAGAATGGTAAGAGACTATAACCCTTATGTCAAGTCCAGATAAAATGGATTTGAAAAGAAATATTTAGAAGAGTTTTCTCAAAAGCTAGAAAAGCTATAAGTTAAAGAGAATGTTAGACTTATGGTATATCAGAATACGTCATGACAAGGTAAGATAGACCATGATATAGCCAAATTTGGCCAGATATGCCATAATATGGCCTGAAAAATACATAACAAGATACATTGTGAGAAATATGTAATGTGATCCATAATGAGAAATATGTATTGAGAAGTACAATATGAAGTGGCTTTATAGCTAGCTTTATAAACAGATAGAGAGGCTCCCTTTTTGAAAGGGATAAGATGTTTGAATGTTATGTTACAGATGAAATAGGAAATGAGAGGTTACACTCCTTGCATGAAATGCCAAGCATTATGTTATGTTTGTAAAATATGCTTAAGCTCCAAGTGTTAGAGCAGTGCAAGCTCCATGTGATAGAGCTATGCAAGCTCTGAGTGTTGGAGCTGTGCATAATAAGAAAAGGAATTATTGGGCTTCGATATTAGAGCTTTGCATTCATGAGCAGGTATATAGTCCTACAACATGTTGGCCAAGCATTATGCATGTTAGAGTATGTGTGTCATATCCCAATTTTTAGGCCTAGAAGCCCAATATATAGCCTCAAAAAAGGAAGGCTACTAGGCCCTATTATGCAAGAGTCCCAAAAGTATACAAATAATGTTTAGGGACTAAATTGCAAGAAAGTGAAAATTTAGGGAAAATAGTGAAAGTCCCTGTGGGCATAATGGAAAAGTAAGAGGTGTTTCTTGTGAACTAAGCCACCAGAGTGCTTGGGCTTGGTTAGAAACCCAATATGACATTTAAAAGTCCAAAACGTAGGCCCAGTGGTTATGGGAGTTTAAGAGGCATTAAAATAATATTTTAGTTCTTTTCCATAAAGTAAGGTTACCCGGTTAAGGATAAAACTGAGAAAAGTGATCATATATGATTTTAGATCATGAGGTGGCATGAAAGGTGTCCTCATAGGACCCACAAGGCACCATATGGCATTATTACAATAAAAGAAGAAAAGTTAAGGACACATGTCATGAGATTAGAAAAGGAGAAAAAGTAAAAAGGACACGTGGCATAATCTCGACCGTTCATTCCAGGAAAAGGCTCTGGAATTCTCTGGACAAACTGAGTCAACTGGTGAGGTGTCCCAAGGGCCCCACCATTGTGGCACATACCCCTGAGGTGTCCTTGGATGATGTCATAATGGTGAGTCATCAAGGAGGATGATGTCATCATGATAATGCAGGCAAAGCTTCTTGAGGAAGCTAGGCAATCTAGGCCATTCATCACAATTTGATCTGAGTCATTCATTCCACCTCCACTTATCTATAAATAGGTCACCCCTCCCTCAAGGAAAGCCATGGCCAAGCATGGCATAAAGGGGAGAAAGAAGAGAGAAAGCGAGAAAGAGAGAAAGAAAGGAAGGAAGAGAAAGAAAGGAAGGAGTTATGGCGGAGCCAGGAGCAGTCCAAGGAGCTTAGGGACTGGGCAAAGCTTAGGAATGGGATAAATAAGTTATCTAATCCCTGCTCTAATAAAGTAGAGGATTACCTTAATGGTTAGAATAGAGAAATATCTCTATTAATAAGGTTAGCTATAGATGGGAAGAAAGTTAGGGGAATGTCAGATTAAGGATATTACCCCAAGTAGAGTATGAGTTAAGTAGAGCTATACTAGATAATAATAAAGATATTATTATGCTATGTATATGCTCTGACTTATGAAAAGAAGGGACCTTATAGATAAGGCTAAAGGCTAGAAGGAAAGGTTACACGCCAGGTAGTGAACTTATCCTAAACTTGTATGTATTCAGTGTTATGCTTGATGTGCTATGGCTTTGTTGAATTGTGTTGTATATGTGCTTATGTATGAAGCTCTGTTGCTATGATTATTTTGGCAAATTATATTTCATGTTACATGGAAGCACACACATTACGCAATGTTAACACTTTTACAAGCAAGCACAAGTATATACATTAATGTATGCATTATTTAGTACTATTTAGGAATGAGGTAAGTAAGTTATCTAGTCCCTGCTCTAATAAAGTAGAGGATTGCTCTTAATAGTTAGAATAGAGAAATATCTCTATTAATAAAGGTAGCTAAAGGTAGAAAGAAAGCCTGGGGAATGTCAAATTAAGGATATTACCCCTAGTTAAGCATGAGTTAAGTAGAGATATACTGGGTAACAATAAAGATATTATTATGCTATGTATAGGCTCTGACTGATGAAAAGTAGGGACCTTAGAGCCAAGGCTAAGAGCTCGAAGGAAAGGCTACACGCCAGGTAGTAAACTTACCTACTTGTATGCTTATATTGCTTGGATATTTTATGTGCTGGTTACTTACCTTAATGATGTGAGGTATGTATGATTAAGTAATGATCTGTTTCTTTTTATACTATGGCCATATGTTATAATTAAGTAACATGGAAGCATGTATGTTATCATTATGCAAGCATGATCATTAAGTACACACATAGTAACATCAAGCATATAGTTGCATACATTGTATGGTTTCTGTTTGTTACTGAGATTTCCCCAGAAATCTCACCCCTTCCATGTAATCCTGATCCCACAGGTTTATGATGAGAGAGGATTGAAGAATCATATAGAGAAGCTGGGGATTGGATAAATGCTAGAATCAGGGAAAAATACTAGATGAACAGTGAACTTTAGACATTTACTGATGTTAACCTGGTTAAGGCGTGGTCAACAAGTTATTTTTTCCTGAAAGGTTATTATGTTAGCTTTGTGTAGCAATTTGAACCACTTCATTCCAATTTTTCTAGAATTAGATATGATTTTTTGAAGTCAGGTCACTACTCTAGAATTTACACAGTGAATAGTACTCGCTAAGAGTAAAATTCTAGATTGAGTAATTTGACTTCAATAGCCTTAAAAGTGGTTCCAGATGCTACCATTTGGTCCCTAATATGTAAGAAAAGGAGGATGTTTCAATGTGCTCCTATGTGCTTCTATTTAGTAGTAAAGTAAAGAAAGAGAGAATAATGACATAATACCTCTCTCTGTATTATGATGAGTTATTAAAGATGATAAGAAGAAAAGAAGTACGATGATATGAAAAGGATATATAAAAAGGTTTACGGATGTTAAGAAAATTCCACTAGATACTCAGAGAAATAATAAGAGATACGTGTTAAAGGTATGATGAGTAGTTGATAAAAACACCATAATACAATAGTATTCAAGAGAATTTTATATGAAAGAAATGGACACTACTCACAAATTCAAGATTTTAAGGTGTCCCTTGAGCTGTCCTTTATGATGATGTCATAATTATCTTTTTAGAAAAAGTTAAATTCAAGATTAAATGTGGGCCTTTAGATCAAATAGTAACCAAATTAATCTTGGCCATTGATTTTCACCAAGATTTTTCTATAGATACCCCCTTCATTTCTGCAGCAAACCGTGAGCCATGGATACCTTGGGAAAACTCTTGCAAAATGAAAACTCAAGCAAAGATAAAGAAGATTCAAGGTTCCAAAGTTCAAGCAAGCTAGATATTAAAGGTAAGTAATCTCTCCTAGCTTATTTTTTTTTATTTGGGAGCTTAAACTTAGGGTTTTCATGGGGAAAAAGTTGTGTTTTCTCTAAGGGGAGGGGCTGCCCAAAAACCTTAGATGAAAGGGGAAAGAAGAAATTAAAGTTAGAAACATATGATTGAAGCTTAAACAAGCTAGTTAAGTGGTTGGTTGCTGAATTAAATTGATATTCTTGACTTTGCCATGGTGTACTCTATTCGGTCTACACTGTTCATTATGGAAGAAAATGGAATTTCAATTATTTAATGCTTCCATTGAGTTTATATGATGATTTTGTGTAGGATTGGAAAGGTTTTGAACCTTGGAAACATTAAAATCTCAAGGTTATAGTATTTGAAATTCCTCACAGTTACTGTTCACTCGCATGAACAGTATTTTAGTATTTCATGATTTTGATGCTTCCAATGGTTTTAAAATGAAAAGTTGTGTGGGGTAAAGTGGAGAAACAAGTATGGGAAGCATTAGAATCAAAATGAGAATTTTTGAAAGAATTGTATGCTTATGTTCAGTTCTGTACAGCAGGCTATGAAGGAGCTGGAATTTCATGATTCTAAGCTCATAAATGGATTCAAAAGATGAAATTGTGTAGGATAAAGTCAAGACATCAATTGGTTCAAGAGCCAAGTGGATTAGTGAATATTAGAGAAAGTTATGACAATAAAGAGTGTAACAAAGTTAGTCTTGAACATGGTTAGAGTTCATGAGTCCTAATGAGTTATGTGATGAATATGAATGTGTTTAGGACCTTGAAACATCCAAGAACATGTTGGTAAGTGATTGACATAAAGGCTGTTGGAAAGCTAGGGAGCAAATGCTAAAGATCAAGAGGAAAGCTTAAGTGCATGGTAGTGAACTTACCTCTTTATGTGCTTGATGTGGTATGCTTATGTGTTGACATGTATATGATATTTAAATGATGTTGTGACATGATTAATGATGTTCAATGTATTATGAATAACATGTTTTCCATGGCCATGCACTTTATGTAAGAGTATATAGCATCATAGCATGTCACTAATCAAAGAAAGTTTAATGAAATTACATATCATGCATTAGCATCCATCTTGCATATTTAAGTGGTAATGTTTGCTATTGAGATTCCCTAGAATCTCACTCTCCCATAACCAACCAATTTAGGTCAAGCATGATGGAAAAGGTATGCATGGAGAAGAGCTAAAGAATGGAAGAAGGAAGTGAAGTATTCAGATTTTAGCATATACTATGAATTGTCCATGTATGTAAATGCCATGTAAGGTGTGTATTTATATGATGAAGCTAGTTGAAAAAATTATGGCATGTGTACATGATGTATATAAATATTCAGAAGTTTATTTGATGGTTTATGTATGCTTGAATAATTATTGAAAGTGAAAGAAAAGAAACTGAAATGGTAAAACGTAGGTCCTAAAGCAATTTTGTTGTGGCTTCAGTTTGACCTAGCAAATGAAGGAATTAGTTCACAAAATTTTATAAGCGTGTAGCACACATCCATAGCTTTAAATTCATAGGTAGAACGTGCCATTTGGATGTGTATAACAAGAGAAATGAATTTCCAAAATAAGGGACCAGGATATATTTCTAGAGTTTTTGACCAAATAAACAGTAAAATTTAATGAATAAACTGTATTAATTGGCTTGTCATTTTGTCTGGAAATTATTTTTCCCTTAAATTTTAAGATGTTATCTTCATGTATCTTTTTGAACCACTTCATTTTGATTTTTCTAGAATTAATTATGATTTTTTGAAGTTTATTGTGTAATCTGGAATACCATATGAACAGTAACCCGAGAAAGAGTAAAATTCCAGATTTGGCTAATGGACTTCCAAGGTCTTGTAAGTGGTTCTAAATACTACAAAATGGTCCCTAATATGTATGAAAGTAAGGATGTTACAGAAGGAGATGGAATTTCAATGATATAATGCTTCCATTGAATTTATATGATGATTTTGTGTAGGATTGGATAGGTTTTGAACCTTGAAAGATTGCAATTCCAAGTTATAGTTTTTGAAGTTCTTCTCTATTACTGTTCAGTCAAATGAACAGTAATTGGAATTTCAAGATTTTGACGATTCTAATGGTTTTAAAATGAAAATTTGTGTGGGATAAAGTAGAGAAACAAGTATGGGAAGCAATTGAATCAATATGAGAATTTTTGGAAGAATTATGCATATTTTTCAAATCTATCTAGAACAATGCATAGGATCTGGAATTTCATGATTCTAAGCTCATAAATGGATTCAAAATATGAAATTGTATAGGGTAAAGTCAAGACATCAATTGATTCAATGGCCAAGCCCATTAGTTATGATTAAGGAAAGTTAATGTAGTTAAATGAGCTCAATGTTCAAGAGAAAGTTAGATTGTAATAAATGAAGGATTATGTGATGTTAAGATTTGATTGTGGACTCTAAAGTGGTAGCCACACATCCAAGAGAAGTAAGAAGGAAGAGGCAAAGTTAAAGTGAAAGAGATCAAGCAAGTGAGGTAGTAAACTTATCCTAAACTTGTACGTATTGAATGTTATACTTGGTTGCACTATGGCTTTGTTGAATTGTGTTGCATATATGCTTATGATTGAAGCTCTGTTTCTATGATTACTTTGGCCAATTGTATGTCATATGTTACATGGAAGCATGCACATGACACAAAGTTAACACTTTCACAAGAAAGCACAAGTATTTACATTAATGCATGCATTATTTAGTACAGTTTGCTACTCAGATTTCCCCATAAATCTCACCCTATCCATGTAATCCCAATCCTAACATGTTCATGAATGATGAAAAAGGATGAAGAAGCATGAAAAGAAGTTAGGGATTGGATAATTTAAATGTTATATGATGAATGTATAAATGGTTGCAAGTAATGATGTTGTATGTCATGTTTGAGCCTCAATGTTCATGATATAATGAAAATAGAAAATGATGAGATAGATGCATGAATTTTACATAAATTTAGTTAATTTGTCAATCTTCATTTTGACACCAAGAACACCTTATTTTGATGTCTGTACAAAGAGAACGATTTTTCCAAAATAAGGGACTAGAATTTGTTTTCACCATTTTTGACCAAATGAACAGTAATTTTTGACGATTAAACTGTACTAATTCGCTAAGCATTTGGTAAGGAAATTATTTTTCCCTTAAGTTTCAAGATTTTATCTTCACGTAGATTTTTGAACCACTTCATTTTGATTTTGCTAGAATTAATTATGATTTTTTGAAGTTCATTATCTAATCTAGAATACCATATGAACAGTAACTCAAGAAGAGTAAAAAATCTAGATTTAGCTAATGGACTTCCAAGGTAGTGTAAGTGGTTATAAATGCTACTGAATGGTCCCTAATACGTATGAAAGTAAGGATGTTTCAAGTCCCGACCAAAGTTTCCATAAGTCACGATGTCATTTCGTCTGGGAAGTTTCTCTGTGTTTATAGGTCATGACCAAAACATGGATCTGGTGGTGACTAAAAGAGACAACCGTTGACGCTGTGCTTTTTGAATTAGGTCATGTGAGAATAAAAGGAGGCTGAAGCTGCATACACAAAAGGAGGTGGGGTTTTGACCTGATTAGGCTAAAAAGCAGTACTCGAATCCTCTCTACACCTTCTCTACAACCTACACACTCATCTTTCATCTTTCTGCACCTTTCCACAGATTCTCACATCTTTACACCATTAACCCATCACCTTTTTCTGCTTTCTTCATGGCATCATATCTGGACAATGATTGCAGCACAGTAGGAGTCATGAGAGGCTAAATCCTTAGTCTCTTGATTATGGATTTGATATCTTGAGGTCATAGACTGCACTGCACGGGGAGTTTCTGTTTTGATCTCACCTTTTTCATATTTTGAAACTTCTAGATCTAGGGTTTTCATTGTATGAGTAGGGATAGGATATCGATCAATTATTCTGAGATTAGGTTTTGTAATTGAATTTGGATTTTTTGGATTTTGGTTTAATATGGCTTTTTCAGTTTTGATTTCTGTATGATTGGGTTTTTATCAACGATCGTTGCTAACTAATTCTGTTCCTTGAAATCTATGGTCATTGATCGATAATCAATCTGAGGACATCTTCTTCTTCTGATTTAATTACATGCTAAGTGGTTTTTAATAGTTCATTAAGAGTTTTAAACTAGCTTTGATAAAAGGAGTTAAGAATTATTAATGCTCTAGACTCAATTGATCGATTGAGGTTTTATTTAAGACTTAGTGATTTCAAAATTCCTATAGCTAATTAAGAGCAAGGATAGATAGTCCTCCATTATCAAGAGTCTTTTATAACATATTTATTTCACAATCCACTGAATTTCCATCTTAATCAAAAATATAAAAATATTTACTTTATTGAACCCTTATTTTATTGCATCAAAAATCAATCAAACCCCAAAACCCATTTTACTTTCACTTAGGTTTTCAATGGTTTTGTCACCTATTTGCTAGTTTTCCAATAAAAAGCTCTTTGAGAAAAATGATAGGTTTGTGCCTTATACTACATTAATATAGTGTAATTACTTTCAATTTTAATGAGTCAGACGATGACAATCCGTGCTCTAAATTAATGGTGCCATTGCCAGGGAGCCAAGTAATTGGTTCATTAGCAATTGGTTGCTAGGGAGTCATTTTTTGGTTGAATTTTAATTTTTGTTGTTTATATTGCATAACATTCTACATTTTTCTTTTCTTTCAAGTTTCTGCAAATTTATTCTCTGTGAAATCCAGTCACAATCTAACCACATTTCAGTCGTGACTTCAAATCCAATTTTAAGACCTTTTACTCTCTGTGAACTCTAGTCGTGACTGTTTTAGAAAATTTCCTCTCTGTGACTTTTAGTCGTGACTCGTAACCAAATTTTCAGAACATTTATTCTCTGTGTAATTGGGTCGCAACCTGAACACCATTGTGTCGTGACTAGTTGAACTTTTTATGCTAACAAACTTCTGTGTCTGATTCTAATCGCTTGCCTGGTTTTTATTGATTGTTCCTATGTTGCATGCATAAAAGAACTAAACCATTAATGCCTTTTGAACCTAAAATTAAGAGACAATTGAGGAAACTAAGGAGAGAATTTAGAGAAGAGGCAAGATCAATAGAATCTAGTTCACCCTCTAGTGTCCCTGAATATGAAATTGAACGCGATTTAGAGATTCCATTAAAAATTTCTAACATGGCTGAGATTAATCCTAATGGGCATGATGGGAATAATAGAAAAGGAGAAAATGAAATACCAATGAATGTAAAAGATAATAGAAGTGTGAGGAAAATAAATCATTCGCATGTGAATTATGGTCCTTATGGCTTTTAAACTGAATAGGCCAATTCTAAACATAAAGGAGCTTTAATTGCAACCATACCTAAATTTCATGGTTTTGCAGGAGAATGCCCACATCGACACTTACAAACCATACATATGATTTGCTCTTCGATGAAGCCTCCATTGACTATATTAGATGATGTTTTAAGGAGGTGTTTCCATTTTACTTTTGAAGGGAAGGCTAAGGAGTGGTTATACAATCTACCAACTCATATTTTCACTCTTACATGGGATCAGTTGAAGCCAAAATATTTAGAATAGTTTTTCCTGGCCTCGAAGATAACTCAAATGAAGAAGGAGATTACAAACATTCTATAATAGGATAGAGAGTCATTACATGAATATTGGACAAGATTTATCAATTTGTTAGCTCATCGTCTGCATCACAACATGACAAAGGCTAATCTAGTAGACATTTTCTTTGATGGTCTACTCCCTCACAATCAGGGGTCCTTGAATACAGTAGTAAATGGCTCTTTCTGAGATATGACTCTACAAGCAAGTTAAGAGTTATTCTATAAGATGGCTAATGAAGACCATCATACTAGGGATCTAAGGAGAATGCCCTCATTATCTTCGGGTAACTCAAATGAGATCTTAGTAGAAATAGCAGCTTTGGGAAACTAAATGGAAAAGAGGATGAATTTAATTGAAAGAGAGCTACATTCTGCAAAGCAAGTTCATGTAGTAGGAACCTCACAAGCACTAGTTACAAGATGTGATTCATGCGGTTCAATGATACATGTTACTAGTATATGTGACAGATAGTATAAAGAAGTAGTAGTAATGTAGTGAGAGAAAATCAATACCAGAAGAGAGACCCATACTCTAACACATATAACCCTGGTTGGAGAGACTACCCAAATTTTAGGTGGGGATGGGGAAAATAGGTCAAACCATTTCTAAGGAGGTGGTGTTTCCTCAAGCAACTACCAAAATAATGCAGGGTCTATAGTTCTAATACACCCTAATGCTTTAGTGGCATCTAGACCAGATAAGACTTCTCAGTTGTTGAAGAGTATGACTGCATAAATGGACAACATGGATGGTAGAATGACCAATATAGACTATAAGCTCAAGAGAATGATGGTCAATTCACCTTTATAGCCTCAATCCTTTAAAGTATGCAGAAGTATAATGCTGATGTGTATAGGAAACATAAGGAGATAAGTTCCTAGAATGCAGATGTTACAACTCATTTAACTCAAGTCTCCAATATAGTGAGTGACATACAAACGAAGATCAATGGCAGCATACCTTCAAATATTATCATTAATCCAAAGGGTTTAAATGCCATATCACTCAAAAGTGGAATATAAGTTTGATTTAAGGAAAATGAAATAGCAAAGGAGGATATGGAAGATTATAAAGTTGAAAATTTAGCAATGTTACAGATGAAGGTTGGGAAATCAAAAGAATAACAACTCTTGATCAAGAAGGTAACCCAAGAGGAGAACTCACAAGCACATGAGGAAATACTAGAAAAGCAAGAAGAGGAAGTGACAATTCTAAGTCCAGCATACAAGGGAAAGCAAATTGAGGAGAAGGCAGAGTCAAGCAAGCAAGGAGCCTCTATGCATATAGGTAAGGAGGTAAGTATAAAGGATATCTCTTTTCTTAAATCTTATTTTGCTGGAAAGAAAAATATTAATTATGAATTTGCAAAAGATTCTTTTAATCTCTTCAATAAGTTAGAAATAAGCATTCCTATGTTGAACTCCTAAAGAGAAACCCTAAATATGCTAAGTTTTTAAAAGAGTTGTGTGATGATAAGAAAAAGTTTAGGCCTCGTGAGAGAATTTAGGTGAGTGCTAATGTATCATCACTTTTTAAGGCTGAATTACCAGTTAAGTACCAACACCCAGGATCTTACAAAATCCCATGCACTATAGGAAATGTTCATATTAAGGGAGCGTTACTAGATTTAGGGGCTACCATTAATGTGATGCCTTAGTCAGTATACTTAGCCTTAGGTATTAAAAATCTTAGAGACACAAGTATAGTGCTCCAATTAACTAATAGATCAATTAGGTACCCTAAGGGAATTCTAGAGGATATTCTAGTGTAGGTTAAGGATTTAGTGTTCCCATCTAAATTTTATATTCTATACATGTCCAGTGAACTAGTGAATGAGAGCACTTTGATCCCATGTAGACCCTTCCTTCAAACCTTCAAGACAATCATTAGTATGAAGCATAGTTTTATTACAATGGAAGTTGGAGGACATGTAGTAACTTTAAATTTGAACGAAGCAATGAAATATTCTTTTGATAATTCTGTTTTTGTTGATTTTAATGCTATTGATTATGCTGTTGAAGAGACTATGGATAAGCATGAATTGAATCTACATGATGAGTATGATCCTGTATTCCCATCTAACCTTGATATAATTTAATCATTCTCTAGTGATAATATTTTTGGAAAGGAATTTGTGAGTATTTTACAAGAATACAAGATATTGTGGAAGCTGGAAGTGGAACAAACAAAGAGGGTCGAGCTTATGTGACCAAAAGTCATGACATTAGGACCTCAACGTCGCCACAAGATATGAACATGATAAGGGAGAGACTCTGTGTGCAATGGAGTCATGACAGGATGATTATATGGTTGTGACCAAAAACTCTCGAGACATATAGTCGCGACATGAAGATGAAGAAGTCACAACTAAATATCAGGATGCTGAGGAATAGGCTCCCTTTGATCCCAAGTCATGACTAAATGACAGTTATGTCATGACCAAACGTTTCAAATATACCCATTGTGATTTTAAGTCACGACGAGAAGTTGAAGATAAGCCTGAGACGTCGTGACCATAAATAGCATACACAGCCAGTGAATCTCAGATTCCTTCAATTTGACATTCCACTATTTTGGTTAAAGGACCAATATGTTGTAACTCCATTCCTCCTCACTCACATTCCAAAATTACCTCTCATACCTTAAGATTCTTAAATAATTTGATCTATACTAATGATACACGTATGAAAGAGAGTGATCTCAACTATGTTACAATTGTATACCAACCTCAACTTGGTACAACATTTGAGAAAGTAGGTGACAAAATAAAGAATCTAAACAAGCTGGATAAGAGCGATTTCAATAAATATACAGAGAATTTAAAGGGAACACCACCCAAGTTTGTTACTTCTACATACCAACTACAGTTGGGAAAGTTCAAGTTTAAAGGGGAAAATTCAAGACAAATTTGGATGGACTTCATGATATAGTCAGAGTACATGATCTTGAGATGCTAAAATGGAGGGAGAAGGCAATAGGAGAGACTTTTTTGATCACACAACCATTCCCTAAAGTCTTATGAGTCCCCACCGCCTCCCTGAGGCTAGGTTATCCCTTTCCTCTATTTTTCAAATGTAATTATCAATTATGAATATCTTGTTGCATATGACGATTTGATGATTAGAAAGGGATGAACTAGTAGAAGTAATAGTTAATTTTCTTTGCTTGATAATTCAATAGGATAATATTTCATCATAATTTGTTTCTATTTTTGAATAATACCCCTGTGTTACCCATGTGATGTTTCTTCAGTGATGGTTATCTAATGTGTGACATACTCAATTGCATGCTATAGTTTACCTATCTTATCATCTTTGCTTTCTTTGTATTACGATGTATGATTTGAATGTGACTGTGTGCTTTTTTATTGAATTTACATTGAGTTGTGTGTTAGTTTATTGTGGGAGAAATTTATTCTGCTGACAGTGAGGACACTATCAAGTTTAAGTGTAGGGGAGATGTTATTGTTTCTGTGATAATTAATACAAATTCTTCCATTAATCCAATATTTCATCATAAAATTTTTCATTTTTGATTTTAATGAATGATGAATTGCTGAAAATTGGATCCCTACTTTAAACTGTTTTGCGGTTATCTAAAAAGGTTTCAGTGTAAAAGATGTTTTAGGCTTTGAAAAGCATTAAGTAGTAGTCTCTGTGGGTTTTTGTCTCGACCTATGTGTTTTATGGTCGCGACCTAACCTAGAATTTTGTACTTAATATGCTCTCTGTGAAAATCAGTCATGACATGAGTGCATTAGGTTACGACATTATCTCTCTGTGTACTTTTGTCTCAACCTATGTGCTGTATGGTCATAACTACTTATCGTAAGTTTAGGGTAAGCACTCACCATGAAATTGGGTCATGACCTTCGCTACTTCAAGTCGCGACCTAAGTGTGAAAATGTTCACTTACCTTCTCTTTGCTTTATGCAATGTTGCATAGAAGGATTCCTTTTAAGCTACTAAAGTTTTTTTTTTATAAATCATTCATTACCCTCTTATTTTCAACCTTTTTCATGAATAGTTTATAGAAACCATTGTCACACTTGAATTTTTAGACATAGAAACTGCATTGGAAACACTCAAGTTTTTACTGTTAAATTTGGGATTATTACATGATTTTGAGTGATTACTTTGGAACTTTTAATCTGTTATTCAAGAGGGTTTCCGATTGTGATAAGTGTTATAATGCTTAGTGAATGATGAACATTGTTTGAGACTTAAGCTTATGAGCATTTTAGATGAAAACCTTAGTTACAAGGATTCTCAGCCTAAATTTCTATATTGAGTGGTTATTCAATTGGTTATATCCTCCAGAACTTGTCTTACCTTTGAGTTGGAAATTACTTGCGCATTTATGTTATTGAATATGATAGAAACATTCATTTCTAAACCATTTTCTTCCCAAACATAAGCCCATCACACATTATCTCCATAGTCACCCCCTTTGAGCCCATCACTTTTATTTTTCCATCATAGAAAGTTATATATGCATGACACCCTTTTTGATATAGACTTTTACTCATGTCAGAAAATTATTGTTATTGTGATATTGTGCTACATCTTTTATATATAAGGTGCCAAAAAAAGAAAAAGAGAGAGATGTTGTAAGAAAAATTGAAGAAAGAAAAGAGGAATAAATTAGGCACTATTATCAACTCCTATTAGCATAATTACCACATCTACATCTCAGAAGACATGAATTCATGCTATATATTTATCATGACGTGCATATGGTACTTTCTATCCTTCATATTCCATTCCACGTGGCATATCTCCATCATTTCACCCTTAAAAGACCTCTTGATTCTTTGCATAAGTGTTGTATAGTTGATGAGATTTAGAGCCATTACAAGCATTATGGTAGGATGTTTTTCCAAATTGAATATGAGTAAAAGAACCCTAACAATGAGAGGCCATAGAGAGCTAAACACTTACATCCTTAGAGAGAATATATTGCGCTCATATAGTTGAGGTTGGTTTCAATTAGTAGTTGATTACCTAGCATTGTTCATATTATCACCTTTGTGTCACATCCTTAATTTCAACCTTAGTTATACTCAATTGGAACCCATTTAGACCAATCACATAACATTTAACATTAAAAAGATGTATTTTCAAAAGTTGGTCTCTCGGATACTGTCCATGCTACTGTTCATTTGGTAATTCTAGAACATGTATCCATCTTTGAAAAATCATAATTAAATATAAAAAAATCAAAATAAGGTGGTTCCAATTTCTAATAAAACATGTTTCATTCAAAATTTTAAGGAAAAATATAAAATTGAGGTTTCCTTGGCCAAATGGAATCAGTTTATTCATTGAATATCACTGTTCATTTGGTAAAAACTGAAAGTTCCAATTTCTTGGCCTAAATTCAAAAATTCATTTCTCTTTGGTTACTTGTCCAAATGAGACTTGTTACCTATGGATTTAAAGCTCTAGACGTCCTATTTAATCCCACAAATGTTCATAGAAAAACTCATTCATTTTCCATATGATATTCGCATTAAAACCTCACTGGCTCTAAATGCTTGTTTTATCTCATTTCCAGATCTTAACTCCAATTTATAAAAATCATAACAAATCGAATACTTAACCAATTGAGGTATTCTTAGTTTTCATTTAAATATATGTATCTTAAATATAATCATTCCAAATTTCAAGTTCAAACTCATTGATTGAAGTATTGTAAATATCGTCAAAAGGTCACAGACTCAGAACACCAACACATGAACATTCAATATACATTCCAGCATATGCTTCCAAATGTCAAGCAACTCATTTGACTTATTACAAATGTCTAACCATCCATTCTTACCCTCTTTCCTTGAGAAATCTCAGCACCTAAAACATGGTTATGCATATGGAAGGAATGATATTTCATGGAAATCCCAATAGCAAGTTAGACAAATCATAATATCATGCATGAATAATTGGATGCTTAACATGTTATCATGAGATGGGAGCTACTTCATAATGGTATATAAGCCAACTCTAACATACATATTTTCATGACATAACTTGCAAGGATTTGCAATCATTCATACTTCATCATCAACAAGATGACACATTCTCATGCTCAACCAAACACCATAATCAACAAGCAAGTAAGCAATTAAACAAACATGAAACTATAGTTAGGTATTCTTGCTACCTCTTAGCTATCCTTCACAAGGTATTCTTGAAGTAGTTTCTTTCCTTCACAAATATCAAAACCTAGCCATTACAAAATAATATCAAGTTACAATTCAACTTGAAACCAAATCCAAGACTAGGTTTTCACTAACTTGCTTTATTTCTTCCTTTTATGTTTCATACTTCCATCTTTCCAAAATAAACTCTCATAGTTCATTTATACATAATTTTTCATGTAGAATCCAAATATGAAACTAGAATTTCCAAAATCAAAATATCTCAAAAGGTGCTGTGCCAAACCGAAGTGAATGCCCCTTTTTCCAAAAATTCATATTTTGATTCCAATGCTTCCAATACTTATTCTCCTACTTTATCCCCATAAAATTTTCCATTTTAAACTCATTGGAACCATCAAAACTATGAAATTCCATCATATAAACAGTGTCATGCATAGTACCAGTAAAAACACAAAACCCTAAATCCAAATATACTTGAATTCCCAAGCTTATACCACTTGATTCTAGCTTGTTTAAGCTTGTCTAAACTATCCATAACATAAAACTCATATTCCAACCCCATATAGACAGCACTTCTAGAAGCAAATATAAGGGAAATAGAGCACAAAAACCCTTAAAACCAAGAGCTAACCTGCTAGAACAAAGCTTTTGAGCAAGGGAGATGATTACCTTGCTTTTTGCTTCAAGTTGTGTGCTTCTTTCTTGGTTGAATGGAAATTTTGCAAGAGTTTCCCTATGGTTCAACATGCATGCTGAAATGATCTGAAATGAGGGGGTATTTATAGAGAAATTTGGGTTGAAATGGATGGCCAAGATTGATTTGTGTACTATTTGATCTAAAGGCTCACATTTAATCTTGGATTAAAATTTTTCAAAAATAATAAATATGACATTATCAATGATATCACAAGAGACAACTCAAGGGACACATCATGGGACATGTGGCAAAATTCTCATGGTAGGAAGCCTTTAGAAAAATTTTAGTCCAATCCAGTACCGATCAGAGCAGTTTCACAAAAAACTGACTGTTTTCTATTCTTAATTTTTATAATATACCAGGATATGTATTTTGTCATAGAAATCAATGTCTAGGATTTTCATAACATTGACATTGTTATATGGAGTATTTATCTGCCATCTATCTCTTGGGAAATGACCAAAATACCCTTGGTGTCCTTTCTTATACTATATTAACCCTAAGGGTATAATTGTTATTTCACCCCTCTTTGTGCTGCCTCAGGGCATATACTAGCTCTAACTAATCATACTTATACTATATACCACATTTTTAGCCTATCCCAGATGACCAAAATGCCTTCCATTCATCACTAATATAATATGGGCATCCAGGGGCATTTTCATAATTTCACACTTTTTTTGGACATTGGCCCCGAATACTGATGAACTGGTACCCTGGGTTTTGCGCCCTCCTTGGCATCATCATAGGCCCATATATGAGGCCATCTGAGTTCATTCTATCCAGGTTTATTTACTGATAAGTTCCATTATCGGATCATGGGTATTTTCAAACTCCTATCAAAATTCACTAATATGGGGATAACTTTTTATACAGAATTTCTTCTGAGGTTCTGTCAGATCCATGACATTTGACACTGTAAAGCACACTTTTCTATAATTCCCCCACTTATATCTAAAGTCCATGAAATATGATAAAATTTTAGATAACTTTCAGACTATCAAATAAATATCTGTTGTTTGGAGCCATAATAAAATTTTTGTATCATGCCAGATTAACCAGTGTAACTTCCTCTATTTGTTGATAGAATGTGGGACTGAAATACTTTCAGGCAGTCCTAACCTTTTTCGGGCTGATCTTTCTATAATTACAATTTTACCCTTGAACTTTTTACTTAATTATATTTAAGTCCCTTAACTTTGGAAAATTACCACTTTTGGCCCAACATTTATTTCTACCTTAACTTTTGGCCTTTAATCTTTTCCACTTTGCATTTAGGTCCCTCTTTTTTTTAAAACTCATTTAACCTTTATTATCCCTTCTAATCATCATCATAATCCTTTCCAAACCTTTTTCCACTATCAGTATTATACAGATAGGGAAAATTAGGATATGACACTTTGCATTCCCAAAAGATGGTGTATTAATTATCTTAAGGATTCACTGTGGATTATGTTATTACCTCATATTTAATAGCTTTGGCTTAAGAGTACTTCATGCCTTTGTCCAGGAGTATAAAGGTTCAAGTGTGGGGGAATTGATAGAATCCAAATTGTGTATGGTTTCTGTAACATTTTCAGGGTCTTATTATGACTTTAGCATTCATTTTGTTCCTATATTTGTGCTTTTATGGTAATACATGATTGTGCTTGGCAATGTGCTACTTAAAGAGTAAAATTATAAATTAACTCTTCCAAACTATATGAATATTGCTCTCTACTAATTTGGACTTTTACAGTGAGCTTTGGTTTTGAATTGCATGTATTTTGGGGGAGAACCAAGGACTAATGTGAGCAGAAAAGAAATCACAAGACAAAGAAAATCAAACCACACCTCTGTGCTTTTTAGTCCTGACCTCATTTCTTTTGGTAAGTTTCTTTGTGTTTACAGGTCACAACCAAAATATGGATCTAGTCGTGACTAAAAGAGAGAAACACTAAAGCTACGTGTTTTGAATTAGGTCATGCGGGAATAAAAGAAAGCTGAAGCTGCAGACGCAAAATGAGGCTGGTTTTTTACCTGATTAGGCTAATAAGCAGTACTCGAATCCTCTCTACACCTTCTCTATAACCTACATACTCATCTTCTATCTTTCTGCACCTTTCCACAGATTCTCACATCTCTACACCATTAACCCATCACCTTTTTCTACTTTTTATGGCATCATAAATAGACAGTGATTGTAGCACAGTAGGAGTCATGAGAGGCTAAATCCTTAGTATCTTGGTGATAGATATGATATCTTGAGCTCATGGACTGGACTACACTGCACAGAGAGTTTTCTATTTTGATCTTACCTTTTTCATATTTTAGAACTGCTAGATCTAGGGTTTTCATTGTATGAATAGAGATAGGATATCGATCGATTATTTTGATATTAGGTTTTGTAATTGAATTTTGATGATTTAGATGTTGTTTTAATATGACTATTTCAATTTTGATTTCTAGGTAATTGGGTTTTTATCAACAATCGTTACTAACTAATTTGGTTCCTTAAAATCTATGGTGTCATATCCCCAATTTTCTGACCTGATGTACCTGTACAGTTTATCTGCAATGGATATAAGATTCTTGGAATAAACTGTATCAGATTGTAAAAAGAAAGGGAAGGATTAATAACTAAGGAAAGAATAGGGACCAAAATGTAAATTGAAAAGTTTGAAGACAAAAAGTTGAAATAGAAATAAAAGGAGGGACTTAAATACAATTAATGAAAAGTTCAGGGACCAAAGTGCAATTATTCAAAAGTTAAGGGACCTAAATGTAAATATGGAAAAGTTGAGCCAAAATAGGCCAAAAATGCCCGAAATCAGATCAGACCCAAATTTTACCAGTAGATAGACAAAAATATTCTGGTCAGTTTAACGCAACACAGAATTTTGATTTGAGGTCCCGATTAATTTATATAAATTCCTGAAGTCAGAAGGAATTATTATAGTATTTTTCAGATCTAAAAATCATATGAGACTTTTTAGGAAATTCATATATTTAATATATGAATTTATAAAATTGACAGAATCAGAAAAGGAATCTTGTAGAAGCTATACTGGATTTTTCAGTAAAATAAAATACCCGATAAATAGGATCGGGAGAGTTGTAAAGTAAATTTGGCCATAAAGGCAATACAGGCAATAAGCCTATAATAAGGCCCAAATGGAGCCATCATGAGCCCATTAAGGTGACTGGACAGTTATGTGGGCCAGAGACCAGAGTAGTCCAGGAAAAGTGCAAAATTATGAAAATGCCTCTGGATGCCCATAATGTACCAGTAGTGGATAGAGGTCATTTTGGTCATTATGGACAGGTCAAAAATATGAGACATAGTATAAATATGATTATATAGAGTCAATATATGCCCTGAGGCAGTGTAAAGAGGTGTGAAATGACGATTTTGCCCTTAGGGTTAGTACAGTGTAGGAAAGGACACTAAGGGTATTTTGGTCATTTCCCAAGGGATGGATGGCATATAAATACTCAGTATAACATTTTCAATGATATGAGAAGCCTAGACATTAATTTCCAGGATATAATACATATCCTGGTATATTATAAAAAATTAGGAACAGAACACAGTCCGGTTGTTGTGAAACTGCACTGATCGGCACCGGATTGGACTGGAATTTCTCCATAAGGTTCTTTGCATGGGCAGCACGCCACATAACCCTCTTAGGTGTCCCATGAGCTGTCCCACATGATGTAATAATTATTCTTTTTAGAAAAAGTAAAATCCACGATTAAATGTGAGCCTTTAGATCAAATAGTAACCAAATCAATCTTGGCCATCCATTTCAACCCAAATTTCTCTATAAATACCCCCCCTATTCAGAACACTTCGGCATGCATGGTGAACCATAGGGAAACTCTTGCAAAATTTCCATTCAACCAAGAAAGAAGCAACCAAAGTGAAGTAACAAGCAAGGTAATCATCTCCCTTGATCTTGAGCTTTGTTCTAGCAAGTTAGCTCATGGTTTTAAGGGGTTTTCATGCTATATTTCCCTTATGGTTGCTGCTGGAAGTGCTGCTCATATGTGATTAAAATATGAGTTTTATGTTATGGATAGTTTAGACAAGCTTAAACAAGCTAGAATCAAGTGGTATAAGCTTGTGAATTGAAGTATGTTTGGATTTAGGGTTTTGTGTTCTTGCTGGTACTGTATGTGGTACTGTTCATATGATAGAATTTCATGATTTTGATGCTTCCAATGAGTTTAAAATGGAAAGTTGTGTGGGGATAAAGTAGGAGAACAAGTATTAGAAGCATTGGAATCAAAATGAGAATTTTTGGAAAACAAGAGCATGCATTTCGGTTTGGCACTGTAGCAATTGGTATGTTTTGATTTTGGAAATTCTGATTTCATATTTGGATTCTACATGAAAAATTATGTGGAAGTGAACCATGAGAATTTATTTTGGAAAGGTGGAAGTAGGAAACATAAATTAGAGAAAGAAAGGGAGCTAGTGAAAACCTAGTCTTGGATTTGATTTCAAGTTGAGTTGTAACTTGATATTATGTTGTAATGGCTAGGTTTTGACATTTGTGAAGGAAGGAAAGCACTTCAAGAAGGTCTTGACCAAGATAGCTAAGAGGTAGTAAGGATACCTAACTATAACTCATGTTTGTTTAATTGTTTTGCTTGCTTGTTGATTATGGTGTTTGGTTGAGCTTGAGCTTATGTCATCATGTTATGATGAAGTATGAATGATTGCAACTCCTTGCAAGTTATGTCATGACAATATGCATGTTAGAGTTTTCTTATGTACCATTATGAAGTAGCTCCCATCACATGATAACATGTTAAGCATACAATTATTCATGCATGATATTATAGTTTGTGTAACTTGCTATTGGGATTTCCATGAAATCTCATTCCTTCCACATGCATAACTATGTTTTAGGTGCTGGATCCTCTCAAGGGAAGAGATTAATTGTTGATGATTAAGTTTGTATAACAAGTTATATGACTTACATGACAATATGGGATGATATGCTAGTATGCATAGTGTATGTTTCTGAAATCCTGTTTTGAGGCCGTGGTGATGTGACAATGTTTATGACATTTAAATCAACAAGTTTTAGACTGAAAATTGGTATGATTAAATTTAAGATACAGAGCGTTAAATGGAAACCAATAACGCCTTAATTGGATAAGTATCCGAATTGTTATGATTTTCCAAAGTTGGAAGTAAGACCTGGAATTGAGATAAAACGAGTGCCTAGGCAGTGACGTTCACGCAATGATTTCATATATCAAATGAACGAATTTTTCTCTGAAGTTTGGTGAGCTTAAAGAGGACGTCTAGAGATTTAATTCCATATGTAACACATCTCATTTGGATAGGTAAACAAAGAGAAATGAATTTTTGAAGTTAAGCAAAGAAACTGGAACTTCCAGATTTTACCAAATGAACAGTGATTTTCAACGATTAAACTGATTTCATTGGGACAAGAAAACCTCAGTTTCATATTTTTCCCACAAAGATATGTGAAACAGATTTCATTAGAAATTGGAACCATATTATTTTGATTTTTGTACAATTAATTATGAATTTTCAAAGTAGGGTACATGTTCTGGAATTACCAAATGAACAGTAACAGTGAACAGTCCCTGAAAGCAAATCTTTTGGAAATGGATATTTTCAAAGCAAATGATCATGTGATTGGTTCTAATAACTTATAATAGAGTATAATTGAGATTAAAAGTAAGGATGTGACATATGGTCATCGATCGATGATCAATCCGAGGGTATCTTCTTCTTCTAATTTAATTACACGCTAAGTGGTTTTTAACAGTTCATTAAGAGTTTTTAAAATAGGTGTGATCAAAAGAGTTTAAGAATTATTAATGCTCTAGACTCAATTGATCGATTAAAGTTTTATTTAAGACTTGGTAATTTAAAAACTCCCATATCAAATTAAGAGTAAGGATAGATAGTCCTTCATCATTAAGAGTGTTTCATAACATATTTCTTTCACAATCCATTGAATTTCCATCATAATCAAAAATACAGAAATATATACTTTACTATACCTTTATTTTATTGTATAAAAAATAATCAAATGCCAAAACCCGTTTTACTTTCACTCAGGTTTTTAATGGTTGTATCACCTATTCGCTAGTTTTCAAATAAAAAGCTCCTTAAGAAGAACGATAGGATTGTGCCTTATACTATATTAATAAGGTGCAATTACTTTTAATTTTGATGAGTTGGATGACAACAGTCCGTGCTCCAAATCAATTATCAATCACAAAGAGTCTTCCCTAGAAAATCAAAGCAGTTTAGTCTCAAGTGAAGAATGACTTAGATTTATAATTGATAGCCCTGGAAATCTCATTTCACACACAATAAAATAGATAATGGTGGATCAGCCAGACCAAACTCTAAGTAGTTAAAAAATGTAGGATGCTATACAAGGATGTAAATGCAATAATGGAAGAAAATAATATATTTGTTTCTATTTCTCAAAATTTTTATGCCATGCAATCAAGACAATACAAAATAAAGCTCAATAAGAAGAATGACATAGTTTGACAATGGAATCAACAACCAATTACTAGGGAACCAATGACTTGGCTCCCCAGTAACAGTGCCACTGAAATGTTTGAGATTTCCACGATATGAGCTTTTCAAAATAAAGATTATACCCAATAATAAAGTATAAGGCATAACCCTATAATTATTCTTAATAAGCCATTTGTATTGAAATCTTGGCTAATTGGTGAATGATAACATTTAAGACTTGAGTAAAAACATGGTGTTTTTAGTTTGATTGAACTTTGAGTCAATAAAAATAAGGGTGTAATGAAAGTAAATATTTTTCATATTTTTATTAATGAGAGAATGTTTTGCATTGTCGAAGAAATATGATAGAAATGATACTTCATAATGAAAATTAAGCTATCCTCGCTTTTGATTTGAAATAGGAGTTACAAAATCAGTAAGTCTTAGATAAAATATCAATCAGTTGATCGAGTCTAATACATTAATGAGTTGGAAACCACTTTAATCAAAGTTGACTTAAAAGCTTCTTAATGCACTGTTGAAAATCACATAGTATGTAAATTGAATTAGATGATGCAAATACCCTCTATTGACTATCAATCAATAACTAAGACCCTAATCAATTGAATTAATTGCTAATAATCACGAATAATCATCCAATAAACCATAAATCATCACTAAAATATATATATGAAAAAATAGTAACCACATCATCCAAATCAATTATAAATGTCTAAATTGAGGAATAATCAATTGATATTCAATTCTCATACACATCATTGATATCCCAAAATATATAAATCCTAGAATATGAACAAGCTCATATTAGAGTAGAATAACTACCCCATTTAATCCATCACCAAGAGGCTAAAAGATCTAGCCTCTCATAGCCCGATTGTCTTGCAATCATTGACCAAAGTCATTACGATGAGAAGTTCATAAAATGGTGATGGAAATATAGAGAAGAAGATAGTGGGAGTGATTTAATCAGTGCAAAAATGAAGAAAAGGGTGGGAAAATGTGTAAAAGTAGAGGATTTGATTGAAGGATGATGAGAGGAGTTAAGAGAATGTCTTAGGAATGCTCTTCACCAAATTTGGTGAAAATTTCCCTCGTGGTGGCTGGAGTCCTTTCCTTAATTGCAGAGTGGCCTAGTAAAAAATGTACAGCTCCAATAATTGTCTCTTTTTATCACTACTAGTGAACACAAAATATCTCCTAGAAGAAAATAGGTCACAACCAGTGGACACTCAGGTCGCGATTAAAAAACATAGTAGCTAACTTTTATTGATTTTGGTTTTCTTTATCTTGTGATTCTTTCTCTGTACTATTTTTGGGTCTTTGAATCTCTTCCAAATGCTTAGAAACCAAAGCCAAGCTCCTTGTAAAAGTCAACCAAATTAAAGATCAAGGCATTTATATTATGGAATAAATAATTGAACATTTTACCCTTAAATAATCATATTGCCATGCAAAATCAAATATCATCGCAAAAGTACAGTTGCAAGCATGAGATAAAGATAAAAGTATCACAAAATCCTTAAACATGCCAAAGAAACCATATAGAATTTGTATCTTATCAGAAATCTAACTGTACAGTTGTTGTAAGAGCAAATTGAACACCAGTTTAAAGATTGATAGCTCTGAGTTTAATATCACAATAATTTACCTTCATCAAAACATCATATCTTGGAAACAATAGTGTTGCTAAAAAAAGTGTACAAAACAAACTATATGAGTAACCTATAGACCCAAACTATAGGAATTTTTCTGTCGCTTCAATATTACCAAAGTATGGAACACTAGGGCCATTCCAAGTTGACAAAATTAATTACAAAGTCAATCACAACAGTTGACAACTGGAAAACCTAAATATATTTTTGAAAGATGCAATTTGTAAAGCTAGATTAAAATTAGAGGTAGACGAAGTAATGATCTATATCATTTATTTATGAGAGCGAAATACAAATATATATATATATATATATATATATGTTTCCTCTTTGCTTGAGATCTAGGACTTGGACAATGATACCTAAATTCTTAGATTCCTTGTTATCGTGATCTTATATTCTAGCAATCTTACACTGTAATGCCTTCGTCGTCATTGTGATCTTAAAATTTTAGGGCCCCTTTTTGTCTCTGGTTGCCAACTTTACTAGGGAATCATTGGTGGAGTATGCACTAACAGGTTAGAGTTATCCACAATTATAACGAAATCGCAATCATTTTAGTTTCCCTTTTTAATTTTAGAAGTAGAAGATTTTTTCTTTTTAATCTTTTCAATTGCCAGCTAATATTTAGAACTTGTCAACTTAAACTAAAATGGTCATGAGGTAAGGGTTGATGGTTGGTTAGACCATAAATGATGTGGCACTCCAGGTTCATACACAAGAAATTTTCTATTGACAAACTTAATGTTAAAAGGCAACTCATATATATTGGCTTACTTAAACCATAAAACTTAGCATAATTCCAATGTGTATATTTAAAATAGTTAAATGCATTGTTTCTTTTTAGAAAAGTTTATTTAACATAATGTTCTTAACACTAACATATCATGCACTTAACACAAAATGAACTAAATTAAAACAATGAAAAACTCATCAATTTGTATCTCAATTCAAGTTCAACCAATATAATTATAAAAATAAACATGCTCAACAAATCAATATCACATAACTAAATAGAAATGCAAAAATTCATAACCAAGCCCACAATACAAAAGGTTAAATCAACATAAGTATAATCAAAGTCTCATTCATACATATAAGCTAAAAATCTAACACAAGATAATGAAAACACACATCTTGATGATCCTAAAAACATAAATGGAACTAAAGACTCCCCTAATGAAGAATCAATGCCCATAGCCATATTTAACCCATCCCAATAGATCAAAGAAGGTCCTCTACCACACATCCCCATTGAGAGAGCTCCAAACAGCAATAAAACTCTAATAGCCATGAGTATAAGGGATAAAATGAAGTGGATATTATGAATGATATGAGCTAGGCTTAGGAATTGAGATAATGGAAGAAGAATTGAGTAAATGAGTGATAGGACGCCTTAGGGTTTAGAAATGCAACTATAATTGAAGGGTCTATCCAAATTTGTGTCACAAAATGGGTAGAAAATTGATCCAATTTGGAGCTACAACTCAAAATATCGTGCTCCAACTTATTGCATGTCATATCCTAATTTTTCCCTATCCGTATAGTACTAATAGTATAAAGAGGTTTGGAAAGGATTATGACGAACATCAGAAGAAATAATAAAGGTTAGATGATTCTTTAAGGAAGAGAAGGACTAAAATAAAAAGTAGAAAAGGTTAAAGGTAAAAAGTGAAAGTAAAAACAGGATTTGGGCCAAAAGTGGTAATTTCTAAAAGTTAAGGGACTTAAATGTAATTAAGTAAAAAGTTCAAGGGCAAAATTATAATTATACAAAGATCAACCCGAAAAGGGTTATAATTGTCCAGAAGTTTTTTAGTCCCATATTCCATCAGTAAATAGAGGAAGTTATGCTGGTTAATCTGGCATGATACAGAAATTTTATTAGGACTCCAGACAATAGAAAATTATCTGATAGTCTAAAAGTTATTTGAAATTTTATCAGATTTCATGGACTTCAAATGTAAGTAGGCAAATTACAGGAAAATGTGCCCTATAGTGTCAGATGTCCTGGATCTGACAGAAGAACTATGAAAGAAGATCTGTATAAAAAGTTATTCACATACTAATGAATTTTGACGGGAGTTTGATAACACTCATGATCCGATAATAGAATTTATCGGTATATAAGCTTGGATAGAATGAGATCAGATGACCTCATATATAGGCCCATGATGACACCAAGAAGGGACCAAAACCCAGGGTACCAGTCCATTAGTAGAAGGGGCCAGTGACCAGAAAAAGTGCAAAATTATGAAAATACCCCTGGATGCCCAGATTGTACCAGATATGGATGAAGGGCATTTTGGTCACCTAGGACAGGCTAAAAATGTGGCACATGTATAAATATAATTAATTAAGCCCAGATACACCCTGAGGCAGTATAAAGAGGGGTAAAATGATGATTATGCCGTTAGGGTCAATATAGTATAAGAAAGGACACCAAGGGTATTTTGATCATTTTCCAAGGAATGGATGGCAGATAAATATTTAGTATATCAATGTCAATGATATGAGAAGCCTAGACATTGATTTTCAGGACATAATACATATCCTGGTATATTATAAAAAATTCAGAACAGAAAATAGTCTGGTTATTGTGAAACTACTCTGATCGGTACCGAATTGGACTAGAATTTTTCCAGAAACTTCCTTACATGGGCAGCACGCTACCTAGCCCTCTTAGGTGTCCCATGAGCTATCCCACATGATGTCATAATTATTCTTTTATGAAAAAGTAAAATCCAAGATTAAATGTGAGCCTTTAGATCAAATAGTAACCAAATCAATCTTGGCCATTGATTTTTCTTGGATTTTGGCTATAAATACCCCCTCATTCTGCCCAAAACCGTGGCCGTGTGATACCTTGGGGAAACTCTTGCAAAATGAAAACTCAAGCCAAGACAAAGAAGATTCAAGGTTCCAAAGTTCAAGCAAGCTAGAGATTAAAGGTAAGCAATCTGTCCTAGCTTATTTTCCTTTGATTTGGGAGCCTGAACTTAGGATTTTCATGGGAGAAAAGTTAAGTTTTCTCTAAGGGGTTGTGCTGCCCAACAACAATAGATGAAAGGGGAAAGAAGAAATTAAAGTTAGAAACATATGATTGAAGCTTAAACAAGCTAATTAAGAGATTGGTTGTTGAATCAAGTTGATATTCTTGACTTTGCCTTAATGGAACCTTTTCGGTCTGCACTTTTCATGAGGGAAGGAAATGGAATTTCAATGATTTAATCCTTTCATTGAATTTAGATGATGATTTTGTGTAGGGTTGGAAAGGTTTTGAACCTTGAAAGCATTGAAATTCCAAGATTTGTAGTTTTTTAAATCCTTCTCAGTTACTATTCACTCGCATGAACAGTGATTGGAATTTCATGATTTTGATATTTTCAATGATTTTAAAATGAAAAGTTGTGTGGGATAAAGTAGAGAAACAAGTATGGGAAGCACTGGAATCAAAATGAGAATTTTTGAAAGAATTAAGTGCAGTTTCAGTTCTGTACAGCATGTGATGAAGGAGCTAGAATTTCATGATTCTAAGCTCATAAATGGATTCAAAAGATGAAATTGTGTTGGGTAAAGTAAATGCATCAATTGATTCAAAGACCAAGTCCATTGGTTAAGATTAAGGAAAGTTAATGAGATTAATGTTCAAGAAGAAGTTATATTAGTTAAAGTGAGTTTAATGCTCAAGGAAGTTAGATTGTAATGGATTAATGATTATGTGATGTTAGGAATTGATTGGTATGCTCCAAGAGAGGCAGCCACATGTTCAAGGAAAGTGAGAAGAAAGAAGCAAGTTAAGGTGAAAGAAGGTCAAGTGTTCAAGGTAGTAAACTAATCCTAAACTTGTATGCATTAAATGTTATGCTTGATTGTGCTATGGCTTGATTGAATTGTGTTGCCTATGTGCTTATGTATGAAGCTCTGTTTATATGTTTACTTTGGCCAATTGTATTTCATATGTAACATGAAAGTATGCACATGACACAATAGTAACACTTTCACAATCAAGCACAAGTATTTACATTAATGCATGCATTGTTTAGTACCGTTTCCTACTGAGATTTCCCTCGAAATCTCATCCCTTTCCATGTAATCCCAATCCCACAGGTTTATGAATGATGAAAGAGGATGATGAAGCATGAAGAAAAGCTAGGGATTGGATAGTATATATATTATCTGAAAGTGTAATGTTGCTATATGACCAATGTAAGCAGTGATAGTCATGATGTAATGAAAAATAGTAAATGATGGAATAAATATATGAAATTTTACAAACACTTAGATAACATGCCAAGATTATTTTTGATACCAAGAGTGATTTATTTGGATGTATGTACAAAGAGAACTGATTTTCCAAAGTAAGGGACCAGAATCTGTTTCTAGGATTTTTGACCAAATGAACAGTAAATTTTGGCAAATAAACTGTATTAATTGGCTAATCATTTGGTCTGAAAATTATTTTTCCCTTAAATTTCAAGATGTTATCTTCACTTATCTTTTTGAACCACTTCATTTCAAGTTTTCTAGAATTAGTTATGATTGTTTGAAGTTTGTTACGTAATCTAGAATACCATATGAACAGTAACCCGAGAAAGAGTAAAATCCCAGATTTAGCTAATGAACTTCCAAGGTCTTGTAAGTAGTTCTAAATGCTACTGATTGGTCCCTAATACGTATGAAAGTAAGGATGTTACATTGCGCACTTGTTGTAGTAACTTGTCCTTTTCGCTATGATGAGTGACACATTCCATGTAACATCTTACTTTTGTATGTATTAGGGATCATTATGTAGAATTTAGAACCATTTATATGACCATTTAAGTTCAAATTCAAAATCTAAAAATTTCTAACTCACTGGTACTCTTCAGGTGGTATTTCCATATTAAGTGATGAACTTTAAGAGATCATAATTAATTCTATAAAAATTGGAATGAAGTAGTTCAAAAGGTTATGTGAATCTAACATAATCAATTTTAATGAAAAAATAATTCTAAGACCAGATTCTAAGCCAAGCAATACAGATTTGGCGTAAAACATCCCTTTTATTTGATTAAACTTCTAAAAATAGTTTATGGTCCCTAACTTTGAAATTTCGTTCTCTTTAGTCATACACAAATCTAGAATTTTAGAGTTCACATTTACTATTCATATGATAATTCCAGATTCAGTGACAAACTTAAAAAAAATCATAATTAATTATAGAAAAATTAAAATAAAGTGGTTTAAAAAGATAATAAAAGCTAACATATTAGAGTTTAATGGAAAAATATGACTCAGACCAATTGACTAGTAAAGTAAGTCAGTTATGAGGTCAAAGTTCAAAGTTTATTTGGTCAAAAATCTTGGACAGTTTCTATACATTCATTTTGAAAAATTGATTCTACTTGTATAGATATTGAAATAAGGTGTTCTTGGTGTCAAAATGAAACTTGACATCTTAACTAAGTAATGGTAAAATATCATACCTTTATTTCATCATTTACTATTCTTGATTACAGACTATAACTTACTGCTCAAAACTAGTCTTTGTTCAAGTACAAAGTTTTCATTAACCAACTTTACATAAATACACTCCTAACTTGTTCATAGCATAACCATAAAAACATATATACTATAACATTATCCTCTAATCTTCAGCTCCCATTCTTGATGGACCTGCTGTTATGGAATTATAGATTGAGGTTAGATTTCTACGAAATCTTAGTAGTAAATTGCACTAAACAATGTATGCATGAATGCAACTTGTGCTTGCTTGTGATTGTGTTAACATAATATATTGTGCATAATTTTATGTAAAATTTGAGATACAATTAGCCAATGTAATCATAGGAGAGAGCTTCAACTCATACAACATCAATAAACAAAGTCATAACACAATCATCCATACAATCAACACATACAAGTTTAGGTAAGCTTACTCCCTTGATGCTTTACTTTCCTTTTATCATCTTCCTTGTCACCTTTCCTTGATGTGAGGTTGTATTCTTGAACACACAAATCAAATCCTAAACATTATATATTCATAGATGCATCACAATCTCATTTCAACCAAGATTTAAAAACATTAAACTTGGTTAACTAACCCCTAACTTCCTTTATTTATGGCTAATTATCTTATCCTTTGAACTATCTTATGTATTAACTTTACCCTACACAATTTTATCTTTTAAATCTATTTATGAGCTTAGAATTACAAAATTCTAACTCCTACATATCTTGCTGGACAGAATAGAAAGAGTGCACATAATTCTTCAAAAAATTCTCATTTTGATTCCAATGCTTCCAATACTTGTTTCTCTACTTTATTCCACACAAACTTTAATTTTAAAATCATTAGAAGAATTAAAATCATGAAATTTATATCACTATTCACACATATGAACAATAATAGATTAAAAATTTTATCTTTCATTTCCAATGCTTCTAAAGTTCCAAAGTTACTCAATCCTACACAAAATCATCATTTTAATTCAATGGAAGCATTAGGTTACTGAAAATCACTCTTCCTAGCAAAGACAACACTAGCCAAAAGTATTCTCCAATGTGCAAAGCAAGGAATTTGCATTCAAACTAACTTGTCTAAAGGTTAATTTCATAGTTCTAGCTTAATCTTCTTTTTCTTCCTTTATTGTATCCTTTCCAGACAGAAGCATATGATAAGGAATGTCCTACTTTTCTTCAATTAAAATCTATGTTTTATCCTTCCAAAACACTTATAAATATCTAGGAAGGATTGCTTACCTTATGCCTTAACTTTCTTGATCACTAAGTGCCTTGAATTGCCTTTACTTTTTTTGAGTTTTTGGTTGACAAGAGTTTCCCCAAGTGTTCCACTTAGCATCATGGTTTTAGGAAGAATGTGGGGGTATTTATAGAAAAATCTTTAGCATCTTGGGACTTTTTTACCCTCCCTTCAACTAATTATTACAATGTTTTAATCTTGAATTTGATTGGTTGGTTTTTGGATTAATTAACATTATTCTTCATTAACTTAATTCTTATATTATTGTATTAAATGTCCAAATGATAACTTACATGCTTCCATGTCCTTTAATTATAACATATGGCCATAGTGTAAAAAGAAGTAGAGCATCACTTAATCATACATGCTTCACATAATTAATGTAAGCAAATATCTCATAAAACATCCAAGCAACATAAGCATACAAGAAGGTAAGTTTACTACCTCTATTCCTTGATTTTCTTACTCTTTTCCTTTCTCTATTGTCCTTTATTTGTGATCCTCTTTACCACATTACTCAACTCATAATAAAACATAACATCATACTAATTACAATAAATTTTTAAGCCAACATAATCTACTCACTAATCCTTTAGTCCATTAAGTCTCTATCTTTCTCTAATTTGTATTAATTGGTTTTGTCTTTTAATTAATTGATGTATTGACTTTACCCTATATAATTTGGACCTTTAAATCCATTTATGAGCATAGAATTATGAAATTTCAACTCCTTCATGCAATTATGGATAGAACCAAAAAGAAGTGTACTTTCTTTCAAAAATTTCTATTTTGATTCAAACGCTTCCAATACTTATTTTTCTACTTAATCTTACAGAATTTTTCATTTTAAAACCATTGAAAACATCAAAATCATAAAATTTATATAACTATTCATGTGTATGAACAGTAATATAGAGGGTTTTCAAAATTTCCCTTTTCAATTTCAATACTTCTAATGTTCCAATCCTACAGAAAATAATCATATAAAGTCAATTAGAGCATTAGATTATTGAAATTCTACTTACTTGGTCCAGAATAGGCCAAGGCTGAATGGCCACATAAATAACAAAGTTAAGAATATTAATGTAATCCAATTACGAACCATCCAAACTAACTTATCTAAGTGTCTTTACATACTTCTAATTTCATTTACCTCTTCCTTCTTTAACTTTAAATTTTGGACAGCAAGGGTTCCAAGGGAATAATCCACTTTCTATCCATTAAAACCAAGGTTTTATCCTTCCAAAACATATATAAATAAACTAGGAATGATTGCTTGCATTATGTACTTGCTTGGGTGGTTTCACCTAGATCTTTTTTGAGTTATATTTTCATTTTGGCATGGCTTTCTGATAAGACACATTGTGAATATGGTTTCTGTGACATTTTTAAGAGCTTTATAACACCTTTACCATCATTTTAGGCCTTAAATTGTACTTTTATGGCAATACATGATTGTGCATGATAATGTGCTAATAAAAGGTTAAAATGGTAAATTAACTCTTCCAAATTGCATATATTATGTTATTTACTGATTTTGACTTTTATAGTGAGCTTTTATTTTGGATTACAGGTATTTTAGAAGAGAGCAAGGACCAGGAAAGAAATCACAAGCCAATGAAAGTGAAACCACACTCCTGTATCTTTTAGTCATGGCCAAAGAGTCCGCCGATCGTGACCTTGATTCTTCTAAAATTCTCCCTGTGTTTACAAGTCATAACCAAAACATGGATCTGGTCATGACTAATATGCAAAATCGCTAAAACTACACGTTTTGAATTAGGTTATGTAGAAATAAAAGGAGGAGGAAGGTTGTCGTCAAGGGGAGGCTCATTTTTGGACCTGATTAGGCTAAGAAGCAGTACTCTCACGCTCTCTGATCACCTTCTCCACCTCTACCATCATTCCATACCTCTCTACAGATTTCTCCACCTCTCTACACCATCAACCTACCATCCTCTCACTATTTCTTTATGACATCTCAACTGAACAGCAATTTTAGCAGGAGTCATGAGAGGCTAAACCTTTAGCCTATTGGTGATAAATCATATATCTTGAGCTCATAGACTCAAATGGGGAGTTTCTTATTTTCTAATTTGTATCTTCTCATCGTATGATTGCTGCTAGATCTAGGATTTTTATCTTATGAGCAACTTTTGAATATCGATTGATCATTCTCAGATTAAACTTTGTAATTGAATTCGAATAATTTAAACGTTTACTTTTAATAGAATATTTTAATTTTGATTTTAAGAGAGTGCGTTATTATCAGCAATTGTGGTTAATTAATTCATTGCCTGAAATCTATGGTTTTTGATCGACGACCATTCGAGGGCATTTTCATCATCTAAATTCAAGTTACACGCTAAGTGGTTTAGGACAGTTCACTAATAGTTCTTAAACTAGCTTTGATCAAAGGGATTTAAGAAAAATTTAGGTTCTGGACTCAATCGATCGATTGAGGTTTTCTTTGAGACTTAGTGCTTTCTAAACTCCAACTTTAAACATGAGAGCAAGGATAGATACATGTTCATCATTAAGAGTCTTTTATAGCATATTTCTCAACTAAACCAACTCGTTTCCATCATAAATAAAAATCCAAAAATATTTACTTTTCCGCACCCTTCTTTTATTACCTCAATCACTAAAACTCCAAAAAACATTTTATCCCTACTCAGATTTTTTATCGATTTTGACATCTAATGTACTAAGTTTCCACATAAAAGGCTCATCGAGAGGAATGACAGGGTTGTGCCTTATACTACATTATATTAGGTGCAACAAACTTTATTTTGATGGATCAGACCATGATAGTCTGGCCTCATCACTGTCCCCAGGGTTATATAGGTGGACGAAATTGTGAAGACAAGGGGCTATTTATAGAAAATATTCAAGGCTCAAGGGAACATTTTAACCCTCAAGTTCCTAATTATTACAATCCCTTAATCTCTCCTCTCATTGGTTACTTTCCTTGATTAATTATCCTTAATCATCATTAACTTAATTCTTATATTATTTTAATATAAATCAACATGTGCCAAAAATTTTCCTCTCTTGCTTGGCTTCCATGTGACATTTTTCCACCTAGTGTGGGTCCCACCAAGGACACCTCATATGACACATTGCATTATCTCTTAATTTTTCTTGATTTCTTTCTTTAAAAGTTAATAAAATATCCAAGAAAATTTATTTGGCCACATGATATATTATTTGAAATCTTGGGCAAATACTTGATACCAGTTTCAACTGGTTTAGGCCTAAACCATTAGTTTGGCACACTCATAAGGTATTTCCTTTATCTGGTGTTTAAACCACCTTGGCTTTTGAGATAAATTTTAGATACCTCTTTTAATGGTTAGGATATTTTTAGAAATTTATTCTAATATAAAATGAATTTCTTGAAAAATCTCGTAAGTTTTTGAGACTTAGAAGTACTGATAAAAATTTCATATATTTTTCTCTAAATCCTTTATTAGTGTCTGATTTCATCTTAAATTCTCTAATTAATTCCGTATTACTTTTTTTAAGTCCTGTCAGTTTCACAATTTCTTCTATTAATTATAAGAATTTACTACAAAATTTTATCTGATTCTGAGGTCCGAAAGATACTTTACTAATCTTCATACTTCAGAAATTAATATCAATTTATCGATACCTTAAATCAAAATGCTGAGACATTAGGTTGGCTTAAATTCTATCCTCTATTTATTGATAAAATTTTGGATGAAAACATTGTTGAGAAATTTTGGGCATTTATGGCTCAACTTTCCATAATTATGCTTTTGTCACTGAAATTGGCAAAATTGCACTTTAGTCCATGAAAATTTCAAATTCCATTTTACTCCCTTTCAACCAAATTTGAAATTCTAATTTGGTCCCTAAATTCTCAAAATTCTACTTAGGTCCTTGAACTTTGCACTATTTACAATTTAATCCCTAAACTTTTTACTATTTATAATTTAATCCCTCTGGATTTATAACTTTATACCTTCTCTCTTTCTTTGGCTTAAACTTTATTTAATTATTATATTTTCTTCTAATTATCATCATAATCCCTTCATAACTTTTGTCCCCTATCAGTCTTATACATATAAGGAAAATTTGGAATGTTAGATTCTAAGCTTAAAAACTTAATGTGTTACACTTGACTTTGAATGCCATTTTGAAATATTGTAGGTTCTTCTTTGACTTTACTTTGAGTCGTTAATTACCATTTCCCCAAATTTATCTACTTAACTCTAAATTCTCCAAAAGCATCCTACAATGAAATTCAATGGAGGTGGTATCATTTGTTATAAGAAAAGAAATTACATAAAATATGACAATAATGACCTTTTGACCCCTTAAGTAGTGCAATAATTGACTCTATAACCAAAATAGGCATAAATGAATGCAATAAGCACTACTAGGAAAAAAAATACTTATAATGATGCTACCTCATGGTGGTTAAAGGAAAAACACCATAACAAAAAAGGCAATAGCATATTTGTAAATAAGTCGCATTTATGAAACTTTATAATGAAGATTTTTCATAAAATCGCTATTAAATTATTATTTAATGACGATTGCACTAAGAACCGCCATTAAAACTAAATTTTATGGTGGTTTAGTGTAAAATCATCTTGTACAATTCTGTGAACTTTCAAAATCCCTCGTGCAGAGTACAGTTTCAGTTTCACTTTTTCATAGCCTTGTGTGTTCTGTTGCTCTACTGAATGATGATAAACTTGCGCAAACATCATTTATGGGTGTTTTCCTCCAATTTTTTGTTCATATCTTTGTCAATAAAGTCATTTTATGTGGTCTCTATAGTCATTTTATATTGTCAGTGTTGTAAGTCACCGTTTAACTTAGTTATTTGCCCATTTTTCTTGATGTTTAAGATGTTTGTTATTTATAAGCTATAATACATCTTATGGGCTATCATTGAAGACATGATATTTGTAATTTTGGTTTGTTACTTTGGTTTATATTTGTTTATGGGTGCTTGTTTCAAATTTTAGGAATCAATTTATGTTTTTGTCAATTGTTCTGTTGTTTTATTTGTTTGTTAACTGTCTTATATTAAATGTTGGTTCTTATATATTTCCTTTTTTATGGATATGGTAACCATTTGAGATTGTTTACATTTAAGGGAATAATGGATTGTACTTGGATGAAAGCTAAGAGAACTACGAAGGAATATAAAGATGGGGTAGAAAGGTTTCTTGAATTTGCTCAAAGGAATGCTATGAAGAAAAGGGATGGTTGTTTTTTTGTCCTTGTGTCAACTGTATCAACTATAACAGATTGTCTATTCTTGATATAAGAGAGCATATTATTTGTGATGGGATAAGTTTAATATATACAAATTGGATTTGGCACGGTGAGATTTGGCAGACTCCCTTACGTGAGAAAGTTGTGAACGATAACTTTGTGGATATAATTTTGGATATGTTGGAGCTAAATCCTTTCTAAAGTGCTCTTATATACATTAAAATTTTCTAAATGATGTCGAGATGCCATTTTACTCAGGGAGTAAAGATGAATACACAATGTTGAAATTTATGTTGCAATTGATGAATTTGAAATTGAGAAATGGTTGGACTAATTCTAGTTTGACAGAATTGCTTGAGATATTGAGTGATGCCTTTCCTATAGGAAATACACTAACAAGATCAATGTATGAGGTAAAGAAAGTATTGTATTTTATAGGTTTGTCATATAATAAGATACATGCGTACCCTAACGACTGTATATTGTATAGAAATGAGTATGAAGGGCTAAATAAGTGCCCTAAATATGGTACTTCAAGATACAAAGTGAAGAAAGATGGTGATGATTATGATGAGATTATAGAAGGCTCTCATTCGAAGGTGTTGTGGTATCTTTCAATAATACCATAATTTAAACGTTTGTTTACTAACTCCATAGATACAAAGAACTTAAGATAGCATTTCGATTGGAAAATAAATGATGGACAACTTTGTCACCCAGCTGATTTTCCTTAATGAAAGACAATAGATAAGAAATTCCCTGAATTAAGTTCTAAGCCCAGTAATCTTCGGCTTGGGCTATGTAAAGACAGAATCAAGCTATATAGTAATATCAATAGCACACATAGTATTTGGCCAAATCTTCTTGTGATTTATAACTTGCCTCCCTCATTGTGTATAAAATGAAAGTACATCATGTTTTCTTTGATGATCTCAGGGACAAAACATTAGGGAAATGATATAGATGTGTATTTGGCCAAAATATCCAGTAAACAATATAAAAGGGCAACATTAGTGTCTATACCATATTATGGAGTAATTGAAGAATATTTGAGGTTAGTTACTCTAAGTTTAAAATGTCAGCCTTGAAATGTAAGTAGCTTAATTGCAATGTTGTCCAAGTAGATGAGATATTTGAATTTGTTACAGTCAATCTTCAAGGAGTTAGATACCTAGATAAGCCACATCTTAGGAAGTCAAGTAATTCAAGTGTTTTATGTCACCAATCCAACAAATAAAGATCTTTCCATTGTGTTATAAGGTGAAAGGAAAGCGATTGGTTATGATAATGACTTAGGGTTCAACCTCGACCTATAATGACAACAGAGTTTGATTTAGAAGATAATGAATATGTTGTTAGGGATGATCATTATGAAGGAATTTGAGTGGATACAAACTAGTAGAAAATTAGTTTATTCTCTAATAAATGTCCCTTTAATTACTTAATTCATTGCATCATTAATATTCTTGATTATTGCATGTACTTATTGTTTTGTAAAGGAGATAAAGTCCCTTTTTGGTTAATATTTTGATGTCTGGAATTATTTTTTAATTTGTTTAGGATTCATCTTCAACCATTTCCTTCTTTTATATATGATGTATGAAACATCCTACTTTTATCACCTTAGAGTATGTATTCGGAAGTATATTTGATTAGCGAAAGCATCACATTAGCCCAAAAATTAAAATTTTAAAACTTACTTATCGGGTACTGTTCACTTGGTGATTTCCATATTTACAGTCCAAATTTAAAAATTCATAACTAATTGTAGAAAACTCGTATGAAGGTGATCCAAATTTCTAATTGAAGCTCTTTCATATCTCTTTGAGGGAAAATATAAATATGGACATTTACATTGCCAATTGATATAGTTAAATCATTACTTTTTACTGTTCATATGGCAAATTCTGGAAATTCTAGATTCTGTTTCCTAACTTTGGAAATTTATTTCTCTTGATATAAACATCCAAATGAAGTGTATTACCTATGAATTTACATATCTAGATGTATACTACTTGCTCATAAAATTCTGTGGATTAATTCATTAACTTGCTAGGTCAAAGGGAAGCCACAACAAAACTACTTTAGGACCTACGTTTTTACCATTTCAGTTTCCTTTCCTTCACATTTATTAATTGTTCCAGCTTGCATAAACAATCTCTTTTGTTTTCATGCATTCATATACATATACCATAATTACTTCATACAATTTCATCACATAAATAGACACCTTACATGGCATTTACATACATGGAAAATGCATAGCATATGCTATAATCATAAATACTTCACTTTCCTTCTTCCATACTTTAGCTCTTCTCCATGCATACATTTTTCCTCATGCTTAACCTAAATTGGTTGGTTATGGGAGGGTGAGATTCTAGGGAATCTCAGTAGCAAACATTACCACTTAAATATGTAAAATGGATACTCATGCATGACATGTAATTTCATTAATCTTTCTTTAATTAGTGACATGCCATCATGCTATCTACCTTTGCATAAAAGTGCATGGCCATGGGAAACATGTTATTCATAAAAAATTCAACATCATTTATCATGTCACAACATCATTTATCATTTATCATCCCTTGGAAAATGACCAAAATACCCTTATTGCACTTTCTTGCACTATATTAGCCCTAAGGGCATAATTGTCATTTTACACCTCTTTATACTGTATCAGGGTATGTACTGGCTCTAACTAATCATTTTTATACTATCTTGGATGTTTTTGGCCTATCCAGAATGACTAAAATGCCCTCCATCCATCACTGGTACATTTGGCTACATAGGGGTATTTTCATAATTTTACACTTTTCCTAGGTTGCTCTGGACTCTAACCCACTTAACTGTTTCACTACCTTATTGGCCTCTTGGGACACCATTTGGGCCTTAGTATTAGTCCATTAACTTTATCACACAATTACCAAGGAATCTCTCCCGACCGTAATTATCGGGTATTTTATTTTACTGTAAAATCCCTTAAGAATTCTACAGGATTCCTTTTCTAACTCTGTTAATTTTATAAATTCTTGTATTAAATATATGAATTTACTGTAAAGTTTTATCTGATTCTGAGGTCTAAAAAATACTGTAATAATTCTTCTTGACTTCAGGAATTCATATCAATTAATCGGACCTCAAATCAAAATTCTGTGTTGTGTTAAACTGATGAGAATAATTTTGTCTATCTACTATAAAATTTAGGACTAATTTGATTCTAGGTATTTTTGGGCTTTTTTTGGTTTAACTTTTTCATAATTATATTTAGGTCCCTGAACTTTTGGTTAATTGCATTTAGGTCCCTAAACTTTTGAAAATTACACCTTTTAACCCAACTTTTTTCTCTACCTTTAGTTTTGGCCTTAAACCTTTTCTAAATTTCATTTAGGTCCTTGAACTTTTGAAAATTACACTTAATGGCCCAAAGTTTATTTCTACTTTCGTTTTTCACCATATAACTTTTAAACTTTTCATTTTAGTCCCTCTCTTCCTTCAAGACTCATTTGGCTTTATTATTCTTTCTTATCATCATCACAATCTTGTCCAAACCTCTTTCCACTATCAGTATTATACAAATAGGAAAAAATTAGGATATGACAATGTACAGATATAAAGGTACATTAAAGGTTTACCAATTCGGATGATTGTATTACCTTTTATATTTTGGGATTACTGACTTCATACTTTCATGTAGGGAATTATTTGGTCAGTCTTGAATATACTAAATGTAGGGTGGCATAAAATGATAAAGGAAAGAAATGATTAAAAAAAATTCACGACCATTGTAAGGAAAATAGCCGTGTAAAGCTTATAAATAAAAAAAAATGACTATTAATGGTAGTGGAAAATTATAGATTAACGGCGGTTAATAATATAACTACCATTAATGTATTACACTATAACAGTGCTGTTAATATCAAAACCGCTATTGTAAGTCTACCATATAATGACGGTTTTCAAACCATTGTCAAATGTTAGACTTATAACGATAGTAAAATTCATGCCGCCCTTAAAACTGCCAGAAAATGTTACTTTTAACCACTATTAAAAGCCTTTTTTCTAGTAGTGAAGGCTCAATTAAGCATGGATAAGCCATCAAATAGACACCAAATAACATAATAACTATAGACTTATCAACTCCCCCACACTTCAACTTTTACACTCCTACGTAGAGATGAAATTACAAAGCAATCCAAGCAAGCACTAATGACAATAGGGAAGTGAACTATTCAAGGAATGAATGCAATAACTTAACCAATCATAGTCGACAACTTGCATTAATGAATGCTTGGATTAAGTTTATTTTATTATAACGAGGACCTTTTATGAAATAAGTAAATAAATAATAGTAATAAAATAGATACTGTGTAAGTGCTCAAGTAATAGATTAATTGAATGTATGGAATAGGTGGAACTACTTCATGTCTTAATTGAGCCATATTTTTGGAAGTTACGTTTCACAGGGTGTTAATTTTTGCAGCGTTAAAGAAAACATTTGGACGTTCAAAATGAGTCATGTTTCATGATTTTTATATGTGTATGTTAGGAGATATGAATTTTTAAAGTTGAATTAAAATTCTGGAAAATGCTGCAAGCATTACACTGTCTAGTTTTGAAAATTAGAGTTTTTATTAGACTAAGTATGACAATGTTTTAGCCTAGGTTTTATTTTTCTTACAAAGAGCCTTTAAATCACTAATCTTAGAGTTATAATGTATTAGTCATGAATTTTTAAAGTTACAGAAAAATTCATTATATTTGAAACCCAAGCTTTTTAAAAAGTTTTAAGTATTTAGTCTTTTAAGGTTAAATGTGCTATAAGTAATTTTTAAATGACGAAACAATTTTTATAAGTGATCATAGAGTAAGGTATAACAGTTTAACTATCTAAGATAATTACTATTTATTTAGAAACATTAAGGAAAAACTCTTGAAAAGACTCTAAAAATTGGTAAATCCAAATTGAAACTCTAAATATTATAACTGCTAGAGGAGTGTGAGGACCCAAAATTGAGTTTTTGAAATTTTGAGCCAAATGACCTGAACATCAAATACGATTGACTTGTTTCTTTTAATAAAACAATGGGTATTTTGGCTATTTGGCTTTGAACTTCAAAATTTCAATGAAGGTCCTAGTACTTCTCTAGTATTTGCAAAATTTAAAGTCTCAATTTAGGATTTATCAATTTTCTAAGGTCTTCTTTTTAGGGATTTTTCCGAACATCAACAAATTATGTACCATTTACCTCCAAAGAACCACAAGATGAACGTCATACACTTCATGCTAATAATGTTCAGTACATAATTATTAACTCAAACACATTATCTACTCCTTTAAACATAGCTACCAAGCAACGCTGAATATTCTAGCCTCAATAACAAGGTTTAAACCTTAATTTTAAAGTCTCTATACATAATTTAAACATCCATAATAATGATTAAGAATTTAGGAGCATAACTTAGCAAGGTTCAAATTAGTTTTTGTAACATCCTAAATTTTCTCAATATATATAAGACTGATAAAGTAAAAAGGTTATGAAGGGATTGGAATGATAATTAGAAAAAAAAATATAATTTTTAGATAATTTTAAGTCAAAGAAAGAATGGAAAAAGAAAAAGTTATAAAGCTATATGACAAAAATGTAAGTTAGACAAAAGTTAAATATAGAAAATTCAAGGAAAAATGAAAAAGAGACTTAAATGGAGTTTTGAGATTTCAGGTACCAAGTTGGAGTTTCAAATTTGGTTAAAAGGGACTAAAATATAATTTGGCAATTTCAAGGACTAAAGTGTAATTTTGCCAAATTCAAGAGTAAATGCATAATTATGGAAAGTTGAGCTAGAAAGAGCAAAAACTTGTCGAGAAATGTTTTAATCCCAAATTTTATCAGTAACTAAAGAATAGAATTTGGGTTAGGCATATCTCTCAAGAATTTTGATTTAAGGTTCCCATAAATTGATATTAATTTATGAAGTCTGGAGATTAGTGTAATATCTTCTGGACCTTAAAATTAGATAAAATTTTATAGGAAACTTATAATTAATATAAGAATTTATGAAACTTATAGAACTCAAAAAAGAGTCTTGTAGAATTAATTATGAAATTTAAGGTGAAAGTGAACACCGATAAAGGATTTAAAGGAAATATATGGAATTTTTATTAGGACTTTTAGGTCTCAAAAAATTATGAGACTTTGTAGAAAATTCATTTTATATTATAATAAATTTCTAAAAATATGAAAACTATTAAAAGAGGTGCTTAGAATTTATTTTAAAAATTAGGATAATTTAAGGATATCGGTATATGAAGTACCTTGGGATTTGTGCCAAATATTGAGTTGGTATATAGTGCAACTTGACCAACTATGTTATAGTGCCTTGAATGTACTATATTTACCCAATACATTTTTCTTATTCCTAATATAATCCCTCTTAAATTAGTATATAACTCAGATAGCCTCCACTTATATATAGTGTCCACACTTATAAAATTAACAAAATAATATCACAAGGGACCGGTCAAAGACACCAGCATAGATGTGTATATTCTGGTAATCTTTCTTTCATTCAGATATGATTTTGATATGAATCAACATCTTTCCTGGCATAATACCTTTGGTTAATATATAATTTGACTATATGACATATAATAAAGTAACAATAGCTAAAAAATACATCCATAATATTGTCTAAGTCAAAGGACATTGATGAAAAGATGCATCTTTTCTATAACTCATATAGCAATGAAGAGGGGATTGATTTACTTGCTTTCTATTTGCGGTTCTTTAGCACATGTGATATGAATTACATGTTCAGGTGTTCCTCCCATTCTATAAGAGTGTATGTCGTTTTGATTCTATTAATCACACCGTACAAACTTAAGTCCATATACTTATAGTATCTAAATCTAAACTCTTTAATTCTATTCACATAATATGACATCAATTTTGAAGAATTTGTTATTTGGCAATAGGTTTCTTGGATGTGATTATCTATAGTTCGATCCATATCCATACTTATGGATTTCATCTCAACTTACTGCACTTTTTAAGCCAAGGAGACATTTATTGTGTTTCTTCTATACCATATCAGCACTCTTACTACTTTACTGGTGAACACATATCTCATCTTTGAACACTTCTTTACCATAGAAGGAGGATGCTCGTGTGAGAGACTAACCTTTTCAACCTGTACGACATATTAGACATTGTATACTTTCACCCAAATATATAAGCAATAATAAATGACAGGATATCATTAATGGAAAAACAAAATATTACATACAGTTTACAATTTTATATTTTATACCTGCCAAATGGCTTTTACATGTTTCTCAAATATTTCTTTGCTTATTCGCTTAGTTAGGGGGTATGTGACCATACATTTGGTTGAAATATATTATATAGTTACAATTTTCTGTGTTATATAATCCCTCACAAAGTTATATTTGATATCAATGTGTTTAGTCTTGTCGTAATACTTAAGGTATTTAGTGTAGGCTATGGCTGCAGTGTTGTCACATAGTATCAACACCGGATTAGTACTCTTATTCCTAAATCCTATGTTTTTGATAAATATCTTTAGCTAAATAGCCTCTTGCGTTGCTGCAGTATATGCCACAAACTCAACTACCATAAAGTGTAAGGCAATGCGCGTTTGTTTCTTGCTACTCCAACAGATGGCACAATTATTAAGCAAGAAGGTATATCCTAAAGTTAATCTTTATTCTTCATCACTTCCTATATCAGCATCAAAATATCCGACTAGGCATAGATCGCTTCCTTGATAACACAACGCATAGTTAGTGGTACCCTTTAAGTATCTCAAGATCCTCTTCACTGCTTTCTAGCATTTCTCATTGGGGTTGGACTAGAATATGCTAACCAGCCCTACGACATAATAAATATCTAGTTTTATACAGATCATTGCATACATTAGGCTACCAATGATACTAGCATATGAAACTCTTTCTCTTTACTTGTTGTCTAATTCAGTTTTAGGACACATATTGGAACTCAAGGCTAGTCCAGTGGTTATATGGATATCTATAAGATTGCAATCACTCATATTAAATCACTCAAGTATCTTCTTGATATAATTCTCTTATAAAAGAGTAAGGATTCTCTTAGAGCAATTCATTCAAATATTGACTCTAAGTATGTATTTTGCTTCACCCATGTCTTTCATCTAAAAATTTGATGAGAGGCATTACTTAATAGCTATCACCAAGTCAAGACTATTTATAGCTAAGAGTATATCGTTTACGTATAAGGATAATATTATAAAGTTATTCTCAAACTGCTTAATATAGACGCAGTGGTCTTCCTCTATCATATGGAAGATATATGAGGTTATGGGTTTGTGAAACCTCAAGTACCATTGTTTGGATGACTGTTTTAATCTATAAATAGATCTTTTGAGCTTACACTTCTTGTTCAAACCCTTTTTCAATGAATCCTATTAGTTATTCCATATAGATTTCTTCATCTGAATCACTATTAAGGAATGTGGTTTTTACATCCACCTGATGTAACTCCAGATTTAAATTGTTTACTATTGCCAAAATTAATTTTATAGAATTGAAGCGTACAATAGGTGAAAAAGTATTATCATAGTCTATACCTTCTTGTTATGTATATCCCTTTATAACCAATCGGGCTTTGAATTTTTCAATTGATCCATCCATGTTTCTCTTAATTTTAAAAACTCACTTGTTTCCAATGGCTTTACATCCTTTTAGCATATCAACCAACTCCAAACTTGTTTTTCATCATTGAGTCTATCTCCTCTTTAATTGATTTCTTCCATTCCTTCTTAGAAGAACCTGCCAAGGCTTCATGAATAGAGTGGGATTAATCATCCCCTTCTAGAGTAACTAAAAGTGCTTCTCCTTCTATTTGGAAGCTTCTCTTTGGAATACTTTCACTGGTACTCCTTATAACTGAAGCTACTTGTTTATCTATGCTTATTTGTCTTGGTCTTTGTGTTGATCGTTCTTGGCTCCTACTTAGATTGACATACCTAGAGGATTTTGGTCTATCAATTTGTTCGGCACTATTCTGTTCCTGAGTCTCATAAAGAGATACAGTGCAGTCAATATAACCCATATTGGAAAATTTTTTCTCAATGAATACAACATCTCTTGATTATGTTTTAATCACTATCCTATCTTAAATTTCACTGATGAATACATATCCTTTTGAGGTTTCAGAGTACCTTATGAAAATATATTTATTCCCTCTTGGATCTAGTTTCCCATGTCTATGAGAGTTGTCATGGATATAGGCCACTGAGCCCAAAGTTCTAAGGATGCCTAGATCAGGCTGACATTTGGCTATAACTCGTAGGGCGTGGAAGTGACTGACTTTGAGGGTACACGATTAAGTATGAATGTTGTCGTCAACAAAGCATCACCCAAATGTAAAATTGGAAGGTTTTCTTGTGTTATCATAGACCTAATCATATCTATAAGAGTTTTATTTTTCCTTCCGGCAACCCCATTCTATTGAGGTGTGCTATGGATAATTAGTTGCCTAATAATCCCTTTTTATTCACATAGCTATTTGAAATAATCTGAAAGATATTCACAACCTCGACCAGTGCATAATGCCTTGATTTTATTGTATACTTGATTCTCTACTTCATTTATGTATCATCTAAAGCACTTTAGTGTCTCAGACTTATACGAGATCAAATAGACATGTCCATATCATGAAAAATTATCAATAAAGGTAATGAAATACGAATCTCTATGTCTCTCCCTCATACTTATTGGACTACAAATATTAGAATATATTAATTGCAATGGATGTTTGGCTTGTGTTCCCTTTCCGAATATCTTTCTAGTAGACTTAACAGCTAGACATCTTTCATATAATGATATATCTATGTTAGGGATTACCCCAACATACCATCTTTTACTAGTTTAATAATTCTATTTTGATTAATATGTCCTAGTCTAGCATACCAAATATTCATATTAGGATTATTCTAAGTAATAGCAAAACAATTATGATCATTAAAATGAACAATATCCAAAATAAATAACCTTTCAAATCATAAAGCTTAACCATAAAACATTGAGTTGCTATATATGTTTGTAACTTTATCATGAAAGTTTACATTAAACCCAATGTTTAATAAGCAAATTATAGGAATTAAATTTCATCAGATGTCGGGAGCATAAAGCACATCATGTAATATCAAGGTATTTCCTCAACGCAAAACAAGTTTGTAGGTGCTAATGCCTCGAATCTCAATCCTTCCATTATTTCTAACGAAAAGCCACTTGCTTTGAAACAATAACCAATGGTATTCCATGAAAGATATCTCAATCTCGACTTACATGTTATGTGGAGCCTAAGTCAATAATCCAAGAAAAGGAAACATGTTCTGTCAGAAAATAGTTCTGGAAATAAATGAGACATGTGAATTCTCATAACTCACTATTACCTTTTTGCTCTCAGCTTGTGCAGAATAGTCGCATGCAAAATACCCCATGTTGTGGCAAGCAAAGCAATTGACCTTTTTCAGGTTTAGCTTTTTCTTGCTGCCTTTCTTTCCCTTCTTCTTGTATTATTGCTTGCTTTTATTAGGTGAAGGATCACCTTTCTCTTTATTCTTCTGAAATTTATTGCTCTTCTTAAATTCAAGCTTTGAATGGGAAAGATTGGCATCTTAGGTCAAATAGACTTGTCCAGTAGCCTTATAAGCCTCAAGATGTTCATCGTCTAGCTATAAATACCTACCTATATCATTAAAAGTGATAATATTTTCATTGTGGGGCAAATTAACTTTTATGTGCTCCTAACTAATAGGGAGCGGACTCATAATAGCATGTACTTACTGCTCGTCAGATAAATTATGTCTATCCTTGTTTAGTTCATGAATCATATTAGACATTTCTCTTAGATGTTGCCACATAGGATTATTTGGCTTTAGCTTATAGGTATCAAATTTAATCATTAACCTTCTAAGCTAAGTAGTGGAAACTCTGCCAAACCTATCCTTCAGGGCTATCCACATAGCTTATAAGGTTCTGTGTGTCTCAAATTCACACATCAAGTTATCACCCATTGCCTTCAGCAATGTGATTCTTGCAATATTATTCTTAATTTTCTAGGACAGGTATGCCTCCTAGTATGTCCTGTGTTGGATTGTATTTCTAGCCTCAAGTTCCACCATCGTCATTGTTAATGGCTCAGTCACATCCTATTCTTCTAGAATAAATTAGACCTTTCAGTGTCAAATATCCCAGTTGTCCCCATTGAGCTTTTCCCTTTAATTCAGTAATAATGTTCTCTAATGCCATTGTTTAATATCAGTTATGTGACAAGCCTATCCCACATTAATTTATTGAATCATATAACATTTAAGTGAATTTATGTATATAGTACATGTAAAGTATACAATGTCATGTACTTTTATCATTTTTTATAAAAAAATAATAACATTACTAGACCCATGATCAGAAGAATATGTTTGTACCTCCTATCAATAGGCACTAGCAATAGCTATCACTTCCTATCAAAATTAATATAAGCATTATTCTCATCAATTTTTGCTTTTTGAAGACTCATTATCTACAAGGCTCCCACTTATAAAAAGTATACATGAATCATAACTAAAAATATGAATGAAACATGTTTCTTTTACTTATAAGGCATATAATAAATTGCAAGTCTTTACAAAGAAAGAGTAATAAAACATGTCCTTAACAAAAGCAAAGCAAGAAAGAAAATAAACACAAATGTACATCATTTTATATGAGAATGACAATATTCTAACATCACGTTTCTTAGCTTCTTAAGCTTATGAGATGGCTTGTGATAATTAGATACAAACTCTATAGTTTTAATCTAATACGTCTTCCTTATGGGGCTTTCTTTGGGCTTGCCTTTAACCCTAGTTGCTATTATATATTCTCCTTATATGTCCTGAATCCAATATATTCAGCAAACATGCCATTAATGCCTTTGTTATTTGTTAGCTTGGCTGCATCTCTTTCAGCTATGCTCAAATCCAAAGTAAGGGTAAAAGGTTGGTTTACTTCCTCTTTATCTTCAACTAGAGATTTATTGTGGAGAGTAGGCTTCAATTTGGGGTATGAATATGAAGAAACCATGAAATGATGCTCAAGAAAGGGTTCCATGGGGAATAAAGTTTTTGACATTGGTTTGGAAGCACATATTACTTTAGGTTCCACTTGTGGTACTTCCTCCATCAATTTCACTAGATATTTTCTAGGTTCAAAAACTGGTAATTCATCATCCAGGTATGAGATATCATCATACAAAGTATATCCCAGGGATTCAGTGCTAGATGAAGTTATTTTCACCTAAATAATAAAAATATTAATTATCATGATTTTTTGTAATTTTTAAACACTAAAAAACCAAAAAATACACTGAATATTCACAAACAAGTTTATAATTACCCCTAAAATTAGAAAAATTATATATCAAAATAAAGATATTGACTTTAGAAATAAACTATACATTAATCGGATATCACACGCTTTCTCACGTGCCTTAAGAAGGAAAAAGTAAACAATAAAAAAAATTGAACAAAGCCCACTCATGTGCCAATTTGGTACTGCCAAATGTTATCAACAAGATTTTTGTCCTTTTTTTTGTAAAACAAAAAGATTACATGTTTTTATTTGGGGGTCCAGGTGGGATCCACTAATTTGACCTGATTCATACTCCTACTACCAAATTTTTTTTTTAATGGGCTTGGCCCAATCGACAACCTAAACAAAACTTTTTTTTATTTTGGACTGGGATGGGCGCAACCCAAACTGATACACAATTTTTTCAAGCACCTTAACTCATAATGATGCCATTTTGGGGCATAATCAAAACACACAATTTTGATCATCTTGACCTCTAGCCAAGATGCAAAAACCTGACTGATAAATAGTTTAAGTCAGTAAGACTAGACGCATTTTTCCCCTGTAACTTCTCTTTCTGACATTTATTTTCGATATTCTTGGTGTCATTTTCTTCTTTTTCTTTGTGATCTATGCAATGGGATCATTTTTAAAGCCTAAACATGCAATTTTCTAATAACCCAAATTTGAAGAAGCATATAACAGACAACAACTTTTGTTTCATGGTTTAAATGCATGCTCCATGTATTTAAGCATAAAATGAATATTGTAATACAAAATAACTAAAAGTAATACTGCATTTACAGAAAAAAAAATCACAACCATCTGGAAGCAAAAAACCTTGCTTATGATACCAATGTTAGTTTTCAGGCATACCTTGGATCTTCTTTGGTTCACTGAGATACGCACACAAAATTGGACTACCTTGTTTGGACTTTAGTTATGTCTACACAACAAAGACACTGGTGGGAAGAGAGGAACAAGTTTCAGATGCAAAGGGAGATAATCAGAGCAACTACATAATAAGGCACACGCTTTTGTTTATTTTCATGTATATGTAAGCATGGAAGAAGGGGAAATGGGATTTAAATAAACTTACCCACTTCACAACATCCTACTCTTGTATATCCAATGGGTAACTCCCATTATTTCTATATGGGGTATATTACACATATATATGCCACTCTTTCCCTTATTCTCACAATGGCCCCAATACCTATTAAGTTTCAGTCTAATCCACCAAAGGTAGATTAGCCCACTTTCCAACACTTTAGATTTAGTGAACACTATAACCTCACTGGACATGGCTTCTCTCCTTTTTCATTGGTTTAGAAACACAAAAGTTTTAAGAGATCGAGGAAAATTCTTTAAGATTTTCCTTGCCACCTAAACCTCCCCTAAAAAATTGGACGATTTAGAGGAGAATTTAATTTTTGCCTTATTTTGACCATTATATCCATAATATTTTTTTAATATCTCTAAAATACCTTTTTTGTATCTCATAGTTAGCTATATAAAAATAATTTGTCTCCTATACCCTCCTAAATTAAAAAATGTAAGATTAATTCCTCATCTCTTTTTTTTCATCAATACAAATGAGGCAATATTAAATTCATTTCCTTTCCTTTTTCTTCCCTCCCCTTCATAAATCTTTCCCCTTTCCTCCCCTCAGTTGAGTCAAACCTACCCTTAAGCTCTACTACTATCCTCTACACCCAAAATTGCATTATTTGGGGTAAAATATTGATGGTGGCACTTTTCTTTTCTTTTTTTATAAAGAAACTTCAAAAATTCTGAAATATTTTTCATCTAACATATCATAACCTTAAATAGTTTTTATAATAATATCTAGTATTTTAAAGTATTAAGTGTTAGAAATTGTGCCCTAGGGGCAAATCATTGTCTTATAAACATTGTTGATTTATGAATTTATTAATTGTGTTATCATATTATTTGCATGTTTACTATGATGACCATCCTTGGATAACTCATGATCTTATCCTGAATGTCCCTAGTCGGTCATCTATGCGGGAGCAGAGATGAAATAAGACCAATATGACTTTAAAAATGTATAGAGATATAAATCAAAGTCATAGGCACATGTAAGAGTACAAGGTGTTGGACCGACCCGCTATGAGAGAGCTGCATGGGTTAAGTCATAAGCTTCTCTCATATACAAACCATGTCACTATGCCCTTTGACCTGAGATAATCATGGATTCCTACATGACAAACGCTCAGCTTTGACATAGTCAAAAGTCACTTTTGACCGAGTGATCATAAAGACTATGTTCGGGCTTAATGGTTTTCTGTGCGGAGTAATGTGAATGGTCAAGATGGAATTTGTCCCTCACTTTTGTACAGAGATATTACTGGGCCCCTCGATGAGTGAGTTTGAGAAATGTATGGCCATACTGTAATGGAAAGGTAGTTCTATTTCTATAGTCAGACTACTCAGGGATCAAGAACGTAACGGTCATGAATAGGAGGATGACATTCTCCATGCCTCATCCATGACCAAAATATCGTGTGACAAAAGGGACATGATATGGTTGTATAAAAGGTTACATCGTTCATTGATCCTCATATGATTTGGGTAGTCGTGATGTCTTGCTAGAGACCACTTGCGACTTGTGAGTTAGTATAGTAAATGGCCCACAGCCAACTTCATATGGGCCTATAGGGTCGCACACAAAATAGCCCAACACGAGCTATGATGTCCAGATTCATTGAATCTAAGACATGTCCAGATTCAATGAATGATCCAGGGTAAATGTATATGTTTATTTATATTTATATTCGTATATATATAAATTCGTATATATATATATATATATATATATATTATATATATAAGAGATATTTACAAGATTTAATTTATAAGGATAAATTAAATCTTTATCATGTTTGAATTTAAAATTTAAATTGATATGATATCTCATATAAGAGATATTTATAAGATTTAATTTATAAGGATAAAATTAAATCTCTATCACATTTGAATTTGAATTTGAAATTCAAATTGATGTGATACTCAAATTTGATTTATAAGAATAAATTAAATGTAATTACGTCTTATCTTTATTTTAAATTAAATAAATGGGTGAATTAAATCTGTAGGACGGATTTAATACAAACACTATTTATTTAATTAGTTTCTTATCAAATTATACAATATATGATATTGTATTAATTTTAGAATTAATATAAAATTAATTCCAAAAATCCAAGTCTATAGTAATACGCATAGCATCCTATATATTTGATATTTAGGAGCTACGGTTGGGATAGAAAAAAAGTGTAAATGGGAATCCGTAAAAGGTTTGCAGATAAGAAACTGCCAAAATAGAGACGGAGATGACGAATTCTTGAGTAAGCCCTGGAGGGACAGGAGGCTCTAGCATGTCGTTCGTGGTTAGAATGTTGTTCGTGTGGATACTAGTAGAGGAAGCCGACCTGAGTCATCGACTTCTTGTGATCGAAAAGAGATCACGAGCCACAGAGAGAAGCTGTGGATGTCGCAACCAGAAGTTGAGAAAGTCACGACTGAATACTGAGGGTAATACTTCTTTCCACTTGACTTAAACACATACAGTAGATCCTGGCAGGGAATGGAAAGATTTTTAAGTTAATTTCTGCTGCGTGCTTTCTAATTCCTAACATTAAGAGCACTTAGTATTCTAATTTTAGAGTACTCATTAGTACTAAAAAATACTTTAAAAGTAAAATTGTACTAAAATTACTTTAAAAAATATTTGGTGTTATTAGAAAAATATTTTAAGATACTAGTTATACTAAAAATTACTTTAGTATATTGTGTGCTAACAGAAAAATATTTTAACATCTTGGGTGCTACTAAAAAGTATTTTTAAAAGTTGAGTGTACTAAAAATTAGTTAAGGGTATTTGAGTGTTACTAAAAAATATTTCAATGTGCCAAATTGTTTTTTCAAAAGGAAGTGCTCAACAGCAATCATTTCACCTAAAATGGTGCAGTTTTGGGGGGTAGAGGACGGCAGCAAAGCCTAAGGGAAAAGGAGAGAAGCCACGTCCATCTCAATATGATTTTCTAGGTGCTTGCTTCACTCTAAATCTCTCCCAATCCTCCTCCTTCCTCTCCCTCCATCTCCAACATTATTCTTCTTCTCTGTTTTCTGCTGTGAGTTCAAAATGAGAGATTGAGTGCTAAAATGTTTAAGCTAATCTGGAGACATTATGTTTTTTACAAGGAGACATTATGTTTTTTTGTTACAAAATTTTTTGGAAAGGGGTTAGGCTCACCCACGATCCAAGGGTAGGGCGTAGTTTCCTTTCTTCCTAGGTGATACCAATATTAAGCAAGGTGAGCCGTCTATTACCCTCACGCATAAACCTAGATGTCATATCCCAATTTTTAGTCCTGGAAACCAAGTATGTAGCCTAAAAAAGGAAGGCTACTAGGCCCTATTATGCAGGAGTCCCAGAAGTATACAAATGATGTTTAGGGACTAAACTGCAAGAAAGTTAAAATTCAGGGAAAATAGTGAAAGTCCTTGTGGGCATAATGGAAAAGTAAGGGGTGTTTCTTGGGAACCAAGCCACCAAAGTGCTTGGGCTTGGTTAGAAACCCAAGATAGCAATCTCAAAGTCCAAAATTGTAGGCCCAAGGATTATGGAGTTAAAGAGTCATTAAAATAATATTTTAGTGCTTTTCCATAAAGTAAAGTTACCCAATTAAGGATAGAACAGGGATAAGTGATCAGATATGACTTTAGAACATAAGGTGGCATGAAAGGTGTCCTCATGGGACCAACAAGGTGCCACATGGTATGATTACAGGAAAAGAAGAAAAGTTAAGGACACATGTCATGAGATTAGACAAAGGAGAGAAAGTAAAAAGGATACGTGGCACAATTCTGGCCGCTCATTCTAGGAGAAGACTCTGGAATTCTTTGGAGAGGCTAAGTAGCTGGTGAGATGTCCCAAGGGCCCCACTATTGCACCACATACCCTGTGAGGTGTCCCCTGAGGTGTCCTTGGATATATGTCATAATGGTGAGTCATCAAGAAGGATGATGTCATCATGATGATGTAGGCAAAGCTTCTTGGGAAAGCTAAGCGATCTGGGCCATTCATCACGATTTGATCTGAGCCATCCATTCCACCTCCCTCCACCTATAAATAGACATTTCCCCCTCCCATTTCAAGGCACACCACAGCCAAGAGCCAAAGGAAGAAGAGAAAGAAGAGAAAAAGAGAGAAAGAGAAAGAAAGGAAAGAAAGGAAGAAGTTCTGGTGGAGCCAGGAGTAGTCTAAAGAGCTGAGGGACTGGGCAAAGCTTAGGAATGAGATAAGTACATAATAAAGTAGAGGATTGCTCTTAGTAGTTAGAATAGAGAAATATCTCTATTAATAAAGGTAGCTAAAGGTAGAAAGAAAGCCAGGGGAATGTCAGACTAAGAATATTACCCCTAGTTAAGTATGAGTTAAGTAGAGCTATACTGGATAATAATAAAGATATTATTATGCTATGTATAGGCTCTGACTTATGAGAAGAAGGGACCTTAGAGACAAGGCTAAGAGCTGGAAGGAAAGGCTTCACGCCATGTATGTTAGAAGAGGACTAAAGAATTGTGGAGAGAAGCTGGGCATTGGATAGTGCAAATGTTGGGACTAAAATACTGGAATCAGGGAAAAATGTATAATGGATAGTAAACTTTAGACATTGACTGATGTTGACCTGGTCAAGGCGTGGTCAACGAGTTATTTTTCCCTGAAAGAGAATTAAGTTAGCTTCATGTAGCAATTTGAACCACTCCATTTCAATTTTTCTAGAATTAGTTATAATTTTTTGAAGTCATGTCACTCCACTGGAATTTACACAGTGAACAGTTCTCGGTAAGAGTGAAATTTCAGATTAAGTAATTTGTCTTCAATGACCTTAAAAGTGGTTCCAGATGCTACCATTTGGTCTCTAAGATGTATGAAATGAAGGAACACTTAGGAGCTAGGATGTCTCTCGAAGTGTCGCGAGTGGAACAAAAATAAAGTGGTACTCCCTAGAAGACATTAGTTTATTGCTGCCTTAATGCACATGATAAGCTTATCACCAAAGCTTTACTCTTCGGTATCTTATCAGCCCAAATAAAGCACATTTTGTGTTCCATATTTTGGGTTTAGGATAGTGAATTGACAATTATACTTTACCCATTCTCATACTAAATTACTAAATAAATTTTAAAATTAATCCATGATACTTTAGAAGGAATTTCTTCCTTAATTGCCTTTTCTACCTTATAAATTAATTTATCTAAAATTTTTGGGCTAAACAAAAAGAATCTATCTATACCTTCGTAATTTTTTTTAAAAAAAATAGGCCCTTAAATCCCAAATATTTGCTTTAAGATTACTTGGGCTGTCACACCTTATTCTATAGTCAATTCTTAGAGTTGTTTAGCCATTAAAGAACCACATGTGACCCATATAATACCCTTAGCAAGACCAAAACTTTTCTAAAAGTTTGGATACCATGGAATAATGATTTTTTTAAAAAAATTTAAGAATTCATAACTAATTTATTATAACTCCCAAATTCATTATTTGAAGCTCTATTTTTTAGTATTGATATAATCTTTGAAAGAAAAATTAGACCTGATTCATTGCTAACCCATTTAGTCCATAAACTTGTTTAAACCAAAATTCTACAGTACATTTCTAACCTTAGTTGTTCCAAGAGTTTGAATTTAATGGGCATTCATCATCATCAATATATATTAGCATATTGCAAACCTAAATCATGCTATTCCATTCTCATATGAATCATCCAACCTCTTTAAATTTTTTAATAGCACTTATTTAACATTTCCAATTATTAAAAGTGGGTTATATTTGGTTTCCCTTCCAAAGTTCAACTCCAACATGCATCTATCTATATTCGTAGGACTTCATATCTTTCTTGTGTTGCTATGCTCCGTTTTCCTTATTTAACTCAATCGGAGTCAAACTTTGCTTCTTCCTGTTACCTATCTATCATCTATCTATATATTAAGTGTCGTATCCTTATTTTCTCCCTCAGTTATACTTAACTGGAAGTAACTTGAATCAATTAAACACTTCTTTGCTTTAAAAACATGAATTCTCAAAAAATGCTTATCGGGGTACCTTTTATTTGGTAATCCAAAATACATATCTAACTTGGAAAATTCATAATTAAATCTAAAAAAAATTGAAATGGAGTGGTTCTAATTTCTAATGAAATATATTTTATTGAACTTTGAAAGAAAAATATAAAAATGAGGTTTCATTATCCAAATGAAATCAGTTTATTCGTTGAAAACACTGTTCATTTTGTAAATCTGGAAGTTCCATTTTCTTTACCTTATCTTCAAAACTTCATTTCTCCTCGCTTACTTATCCAAATAAAACGTATTACCTATGGATTTAAATCTCATGATGTGATCTTTAAGGTCATAAAATTTTGTAGAAAAATTCATTCATTTACTAAGTGAAATTAGTGCTTGAATCTTACTGCCTCTAGATACTCATTTTATCCAATTTCAGATTTTATCTTCAAATTCGAAAAATCATAATAAACAGAAAAATTAACCAAATGAAGAGTTCTTAGTGTCCATTTAAATCTCTGTGTCTTAAATACATTCATACCAAATTTTACGTCCAAACTCGTTGGTTAAGTCATCATAATTACCGTCACAAGGTTACTGCCTCATAATAAAATACACTATAATGTACTATGCATCCCATCATATCATTCCATAGTGTCAAGTAGTTAACATAACTTATTATAAAAGTTCAAACATCCCCATTTAACCTTTTTTCTTAGGAGGTTCCAGCACCTATAACATGGTTATGCATATGGAAAGAATGAGATTTCATGGAAAGCTCAATAGCAAGTCATACAAACTATAATATCATGCATGATTGATTAAAAGCCTAATATGTTACATGATATGAGAGCTACTTCATAATCATACATAAGTAAAATCTAACATGAATATTGTTATGACATGAGTTGCAAGGAGTTGCAATCATTCATACTTCATCATCATCATTATAGTATCATCTTAAGCTCAACCAAACATTATAACTAATAAGAAAGCATACAATCAAACAAACATGAAATTATAGTTAGGTATTCTTGCTACCTCTTGGGTTATCCTTGACAAACTCTTCTTGAGATGGTCTTCTTTCCACACAATTGTCCAAACCTGCCATTACAAAGTAACATTAAGTTACAACTCAACTTAACAACAATTCCAAGACTAGGTTCTTACTATCTTCCATTCTTTCTCCATTTTATGTCTTATACTTCCATCTTTCTAAAATAAATTCTCATGGTTCATTTTCACACAATTTTTCATGTAGAATCCAAATATAAAATAAGAATTTCCAAAATCAAATTACTTCCTTAGCTACTGTACAAAACTGAAATGCCTCATCTTGTTTCCAAAAATTTTCATTTTGATTCCAATGCTTCCACTACTTGTTTCTCTACCTTATCCCACACAATTTTCCATTTTAAACCCATTGGAAGCATCAAAATCAAGAAATTCTAACATATGAATAGTGATTCATACAATGGCAGCCAATAACACAAAACTCTAACTACATGTATACTTGAATTTCCAAGCCAATACCACTTGATTCTAGCTTGTTTAAACTTGTATAAACTATCCATAACATAAAACTCATATTTACATCACATATGAACAGCATGTCCAGTAGCAACATCAAGGGAGAAATTCGATAAAAACCTCCTAAAACCAAGAGCAAACTTGCTAGAACAAAGTCCAAGATGAAAGGAACTAGTTACCTTTCTTGTTGCTCCAAGGGTATGCTTCTTCTTGCTTCAAAGTAAATTTTGCCAAAGGTTGCCTAAGGTTTCTAAGCTGCCAAATCAGTTATGAAAGTAGGGGTATATATAGAAAAAGTTGGGTGGAAATGGAAAGCCAAGATTAGTTTGTTACTGTTTGATCTAATGGTCTATAATCCACCTTCTATCAAAATTGCCCTAGAAGCCTCAATCATGACATCATTTAGGGATGTCTTGGCTAAAGAAAAGTATAAATACTGATAGAAAAAATTCCAATCCAGTCTAGTACCGACTAGGCAGTTTCACAAAAACCAAACTGTTTTATGTTCCTAACTTTTATAATATTCCATAATATGTATTCTATTATGAAAACTAGCGTTTAGGTTTTTCCTACCATTGACATTGATAGATTAAGTATTTATCTGCCAACTATCCCTTAAGAAATGACCAAAATACCCTTATTACACTTTTTTGCACTATATTAACCCTAAGGGCATAATTGTCTTTTCACACCTATTTATACTTCATCAGGGCATGTACTGACTCTAACTAATCACCCCTGTACTTGCTTGGACATTTTTACCTATCCAGAATGACCAAAATGGAATCCATCAATCTCTTGTTCATTATTACAACATAGGGGGTTTTCGTAATTTTGCACTTTTTTCTTGGTTCATCTGGACACTGGCCCCTTTGAATGTTCAAATATATTATTGGGCCTTTTGGACACCATTTTGGGCCTTTATATGGATCTAATACCTTTATGGCTCAATTCCCAAAAATCTCACCTGAAAGTATTTATCGGTTATATAATTGTACTGTAAATTCCATTAAAAATTATACATAACTCCTTTTTGAGCTCTGTCAGTTTTATAAATTTCTATATTAATTATAGGAATTTACTGCCAAATTTGATATAATTATAAAATCCAGAAGGTCCTATAATAATCTCTAGACTTTAAAACTTATCAATTATCTGGGTCTCGAATCAAAATTCTGAAAACTATGCTTGGCCCAATTTCTATTCTCTATTTGCTGGTAAAATTTGGGACTAGAGCATTTTTGGGTAGTTCTGGGCCTTTTCTAGCACAACTTCCTCATAATTACAATTTTGCCCCTTGAACTTTTACTTAATTACATTTATGTCCTCAAAATTTTTGAAATTACACTTATTGGCCAAACTTTTTTCTCTAATTTTTTATTTTAGCTCATAAACTTTTCTAAATTTCACTTAGGTCCTTGAACTTTCTATCATTTTCAATTTAATCTGTTTCCTTCCTTGAATTGCAATATTTTTCTTAGAGAATCTCATGTATATTATGTACAAATTGTACATACATATCAGATAAGAAAATTGAGGATATGACATTTCTCTCCCCCTTAAAATAAATTTTGTCCTCAAAATTTACAATATATACATACTAAGGAAATAATTCAGGGTACATTTCCTTCATCCTTGCTTCTATTTTCCATATAGCTTCGTTCTTAGTTAATCCTTTCTAGACCAATTTAACTAACATAATTTGTTTATTTTGTACCTGCCTAATCTTTCGATCAATAACTCATACTGGTCCAACTTCATAGGTTAGGTCATCTCATAGCATGAAATCATCTTGTTCAATCACATGTGATAAGTCTGGAACATAATTCTTCATTTGGGAAACATGAAATACATCATGTATCAGACTGAGATTTGGGGGAAGAGCTAACTTATAAGCCACCGACCTTATATTTGAGAGAATATGAAATGGTCCTATATATCTAGGATGCAGCTTCTTCACCTTGATCGATCGTCCGGCTCCTGTGGTTAGAGTCAACTTAAGAAACACATATTCCCTTTCTAAAACTCTAATGATTTTCTTCTAACATCAGCATAACTTTTCTACCTACTTTGATCTATCAACAATCTTTTTCTGATCATATCAATCTGTACTATAGTTTGATCTACTATATTATGACCAAGCATTCTTCTTTCACTAAACTCTAACTAGCATAACATAGATCTACACTTACATCCATAGAGTGCTTCAAATGGGGGCAACTAAATACTAGTCTGATAACTATTGTTAAATGCAAATTCTATTAGTGACAGATAGACATCCCAACTCCCTTTGGAATCCAAAACACAAGCTCTTAACATATCTTCTAGTGTTTGGATTATTCTTTTAGACTGACCATCTATCTGAGGATGATACGATGTTCTAAACCTAAGAGTAGAGTCTATCTCTTAATGCAACACTCTCAAAAAATTAGATGTAAATCTAGGGTATCTGTTAGATACGATACTACTTGGGACACCATGTAGTCTAACAATCTCCTTTATATATAACCTCACCATCTTTTTAAAAGAATCTTTCTTATTTATGGCCAAAAAATGAGCTGACTTTGTCAATCGATCAATTACGAGCCATATTGCATCATGCTTAACTGGTGTCATGGGTAGTCCTTTAACAAAATCCATAGCAATACTGTCCCATTTTTACTCAAGAATACCGAGAGGTTGTAACTTTCCTGCTGACTTTTGATATTCAGTCTTTACTTTTTGGCATGTCAAGCATTTTGATACATAAGTCACAACATCCTTCTTTAATCCAAGCCACCAAAATAGACTTTTAACATCATGATACATCTTGGTCATACCTGTATGTACTGTATATCGACTTTTATGTGCTTCATCTAAATTTTCTCTCTTAATCCCATGGCATTAGGGATATATAGTCTTCCCTTAAACCATAGCACATCATCTTGAGAGATCTCAAAATTTTTGGTTCCCCTCTTTCTAATCTATATTTAAATATTGTTGCAAGCTTATCATGCTTCTGAGCTTCTTTTATCTCATCCTCAATGAAAGCTTAGACTTGTATTTTTATATCCCAATTATTGGGCTTATAAGCCTAGTATGTAGCCTTAAAAGGTAGGCTACTAGAACCTATTGTGCAAGAGTCCCAAAAGTATACAGATGATATTCATGGACTAAACTATAAGAAAGTGAAAATGCAGGGAAACCTGTGAAAGTCCCTGTAGGCATAAAGAAGAAGTTAGAGGTGTTTCTTGGAAACTGAGCCACCAGAGTACTTGGGCTTAGTTTAAAAGCTAAGATGACAATCTAAGGTCCAAAAACGTAGCCCAAGAGGGATGTGGGCCCAAGAGGTATTAAAATATTATTTTAGTACTTTTTCAATAAAATAAAGTGATCCAGTCAAAGATAAAACTGGAAAAAGTGATCTAGAATCATGAGATGACATAAATGGGGCCCACAAGGTGCCACATGGCATGATTACAATAAAAGAAGAAAAGCCAAGGGCACATGGCATGATTACAGGAAAAGGAAAAAAAACAAGAGGACATGTGGCCCAATCTCAGCCGTCTATTCAGGGAAAAGACTCTAGAATTCTCTAAAAAGGCTGAGTCAGCTGGTGAGGTGTCTCAAGGGCCCTACCATTGTGCCACATACCCCCTGAGGTGTCCTTGGATGATGTCATTAGTGGTGAGTCACAAAGGAGGGTGATTTCATCGTGATGATGCAAGCAAAGCTTCTTGAGGAAGAGGGCAATCTGAGTTATTCATCACGATTCAATCTGAGCCATCCATTCCACCTCCCTCCACCTATAAATAGACCCTTCCCCTCCTATTTCAAGGCACACCATGGCCAAGAGCCAAAGGAAGAAGAGAAAGAAGAGAGAAAGAGAAAGAAAGGAAGTAAAGGAAGGAGCTCTAGTGGAGCCAAGAGCATTCTAAAGAGCTGAGAGACTGGGCAGAGCTTAGGAATGAGGTAAGTAAGTTATCTAGTCTCTGCTCTAATGAAGTAGAGGATTGCTCTTAGTAGTTAGAATAGAGAAATATCTCTATTAATAAAGGTCGCTAAAGGTAGAAAGAAAGTTAGGGGAATATCAGAGTAAGGATCTAGTTAAGCATAAGTAAAGTAGAGCTATACTAGATAATAATAAATATGTTATTACGCTATGTATAGTGTCAGACTTATGAGAAGAAGGGACCTTAGAGACAAGGCTAAGAGATGGAAGGAAAGGCTACAGACTAGGGAGTGAACTTATCCTAAACTTAATGTATTGAATATTATGCTTGATGTGCTATGGCTTTGTTGAAATATGCTATACATGTGCTTATGTATGAAGCTCTGTTTCTATGATTAATTTGGCCAATTGTATTTCATATGTTACATGGAAGCATGCACATTACGTAATGTTAACACATTACCTAGCAAGCACAAGTATTTACATTAATGCATATATTGTTTAGTACTATTTGCTCCTGAGATTTCCCCAGAAATCTCATCCCCTTCCATGTAATCCCAATCCCATAGGTACGTTAGAAAAGGATTGAAGAAGCATAAATAGAAGCTAGGTATTGGATAGTGCAGATGTTGGGACCAAAATACTGGAATCAGGGGAAAATGCTGGATAAATAGTAAACTTCAGATGTTTGCTGACATTGACCTGGTCAAGGCGTGGTCAACAACTTATTTTTCCCTGAAAGAGCATTATGTTACCTTCGTGTAGTAATTTGAACCACTCCGTTTCAATTTTTCTAGAAGTTGAGTTTTCGAAGTCAGGTCACTCTTCTTAAATTTACACAGTGAATAATACTCGAGAGAGTAAAATTTCAGATTGTGTAATTTGACTTCAATAGCCTTAAAAGTGGTTCCATATGCTACTGTTTGGTCCCTAAAGCGTATAAAAATGAGGATGTTTCATTTTAGTATTAGAGCAGAGGATTCTAGCTCAGAGCATAAGGATCTGGTACAGAATCAAGAGAGTTCTAGTAAAGAACAAAGAGTTATAGCACAGAGCATAAGATTCAGGCACAGAATAGAAGGTTCTAGCTCAGTGATGCTCTAGTATAGTTAGAGATTTGAACTAAGAGGTTCTCCCCTAGTAGAAGATATAGGGATGGTGTTCACTACTAAGAGACAATAACGCTCAGATAGATAGAATAGTACCCCATACCTTATAGCATTACGGGGTAATCTTTAAGGAAGTGGTTAGTCTTAGTCAGCTGTCGAAGTCTCGTGTTTCTTAGCACGATGTGGTTGGACTAAGCAGGATAACGTATGGGGAGCAGTTTCCTCTATGGATAGAGACAGAAGTTGACCAGTCCTAGGTCAAGGAAAACTGCCAGACATTACAGTGACAATAATAATGAAGGTACCAACCTAGTTGAAGTTAATCAACTAGAGGAATCATACAAAGCATAATCAAGCCAGATAGTATAAAGTAATAAGGTATGAAAGATTAAGACGATGTTCAGAAGTAGATCCTCTATGTGAGTAGATCTACATTACGAAAGAATTTGTTCAGCTAGTGTTTCCTAAACAAAAGAATTAATTGTTAGAAATGAGATGATTGATAGAAAGAGAGCTGATATTCCCAAGATAGAGGAACCATAGTCTAGTATAGAGCAGACTAAGACTAATAAAGAGAAAGGTAGCCATAGTTTCAAAGATAAAGAGACTCCCCAGTTTAAGAAAGAGTAATAAGCAAGAGTAAGATAGAGTAATAAAGGGTTGAGTCTATACCCTTATAAGAGGGTAATGTGGTAGCCTAAGTTAAATGAGTAGTTATTTCATATTCCTAAATGAATGTTTGGGATTTAGAAGATAATGTGATAGATGAAAGGATATTCAATTGTAGTGTACGTATGATAGATGGTTGAGAAAAATTATGTGATGATGATATGGCTTATGTTGCCATAAGTTATGATGAGAAGTTGCATCTCCTTGCAGTTTTCATATGATGATACACATGTTAGAATATGCTATGAATACTCCCCTCATGCAATACATGCAGGGTAGAGTTTATGATGAGAAAGTTATGTTACTCCCATACCATATGACATGCAATAAGAATGTACCCAAGATGAGAGATAGTCTTAGTAAGTGGGATAATTGTTACAGTATGTTTGGGGTTACTCAGGTATTTCTACAGACTTGCGAATACAGTACTCAGGACCATTTCTTATGTTAGGGTTATAGCAAGTACGAAGAAGGTGGTAGTGTTATAACTTTATCAAAAGAAATGGTATACAGAAAGAGTAAGAGATAACAGTAAAGAGATTATTTTCAAATCACTCTTCAAATAAGAGTTAGATATGAAACAGATGGCTCTTAGATAGAGCTAGATTCAGATGAGTTCATATCACTCTTCATATAAGAGTTATATCTTATACAGATTGCTCGCAGTTATAGCATAGTTTAAATGGCTCGCAGTTATAGCACATATTTAAATAAGAAGTTATGATGAGGCCATAGCAACATAATATAATGGCAGGTGGTTATACCATAATTGGTAAGCCACAACAGAGTGAGAAAGATGAGAAGGAACTCCTGAGTAAGGGAGAAATAAGTAAAGTCTTGGTAAATAATATGGGCTACTGAATATATTTTAAAATTTTTATTGAGTTATCAACAAGTAGAAGTAGTTAACCTTATAACTTAGTCTATTGGATGAGATATTTTAGAGGTGATGATACAATGCAACAGAATCACAGAGGATTCTAGAGGGTCACAGTTAGATCCTAGCATGGCTCAAGTGTCGCAGTTAGATCCTAACAGCTTCAGAGTCACAGTTAGATTCTGAAGAGGCTTACGGTTGATCGCAGTTAGATCCCGAGGTCACAGTGAGACCTAGCCTAAGGAAAGTAAGGAGCCATAAAGAAATGAGAATAGTACAGTATCTCTTTGGAAAGATGAGTACCAAAGATGAAGTTAAGTTGAGGAGCTTCATGAGTTGATTAACTCATCTAGAAAACTTATAGCCTATATTATATACAGACTGAGCTTAGTTTACCCTTATGAAGATGGAGTCCAAGTTCGAATCTGGGTGTTGATATTCAAAAAGTTTTTGTAGAAGTATGCCTGAGGAATAGAGAAGAGAACCCCATATTTTTTGAGAATGGAAAAGTATGAATAGATAAATCATTCAGATAAGGATAAAGAAGCTAAAAGGTTAGCAAGACCTAGAGAAAAGGGTCTAAGATAGAGTGAAGAAAGAACACAGTTACATGAGAAAAGGAGTAAATGCCACAAAAGTTTGGTATAGATACACGAAGTTATGTGAGATAGTCAGAAGAGTTAAGAAAAGTCAAGAAAATGTTATGAAATGAAAGGGGCATTCTCCTCAAAGAAACTATTCATCAAGGAATGAATAGAGATTTAATTCTCAAATTTCGAGGTTGAAATTTATTTTAAGGGGAGGAGAAATGTCATATCCCAATTTTTGGGCCTATAAACACAGTATGTAGCCTAAAAAAGGTAGGCTACTAGACCCTATTGTGTAGGAGTCCCAGAAGCATACAGATGATGTTCAGGGACTAAACTGCAAGAAAGTGAAAATTTAGGGAAAATAGTGAAAGTCCCTGTGGGCATAAAGAATAAGTAAGAGGTATTTCTTGGAAACTCAAGATGACAATCCAAGGTCCAAAACCATAGCCCAAGAGGGATGTGGGACCAAGAGGCATTAAAATATTATTTCAGTACTTTTTCAATAAACTAAAGTGACCCAGTCAAAGATAGAACTGGGAAAAGTGATATGAAATCATAAGATGGCATAAATGGGGTCCACAAGGTGCCACAAGGCATGATTAGAGTAAAAGAAGAAAAGCCAAGGACACATGTCATGATTACAGGAAAAAGAGAAAGAGCAAGAGGACACGTGGCACAATCTCGGCCGTCCAGTCAGGGAAAAGACTCTGGAATTCTCTGGAAATGATGAGTCAGCTGGTGAGGTGACCCAAAGGCATCACCATTGTGCCACATACCCCCTGAGGTGTCCTTAGATGATGTCATTAGTGGTGAGTCATAAAGGAGGGTGATGTCATCGTGATAATGCAAGCAAAGCTTCTTGAGGAAGCAAGTAATCTGAGCTATTCATCACAATTCGATCTGAGCCATCCATTCCACCTCCCTCCACCTATAAATAGAACCTTTCCCCTCCTATTTCAAGGCACACCATGGCCAAGAGCCAAAGGAAGAAGAGAAAGAAGAGAGAAAGAGAGAAAGAGAAATAAAGGAAAGAAAGGAAGGAGTTCTGGTGGAGCCAGGAGCATTCTAAAGAGCTGAGGGACTTGGCAGAGCTGAGGAATGAGGTAAGTAAGTTATCTAGTCCCTGATCTAATAAAGTAGAGGATTGCTCTTAGTAGTTAGAATAGAGAAATATCTCTATTAATAAAGGTTGCTAAAGGTAGAAAGAAAGTTAGGGGAATGTCAGAGTAAGGATATTACCCCTAGTTAAGCATGAGTAAAGTAGTGCTATATTGGATAATAATAAAGATATTATTATGTTATATATAGGCTTTGACTTATGAGAAGAAGGGACCTTAGAGACAAGGCTAAGAGCTGGAAGGAAAGGCTGCACTCCAGGTAGTAAACTTATCCTAAACTTGTATGTATTGAATGTTATGCTTGATGTGCTATGGCTTTGTTGAAATGTGCTATACATGTGCTTGTGTACGAAGATATGTTTCTATGATTACTTTGGCCAATTGTATTTCATATGTTACATGGAAGCACACACATTACACAATGTTAACACTTTCATAAGCAAACACAAGTATTTACATTAATGCATGCATTGTTTAGTACTGTTTGCTGCTAAGATTTCCCCAGAAATCTCATCCCCTTCCATGTAATCCCAATCCCATAGGTATGTTAGAAAAGGATTGAAGAAGCATGAAGAGAATCTGGGGATTGGATAGTGCATATGTTGGGACCAAAATGCTGGAATCAGGAAAAATACTAGATGAACGTAAACTTTGGATGTTTGCTTATGTGGACCTGGTCAAGGAGTGGTCAATAAGTTATTTTTACCTGAAAGAGAATTATGTTAGATTCATGTAGCAATTTGAACCATTCTATTTTGATTTTTTTAGAATTAGTTATGATTTTTTGACATCAGGTCACTCATCTAAAATTTACACAGTGAATAGTACTCGAGAGAGTAAATTTCCAGATTGTGTAATTTGACTTCAATAGCCTTAAAAGTGGTTCCATATGCTACTTTTTGGTCCCTAAGACGTATAAAAATGAGGAAGTTTCATGTACTCCTCCATAAAGATTCTCGATGATTTGTATATGATATAAGGGAATTCAATCTCTGACATCTTCTACTAATTTCAGTTCTTTAATCATCATATTTGCCACCTGCACCACCTTCCTACTCAAGGCATCAGCTATAATATTTGCCTTTCCTGGATGGTATTTAATTTTGAAATCATAATCTTTTAGCAATTCCATCCATCTATGTTGTCTCGTATTCAATTCTTTTTGTTCATGTAGATACTTCATACTCTTGTGGTCATAGTACAATCTGTAGTAGCTCCACACAAATAATGTCTCCAAATCTTGAGAGCATAGACTACCGCTGCAAGCTCTAGATCATAAGTAGGATAATTCTCTTCATGCAGCTTTAACTATCAGGAAGCATAGGCTACTACTATACTTTACTGCATTAACACACATTCCAACCCCTGCTTACTAGCATCAATATAGACTACATAGGTCTGGGTGGGATCTGGAATAATCAGCATATGAGTAGTGTTTAACTTTTATTTCAATTCTTGAAAACTAGCCTCGCACTTCTTATCCCACTTGAACAGTTAATTCTTTCTAGTCAACTTGGTCAATGGTAGAGCAATTCGATAAAAATTCTTAATAAATCTTCTATAATACCCTGCTAAGCCCATAAAACTTATAATCTCTGTCATTGTCCTTGGCTGCTCCCAGCTTAATACTACTTCAACTTTGCTAAGATCTACAGCTACTCCTTAATGGTATATGACATGAACAAGAAATTTGACTTCTTGAAGCCAAAACTCATATTTAAGCTTAGCATAGAGTTGTTTTTCTTTGAGAATACTAAGGACAATTCTGAAGTGCCTTTCATGTTCTTTAGTAGATTTGGAGTACACCAATATATCATCAATGAAGACCACAACAAATTGATCTAGGTAGGACCTAAAAATTCTATTCATGTAATCCATAAAAATTGCAAGTGCATTTATCAGACTAAAAGGCATCACAAGAAATTCAAAGTGGCCATAATGAGTCCTAAAAGCAGTCTTAAAATATCATTTGATTTGATCCTGAGTTGGTGGTAGCCTGATCTCAAATCAATCTTAGATAATAAACTTGCTCCAGCCAACTAATCTAGCAGGTCATCAATTATGGGAAAATGGTACTTATTTTTAACAGTAATCTTATTCATCTCCATATAATCGATACACAATCTTATATTACCATCCTTCTTCTTTACAAATAACACTAAAGCACCTCATAGTGAGACACTGGGTCAGATGAAACCCTTCTCTAAAAGCTCCTCAATCTGCTTCTTTAACTCCATCATCTCATTAGGGGCCATACGGTATGGGGCCTTGGACACTGGTCCAACTTCAGGTACAATATCGATTGCAAACTCTACTTCTCATTTAGGAGGTGATCCATAAATCTCCTTTGGAAAAACTTCAAGAAATTCCTTGACCACTGGAATCCCTTCTTCTACCTTTGTTTGAACATAAAAGAAAATCATATACCCTTGACATCATTTTCACAAACATTTATCTGTATGAGCCTCGATTATAAAATTTAACCTTACTTCTGAACTCGTTGCCTTTGGACAAAGAACTAAGGTCTTGTTCTTATAGTCCAGCATCACATTATTAGAAGATAACCAGTTTAATCCAATTATGACATCAATCCCCTGAAAAGGCAAACATATTAAGTCTAGAGTAGTGTAACAATATTCATATCGAACAACACTATTTAAGCAAACATCATATGTAACTAATTTAGCACTTGTATGAGTTGTCACACATATAGCATAATGCAACTTGCTAATTGTAAGGCCTAGGCGTTTAGCACATTCATAAGAAATAAAGGAATGACTTGCACCCAAATCAAACATAGCAATCACAGAGTGATTATTGAGATACATTGTACCTTGGATCATTTCAGAAGACTTCTGAGCATCTTCATGTGTAAGTGTGAACACTCAACCTTGAGTTTATGGCCTTTGATTACTCACTGCTTGAGGACAATCCTTAGAGAAATGTCCAGGTTTTCCATAAGTATAACACACATTCTATCCCATCAAACACGGCCTGTCACCATGATTCTTTCTGCACTTATCACATACTCAGAACCTTGAGTCCCGATTGCCAACATTGCCTCGAAGGTTTCCTTGATTAGGCCTTCTATTATGCCATTGCCTTTTTCTCTTCTCATAGCCACTACCACCAGCAACATTGTGTCTTTGACTAGTCCTTTCAGGAGTAATAGTTCCTTTGCCTACTGGCATAAATAATGTTTGATGATTTAGGCTATTTTCAATTAGTCGGCATGCCTCCACTTCTTTCTTAAATTGACTGTACTATTGGGGTATCATCTTTTCCTTCAATATAGTATTCAATCCTCTAATCACTCTCTCTGTCATCCATCGTTCATTAACCACTTGTCAAAGATACGTGGATATTGAGAAAGACAAATAAACTTAGCTAGATACTTATCAAATGGCTCCTTCTCTCCTTGCCTTAGCACAAGGAATTCAGCTTCCTATTTATCACATACTGACTAAGGAAAATATTTCTCATAGAATTGTTTAAGAAACACTTCCCATGTAATAGGAATATTCCTTGCCTGTAGCAATAGCTCAGTGTTCTTCCACCACCGATATGTATATTTTTCTAGCTGATAAATGCCCATTTAAGCCATACGTTTAGATGGACAATCAAGCACCTTGAAAATCTTTTCCAATCAACTGATCCAGTTCTCCGCCATTTGAGCATCAAATGTCCCTTCAAATATTGGAGGATTGTTCTTGCAAAATTTTGTCATTTACTGCTGAATACCAATAGGATCTATCACCAGCTCAGCTTGCCTAGGTGGATCTGCTGGATGCTGTAAAACTTCTGGTTCCACATTAACTGCTCCTGGAGGTTATGGCTGTCGTAAATTATCTACAGCTGCTGCTACTACTATTACTATAGTAGCATCTCTTTCTTGGTTACTTCGAGTTTGAGCTGCTGTCATTTCCTCTATCATCTTTTGTTGTTGCTCTAAGCGTTCCAAAATTAACTGATTAATATCTACAAGATTTTGAGGTTCTTCTGATGGAATAGTTTTTCTTGTTTGTACCATTTTGTTTTACTATCTAGATATAAGAGGAAATAAGATAAATAACATAACTTATATTTCATTCATAACATTGTGTACAAACAAGTTTGGTAACATCATACACATACATTGTCATACATATCTATTATACATCACTTATGTACATACATAATATTATCATTCATAAGTATCACATCCCACTATTCTTTGTTAAAAGTTCTTTTGATAAACTCTTCTATCATGAAGATCTAGTCTAGTATATCTTTATATTATTCTTCATTAAAATAATGATCCAACCCTATTCTCCAAGTCTCTGTGGTAGGCAAAATATCATCCATGATATCTGTCTAATCCTCTAAGCTAAGGGTATTTGGATCAAAAGCTAAATAAGCTTTACCAACTCTGACTATAAAATCTTAATAGGTCCTATAGTATTCATCTATCTTTCTAACTAAAAGTCAACCTAAATCATATAGCCGTCTAGCCAGTTCCACATTATTCTCGAATTGTTCTTCATTCATTAATTCCGTAGGCTTTAGTTATATGTTATGGGTTTCTAGGGATATCACTACTTTTGATTTACTAGGACCTAAAATATCTGTCTGATTTGATAATTGACTTGGTCCTAGAATATTTGTGTTGATAGACTATCTGAATGGAGGATCTATTGTACCTACAACCTGGGAATAACACTCATCATATTGTAGTGGTTGAGGCTAAGGATATATTGTACCTCTCTCCTCCATCTCTAGGTTAGGGTCATGTAAAGGAGAAATGGGAATAGGTTCCTAAGATACTGTATCAATATCATTTGACCTAATTGATAAACTATCAGATCTATCTAACTTAGAGTCATCAGAATCTGGTACATGTATTACTGGAGGAAGCCAATAATAATCATCATTCTCTATCATAAACTCCTGTTCTGAGTTTAAACCAGACTTATCTAAACTAAAAACCTCTAGCATATGGTTTCCTTGATTAACTGTGGTTTCTGATCCGATCCTATATTTAGTCATCTTTGTCCTACAACTAACTTAGTGTCAATTATGAAAATTTTCAATTATGTATCTGCCTATAACTAATTTATTCAGAGCATTTCCTAAGCTATAATCCTTTGCTTTGATACCAAAATGTCATATCCTTATTTTCTCTCTCAGTTATACTTAATTGGAAGTAACTTGAATCAATTAAACACCTCTTTGCTTTAGAAACATGAATTTTCAAAAAAATACTTCTTGGGTACTGTTCACTGGTATTGTTCATTTGGTAATCCATAATAGATATCTAACTTTGAAAATTCATAATTAAATCTAAAAAAATTGAAATGGAGTGATTACAATTTCTAATAAAAGATATTTTATTAAAAATTGAATTAAAAATATAAAAATGAGGTTTCATTATTCAAGTGAAATCAGTGTATTCATTGAAAAACACTATTCATTTGGTAAATCTAAAAGTTCCAGTTTCTTTACCTTATATTCAAAAATTTATTTCTCCTTGTTTACTTATCCAAATGAAACGTATTACCTATAGATTTAAAGCTCAAGATGTGATATTTAAGTTTATAAAATTTTGTAGAAAAATTCGTTTATTTACTAAGTGAAATTAGCTCTTGAATCTTACTGCCTCTGGATGCTCATTTTATCCTATTCCAGATTTTATCTACAAATTTGAAAAATCATAATAAATTGAAAACTTAACCAATTGAACCATTCTTCATGTCCATTTAAATCTCCATATATTAACTACATTCATACCAAATTTCACATCCAAACTCATTGGTTAATGCATCATAATTACCGTCACAAGGTTACTGCCTCATAATACAACACACTATAATGTACTATGCATCCCATCATATCATCCCATAGTGTCAAGTAGTTAACATAAATTATTATACAAGTTCAAACATCCCCATTTACCCTTTTTCCTTGGGAGGTTTCAGCACCTATAACATGGTTATGCATATGGAAAGAATGAGATTTCATGGAAATCTCAATAGCAAATCATACAAACTATAATATCATGCATGATTGATTAAATGCCTAACATGTTATCATGATATGGGATGAATATATGATGATAGATATGTGTATGGTAGAGCTTGTGTAGTTCTCTACAGTAAGGGATATAGTAAAGTTATAAAAGATGAGAATGGTATGAAAATTCCTGAGTGATAAAGGAAATGAGTAAAGTCCTGATAGATAATATTGGCTTCTGTGATCATTTTTGGGGGATTATCTATAGAGTTTACAACTAAGTGGAGTAAATAATCTTGTAATTTTGTCTGTTGGTTCATATCTTCTAGAGATGAGAATATAATACAACAGAATTGTAGTAGATTTTGGAGGATTATAGTTAAATCCTAGTATGGCTCACAGAGAATAGAAGTCCAGGGTCATAGTTAGATCTTGAAGAGGCTTACGGTTGATTGTAGTAGATCCCGACGGTCGCAGTAGACCTAGCCTAGAGAAAAAAAGTATTGAGCCATTAGTACAGTATGTCCTTAGAAGGACGAATACCAAGGATAAAGTGAAGGTGTAGAAGCTTCACAGGTTGGTTAGCTTATAACAGAGAGAGTACCCATGATATTAGTCAGATAGACTTATTACTATTAGGGACTAAACTCAGAATCTCCTTACACATATCAGAAACTAAGTGATCAAAGTTAAAGCTGTTAATCCTGAGTTCCAAGGATTTGAGAATGTTTCATAAGATATGAGAAATGGTCAAATGAGAATAAAGAGATCCTTACGATGAGATTACAAAGAATAAAAATAAAGGTAAGTAGATCCTCCATATGAGGATAAAGAGATTAGAAGGCCAGATAGACCTATAAGAAATAGTATAAGGTAGGTATAAGATAGTAAAGTACTAGGGTTAGAGCCTGTGAGCACTAGTGCTTTATATTTTTATCTGCATATTTCAGTTAAGCGTGCTCAAGCAAGGGTAGTCCAATGATGGGTGACCCCTGGGAAGTGATAGAAAAAGGTGAAAATGCCATAGAAATTTGGCATATGTGCACAGAGCTATGTAAAATGATAGAAAGAGTTATGAAAAGTTAGAAAGGTTATGAATAATAAGAAACTAGAACCCTTATATCAAGTCCAAATGAAATGGATTTGAAATATAGATTGTGATGTAACCAGATTTGGCCAAATACACCATTTTATGACATGAAAGAGATAAAATGAGATATATTATGAAAAGTATGTAATGAGTTATGTTATGAGAGATATGTATTGAGAAGTATAATGTGAAGTGGCTTTATAGCTAACCCTATAAACAGATAGAGAGGCTCCCTTTTTAAGGGATAAGATGTTTGAATGTTAGACTACATTTGATAGAGCAAATGAGAGCTTTCACTCCTTCCATGAAATGCCAGGCATTATGTTATGCTATGTTATGTTATGTTTGTAAAATATGCTAAAGCTTCGAATGTTATATCAGTACAAGCTCCGAGTGTTGGAGCTGCACATATTAAGAAAAGGAATGCTTGAGCTTTGATGTTAGAGCTTGACATTCATGAGTAGGTATGTAGTCCTGTAACATGTTGGCCAGGCATTATTCATGTTAGAGTATGTGCTCCTATTTGCTCATATGTACCCCTATATGCTTCTATATTGTCATATCCCAATTTTTAGACATAGAAGCTCAATATATAGCCTAAAAAAGGGGTGCTACTAGACCCTGTTCAGTAGAGGTCTCAGTAAATAGAGAAAATTATGCTGATCAGTTTGATGCAACCCAAAGTTTTGATATGAGGTCCCCAAAGATTTTATATTAATTTTTGAAGAGAAGGAAACTTAATACAGTATTCTCTGGACCTCAGAATCAAATAAAATATGACAGTAAATTCCTATAATTAATATAATAATTTCTGAAACTGACAGAGCTCAAAAAGGGGTTTTGTAGAATTTACTACAGAATTTACAGTGGATTAAAACACCCAATAAATAGGTTTCAGCGGAATTTCTCGGGAATTAAGCCCATGAAGATAGGGGATCATACAGAGGGTCCAGAATGGCACCTTATAGGCCCAATGATATTTTCAGATAAATATGTGGGCCAGGGTTAATAAAGACCGAGAAAAATAAAGAATTACGAAAATGCCACTGAAGGTATGCCACTATGTTGTGTCATTAAGTCAGAGTCAGACAAAGGGCATTATGTTTATTTAAATAAGGTTAGATAGTTAAGAAAGGGTATCTAGATAGTTTACCAGGGCCAAGAGCTACTCTAGTAAGGTATGAAAAGACAATAGTGCGCTAGAAGTACTAAAGAGGTAGTAAGGGCATTTTGATAATTTACTAAGGATGTTCCTTGGGAACTGAGCCACCAAAGTGCTTGGGCTTGGTTAGAAACCCAAGATGACAATCCAAGGCCCAAAAATGTAGCCCAAGAGTAATGTGGGCCCAAGAGATATTAAAATATTATTTTAGTGCTTTTTCAATAAAGTAAAATGACCCGATCTAAGATAGAACTGGGTAAAGTGATCTGAAATCATGAGAGGACATAAATGGGACCCACAAGATGCCACATGGCATGATGACATTAAAAGAAGAAAACCAAAGGACACATGGCATGATTATAGAAAAAGGAGAAAAAGCAAGAGGACATGTGGCACGATCTCGGCCTTCTATTCAGGGAAAAGACTCTGGAACTCTCTGGAAAGCCTGAGTCAACTGGTGAGGTGTCCCAAGGGCCCCACTATTGCGCCACATATACCCCTGAGGTGTCCCTTGAGGTGTCCTAGATGATGTCATGAGTGGTGAGTCATCAAGGAGGTTGATGTCATCGTAATGATGCAGGCAAAGCTTCTTGAGAAAGCAAGCAATTTGAGCCATTAATCACGAATCAATCTGGATGATTCATTCCACCTCCTCTCACCTATAAATAGGCCACTCCCCTCCCATTTCAAGGCATGCCATGGATCTAGCAAGAAAAGGAAGAGAAAGAAGAAACAAAGAGAGGAAGGAAGAAAGAAAGGAAAGCAAGGAAAGAGTTCTGGTGGAACTAGGAGCAATCTAAGGAGCCGAGGGACTGGGCAAAGCTTAGGAATGAGGTTCTAACATATGAAAAGAAGGGACCTTAGAGACAAGGCTAAGAGCTGGAAGGAAAGGCTACACGCAGGTATGTTTAAAGAGGATTGAAGAATCATAGAGAGGAGTTAGGGATTGGATAGTGCAGAGGTTATGCAAAGATGGAACGAAAGTGCTGGAATCAGGGAAAATATAGGATAAATAGTAAACTTCGGACGTTGACTGACATGGACCTGGCCAAGTCATAGTCAACGAGTTATTTTTCCCTGAAAGAACATTAAGTTAGCTCCGAGTAGTAATTTGAACCACTCCATTTTGATTTTTCTAGAATTAGTTATGATTTTTTAAAGTCATGTCACTCCACTGGAATTTATATAGTGAATAGTACTCGCTTGGAGTAAAATTCTAGATTGTATGATTTGACTTCAATGGCCCTAGAAGTGGTTCCAAATGCTACTGAATGGTCCCTAAGATGTAAGAAAAGGAGGATGTTATATATATGCTCCTGTGTGCTCCTATTTAGCAGTAGAGCAATGAAAGAAAGAATAATGATATAAGTCATCTCTCTGTATTATGAGGAGTTATGAAAGATAATACGAAGTATAATGATACAAAAATGAGAGTTCAAGTTTTACGGATATGTAGAGAATTCCGCTGGATACTCAGATGAGTAATAAGTGACTGCACTAAGAAGTATGATGATTAGTCAACAAAAACTCCAGAATATAGGAGTATATGAGAAAGTTTAATATGAAAGACAGGGATATTCTCCTTAGAGGAATTCTTCATCGAATGATGAATAGAGATCTAACCCTGAAATTTCGAGGACGAAATTTATTTTAATGGGAGGAGAAATGTCATTTCCCAATTTTTAGGCCTAGAAGCCCAGTATATAGCATGAAAAAGGGATGCTACCAGGCTTTGTGGAAAAGAGGACTTAGTAAATAGAGAAAATTATACTGATCAGTTTGATACAACACAGAGTTTTGATAAATAAATTCTTATACTTCCATCTTTCTCAGTAAATAGGGACCATTCAGTAGCATTTGGAACCACTTATAAGACCTTGGAAGTACATTAGTCAAATCTGGAACTTTACTCTTTCTCAGGTTACTGTTCATATGGCATTCCAAATTACACAACAAATTTTGAAAAATCATAATTAATTCTAGGAAAATTGAAAGAAGTGGTTGAAAAAGCTATGTGAAGATAACATCTTGAAATTTAAGGGAAAAATAATTTCCAGATCAAATGATTAGCCAATTAATACAGTTTATTAGTTGAAGTTTACTGTTCATTTGGTCAAAAACTCTGGAAACAGACTCTGATCCCTTACTTTGAAAATTCATTTCTCTTGATATACACATCAAAATGAAAAGTTCTACCTATGCACTTAAAGCTTTGGATGTGTGCTACTCGCTTGTAAAATTTCATGAAATAATTCCTTCATTTGCTAGGTCGAATTCAAGCCATAACAAAACTGCTCAAGGACCTACATTTTTACCATTTCAGTTTCCTTTTTTCACTTTCAATAATTGTTCCAGCATGCATGAGTCATCAAATAAGCTTCTCAATATTCATATACATCATGTACATATGCCATAAGTATTAAAAATAGTTTCATCACATATATGGACACCTTATATGGCATTTATATACATAGATAATCCATAGCATATGATATGATCACAATTATTTCCATTCTTTAGCTCTTCTCCATGCATACATTTTCCATCATGCTTGACCTAAATTGGCTGGTTATGGGAGAGAGAAGGATTATAGGGAATATGAGTAGCAAATATTATCACTTAAATATGCAAGATGGATGCTAATGCACGATATGTAATTTCATTAAATTTCTTTGATTAGTGACATGCCATCATGCTATATACTTTTACATAAAGTGCATGGCCATGGAAAACATGTTATTCATAACACATTCAAAATCATTTATCATGTCACAACATCATTCAAATATTATATACATGTCAACACATAAGCATACTACATCAAGCACATAAAGAAGTAAGTTCACTACCTTGCACTTAAGCTTTCATCTTGATCTTTAGCATTTGCTCCCTAGCTTTCCAACCATGAAGCCTTTATATCAAACACTTTCCAACATATTCTTGGATGTTTCAAGGTACTAAACACATTCATATTCATCACATAATTCATTAGGACTCATGAGCTCCAACAATGTTCAAAACTAACCTTGTTACATTCATTATTATCATAACTTTCTCTAATCTTCACTAATCAACTTGGTTCTTGAACCAATTGATGTCTTCACTTTACCCTACACAATTTAATCTTTTGAATCCTTTTATGAGCCTATAATCATGAAATTCTAGCTCCTTCATGGCCTGCTGTATAGAACCAAACACATGCACACAATTCTTTCAAAAATTCTCATTTTGATTATAATGCTTCCCAAACTTGTTACTCCACTTTATCCCACACAACTTTTCATTTTAAAACACATTGTAAGAATCAAAGTCATAAAATTATATTCACTGTTCACGCGAGTGAACAGTAATCGTGAAGAATTTCAAAAACTACAAACTTGAGATTTTAATGTTTCAAAGATTCAAAACCTTTTCAATCTTAAACAAAATCATCATATAAATTCAATGGAAGCATTAAATCATTGAAATTCCATTTCCTTCCCTCATGAACAGTGTAGACCAAAAAGGTTCTATTATGGCAAAGTCAAAAATATCAACTTGATTCAACAACCAATCTCTTAACTAGCTTATTTAAGCTTCAATCATATGTTTCTAACTTTAATTTTTTCTTTTCCCTTTCATCTAAGGTTTTTGGGTAGCACAACACCTTAGATGAAACTTAACTTTTCTCGCATGAAAACCCTAAGTTCAAGCTCCCAAATCAAAGGAAAATCAGCTAGGAGAGATTGCTTACCTTTAATATCTAGCTTGCTTGAACTTTGGTACCTTGAATCTTCTTTATCTTAGCTTGAGTTTCCATTTTGCAAGAGTTTCCCCTAGGTTCCATGGCTCATAGTTTGGATGCAGATTTGAGGGGGTATTTATAGAAAAATCTTAGTTGAAATCAATGGCCAAGATTAGTTTGTACACTATTTAATCTAATAGCCCATATTTAATCTTGGATTTTACTTTTTCAAAAAGATAATTATGACATCATCCATGACATCATCAAGGGACAACTCAAGGGGACACCTCATAGGGTGATGTGGTGCAATTCCAATAGGGTGATGTGGTGCAATTTCAAAATATACTTTCTGACCTTAAATCCTATATCCAAATTCTTCTTACCATTAACATTCTTGTACTAACCACAACTTAATTACAGATCCCTTGGAAAATGACCAAAATGCCCTGTGTTTACTGTCTTGTACTATATTAACCCTAAGGGCATAATTGTTATTTCACACCTCTTTACACTGCCTTAGGGTGTATACTAGTTCTAACTAATCATCCTTATACTGTCTTGGATGTTTTTGGCCTATCCAGAATAACCAAAATACCCTCCATCTATCTCTAGTACAATATGGGCATCTAGGGGCATTTTCGTAATTTCACACTTTTCCTAGACTACTCTGGACCCTGGCCCACTTAACTGTCCAGTCATCATATTGGGCCTATTATGGCTCCATTTGGGCCTTAGTTTAGGCTCATTGCCTTTATAGCCTTTATGGTATAAATCCCAAGGCGCCTCTCCCGATCCTATTTATCGGGTATTCTATTCTACCATAAAATCCCGTAAGGATTCTATAGGATTTCTTTTTTGACTCTGCCAGTTTTATAAATTTGTATATTAAATATAAGAATTTACAGTAAAGTTTCATTTGATTTTGAGATCTAAAAAATACTGCAATAATTCCTTATGATTTCAAGAATTTATATCAATTTATCAGGGCCTTAAATCAAAATTCTGTGACTCCTTAAACTAACCGGAATCACTTTGTCTATCTACTGATAAAATTTGAGTCTAATATGATTCTGGGCATTTTTTGGCCTGTTTCAGCTCAACTTTCTCATATTTACATTTAAGTCCCTGAACTTTAGAATAATTGCACTTAAGGGCCCATCTTTTGTTTCTACTTTCACTTTTTGCCATTAACCTTTTCTACTTTACGTTTTAGTCCTTCTCTTTCTTTAAGACTCATATAATCTTTATCATTTCTTCTGATCTTTGTCATAATCCTTTCCAAACCTCTTTCCACTATCAGTACTATATGGGTAGGGAGAAATTAGGATATGATATCTAAGGTGTATGCTTCTTTCTTACTTCAAAGTAAATTTTGGAAGAGGTTTCCTATGGTTTCTATGCTGCCAAATCAGGTCTGAAAGTAGGGGTATATATAGAAAAAGTTGGGTGAAAATGGAAGGCCAAGATTAGTTTAGTTACTATTTGATCTAATGGTCCATAATCTACCTTATATCAAACTTGCCCTAGAAGCCTCATTAATGACATCATCCATGACATCATTTAGGGATGTGCTTGTTTATATAAAAATAGAAATACTGATAGGAAAAATTCTAGTCTAGTATGATATCGATCTAGCATTTTTATAAAAACCAGACTGTTTTATGTTCCCAACTTTGATAATATTCCACAATATGTATTATATCATGAAAACCAGTATTTAGGTTTTTCCTACCATTGAAATATATCTACCAACCATCCCTTGAGAAATGACCAAAATACCCTTATTTTACAAATTCATATATTAAATATAAGAATTTATAGTAAAGTTTCATCTGATTCTGAGATCTAAAAAATACTACAATAATTCCTTTTGACTTCAAAAATTTATATCAATTAATCAGGAAACTCTTGCAAAATTTCCATTCAACCAATAAAGAAGCAATCAAAGTGAAGTAACAAGCAAGGTAATCATCTCCCTTGATCTCGAGCTTTGTTGTAGCAAGTTAGGTCATGGTTTTAAGGGGTTTTCATGCTATATTTCTCTTATGGTTGCTGCTGGAAGTGCTGCTCATATATGGTTAAAATATGAGTTTTATGTTATAGATAGTTTAGACAAGCTTAAACAAGATAGAATCAAGTGGTATATGCTTGGGAATTCAAGTATGTTTGGATTTAGGGTTTTGTGTTCTTGCTGGTACTGTACGTGGTACTGTTCATATGATGGAATTTCATGATTTTGATGCTTCCAATGAGTTTAAAATGGAAAATTGTGTGGGGATAAAGTAGGAGAACAAGTATTGGAAACATTGGAATCAAAATGTGAATTTTTGGAAAAAGGGACACCCATTTCAGTTTGGTACTGTAGCAATTGGTATGTTTTGATTTTGGAAATTCTGATTTCATATTTGGATTCTACATGAAAAATTATGTGGAAATGAACCATGAGAATTTATTTTGGAAAGATGGAAGTAAGAAACATAAAGAAAAGAAAGAAAGGGAGCTAGTGAAAACCTAGTCTTGGTTTTGTGCTTAAGTTGAGTTGTAACTTGATATTATGTTGTAATAGCTAGGTTTTGACATTTGTGAAGGAAGGAAAGCACTTCAAAAAGGTCTTGACCAAGATAGCTAAGAGTTAGCAAGGATATCTAACTATAACTCATGTTTGTTTAATTGTTTTGCTTGCTTGTTGATTATGATGTTTGGTTGAGCTTGAGCTTATGTCATCATGTTATGATGAAGTATGAATGATTGCAACTCCTTGCAAGTTATTATTGGAAATCATGCCCTAGGGGCCAATCATTGTTTTATGAATATTATTGATTTATGAATTTATTAATTGTGTTATCATGTTATTTGCATGTTTACTATGATGACCATCCTTGGATAATTCATGATCTTATCCTAAATATCCCTGGTCAGTCATCTGTGCGGGAACACAGATGAAATAAGACCAGTATGACTTTGAAGATATATAGAGATATAAATCAGAGTCATAGGCACATGTAAGAGTACAAGGTGTTGGACCGACCCGCTATGAGAGAACTGCATGGGTAACGTCATAAGCTTCTCTCATATACAAACCATGTCAATATGCCCTTTGACCTGAGATCATCATGGATTCCTACAAGACAAACACTCAGCTTTGACCTAGTCAAAAGTCACTGTTGACCGAGTGATCATAAAGACTATGTTCGTGCTTAGTGGTTTTTCATGCGAAGGAATGTGAATGGTCAAGACGAAATTTGTCCTTCACATTCGTAGAGAGATATTACTGGGCCCCTCGATGAGTGAGTCTGAGAAATGTATGGCCATACTGTAATGGAAAGGTAGTTCCATTTCTACAGTTAGACTACTCAGGGATCGAGAAAGTAACGGTTAGGAATAGGATGCTGACATTATCCATGCCTCAACCATGACCAAAATGTCGCATGACAGAAGGGACATGATATGGTTGTATAAAAGGTTACATCATTCATCGATCCTCATATGATTTGGGTAGTCGTTATGTCTTGCTAGAGACCGCTTACGACTTGTGGGCCAGTATGGCAAATGGCCCACTACCAATTTCATATGGGCCTACAGGGTCGCACACAAAATAGCCCAACACGAGCTATGATATCCAGATTTATTGAATCTAAGACATGTCTAGATTCAATGAATGATCCAGGGTGGATGTATATATTTATTTATATTTATATTCATATATATATATATATATTATATATAAGAGATATATGAGATTTAATTTATAAGGATAAATTAAATCTCTATCACATTTGAATTTAAAATTCAAATTGATAGGATATCTCATATAAGAGATATTTATAAAATTTAATTTATAAGGATAAATTAAATCTCTATCACATTTGAATTTGAAATTCAAATTGATATGATATCTCAAATTTGATTTATGAGAATAAATCAAATATAGTTCAATCTCATCTTTTATTTTAAGTTAAATAAATAGGTGAATTAAATCTGTGGGACGGATTTAATATTATTTATTTAATTAGCTTCTTATCAAATTATGCAATATATGATATTATATTAATTTCAGAATTAATATAAGATTAACTCTAAAAATCCAATTCGGTAGAGAGAAGAAAACGTAGAGCATCCTATATATCAGATATTAGGAGCTACGTTTTGTATAGAGATACACATAGAACACAGAAAGGCTGAAGGGAATCTGCAAAAGGTTTGCAGATAAGAAAGTGTCAAAATAGAGACGAAGAGGACGAATTCTTGAGAAAGCCCTGGAGGGACAAGAGACGTTAGCATGTCGTTTGTAATTAGAACGATGTTCGTGTGGATACCAGTAGAGGAAGACGACCTGAGTCGTCGACTTCTTGCGATCAGAAAGGGAGCACGAGTCATGGAGAGAAACTGTGAACGTCATGACCACAAGCTGTGGAAGTCGCTGAGGAACATTGAGGGTAATGCTTCTTCCCACTTGACTTAAACACATACGGTAGATCCTGGCAAGGAATGGAAAAATTTTTAAATTAATTTCTGCTGCATGTCTTCCAATTCCTTACAGTTATGTCATGACAATATGCATGTTATAGTTTGCTTATGTACCATTATGAAGTAGCTCCCATCACATGATAACATGTTAAGCATACAATTATCCATGCATGATATTATAGTTTGTGTAACTTGCTATTGGGATTTCCATGAAATCTCATTCCTTCTGTATGCACAACTATGTTTTAGGTGCTGGATCCTCTCAAGGGAAGAGAGTAAATGTTGATGATTAAGTTTGTATAATAAGTTATATGACTCACATGACACTATGGAATGATATGCTAGTATGCATGGTGTATGTTTCTGTAACTCTGTTGTGAGTCCATAGTGATGTGATGATGATTTTGATGTGTAACTCAACGATTTATAGTCTAAAATTTGGTGTGAGGGTAGCTAAGATACAGAGCTTTAAATGGACACCAATAACGCCTTAATTGGATAAGTAACCGAATTGTTGTGATTTTTCAAAGTTGGAACTAAAATCTGGAATTGAGATAAAGTAAACGATTAGAATCACTGATGTTCACACAATGATTTTATATATCAAATGAACGACTTTTTCTATTAAATTTGGGGATCATAAAGAGGACATCTAGATTTTTAATTCTATAGGTAACACGGTTCATTTGGATAAGTAACCAAAGAGAAATGAATTTTTAAAATTTAAGCAAAGAAACTGGAACTTCCAGATTTTGCCAAATGAACAGTGATGTTTAACCAATAAACTGATTTCATGTGGATAAGAAAACCTCAGTTTCATATTTTCCCCTCAAATATGTATGAATTATTTTTCATTAGAAATTGGAACCACATTATTTTGATTTTTCTACAATTAATTATGAATTTTCAAATTAGAGTACATGTTCTGGAATTACCAAATGAACAGTAACAGTGAATAGTTCCCCGAGAGCAAATCTTTTGGAAATAGATGTTTTCAAAGCAAATGATCATATAATTGGTTCCAATCACTTCTAATGGAGTATAATTGAGGTTAAAAGTAAGGATGTGACATTTTTGGATATCAGAGCAAAGGATTATGGCTTAAGAAATACTCTGATTAGATTATTTATAGACTAATATATAAGTAATTATCTGCATAATTGACCCTAAGTTAATTATTGCAGGATACCAATGATTGAGTCTAGAACATCAGAGACTACAGTGAACCAGGGGGACCCTAGACGAGTAGTCTATAGTTCTGATAGATCAGGATGGAACTTAGAAGAGATAGATGCTTTCATACATGATCCGGAGTTTGATCTTCCCCCAGTGATCAACATCCAGGAGGCTAGTAGTAAGTCAGAATTGGGCAAGTTAGTTAGCCCCTTAGTTGGATCAAATAAAATGGATAATAATGATAGAGAGATGATAGACCCTCAAGAGGAATAATCTGATATGGGTTACTCTTATGTTGGGGGTGTAACAAACCCTATGCCTAGGCAAGCAGATGAGGTAGATGTTCTTAGACTGTGTCAGGTGTGTAAACCAATTAATGTACCTGAACTAAGCCATACAGCTAATGTGCCTGAACCTAGTCATGTAGCTGATATACCTGGACCTAGTCAGAGACCAGACCCTACAAATATTCCAAGTCCAAGTAGAACCATGAGGTTAATGGTACAGATATATATGGGTAACCATCAGATAATTGAATTAACCCCTGGGGAGGATATGGATGAAGAACATTTTAGGAAAGCTGTGGAACTCGCGAAGCAGCTATATGAGATAGGAAGAATGTTGATTAGAGGTATTGATCAAGACTATAGAGTTTATAAAGACTTCATAGCAAGGGTAAGAGAGGCCTATCGAGTATATGATCCAGATACCCTTACCCTAGAAGCTTGGGTCAATATCATGGATGATATTTTGCCTCTTACAGCAACATGGAGAGAAGGGTTAGATCAGTAATTTGAAGAGGAACCTTTTGAGGATATCCATGATTGGATCTATATGGTAGGAGAATTTATTAGGATCCATTATGAGAAAACATAGTGTAATAGCTGTATGTATTAATGTTGCTGTAATCTATGTGCTTTTGACTAGTAATGACATAATACATGTATGTGTGTATGTTATGAAGAGTTTATGTAATGATGTTAAACTTGTTGTATGCTATGTTTTGAATGAAATATAAAGTATGTTAATTATAATATTCCTTTTCTATTTCCTATTACGATAGTAAAACAAAATGATAAGAACAAGAAGAGCTAGTTCTTCGGGTGAACCCCAAAACGCCGGAGACATTAATCAGTTGATTCTCGAACAGCTGGAACAATAATAGAAGCTGATAGAGGAAGTAAAAGCTGCTCAAGCAAAGAGTGAATAGGAAAGGGATACTGCCATAGCAGCAGTTATAGCAGAAGCAGTAGAGAACCTACGGCAACCAGAATCTGCTGATACAGCTAATACAGAACCAGAGATGGTTAAACAGATAATAGAACAACCAAGATAGACAGGACAGACAATAGATCCTACTGGTATTCAACAGTGGATGGCTAAGTTTTGTAAGCATAGTCCTCTGACATTTGAGGGAATATTCAATGTACAGAAAGCAAAGGATTGGATCAGCAGACTAGAGAAGATCTTCAGGGTACTGGGTTGTCCGTTTGAGAGTAAAGCACATATGGTAATCAACCAGTTAGAGAGAGATGTCGACAGATGGTGGAAGAATACAGAGCTAGTATTGCAGGCAAGGCACATTCCTATCATATGGGAAGTGTTCCTTGAACAGTTTTATGAGAAGTATTTCCCCAGTCAGTGCGGGATGAACGCGAAGCAGAATTCCTTGTACTGAGACAAGGAGAAAAAGAATCATTTGACAAATACTTGGCAAAGTTCATCCGTCTTTCCTAGTATTCCACTTACCTGCGACAAGCAGATGATGAGCAGTAGATGACGGAGAGGATGATTAGGGGATTGAATACTACTCTAAAAGACAAGATGACTCCCCAACAGTACAACCAGTTTAATAAAGCAGTAGAGGCTTACAGGATCATTGAGAACAGCCTGAATCACCGGATGCTTATAAGACCGGTAAGTAGAGAGATTGCTGCTCCTGAGAGACCTAACTAGAATAGAAATGCAACTAGTAGAAGTGGCTACAACAAGAAAAGGAAAAGGCAGTGGTAGCAGAACCGAAAGCCTAACAGAGGGAATTATAGAGGTAACACAAATAATAGAGATAAGAGGTCTAGAGTATGTGACAAATGCGGGAAGAACCATAGAGACGGACCATGTTTATTAGGGCAGAATATTTGTTACACATGTGGGAAGCCTGGACATTTCTCTAGGAATTGTCCTCAAGCGACTAATGATCAAAGGCCGCGCACTTAAGGGCGAGTGTTTGCAATGACAAGGGAAGAAGAGCAAAGGTCACCTGAGATGATCCAAGGTATCATCTATCTCAATAATCATGCTGTGATTGCTATGTTTGATTCGGGTGCAAGTCATTCCTTTATTTCTTATGAATGTGCTAAATGTTTGGGCCTTACAATTAGCAAGCTGCATTATTCCATATGTGTCACAACCCCTACAAATGCTAAAGTAGTTACATCATATGTCTGTCTAAATAGTGTCATTCGATATGAATGTTGTTGCACTACTCTTGACCTAATATGCATGCCATTCCATAAGATTGATGTCATAATTGGATTAAGTTAGTTGTCTGCCAATAATATAATGCTGGATTGTAAGAACAAAACTATAGTTCTTTGTCCATAAGTTACAAATATGAATCCAGAAGTGAAACTGAATTTCCTGACAGAGGCTTAGGAAGATAGATGTCTACAAAAGGGATGTCAGGGATACATGGTTTTCTTTTCCATTCAAGTAGAAGTAGAAGAAGGAATTGAAGCAATTTCTATAGTCAAAAAATTTCCTGAAGGAGATTCAGGGATTGCCTCCAGAACGAGAAGTGGAGTTTGCAATTGACAATATACTTGGAGCTGGACCAGTATCCACAGCCCCATATCATATGGCTCCCAATGAGATGATTGAACTTAAGAAGCAGATAAAGGAGCTATTAGAGAAGGGTTTCATGTGGCCCAGTATTTCTCCGTGGGGTGCTCTAGTGTTATTTGTCAAGAAGAAAGATGGCAGTCTTAGATTGTGCATTGACTATCGAGAGTTGAATAAGATTACAATTAAGAATAGTACCCTCTTCCCAGAATTGATGATTTGCTAGACCAGTTGGTTGGATCAAGCTTATTCTCTAAGATTGATATGAGATCAGGCTATCACCAACTCAGAATCAAAGCATATGATATTTCAAAGACTGTATTCAGGACTCGCTATGGACATTTCAAATTCTTATTGATGCCCTTTGGTCTGACGAATGCGCCTATAATTTTCATGGATTACATGAACAGAATCTTCAGGCCTTATCTAGATCAGTTTGTTGTAGTCTTCATTGATGATATCTTAGTGTACTCTAAATCTTCTGTAGAGCATGAAAAGCATTTAAGGATTGTTCTTAGTACTCTTAAAGAGAAACTACTCTATGCTAAGCTTAGTAAATGTGAGTTTTGGCTGCGAGAAGTCAAATTTCTCAGTCATGTTATAACATCCTCATTTTCATACATCTTAGGGACCAAACAGTAGCATCTACAACCACTTCCAAGGCTGTTAAAGTCAAATTACTCAATCTGGAATTTTACTCTGGCGAGTACTGTTCACTGTGCAAATTCGAGAGAAGTGACCTGACTTCAAAAAATCATAACTAATTCTATAAAAATTGGAATGGAGTGTTTCAAATTGCTACACCAAGCTAACATAATTATATTTCATGGAAAAATGACTTGTTGACCATGCCTTGACCAGGTCAACGTCAGTCAATGTCTGAAGTTTACTGTTCCTCCAGCATCCTGTCCCTGATTCCAGCATTCTGGTCCTAACTTTGATCAATCATATCTTTATGTGTAAACATCCAAATAAGACGTTATATATATCAAATCGAAGCTTGGCATGTCTACTATTTATTGGAAAAATATCATATATTTATTAAATCATTTAATATTTATAATTACAGCTTAAATGTCACTGCCTCCATCACGAGTTACTGTTCATAGTGACAATTTCCAGCAATTATACATACATGAATCACATATCAATCATGCTAAGCAATTAACATTTCTTCATGCATATTTATCTCCTCCATCTTGAGAAGACCTGCTGTAATTGGATTGATATGGAAGGGGTGAGATTTCTGGGGAAATCTCAGTAGCAAACATCACTAAACAATGCATGCATTAATGTGAATACTTGTGCTTGCTTGTTAAAGTGTTAACATTGCATAATGTGCATGCTTCCATGTTACATATGAAATACAATTGGCCAAAGTAATCATAGGTACAGAGCTTCATACATAAGCACATGTTCAACACAATTCAACAAAGCCATAGCACATCAAGCATAACATTCAATGCATACACGTTTAGGATTAGTTCACTACCTGGCATATAGCTTTCCTCTAGCTTTTAGCCTTTGCTCTAAGATTCCTTCTTTTCATAGGTTAGAGCCTATACATAGCATAATAATATATTTATTATTTCTCTATCAGTATAGCTCTATTTTACTCATACTTAACTAGGGGTGATATCCTTAATCTGACATTCCCCTGTCTTTCTTTCTACCTTTAGCTACCTTTATTAATAGAGATATTTCTCTATTCTAACCACTAAGAGCAATCCTCTACTTTATTAGATCAGGGACTAGATTACTTTCTTACCTCATTCCTAAGCTTTGCCCAGTCCCTTGACTCCTCAGACTGCTCCTGGCTCTACCAGAACTCCTTCCTTTCTTTCCTTACTTTCTTTCCTTCTCTCTTTCTCTCTTTTCCTCTTCTTTCTCTTCCTTTTCTTGCTAGATCCGTGGTGTGACTTGAAATGGGAGGGGAGTGGCCTATTTATAGGTGAGTGGAGGTGGAGTGAATGGTCCAGATTGATTCGTGATGAATGGCTCAGATTGCTTGCTTTCTCAAGAAGCTTTGCCTGCATCATCATGATGACATCACCCTCCATGATGACTCACCACTCATGACATCATCTAGGACACCTCAAGGGACACCTCAGGGGTATATGTGGTGAAATATGGGGCCCTTAGGACACCTCACCAGCTGACTCAGCCTTTCTAGAGAGTTCCAGAGTCTTTTCCCTGAATGGAATGTCGAGATCGTGCCACGTGTCCTCTTGCTTTTTCTCCTTTTTCTCTAATCATGCCATGTGTCCTTTTCTTTTCTTATTTTATTGTAATCATGCCATGTGGTCCATTGTGGGCCCCATTTATGTCCTCTCATGATTCCAAATTACTTTACCCAGTTCTATCTTGGACCGGGTAACTTTACTTTATTGAAAAAGCACTAAAACAATATTTTAATGCCTTTTGGGCCCACATTACTCTTGGGCTACGTTTTTGGGCCTTGGATTGTCATCTTGGATTTCTAACCAAGCCCAAGCACTATAGTGGCTCGGTTCCCAAGGAACATCCTTAGTAAATTACCAAAATGCCCTTAATACCTCTTTAGTACTTCTAGGGCACTATTGTCTTTTCATACCTTACCAGAGTATCTCTTGACCCTGGTCAACTATCCAGATATCCTTTCTTAACTATCTAACCTTAGTCAAATGATCATAACGCCCTTCGTCTGACTCTGACTTAGTGACAAAACACAGTGGCATACCTTCAGTGCCATTTTTGTAATTCTTCATTTTTCTCGGTCTTTATTAGCACTGGCCCACATACTTATCTGAAAATATCATTGGGCCTATAAGGTGCCATTGTAGACCCTCTGTATGATCCCCTATCTTTATGGACTCAATTCCCTAGAAATTCCTCCGAAACCTATTTATCAGGTCTTTTAATCCACTGTAAATTCTGTAGTAAATTCTACATAACTCCTTTTTGAGCTCTATCAGTTTCATAAATTCTTATATTAATTATAGGAATTTACTGCCACATTTTATCTGATTCTGAGGTCTAGAGCATGCCATACTAATTTTCCTTTTCTTTGGAAATTAATATAAATCTCTCGGGACCTCGTATCAGAACTCTGTGTTGCATCAAACTGATCAGCATCATTTTCTCTATTTATTAAGACCTCTGCTCAATAGGGTATGGTAGCATCCCTTTTTCAGGCTATATACTGGGCTTCAAGGCCTAAAAATTAGGATATGACATTTCTCTTCCCCTTAAAATAAATTTAGTCCTCAAAATTTCAGGGTTAAATCTCTATTTATCCTTCGATGAAGAGTTCCTCTGAGGAGAATGTCTCTTTCTTTCATACTAAACTTTCTCATATACTCTTATATTCTGGAGTTTTTGTTGACTACTCATCATGGTTCTTAGTGCAATCACTTATTACTCATCTGAGTATTCAGCGGAATTCTCTAAATATCCAGAAAACTTTATCTCTCATTCTCATATCATCATATGCTTTTATCATCTTTACTAACTCATCATAATACAGAGAGAAGACTTATATCATTATTCTTCCTTTCATTGCTCTACTGCTAAACAGGAGCACATATGAGCATATAGGAGCACATACTCTAACATGCATAATGCCTAGCCAACATATTACAGGACTGCATACCTGCTTATGAATGCAAAGCTCTAACATTAGAGCTTAAGCATTCCTTCTCTCAATATGCACAGCTCTAACACTCGGAGCTTGCAAAGCTCTATAACATAGAGCTTGCACTGCTCTAACATTCAGAGCTCTAGCATATTTTACAAACATAACGTAACATAAGGCCTGGCATTCTATGCAAGGAGTGGAAGCTCTCAAAGCTCTCATTTGCTCTTTCGCATGTAACTTATCATTGAAACATCTTGTCTTTTTTAAAGATAAAGCCTTTCAATCTGTTATAGGGCTAGCTATAAAACCACTTCATAGTGTACTTCTTAATACATATTTCTCATAACGTATCTCATTACGTACTTTTTATAGCATATCTCATCACATATCATTTATGCCATATCATGGCATATCTGGCCACATCTGGCGATATCATGATCTATTTGGCCTTGTCATAAAACATTATCTTAAAATATTGCTAGCTTTTACAAATATTTCCTTTCAAATCCATTTTATTTAGACTTGACATAAGGGTTCTATTCTCTTTCTGTTCATAATCCTTTCTAACTTTTCATAACTCCATATACATATATGCTAACTTCTTGTGGCATTCATACCTCTTTCATCACTTCCCAGGGGGTCACCCATCATTGGGCTACTCTTTCCTAAGCACGCTTAACTGAAATATGCTGATATAAATCTAAAGTACAGATGCTCACAGGCTCTAACCCTGGTACTCTACTATCTTAGACCCATCTTATGCTATCTCTCTTGGGTCTATCTGGCCTTCTTATCTTTTTATCCTCATGTGGAGGATCTATCTATCTTGTATTCTCTATAATCTTATTGTAAGAATCTCTTTATTCTCACTTGACCCTTTCTCATATGAGATTTACTCATAACTCCTTGATACTCAGGATTAATAACTTTAACTTTGATCACTTACTTCCTATACGTGTAAGGAGATTTTGATTTTAGTCCCTTATAGTAATAAGGCTATCTAACATCATGGGTACTCTCTCTGTTAGGAGCTAACCAACTTGTGAAGCTTATGTACCTTAACTTTTCCTTGGTATTCGTCCTTCCAAAGACATACTGTACTTATGGCTCAATACTTTCTTTCTCTAGGCCAGGTCTACTGCGACCCTCGGGATCTACTGCGATCAACCATAAGCCTCTTCAGGATCTAACTATGACCCTGGAATTCTATTCTCTGGGAGCCATACTAGGATCTAACTACAATCCTCCAAAATCTACTGTGATTCCGTTGTACTGTATTCTCATATCTGGAAGATCTTGACCAACAGACAAAGTTACAAGGTCAATCACTTCCACATAGTTGTGAACTCAACAGATAATTCCCCTAAAATGATCATATAGGCCAATATTATCTATCAGGACTTTACTCATTTCCTCTATCACTCAGGAACTTCTCATACCATTCTCATCTTTCATAGCTTTACTATATCCTTTACTGCAGAGAGCTACACAGGCTCTATCATGCACATATCTATCATCATCTATTTATCTCATCAGAGGGACCTTACTCTATCTGAGGTATACTATCCCATCTCTTGGCTTTATTTCAAGAGCAATCCTTTTCTATTGCAAGAGCAATTTAGCTCTATTGCAATAATACTAACTTATGTCTTTACTGCTCTTTCTTTAGAGCTATACCATCTTTCATACATGCTTCTCTTTTCATTTCACTTTCATCACTTATATACCTTACCCTTGAAGGGATATATCCTGAGTATCATAATCATCTATCTGTATATTCACTATTAATCATCATCTTAATCGCATTGCCTATCATTGTCTGATCATATTGTCCATATCCCAAACATTCATTTAGGAATCAAAAATAACTATTTATCTGACTTAGGCTACCACATTATCCTCTTACTAGGGTATAGACCTAACCCTTCATTACCCTTTCTTACATAGGGAATAGGAGAATCACCTTATCTTTAAACCTGTGGCTACCTTTCTCTTTATCAGTCTTAGTCTACTCTAGACTAGACTGTGGTTCCTCTATCTTGGGGACATCAACGGCCCATCTCATCTCTAACTTTAGGTCATGTGCTAGGATTATTCCTAGGCAAGCCTCATTCTTTTGTTCATGAAACACTAGCTGATAGATCTACTCATATAGAGGATATACTTCTGAACATCATCTAACCTTTCACATCTCCTTACTTTATACTATCTGGCTTGATCATGCTTTGTACCAATCCTCTAGTTGATTAATTTCAACCAGGTTGGTACCTTTATTATCACTGTTACTATAATGTCTGACAGTTTTCCTTGACCTGGGATCGGTCAGCTTCTATCTCTATTCATAGAGGAAACTGTTCCCCAGACGTTATCCTGCTTAGTCCAGCCACATCGTGTTAAGAAACACGAGACCTCAGCGGTAACGGCTGACTAAGACTAGCCACTTCTTTGAAGATTACCCCATACCGCTGTAAGTTATGGTGTACTATTCTATGTATCTAGGTGTCACTATCTCTTGTCTGAATCATTCTCTAGATAGTGAACACTATCCCCATATCTCATACTAGGGAGGAAACATCTCTAACTTTTTAAGTGTTAGTCTATCTACTCCCTAGCATCACTGAGCCAGAACCTTCTGTTCTGTGCCAGAATCTTATACTCTGATACCAAATTTCAGAGTCCTTCTTGGGACTACAAAAGGTACCTCAGACGCAAGTTTTATGCACCAGCCTCTCGACTGTAATGCAACCTCCCGTTGGCAAAGTCGGTTGGCCATGTCGGGGTAAGAGCCAACGCTTCGTCCCACTCTCACGCAGTGAGAACCCCCGATCATGGTGAAGAATCTTAGCCATCTCATAACTTGCTCTAATACCAAATTATAACATCCTCATTTTAATACGTCTTAGGAACCAAACAGTAGCATCTACAACCACTTCCAAGGCTGTTAAAGTCAAATTACTCAATCTGGAATTTTACTCTGGCGAATACTGTTCACTGTGCAAATTCTAGAGAAGTGACCTGACTTCAAAAAATCATAACTAATTCTATAAAATTTGGAATGGAGTGGTTCAAATTGCTACACGAAGCTAACATAATTCTATTTTAGCTAAAAATGACTCGTTGACTATGACTTGACCAGGTCAACATCAGTCAATGTCTGAAGTTTACTGTTCCTCTAGCGTCCTGTCCCTGATTCCAGCATTCTGGTCCTAACTTTGATCAATCATATCTTTATGTGTAAACATCCAAATAAGACGTTATATATATCAAATCGAAGCTTGGCATGTCTACTATTTATTGGCAAAATATCATATATTTATTAAATCATTTAATATTTATAATTACAGCTTAAATGTCACTGCCTCTATCACAAGTTACTATTCATAGTGACAATTTCTAGCAATTATACATACATGAATCACATATCAATCATGCTAAGCAATTAACATTTCTTCATGCATATTTATCTCCTCCATCTTGAGAAGACCTGCTGTAATTGGATTGATATGGAAGGGGTGAGATTTCTGGGGAAATCTCAGTAGCAAACATCACTAAACAATGCATGCATTAATGTGAATACTTGTGCTTGCTTGTGAAAGTGTTAACATTGCATAATGTGCATGCTTCCATGTTACATATGAAATACAATTGGCCAAAGTAATCATAGGTACAGAGCTTCATACATAAGCACATGTTCAACACAATTCAACAAAGCCATAGCACATCAAGCATAACATTCAATGCATACAAGTTTAGGATTAGTTCACTACCTGGCATATAGCCTTCCTTTAGCTTTTAGCCTTTGCTCTAAGATTCCTTCTTTTCATAGGTTAGAGCCTATACATAGCATAATAATATATTTATTATTTCTCTATCAGTATAGCTCTATTTTACTCATACTTAACTAGGGGTGATATCCTTAATCTGACATTCCCCTGTCTTTCTTTCTACCTTTAGCTACCTTTATTAATAGAGATATTTCTCTATTCTAACCACTAAGAGCAATTCTCTACTTTATTAGATCAGGGACTATATAACTTTCTTACCCAGTCCCTCGACTCATCAGACTGCTCCTGGCTCCACCAGAACTCCTTCCTTTCTTTCCTTTCTTCCTTTCCTTCTCTCTTTCTCTCTTTTCCTCTTATTAAGACCTCTGCTCAATAGGGTCTGGTAGCATCCTTTTTTCAGGCTATATACTGGGCTTCAAGGCCTAAAAATTAGGATATGACATATGTCATATCCTATGAAGGGGTAGTTATAGATCCTAGCAAATTTGAAGCAGTACTAAGTTGGGAATAGCCAAGGACAGTGACGGAGATTAGAAGTTTTCTGGGTTTAGCAGGGTATTATAGAAGATTTGTTAAGGACTTTTCTAGAATTGCTCTACCGTTAACCAAGCTGACCAGAAAGAATCAGCAGTTCAAGTGGGATGAGAAGTATGAGGCTAGTTTTCATGAACTAAAGCATAAATTAACCATGACTCCTGTGCTGATTATTCCAGACCTGACTCAGACTTATGTAGTCTATACTGATACTAGCAAGCTAGGGTTAAGATGTGTGCTGATACAGCAGGGACGAGTAGTAGCCTATGCTTTTCGATAGTTAAAGCCACATAAAGAGAATTATCCCACTCATGATCTGGAGCTTACAGCGGTAGTTTATGCTCTCAAGATATGGAGGCACTATTTGTATAGAGCTACCATAGAACTGTACTGTGATCATAAAAGCCTGAAGTATCTACAAGATCAAAAAGAATTGAACATGAGGCAATGGAGATGGATGGAATTTCTAAAGGATTATGATTTCTAGATTAAATACATCCAGAAAAAGCTAATGTAGTGGCCAATGCCTTGAGCAGAAAGGTGGTGCAAGTTGCTAGTCTCATGATCAAAGAGCTAGAACTGATAGAAGATGTATGAGATTGGAGTCCTCTGTATCAAATGCAGACATCAGAAAGTTCTTATGGAGGAACACAGATTAAAGCTTTCATTGAGGATGAGATAAAAGAGGCTCAGGAACAGGATAGGCTCATTGAGATTTTCAAAGGTAAGCTGGAAAGAGGGGAAACTAAAAACTTTGATGTGTCCCATGATGGATTACTATGATTTAGAGGAAGACCACATATTCCCAATGTAATGGGATTGAGAGAAAAGATACTAGAGGAGGCACATAAAAGCAAGTATACAGTTTATCCAGGTATGACCAAGATGTATCATGATGTTAAGAGTTTATTTTGGTGGCCTGGATTGAAGAAAGATGTTGTAAATTATGTGTCCAAATGTTTGACATGTTAAAAGGTGAAAATTGAGCATCAAAAGGTAGTAGGGAAATTACAACCACTAGAGATACTTGGTGGAAATGGGACAGCATTGCCATAGATTTTGTTGAAGGACTGCCTATGACTTCTACTAAGCATAATGCTATATGGGTAGTAATTGACCGATTAACTAAGTCGGCTTATTTCCTGGCAATCAATAAAAAGGATTCTCTTGAGAAGCTGGAGAAAATGTATGTAAAAGAGATTGTTAGACTACATTGTATTTCCAGTAGTATCATTTATGACAGAGATCCTTAATTTACATCAAACTTTTGGCGAGCTTTACATAAAGAAATGGGAACTTCTCTCACATTTAGTACGGCCTACCATCCTCAGACATATGGCCAATATGAGAGAATGATCCAGACACTCGAGGATATGTTGAGAGCTTGTGTCTTGGATTTCAAAGGGAGTTAGGATGTCCATATGTCGTTGATAGAATTTGCCTATAATAACATTATCAGGCTAGTATTCAGATGGCCCCATTTGAAACATTGTATGGACATTTAGGGATCTTAAAGAGGACATATATAGCTTTAATTCCATAGGTAACACAATTTATTTGGATAAGTAACCAAAGAGAAATGAATTTTTAAAATTTAGGCAAAGAAACTGGAACTTCCAGATTTTACCAAATGAACAGTGATATTTAACCAATAAACTGATTTCGTGTGGATAAGAAAACCTCAGTTTCATATTTTCCCCTCAAATATGTATGAAATATATTTCATTAGAAATTGGAACCACATTATTTCAATTTTTATACAATTAATTATGAATTTTCAAAGTAGGGTACATGTTCAAAGCAAATGATCATATAAATGGTTCCAATCACTTCTAATGGAGTATAATTGAGGTTAAAAGTAAGGATGTGACATTATTCATAATACATTCAACATCATTTATCATGTCACAACATCATTCAAATATTATATACATGTCAACACATAAGCATACCACATCAAGCACATAAAGAAGTAAGTTCACTACCTTGCACTTAAGCTTTCATCTTGATCTTTAGCACTTGCTCCCTAGCTTTCCAACCATGAAGCCTTTATGTCAATCACTTCCCAACATCTTCTTGGATGTTTCAAGGTCCTAAACACATTCATATTCATCACATAATTCATTAGGACTCATGAGCTCCAACAATGTTCAAAACTAACCTTGTTACATTCTTTATTATCATAACTTTCTCTAATCTTCACTAATCAACTTGGTTCTTGAACCAATTGATGTCTTGACTTTACCCCATACAATTTCATCTTTTAAATCCTTTTATGAGCTTAGAATCATGAAATTCTATCTCCTTCATGGCCTACTGTACAGAACTGAACACATGCACACAATTCTTTTACTCATCTAACTTAGCTTGCCACATTACCCACTTGCTAAGGTACATACTCAAGCCTTAAGTACTTTATCTAGTTTTTGGTCATTACTCTTTCTTAAACAGGGGAGTCTCTTTATCTTTAAACTATTGCTTCTATAACTTGATATTCTTATATTTCTTAACATCCTCTCCTTCTTGCTAGTCCTAATATGTTCTTGATCAGACTGCGGTTACTTTCTTGTTTTCACATAGAGAATCTACTCTTATGTATCCCTTTGAACTGGTCTTTTGTTTCTCTGTGCCTTAAACTATTTGACTTATCTATACCTTATGCTCATACTTTAGCTAATGAACTTTGCTAAGGTTGGTACCTTTATTTTTATCCTTACTATAACACTTGGTAACTTTTCCTAAGCAAGGTTCACATAATGATTATGTTTTGTTCTTCTAGCGTTATCTTGATTTAACTCTTGTATCCTAACTTTCTTGATCATGGTCTGGTCGATTTCTTTGACTTTAGATTGGTTAGCTTATGTATCGTTAATGAAGGAAACTGCTTCTTAGTTGTTGTTCTACTTAGTCCAGCCATATCGTGCTAAGAAACACAAGACCCTTTGAAGTATTAGCTGACTAAATCCAGTCTATTGTAATCACATCCATCCTACTAGCTTGTTGTGACTAAAATCATCTGTTATATTGTCACATATAACTCACTTGATGCATCACAACCAAAACTCCTTTGTGTACATTAGCTGACCATCTTACATGGTTAGTCACAATCAAGATTATTTGTGTTCCTTCATCGCGACCTAAGTACCTAGTCGTGACTTGAACATATTCTACCTAACTTGTCTAGGGTTGGTCAATCTAAATTAGAGCATCACTAAGCCATTTGTTTTATGCTTGTAACATCCTAAAATTTTCTTAGTTGGAAAATTCTAAGTTTTTAACTAAGGAAATTATTAGAGAAATGTAAATGGTAATATCGACTGAATAAGGATCAAATCATAAAGTTAGAAAGTATTATGGCCAAAAGTACAAAGTAGACAAAACTTCAAAGATTAAACTGTAAGTATAGAAATGTTCAAGGGACCTAAATGTAATTTGTGAAAAGTTACAAAAATTGTACTTTCAACCCAAAATAGTTTCATCTAGATTTCATATCTAAAAATATCGAGAGATAAAGCACAAAATTTCGGGTTGAATGAGATACATCAGAATTTTGATTTGAGGTCCTAATTAATTGATCAAAAATCAGTAACTCTGAGAAAATTACTTGGAATTTTTAGGAGACCGACTGGACATTAGAATTATGGGAGATTTTGAAAAAGATCACACTCCCAAAAAAGGTCCAGATAATCTTAAATAGAATTTTAAAGGAATATTAGGAGCTTGTCTACCGGCTCTAAAAATTAAGATTTTATTCGTTGAGGGATCATATCTAAACTGAAGACCATAAAATTTTACTAGGAGGCTCAAAATGAATGTAGATTGGTTATATTGGGCTAAGTCAAAGTCCAATAGTAATATGTGCTCAAACTAAAATAGGGACAAAATTGTAATTTTGAGAAATTTAGGCCGGAAATGGAAGTTCTAAAAAATATTCAAAAAATTCCCAATAAATTCCATAAAATGGAAAATGAGGTTCTAAGACATTTTTATTAAAGGAAAATGATAGAACTACCCCTATATGAATTTTTTGTTAGGAATTGGAAGACATGCAGTAAAAATTAACTTAAATTTTTTTTTTATTCCCTGTCAGGATCTACCGTATGTGTTTAAGTCAAGTGGAAAGAAGTATTACCCTCAGTATTCAGTCATGACTTTCTCAGCTTCTGGTTGTGACGTCCACAGCTTCTCTCCGTGGCTCATGATCTCTTTTCAATCACAAGAAGTCAACGACTCAGGTCAGCTTCCTCTACTGGTATCCACACAAACAGCGTTCCAACCACGAACGACGTGCTAGCGCCTCCTATCCCTTCAGGGCTTACTCAAGAATTCGTCCTCTCTGTCTCTATTTCAATAGTTTCTTATCTGCAAACCTTTTATGGATTCCCATTCACACTTTTTTCTGTCCCAACCGTAGCTCCTAAATATCAGATATATAGGATGCTATGCGTGTTATTATAGACTTAGATTTTAGAATTAATCTTATATTAATTCTAAAATTAATACAATATCATATATTGTATAATTTGATAAGAAACTAATTAAATAAATAGTGTTTGTATTAAATCCATCCCATATATTTAATTCACCTATTTATTTAATTTAAAATAAAGATAAGATGGAATTACATTTGATTTATTCTCATAAATCAAATTTGAGATATGATATCAATTTGAATTTCAAATTCAAACGTGATAAAGATTTAATTTATCCTTATAAATTAAATCTTATAAATATCTCTTATATATAATATATATATACGAATTTATATATATACGAATATAAATATAAATAAACATATATATCCACACTGGATTATTCATTGAATCTGGACATGTCTTAGATTCAATGAATCTGGACATCATAGCTCGTGTTGGGCTATTTTGTGTGTGACCCTGTAGGCCCATATGAAGTTAGTAGTGGGCCATTTATTATACTGACTCATAAGTCACAAGCGGTCTCTAGCAAGACATCATGACTACCCAAATCATATGAGGATCGATGAACGATGTAACCTTTTATACAACCATATCATGTCCCTTTTGTCACACGATATTTTGGTCATAGATCAGGCGTGGAGAATGTTATCGTCCTATTCCTGACCGTTACTTTCTCGATCCCTGAGTAGTCTGACTATAGAAATGGAACTACCTTTCCATTACAGTATGGTCATACATTTCTCAGACTCACTCATCGAGGGGCCCAGTAATATCTCTCTACGAATGTGAGAGACAAATTCCATCTTGACCATTCACATTACTTCGCACAGAAAACCACTAAGCCCGAACATAGTCTTTATGATCACTCGGTTAAAAGTGACTTTTGACTAGGTCAAAGCTGAGCGTTTGTCATGTAGGAATCCATGATGATCTCAGGTCAAAGGGCATAGTGACATGGTTTGTATATGAGAGAAGCTTATGACTTAACCCATGTAGCTCTCTCATAGCGGGTCGGTCCAATACCTTGTACTCTTACATGTGCCTATGACTTTGATTTATATCTCTATACATCTTTAAAGTCATACTGATCTTATTTTATCTCTGCTCCCGCATAGATGACCGACCAGGGACATTTAGGATAAGATCATGAGTTATCCAAGGATGGTAATCACAGTAAACATGCAAATAATATAATAACACAATTAATAAATTCATAAATCAACAATGTTCATAAGACAATGATTGGCCCCTAGGGTACAATTTCCAACATTTTTATCATATAATAGTTTTTCTTGAGTTATCCGACAAAATTAAGTATTCAGACTATAAAAAGACCTCAGAAAAATATAAGGAAATAAGGATACATATTTAAATGGTCAATAATGATTTTAGATAAGCTAAATAGGGTCAGAGAGTATTCTAGAAAATATCATTCCATTAAATAATTTATTTTTCTCAAAAATCACCCGAATCGATACTAGTTAATTCCAGAAAAATTGGAGAAAATTTAAGAAGCTCAAAGAACCCATGAGTTCATGACAAATGAAAGGGAGAAGGGAAAAGAAGAGGAAAACTCAAAAGTTGTCATGATTGCAATTAAAAAGAGATTAAGTCCTAGCCCTTGAATCAAACTTTTAAGAATTGAATCTTAGCCCTTGATTCCCTTCACTTTTTTTCTATAAATACCCCCTCCCAAGACCTCCATTTACTGCAGCCCTCTTTACATTGAGGAAACTCTTGACAATTCAAAACTCAAGCCAAGATCAAAGCTTCTAACCTCCCAAAATCCAAGGATACCAATGTAAGCTTACTTCCAAGCATTTAGTGATTTATTTGGAAGTTTAATTTATGATTTTAGGGGTTGAGAACCATGAATTTTGAAGGGGAGATGCTGTCCAAATTAGGAAAAGATGAAATTTATGATAAGGATAGCAAAGACAAGTTGAAAAGGATAATATGTAAAATGTTTAAGTTCATGAAATCAATAATATATTGGAATTGTTCTTGAAATAACTTGCTGTCCAGATTTGTGTACTCTATTTTAGGGTTGAGATATGATAATTTTTAGGCCTCCAATGTGTTCAAAATGCAATTTTGTATAGGGTAAAGTAAGAAGACCCTAATTTGAAGCCTTAAGCATCAAAGTGGAATTTTTTTAAAACCCTATATTGTAATTTTCGTTTATGTCCGTATGGACAGTACAGGAGATGAAGAAATTTCAAACTTTGGATCACACCATTGATTCCTTAGCCAAAATTGTGTAGGATAGGATCCCGAGAGTTAATGTTAGTGCTTGGGAGAAATAAAACCCAATTTTAATTCAATAAAGGGTAGTTAGGCTTTTCAAGTTTGAATTATGTTTGAGAACTTGTAATGACATGGAATTGTTGTTCACTAACTAGGATTTGACATTTGTGCAACTAAAGAACTTTAAGTCAACAAGGAAAGAGAAGGATCTCCAAGAGATAGCAACAACTCTAGCTTTATCATTGTCTTGCAATTATTTATTGGTATTATTGTTTATGATGTTTGGTTGAGCATGATATTATGTGATGATGTGCAAGCTTGATGGGCTTCATGATGTGGTGATCTCCTTGCTAAGATTTCATGACAAATGCATGTTAGAGAATGCCAAAATATGAAAATGATTATGTGGCTCCCATATCATATAACATGCTTTGGATAATTACTTGATGACATTTGTAACATCCTTACTTTCATACGCATTAGGGACCAATCATTAGCATTTAGAACCACTTACAAGACCTTGGAAGTTCATTAGCTAAATCTGGAATTTTACTCTTTTTTGGGTTACTGTTCATATGGTATTCCAGATTAAGCAATGAACTTCAAAAAATTATAACTAATTCTAGAAAACTGGAAATGAAGTGGTTGAAAAAGCTACGTGAAGATAGCATCTTGAACTTTAAGGAAAAAATAATCTCTAGACCAAATGATTAGCCAATTAATGCAGTTTATTCGCCAAAGTTTACTGTTCATTTGGTCAAAAATCCTTGAATCTTCTTTATCTTGGCTTGAGTTTTCATTTTGCAAGAGTTTCCCCAAGGTATCACAAGGCCACAGTTTTGGGAAGAATGAGGGGGTATTTATAGCCAAAATCCAAGAAAAATCAATTGACAAGATTGATTTGGTTACTATTTGATCTAAAGGCTCAAATTTAATCTTGGATTTTACTTTTTCATAAAAGAATAATTATGACATCATGTGGGATAGCTCATGGAACACCTAAGAGGGCTCGGTGGCGTGCTCATAGTGTAAGGAAGCTTCTGGAAAAATTCTAGTCTAATCCGGTACCGATCGGAACAGTTTCACAACAACTGGACTGTTTTCTGTGTTGAATTTTTCTATAATATACCAGGATATGTATTCTGTCCTGGAAATCAATGTCTATGCTTCTCATACCCTTGACATGGTTATACTGAGTATTTATCTACCATCCATTCCTTAGGAAATGACCAAAATACCCTTGGTGTCCTTTCTTACACTATATTGACCCTAAGGGCATAATCATCATTTTACCCCTCTTTATACTGACTTAGGGTGTCTCTGGGCTCAACTAATCATATTTATACCATGTACCACATTTTTAGCCTATCCCAGGTGATCAAAATGCCCTTCATCCATCTCTAGTACAATCAGGGCATCCAAGGCCATTTTCCTAATTTCGCACTTTTTTGGACACTGGCCCCTTCTACTGATGGACTGGTACCCTAGGTTCTAGGGCCTTCTTGGCATCATCATGGGCCTATATATAAGGTCATATGATCTCATTCTATCTAGGCTTATATACCGATAAATTCTATTATCGGATCACGGGTGTTATCAAACTCCCGTCAAAATTCATTAATATGTGAATAACTTTTTATACATAACTTCTTCCAGAGTTCTGTCAGATCCAGGGCATCTGACACTATAGGGCACATTTTCCTGTAATTTGCCCACTTACATCTGAAGTCCATGAAATCTGATAAAATTTCAGATAACTTTTAGACTATCAGATAATTTACCATTGTCTGGAGTCCTAATAAAATTTATGTATCATGCCAAATTAACCAGCGCAACTTCCTCTATTTACTGATGGAATGTGGGACTGAAAAACTTCCAGGTAGTTATAACCCTTTACGGGCTGATCTTTCTATAATTACAATTTTGCCCTTGAACTTTTTACCTAATTATATTTAAGTCCCTTAAGTGTTGGAAATTATCACTTTTGGCCCAAATCTTGTTTCTACTTTCACTTTTTGCCTTTAACATTTTCTACTTTTCATTTTAGTCCTTCTCTTCCTTAAAGAATCATCTAACCTTTATTATTTCTTCTGATATTCATCATAATCCTTTCCAAACGTCTTTCCACCATTAGTGCTATATGGATAGGGAAAAATTAGGATATGACATTTCTAGCCCCTTAAAATAAATTTCGCACTCAAAATTTACTTAGCACCTTAGTCAACAATCTTGGATAGGTATCCTTGTCCTCTTGATGACTAAGAATTAGGGTATCTATCTCTTAAAATAAAGATCTTAGCATAGTACTTTTCATATTCGCAATTCTTCATATCTTTACTGTGGTGATTCTTCTATTCTGAATCAACTCAATCAGAGTTGAACTCTAGTTCATTCTATTACTTACGTACTCGCTATACATCTATCTGCATATGAACTTCTCACCATACTAGACTTGTGAGTAGTGTCCATTTCTTTCATATCAAACTCCTTTGAATACTACTATATTCTGGAGTTTCTATTAACAACTCATCATACTTTTTAGTGCAATTATTTCTTTCTCATCTGAGTATCTAGCGGAATTCTCTGAATATCCGTTAACTCTCATTCTTATATCATCATACATTCTTATAATCTTTAATAACTCATCATAATACAAAGAGAGGACTTATATCATTATTCTTTCTTTCATTGCTCTACTGCTAAACAACAGCACATAGGACCATATAGGAGCACATACTCTAACATGCATAATGCCTGGCCAACATATTACAGGACTACATACCTGCCCATTAATGCAAAGCTCTAACATCAGAGCTCAAGCATTCCTTCTCTTAATATGCACAGCTCTAACGCTCGGAGCTTGCATAGCTCTAACACTCAGAGCTTGCACTACTCTAACATTCAGAGCTTTAGCATATTATGTAAACATCACGTAATATAATGTAACATAAGGCCTGGCATTCTATGCAAGGAGTGGAAGCTCTCATTTGCTCTTTCACATGTAGTTTAACCTTCAAACATCTTATCCCTTTCAAAAAGGGAGCCTCTCAATTTGTTCATAGGGCTAACTATAAAGCCACCTCATATTGTACTTCTCATTTCATACTTCTCATAACATATTTCATTACGTACTATTCATAGCACTTCTCATTTTGTATCTTTTCATATCATAACATGACATATCTGGCCACATCCGTCTACATCGCAGTTCATCTTTCAAATCCATTTCATTTGGACTTGACATAAGGGTTATAGTCTCTTATCATTCATAACCCTTTCTAACTTTTTATAGCTCTTTCTATCATTTTTCATAGTTTTGCGCACATATGCCAAATTTCTATGGCATTCATACCTTTTTCATCACTTTCTAGGAGGTCACCCATCATTGGGCTACTCTTGCTTAAGCACGCTTAACTGAAATGTGCAGATAAAAATCTAAAGCACTGGTGCTCACTGGCTCCAACCCTAGTACTTTACCATCTTAGACCCATCTTATACTATCTCTCTTGGGTCTATTTGGCCTTCTAATCTCTTTGTCCTCATTTGGAGGATCTACTTACCTTTATTTTTAGTCTTTGTAATCTCATCGTAAGGATCTCTTTATTCTCATTTGACCCTTTCTCATATCTTATGAAACATTCTCATAAATCTTTGGAACTCAGGATTAACAGCTTTAACTTTTATCACTTAGTTCCTAATACGTGTAAGGAGATTCTGAGTTCAGTCCCTAATAGTAATAAGGCTATCTGAAACTAGCATCATAGGTACTCTCTCTTTTATGAGTTAATCAACTTGTGAAGCTTCTATACCTTAACTTTTCCTTGGTATTCGTCCTTCCAAAGAAATAATGTATTGATGGCTCATTACTTTCTTGCTCTAGGCTTGGTCTACTGCAACCCTCATAATCTACTACGATCAATCGTAAGCCTTTCAGGATCTAACTGCGACCCTATGAGCCATACCAAGATCTAACTACAATCCTCCAGAATTTACTGTGATTCTGTTGTACTGTATTCTCGTCTTTGGAAGACCTAAACTAATGGACAAAGTTACAAGGTTGGTGACTTCCACATCATTGTTAACTCTATAGATAATTCCTCAAAAATGATCGCAGAAGCCAATATCATCTATTAGGACTTGACTCATTTCCTCTATCACTCAGGAACTTCATATACCATTCTCATATTTATAACTTTACTTTATCCATTACTGCAGAGAGCTACACATGCTCTATCATGCACATGTCCATCATCATCTATTCATACATCTTACCCCTACTTATAGGATATATCCTGAGTATCATAATCATTTATCTGTAGATTTACTATTAATTCTCATCTTTAATCTCATTCTCTATCTCATTGACTATCACTGTTTGATCACAATTTCTCTTTCTACTCTTTGGGACTTAACTAGCTAACTATCTCATTTAGCCCTTTGCTATTGCTTCATCCTTACCGAGTTAAATTATTTAATTGCATGTCATAGGGCATGGGAGCAACATAACTTTCTCATCATATCTACTCTACCCTGCATGTAATGTAAAGGGGAGTATTTATCCATCATAACATACTCAACATGCATAATATGCAAGGAGATGCAATCATTTAAGCAGTTTCTAACATGTGTGTCATCATATGACAACTGCAAGGAGATGCAACTTCTCATCATATCTTATGGCAACATAAACCATACCACTATCACATACATCTGCTCAACCATCCCTTATACTCACATTACAATTAAATAATTAACCAAGTAGACTTTAAAGTATTATATTCCTTCATTACCTTAATCACTAGGTCCTGATCATTTATTTAGGAACCTGAATCATTTACTTATTTCAATTAGGTTGCCATTTTACCCTCTTACTAGGGTATAGACATAGTCCTTCTTTACTCTTTCTTACATAAGAAATAGGGAGTCACTTTATCTTTGAATCTGTGGCTACCTTATTAGGTCATATTCATTCTATCATATAATCTCTTATCGCTCTTAAGACTTCTATGTCTCTAGGCTGAAGGATTTATGTGTCCTTGGCCTCATCGCAATCTAGCAGTAATCCATAACTAAGTCAGCTATTTCCTATCAGTTAACTGAGGAAAGGTCTGGCTCATATCTTTATGCCATTTAAACCTTTAAGTTTTCCCCTATCTTCCTGGATTACTAACCGGCGAGAGAAAGTAACTCTTACTAAGCCTTAAGGTTCATATAAATGAACTCGGTTTATTATCCATCAAAAGAGTTCTCTTTCCTTAGCTCTAACCTTTAGCCTCACGCTCACCTTTCTCTCTAATTGAGAGGAATGCTTCCTTTAAATTTCTTTGAGAAAAACTTCTAAAGTGAGCGGATCACTCTCCATCTCGTATAGAGTAACTTATGTATCTCTTAATTCTTTTAACTCTTTATGTCCATCAATCTTAGTCTACTTTGGAGTAGACTGTGATTCTTTTCTGGTCTACCTCTAGATTTTGACTAATTCAGGTCACTTGGATCTCATTTATCACTTAACATTACTATTTCTGCTCTCTAGGACAGAGCGCTAGGTTACTATCTCTTCATGATGGAATCCCTCTGTGTTGGGAACATTAACTTTCTATCTATTAGCCATCACACCTTTATCCTTAAGTCATACGTTAGGCTCCTTTCTAGGTAAGTCTTTCATAACATAGATCAACTCCTGATGATCATACAGAGGATATACTTTTGAGCCTTTTCTTTAACTGATCTTCTGTATCTCAGTGTATCGTACTATCTAACTTGCATGCACTCTCTGCTAAGCCTCTAACTGATAAACTCCAGTGAGGTCAGCATCTTATTCTTATCATCAGGTCTCTGTGTATTTTAGTCACCACCTAAGTACTTGCTAGCTGTCTCATATTCTTTGTAACTTTTATTGGTGACCATCTCAAGTTACTTGTCACAGCTTACCAGCTATGTATTCTTCCGTCGCGACCATAGGTCATCTTCTGTCGCGGCCTAGTAGCTTGTAAAAACTCTTGTCTTTGAATGACTCTAAATTAATTAAAGCACATTCATATACATACATCATAGTCATACTTAAATAGGGAACATATTCACATACATGTTCAACCAACATCCATATTCCATATTACCATAATATTTGTACACACATTACATACATATCAATTACATATTTAGGGTACATCATAACTACCATACACATGAGTAATTACTTTTCTTTACACTTTACCTATTTACATTACCCCTCATCTACTTCTACATTTCTTTCTAGGGGATTATAGACTGCACATACTTCTGTATATAGATATGCCACCCTTGAATATCAGCTAGCGGATCATTTGCCAGATACTGACTTAGCTCTATATGCCATGTAGGGGTATATGGAAGTACTTAGCTTACTATCATCTTATTCCAGTCCTCTAGAGTATAAACTTGATTTAGGTTAATGCCCTCTACTGCATATCTATTTATCATGCCTGATACGACATTGAGGAATTGTAAGTAAACTGACTGCTCTTGATCTCTACTTCTGTCCATTCCTTGAACTAGACTGAGTAGTTCACTCTCCATAGCTTTCTTGAGACTGATATGGTTAGCATTATCTGTCTTTAACAAAGAAAGCTGGGATTAACTAGGGCCAAGAACATCACACTGATAGAGCCACATATTCCTGGACTTTAGGAAGGAACATGTTATGTCATAAACTCTGACTGGATATCTGAATTAGGGGATTGTGGTATATTACTCATAGTAACTCTATCCTCAAACTCTGGTAGAGGAGGAATAATATCTGGTCTACCCATAATCCAGTACCAGTACTCAGTTTTCTCAGCCGTAATATGTCCTCTCATTAGAGGAATAGAATGTACATCAGGGTTAGATGGCACTCCAACAAACTCATACTGTGTAAAGTCACTAGACTCAGCATTATCTGGGGTATACTGGGCTTCAGGATGTATCTCTATGTGACCTCCAGACTATAGGTTTGAGTCCACAGAAACATCTATGGGACATTCCACTATAGACTTTCCTGACTGACCCCCTAACCTTTCCTCTAAACTTTCTTTATTGTCTGAAGGATTAAAGTCTAGATGTACATCATCTTCATATATCACTACAGAATGGGGGTCTCCCTTATTAACTGAAGCCTCTGAATTAACTTTATGAAATCCCATACTTACTCCTGCAATATTTGCTTAATTAAGCAATGCTAATTATCCCAATAAACTCCATAACTTAACAAAACACTTACTGTTTAGGGTTAGGATCTAGGAATATCTTATATCATACCAGAAACTTCTGCTCTGATACCAAAATGTAACATCCTTACTTTCATACGTATTAGGGACCAATCATTAGCATTTAGACCACTTACAAGACCTTAGAAGTTCATTAGCTAAATTAGGAATTTTACTCTTTCTCAGGTTACTGTTTATATGGTATACCAAATTATGCAATGAACTTCAAAAAATCATAACTAATTCTAGAAAACTGAAAATGAAGTGGTTCAAAAAGCTACGTGAAGATAGCATCTTGAACTTTAAGGAAAAAATAATCTCTAGACCAAATGATTAGCCAATTAATGCAGTTTATTCGCCAAAGTTTACTGTTCATTTGGTCAAAAATCCTTGAATCTTCTTTATCTTGGCTTGAGTTTTCATTTTGCAAGAGTTTCCCCAAGGTATCACAAGGCCATAGTTTTGGGAAGAATGAGGGGGTATTTATAGCCAAAATCCAAGAAAAATCAATTGCCAAGATTGATTTGGTTACTATTTGATCTAAAGGCTCAAATTTAATCTTGGATTTTACTTTTTCATAAAAGAATAATTATGACATCATGTGGGATAGCCCATGGAACACCTAAGAGGGCTAGGTGGCGTGCTCATAGTGTAAGGAAGCTTATGGAAAAATTCTAGTCTAATCTGGTACCGATCGAAGTAGTTTCACAATAACCGAACTGTTTTCTGTGTTGAATTTTTCTATAATATACCAGGATATGTATTCTATCCTAGAAATCAATGTCTACGCTTCTCATATCCTTGAAATGGTTATACTGAGTATTTATCTACCATCCATTCCTTGACAAATGACCAAAATAACCTTGGTGTCCTTTCTTACAATATATTGACCCTAAGGGCATAATCATCATTTTACCCCTCTTTATACTGACTTAGGGTGTCTCTGGGCTCAACTAATCATATTTATACCATGTGCCACGTTTTTAGCCTATCCCAGGTGATCAAAATGCCCTTCATCCATCTCTGGTGCAATCTGGGCATCCAAGGGTATTTTCGTAATTTCACATTTTTTTTGGACACTGGCCCCTTCTACTGATAGACTGGTAGCCTGAGTTCTAGGCCCTTCTTGGCATCATCATGGGCCTATATATAAGGTCATATGATCTCATTCTATCCAGGCTTACATACCGATAAATTCTATTATCGAATCACGGGTGTTATCAAACTCCCGTCAAAATTCATTAATATGTGAATAACTTTTTATACAGAACTTCTTCCAGAGTTCTGTCAGATCCAGGGCATCTGACACTGTAGGGCACATTTTCCTGTAATTTGCCCACTTACATCTGAAGTCCATGAAATATGATAAAATTTCAGATAACTTTTAGACTATCAGATAATTTTTCATTGTCTGGAGTCCTAATAAAATTTATGTATCATGCCAAATTAACCAGCGCAACTTCCTCTATTTACTGATGGAATATGGGAATGAAAAACTTCTGGGTAGTTATAACCCTTTACAGGCTGATCTTTCTATAATTACAATTTTACCCTTGAACTTTTTACCTAATTACATTTAAGTCCCTTAACTTTTGGAAATTATCACTTTTGGCCCAAATCTTGTTTCTACTTTTACTTTTTGCCTTTAACCTTTTCTACTTTTCATTTTAGTCCTTCTCTTCCTTAAAGAATCATCTAACCATTATTATTTCTTATGATATTTGTCATAATCCTTTCCAAACCTCTTTCCACTATCAGTACTATACGGATAGGAAAAAATTAGGATATGACAATGTTAAAGGTTGTGTTAGATGCTATTAGAATTTTTTTGGAAATCTCACTCTTTTTCAAACTAAACCATGTTAGGAGCTAAGCATTATAGAAGCAAAGAGCCAATGAATGGTGTTTGAAGCATGCTTGGTATTGTCAGATAAACCTATGGTATGTAAATAAGGAACAAAGAGTACTTTGTGTAAGTTCTGTTTGGAGACAGTGAGCTTGCCGCTGTGGTTTGAATATGATATTGTATGAATTAAACTCTAAAATTTAGCATGCTTAAATTTAACATCCTAATATTTAAGTGGATATCAAGTACACTCCATTCGGATAAGAAACGAATTTATGGCGATTTTTCAAAGTCAAAAGTTGAATTCTAGAAAACTGGAAAAATTACCAGATTTAAAGTATGTTTTTACGAATGTACTAGGAACTCTACAGTAACTTTTGAACTTGGTTATTATTTTTCCCATAAAGATATCTTAAATAGGTTTCAGTGGGACTTGGAAGCACATCATTTGGAATTCTATATATTTAAATATGATTTTTCAAATTTGGACAAAATTTTGAAAAATGCTAAATGAACAGTACCCGAGAGGAATTTAGAAAAATTCTAGATTCTTGTTTCCAACTTTAATGGGTCCTAAAGTGGTTCCAAAGACTACTAATGGATCATATAACAGTATTAAAGTAAGGATATGACAGTGCTAGTATCTTATGCTCTAAACCTATATCATCATCCTTTAATATTCACCTCCCATGCTTGAGATTCATGTTGATTAGAGATATATATTGGGGTGGGATTTCCTAGCAAATCTAAGTAATAAATGGTACTAAATAGTATATGCATTAATGCTTGTAACTTGTGCTTACTTGTGATTGTGTTAACATAATGTATTGTGCATGCTTCCATGTAACATATGAAATATAATTTCCCAAAGAAATCATAGCACAGAGCTACAACTAATACATATGAACAACATCAATCAACAAAGCTATAACTCAATAATCCATACAATCAACACATACAAGCTTAGGTAAGCTTACTACCTCTATTCCTTTCTTTTCCTTACTTTTTTCCTTTCTCCATTGTCCTTTCTTTGTAGTTCTCTTTACCATATTACTCAAGGCATAATAAAACATAACATCATACTCAATACAATCCATATCTAGGCCAACATAATATATTCACTAATTCTTTAGCCCTTTAAGTCTCTATCTTTCTCTAATTTTTATTAATTGGTTTGGTGTCATATCCCCAATTTTTTGACCAGATGTACCTGTACAGTTTATCTGCAATGGATATAAGATTCTTGGAATAAACTGTATCAGATTGTGAAAGGAAAGGGAAGGGTTAATAACTAAGGAAAGAATAGGGACCAAAATGAAAATTTAAAAGTTTGAAGGTGAAAAGTGAAAGTAGAAGAAAAAGGAGGGACCTAAATGCAATTAATGAAAAGTTCAGGGACTAAAGTGCAATTATTCAAAAGTTAAGGGACCTAAATATAAACATGGAAAAGTTGAGCCAAAATAGGCCAAAAATGCCCAAAATCATATCAGACCCAAATTTTACCAGTAGATAGACAAAAATATTCCGGTCAGTTTAACGCAACACAGAATTTTGATTTGAGGTCCCGATTAATTGATATAAATTCTTGAAGTCAGAAGGAATTATTGCAGTATATTTGAGATCTCATAATTAGATGAGACTTTATAGAAAATTCATATATTTAATATATGAATTTATAAAATTGACAGAATCAGAAAAGGAATCCTATAGAAGCCATACGGGATTTTACAGTGAAATAAAATACCCGATAAATATGATCGGGAGAGTTGTACAGTAAATTGGGCTATAAAGGTAATATAGGCAATAAGCCCATAATAAGGCCCAAATGAAGCCATCATAAGCCCATTAAGGTGACTGGACAGTTATATGGGCCAGAGACGAGAGCAATCTAGGAAAAGTGCAAAATTACGAAAATACCCCTGGATGCCCATACTATACTAGTAGTGGATATAGGTCATTTTAGTCACTTTAGACAGGCTAAAAACGTGTTATATAGTATAAAGAGGATTATTTAGAGCCCATATACACCATGAGCCAGTATAAAGAGGGGTGAAATGACGATTTTGCCTTTAGGGTTAGTACAGTGCAGGAAAGGACACTAAGGGTATTTTGGTCATTTTCCAAGGGATGGATGGCAGATAAATACTCAGTATAATATTTTCAATGATATGAGAAGCCTAGACATTAATTTCCAGGATAGAATACATATCCTGGTATATTATAAAAAATTAGGAACAGAACACAGTCCGGTTGTTGTGAAACTGCACTGATCGGTACTGGATTAGACTGGAATTTCTCCAAAAGGTTCTTTGCATGGGCAGCACGCCACCTAACCTTCTTAGGTGTCCCATGAGCTGTCCCACATGATGTAATAATTATTCTTTTTAGAAAAAAGTAAAATCCAAGATTAAATGTGAGCCTTTAAATCAAATAGTAACCAAATCAATCTTGGCCATCTATTTCAACCCAAATTTCTCTATAAATACCCCCCTATTCAGAACACTTCGGCATGCATGGTGAACCATAGGGAAACTCTTGCAAAATTTCCATTCAACCAAGAAAGAAGCAACCAAAGTGAAGTAACAAGCAAGGTAATCATCTCCCTTGATCTTAAGCTTTGTTCTAGCAAGTTAGCTCATGGTTTTAAGGGGTTTTCATGCTATATTTACCTTATGGTTGCTGCTGGAAGTGCTGCTCATATGTGGTTAAAATATGAGTTTTATGTTATGGATAGTTTAGACAAGCTTAAACAAGCTAGAATCAAGTGGTATAAGCTTGTGAATTCAAGTATGTTTGGATTTAGGGTTTTGTGTTCTTGCTGGTACTGTACGTGGTACTGTTCATATGATGGAATTTCATGATTTTGATGCTTCCAATGAGTTTAAAATGGAAAGTGGTGTGGGGATAAAGTAGGAGAACAAGTATTGGAAGCATTGGAATCAAAATGAGAATTTTTGGAAAACAAGAGCATGCATTTCGGTTTGGCACTGTACCAATTGGTATGTTTTGATTTTGGAAATTCTGATTTCATATTTGGATTATACATGAAAAATTATGTGGAAATGAACCATGAGAATTTATTTTGGAAAGGTGGAAGTAGGAAACATAAATTAGAGAAAGAAAGGGAGCTAGTGAAAACCTAGTCTTGGATTTGGTTTTAAGTTGAGTTGTAACTTGATATTATGTTGTAATGGCTAGGTTTTGACATTTGTGAAGGAAGGAAAGCACTTCAAGAAGGTCTTGACCAAGATAGCTAAGAGGTAGCAAGGATACCTAACTATAACTCATGTTTGTTTAATTGTTTTGCTTGCTTGTTGATTATGGTGTTTGGTTGAGCTTGAGCTTATGTCATCATGTTATGATGAAGTATGAATGATTGCAACTCCTTGCAAGTTATGTTATGAAAATATGCATCTTAGAGTTTGCTTATGTACCATTATGAAGTAGCTCCCATCTCATGATAACATGTTAAGCATACAATTATCCATGCATGATATTATAGTTTGTGTAACTTGCTATTGGGATTTCCGTGAAATCTCATTCCTTCCACATGCATAACTATGTTTTAGGTGCTGGATCTTTTCAAGGGAGGAGAATAAATGTTGATGAATAAGTTTGTATAATAAGTTACATGACTTACATGACACTATGGGATGATATGCTAGTATGCATGGTGTATGTTTCTCTAGTCCTGTTTTGAGGCCGTGGTGATTTTACAATGTTTTTGGCATCTAAATCAATGAGTTTTAGTCTGAAACTTGGCCTGCTTAAATTTAAGACACAGAGATTTAAATGAACACCAAGAACGCCTCATTTGGATAAGTATCTGAATTGTTATGATTTTCCAAAGTTGGAAGTAAGATCTGGAATTGAGTAAAACGAGTGCTGAGAGGCAGTGCCGGTTACACAAAGATTTCATATACCAAATGAACGCGTTTTTCTACGAAATTTTATGAGCTTAAAGATAACATCTAAAGATTAAAATCCATAGGTAACACAGTTCATTTGGATAAGTAACCAAAGAGAAATGAATTTTTGAAGTTAAGCAAAGAAACTGGAACTTTCAGATTTTACCAAATAAACAGTGATTTTCAATGATTAAACTGATTTCATTGGGACAAGAAAACCTCAGTTTCATATTTTTCCCTCAAAGATATGTGAAATAGCTTTCATTAGAAATTGGAACCATGTTATTTCTATTTTTCTACAATTAATTATGAATTTTCAAAGTAGGGTACATGTTCTGGAATTACCAAATGAACAATAAAAGTGAACAGTACCCGAGAGCAAATCTTTTGGAAATGGATGTTTTCAAAGCAAATGGTTATGTAATTGGTTCCAATCACTTCTAATCAAGTATAATTGAGGTTAAAAGTAAGGATATGACATTTTGGTATCAGAGCAAAGGATTCTGGCTTAGGAAATGCTCTGATTACATTATTTATAGACTGAAACATAAGTAAAGATTTGCATAATTGACCCTAAGTTAATTATTGCAGGATACCAATGACTGAGTCTAGAACATCAGAGACTACAGTGAACCAGGGGGACCCTAGACCCACAGTCTATAGTTCTGATAGATCAGGGTGGAACTCAGAAGAGATAGATGCTTTCATGCATGATCCGGAGTTTGGTCTTCCCCCAGTGATCAATATCCGGGATTCTAGTAGTGAATCAGAATTGGGCAGGTTAGATAATTCTTCGGTGGGATCAAATGAGATGGATGAGGATGATGATGAAGAAGAGGAAATATCATATGAGGATATACCATCAGAAGATGATGAACTTGAGGAACCTAACCTATCCCCACCCATGAATATTGTACTATAAAGAGATACAGGTCAGATAGATGATAAAGAAATGATAGACCCTCAAGAAGAACAATCTGATGTGGGTTACTCTTATGTTAGGGGTGCAACAGACCCTGTGCCTAGGAAGGCCGATAAGGTAGATGTTCCTGGACCGAGTCAAGTACCTAAACCAGTTGATGTACCTGGACCCAGCCATACAGCTAATATACCTGCTCCTAGTCATGTAGCTGATATACCTGGACCTAGTCAGCGGCTAGACCCTACAGATATTCCAGGTCCAAGTGGAACCAAGAAGATAGTAGTACAGCTATACCTGGGTAACCATCAGATAATTGAGTTAATCCCTGGGAAGGATATGGATGAAGAACATTTTAGGAGAGCTGTAGAACTCACAAAGCAGCTATATGGGATAGGAAGGATGTTGATTAGAGATATGGATCAAGACTATAGAGTTTACAAAGATTTCATAGCAAGAGTAAGGGAGGCCTATCAGGCATATGATCTAAATACTCTTACCCTTACTGATTGGGTTAACATCATGGATGATATTTTGCCTCTTATAGCAACATGGAAAGAAGGGTTAGATTAGTACTTTGAAGAGGAACCCTTTGAGGATATCCATAATTGGATCTACATGGTAGGGAAATTTATTAGGATCCATTATGAGAAAATATAGTGTAATAGCTGTATGTATGAATGTTGTTGTAATCTATGTACTTTTGACTAGTAATGACATAATACATGTATGTGTGTCTGTTATGAAGAGTTTATGTAATGATGTTAAACCTGTTGTATGCTATGTTTTGAATGAAATATAAAGTATGTTAATTATAATATTCCTTTCCTATTTCCTATTTCCTATTACGATAGTAAAACAAAATGGTAAGAACCAGAAGAGCTAGTGCTTCGGGTGAATCCCAGAATGCTGGAGATATTAATCAGCTGATTCTAGAACGGCTGGAGCAGCAGCAGAAGCTGATAGAGGAAGTAAAAGCTGCTCAAGCAAGGAGTGAGCAGGAAAGGGATGCTGCTATAGCAGCAGCTGCAGCTGAAGCAGTGGAGAACCTCAAACACCCAGAGTCTGCAGGTACAGCTAATACAGAACTAGAGATGGTTCAACAGACAACAGAACTATCGAGATAGACAGGACAAACAATAGATCCTACTGGTATTCAACAATGGATGACTAAGTTTTGTAAGCATAGTCCTCCGACATTTGAGGGAACGTTCGATGTACAAAAAGCGGAGGATTGGATCAGCAGATTAGAGAAGATCTTTAAGGTACTAGGTTGTCCATTTGAGAGTAAAGCACAGATGGCAATCTACCAGCTAGAAAGTGATGCGGACAGATGGTGGAAGAACACAGAGTTAGTATTGCAGGCTAGACACGTTCCTATCACATGTGAAGTGTTCCTTGAACAGTTTTATGAGAAGTATTTTCCCCAGTCTGTACAAGATGAACGAGAAGCAGAATTCCTTGTGCTAAGACAAGGAGAAAAAGAATCCTTTGATGAATACTTAGCAAAGTTCATCCGTTTTTCCCAGTATTCCACTTATCTACGACAGGTGGACGATGAGAGGTGGATGACGGAGAGGATGATCAGGGGATTGAATACTACTCTAAAAGATAAGATGACCCCTCAACAATACCATCAGTTCAATAAAGCAGTAGAGGCCTGCAGAATTATTGAGAATAGTCTGAATCACCGGATGCTGATGAGACCAGTAAACAGAGAGACTGCTGCTCCTGAGAGACCTAACCAGAATAGAAATGCAGCCAGTGATAGTGGCTATAAAAAGAAGAGGAAAAGGCAGTGTCAGCATAAACAAAAGCCTAACAGAGGGAATTACAGGGGTAACCTAAATAATAGAGACCAGAGGTCTAGAGTATGTAACAAATGCGGGAAGAACCATGGAGACAAACCATGCTTGATGGGGCAGAACGTCTGTTACACATGTGGCCAGCCTGGACATTTTTCCAAAAATTGTCCCCAAGCAGTTAATGATCAAAGGCCACGCACTCAAGGGCGAGTGTTTGCAATGACAAGGGAAGAGGCACAGAGATCACCCGAGATGATCCAAGGTATCATCTATCTCAATAATCATGCTGTGATTGCTATGTTTGATTCGGGTGCAAGTCATTCCTTTGTTTCTTATGAATGTGCTAAATGTTTGGGCCTTACAATTAGCAAGCTGCATTATGCCATATGTGTCACAACCCCTACAAATGCTAAAGTAGTTACATCAGATGTCTGCCTAAATTGTGTCATTCGATATGAATGTTGTTGCACTACTCTTGACCTAATATGCATGCCATTCCATGAAATTGATGTCATAATTGGATTGAATTGGTTGTCTGCCAATAATGTAATGCTGGATTGTAAGAACAAAACTCTAGTTCTTTGTCCACAAGCCCCAAATGTGAATCCAGAAGTGAAACTGAATTTCCTGACGGAGGCTCAAGCGGATAGATATTTATGAAAAGGATGTCAGGGATATATGGTCTTCTTTTCTGTTCAAGCAGAAGTGGAAGAAGGAATTGAACCAATTCCAGTGGTCAAAGAATTTCCTGAAGTTTTTCCAAAGGAGATTCAGGGATTGCCTCCAGAACGAGAAGTGGAGTTTGCAATTGACATCGTACCTAGAGCTGGACCAGTATCTAAAGCCCCATATCGTATGGCTCCCAATGAGATGATTGAACTTAAGAAGCAGATAGAGGAGCTATTAGAGAAGGGTTTCATCCGACCCAGTGTTTCTCCATGGGGTGCTCTAGTGTTATTCGTCAAGAAGAAAGATGGCAGTCTCAGATTGTGCATTGACTATAGAGAGTTGAATAAGATTACTGTTAAGAATAAGTACCCTCTTCCCCGAATTGATGATTTGCTAGACCAGTTGGTTGGAGCAAGCTTATTCTCTAAGATTGATCTGAGATCAGGTTATCACCAACTCAGAATCAAAGCAGATGATATTTCAAAGACTGCATTCAGGACTCGATATGGTCATTTTGAATTTCTAGTGATGCCCTTTAGTCTGACGAATGTACCTGCAATTTTCATGGATTACATGAACAGAATCTTCAGGCCTTATCTAGATCAGTTTGTGGTAGTCTTTATTGATGATATCTTAGTGTACTCCAAATCGGCTGCAGAGCATGAAGAGCATTTGAGGATTGTTCTTAGTACTCTTAAAGAGAAACGACTTTATGCTAAGCTTAGTAAATGTGAGTTTTGGCTTCAAGAAGTCAAATTTCTCGGTCATGTCATATCCCATGAAGGGGTAGCTGTAGATCCTAGCAAAGTTGAAGCAGTGCTAAGCTGGGAACAACCAAGGACAGTGACGGAGATCAGAAGTTTTCTGGGCTTAGCAGGGTATTATAGAAGATTTATTAAGGACTTTTCTCGAATTGCTCTACCGTTAACCAAGTTGACAAGAAAGAATCAGCAATTCAAGTGGGATGAGAAGTGCGAGGCCAGTTTCATGAACTAAAGCAGAGATTAACCACGACTCCTGTGCTGATTATCCCAGACCCAACTCAGACTTATGTAGTCTACACTGATGCTAGCAAGCAGGGGTTGGGATGTGTGTTGATGCAACAAGGACGAGTGGTAGCCTATGCTTCTCGACAGTTAAAGCCACATGAAGAGAATTATCCCACGCATGATCTGGAGCTTGCAGCGGTAGTTTATGCTCTCAAGATATGGAGGCACTACTTGTATGGAGCTACTATAGAACTGTACTGTGATCATAAAAGCCTGAAGTATTTGCAAGATCAAAAAGAATTGAACATGAGGCAACGGAGATGGATGGAATTTCTAAAGGATTATGATTTCCAGATCAAATACCATCCAGGAAAAGCTAATGTAGTGGCCGATGCCTTGAGCAGAAAGGTGGTGCAGGTCGCTAGTCTCATGATCAAAGAGCTAGAACTAATAGAAGATGTTCGAGATTGGAGTCCTCTGTATCAAATGCAGACATCAGAAAGTTCTTATGGAGGAACGCAGATTAAAGTTTTTATTGAGGATGAGATAAAAGAGGCTCAGGAGCAGGATAGGCTCGCAGAAATTTCAAAGGTAAGCTGGAAAGAGGGGAAACTAAAAACTTTGATGTGTCCCAAGATGGATTACTAAGATTTAGGGGACGACCATATATTCCCAATGCAATGGGATTGAGAGAAAATATCTTAGAAGAGGCACATAAAAGCAAGTATACAGTACATCCAGGTATGACCAAGATGTACCATGATGTTAAAGGTTTATTTTGGTGGCCTGGATTGAAGAAAGATGTTGTAGATTATGTGTCCAAATGCTTGACATATCAAAAGGTGAAAGTTGAGCACCAGAAGCCAGCAGGGAAATTACAACCATTAGAGATACCTGAGTGGAAATGGGACAGCATTGCCATGGATTTTGTTGAAGGATTACCCATGACTCCTACTAAGCATGATGCTATATGGGTGGTAATTGACCGATTAACAAAGTTGGCTTATTTCCTAGCAATCAATAAAAAGGATTCTCTTGAGAAGCTGGCGAAACTGTATGTAAAAGAGATTATTAGACTACATGGTATTCCCAGTAGTATCATATCTGACAGAGATTCGCGATTTACGTCAAACTTTTGGCGAGCTCTACATAAAGAAATGGACACTACTCTCAGATTTAGTACAGCTTACCATCCTCAAACAGATGGTCAGTCCGAGAGAACAATCCAGACGCTTGAGGATATGCTAAGAGCTTGTGTTTTAGATTTCAAAGGGAGTTGGGATGCCCATCTACCGTTGATAGAGTTTGCCTATAACAACAGTTATCAGGCTAGCATACAGATGGCTCCGTTTGAAGCACTTTATGGACGGAAGTGTAGATCTCCCTTGTGCTGGGTGGAGTTGAGCGAAAGGAGGATGTTTGGTCCTGATCTAGTAGACCAGACAGCAGTACAGATTGATAAGATCAGAAAAAGGCTATTAACAGCTCAAAGCAGACAGAAGAGTTATGCTGATGTTAGAAGGAAGCCGTTGGAGTTTGAAGAAGAAGAGCATGTATTCTTTAAGTTGACTCCAACGACAGGAGCTGGACGATCAATCAAAGTGAAGAAGCTGCATCCTAGATACATTGGGCCATTTCAGATCCTCTCAAGAGTAGGACCAGTGGCTTATAAATTAGCTCTTCCTCCACATCTCAGCAAGATTCATGATGTATTCCATGTTTCCCAGTTAAAGAAGTATGTTCCAGATCCATCACATGTGATTGAGCAGGATGATATTGCACTACGAGATGACCTGACTTATGAAGTTCGACCAGTACAGATAGTAGATAGAAAGGTCAAGCAGTTGCGAAATAAGCAGATCCCTCTAGTTAAGGTGGTCTGGAAGGGATTAACAGAGAATGAAGCTACCTGGGAAGCAGAGGAAAGGATGAAAGAGATATACCCTGAACTATTTCCTTAATGTATATGTAATGTAAATTTTGAGGACGAAATTTATTTTAAGGGGCAGAGAAATGTCATATCCCCAATTTTTTGACCTGATGTACCTGTACAATTTATCTGCAATGGATATAAGATTCTTGGAATAAACTGTATCAGATTGTGAAAGGAAAGGGAAGGATTAATAACTAAGGAAAGAATAGGGACCAAAATGAAAATTTAAAAGTTTGAAGGTGAAAAGTGAAAGTAGAAGAAAAAGGAGGGACCTAAATGTAATTAATGAAAAGTTCAGGGACTAAAGTGCAATTATTCAAAAGTTAAGGGACCTAAATGTAAATGTGGAAAAGTTGAGCCAAAACAGGCCAAAAATGCCCGAAATCAGATCAGACCCAAATTTTACCAGTAGATAGACAAAAATATTCCGGTTAGTTTAACGCAACACAGAATTTTGATTTGAGGTCCCGATTAATTGATATAAATTCCTGAACTCAGAAGGAATTATTGCAGTATATTTGAGATCTCATAATTAGATGAGACTTTATAGAAAATTCATATATTTAATATATGAATTTATAAAATTGATAGAATCAGAAAAGAAATCCTGTAGAAGCCATACGGGATTTTACAGTGAAATAAAATACCCGATAAATATGATCGGGAGAGTTGTACAGTGAATTGGGCCACAAAGGCAATATAGGAAATAAGCCCATAATAAGGCCCAAATGAAGCCATCATCAGCCCATTTAGATGACTGGACAGTTATATGGGCCAGAGACGAGAGTAGTCCAGGAAAAGTGCAAAATTACGAAAATACCCCTGGATGCCCATACTGTACTAGCAGTGGATAGAGGTCATTTTAGTCACTTTAGATAGGCTAAAAACGTGTTATATAGTATAAAGAGGATTATTTAGAGCCCATATACACCATGAGCCAGTATAAAGAGGGGTGAAATGACGATTTTGCCTTTAGAGTTAGTACAGTGCAGGAAAGGACACCAAGGGTATTTTGGTCATTTTCTAAGGGATGGATGGCAGATAAATACTCAGTATAATATTTTCAATGATATGAGAAGCCTAGACATTAATTTCCAGGATAGAATATATATCCTGGTATATTATAAAAAATTAGGAACAGAACACAGTCCGGTTGTTGTGAAACTGCACTGATCGGTACTGGATTGGACTGGAATTTCTCCAGAAGGTTCTTTGCATGGGCAGCACGCCACCTAACCCTCTTAGGTGTCCCATGAGCTGTCCCACATGATGTAATAATTATTCTTTTTAGAAAAAAGTAAAATCCAAGATTAAATGTGAGCCTTTAGATCAAATAGTAACCAAATCAATCTTGGCCATCCATTTCAACCCAAATTTCTCTATAAATACCCCCTATTCAGAACACTTCAGAATGCATGGTGAACCATAGGGAAACTCTTGCAAAATTTCCATTCAACCAAGAAAGAAGCAACCAAAGTGAAGTAACAAGCAAGGTAATCATCTCCCTTGATCTTAAGCTTTGTTCTAGCAGGTTAGCTCATGGTTTTAAGGGGTTTTCATGCTATATTTACCTTATGGTTGCTGCTGGAAGTGCTGCTCATATGTGGTTAAAATATGAGTTTTATGTTATGGATAGTTTAGACAAGCTTAAACAAGCTAGAATCAAGTGGTATAAGCTTGTGAATTCAAGTATGTTTGGATTTAGGGTTTTGTGTTCTTGCTGGTACTGTACGTGGTACTGTTCATATGATGGAATTTCATGATTTTGATGCTTCCAATGAGTTTAAAATGGAAAGTGGTGTGGGGATAAAGTAGGAGAACAAGTATTGGAAGCATTGGAATCAAAATGAGAATTTTTGGAAAACAAGAGCATGCATTTCGGTTTGGCACTGTACCAATTGGTATGTTTTGATTTTGGAAATTCTGATTTCATATTTGGATTCTGCATGAAAAATTATGTGGAAATGAACCATGAGAATTTATTTTGGAAAGGTGGAAGTAGGAAACATAAATTAGAGAAAGAAAGGGAGCTAGTGAAAACCTAGTCTTGGATTTGGTTTTAAGTTGAGTTGTAACTTGATATTATGTTGTAATGGCTAGGTTTTGACATTTGTGAAGGAAGGAAAGCACTTCAAGAAGGTCTTGACCAAGATAGCTAAGAGGTAGCAAGGATACCTAACTATAACTCATGTTTGTTTAATTGTTTTGCTTGCTTGTTGATTATGGTGTTTGGTTGAGCTTGAGTTTATGTCATCATGTTATGATGAAGTATGAATGATTGCAACTCCTTGCAAGTTATGTCATGACAATATGCATGTTAGAGTTTGCTTATGTACCATTATGAAGTAGCTCCCATCTCATGATAACATGTTAAGCATACAATTATCCATGCATGATATTATAGTTTGTGTAACTTGCTATTGGGATTTCCGTGAAATCTCATTCCTTTCACATGCATAACTATGTTTTAGGTTCTGGATCTTTTCAAGGGAGGAGAATAAATGTTGATGAATAAGTTTGTATAATAAGCTACATGACTTACATGACACTATGGGATGATATGCTAGTATGCATGGTGTATGTTTCTCTAGTCTTGTTTAGAGGCCGTGGTGATTTGACAATGTTTTTGGCATCTAAATCAACGAGTTTTAATCTAAAACTTGGCCTGCTTAAATTTAAGACACAGAGCTTTAAATTAACACCAAGAACTCCTCATTTGGATAAGTATCTGAATTGTTATGATTTTCCAAAGTTGGAAGTGAGATCTGGAATTGAGTAAAACGAGTGCTGAGAGGCAGTGACGGTTACACAAAGATTTCATATACCAAATGAATGCGTTTTTCTACGAAATTTTATGAGATTAAAGATAACGTCTAAAGCTTCAAATCCATAGGTAACACAGTTCATTTGGATAAGTAACCAAAGAGAAATGAATTTTTGAAGTTAAGCAAAGAAACTGGAACTTCCAGATTTTACCAAATAAACAGTGATTTTCAATGATTAAACTGATTTCATTGGGACAAGAAAACCTCAGTTTCATATTTTTCCCTCAAAGATATGTGGAAGAGCTTTCATTAGAAATTGGAACCATGTTATTTGTATTTTTCTACAATTAATTATGAATTTTCAAAGTAGGGTACATGTTCTGGAATTACCAAATGAACAATAAAAGTGAACAGTACCCGAGAGCAAATCTTTTGGAAATGGATGTTTTCAAAGCAAATGGTTATGTAATTGGTTCCAATCACTTCTAATCAAGTATAATTGAGGTTAAAAGTAAGGATATGACATTTGGCCTTTAAATTAATTGATGTCTTGATTTTAACCTACACAATTTGGCCTTTTAAATCCATTTATGAGCTTAGAAATATGAAATTCAAGTTCCTTCATGAAATTTGGATAGAACCAAAAAATAATACATTTTCTTTCAAAATTTCTCGTTTTGATTCTAATGCTTTCACCAATTGTTTCTCCACTTAATCCAACAGAATTTTTCATTTTGAAACCATTGAAAGCATCAAAATCATGAAATTCTCATCATTGTCATGTATATGAACAGTAACAGAGTAGGTTTCAAAATATCCCTTTCCAATTTCAATGCGTCCAATGTTCTAATTGTAAGGAATTGGAAGACACGCAGTGAAAATTAACTTAAAAATTTTTCCATTCCTTGCCAGGATCTACCGTATGTGTTTAAGTCAAGTGGGAAGAAGCATTACCCTCAGTGTTCCTCAGCGACTTCCACAGCTTCTGGTCATAACCTTCACAGCTTCTCTCCGTGGCTTGTGCTCCCTTTCTGATTGCAAGAAGTCGACGACTCAGGTCAGCTTCCTCTACTAGTATCCACACGAACAATGTTCAAACCACAAACAACGTGCTAGCGTATCCTGTCCCTCCAGGGCTTTCTCAAGAATCCATCCTCTCCGTCTCTATTTTGGCAGTTTCTTATCTGCAAACCTTTTGCAAATTCCTCTTTGGCCTTTCTCTGTTCTATATGTTTGAAAACGTAGCTCCTAAAATCAGATATATATAGGATGCTATGCATTTTTCTCTACCGAATTGGATTTTTTGGAGTTAATCTTATATTAATTCCAAAATTAATACAATATCATATATTGTATAATTTAATAAGAAACTAATTAAATAAATAATCTTTATATTAAATCCGTCCCACAGATTTAATTCACCTATTTATTTAACTTAAAATAAAGATAAGACTGAACTATATTTGATTTATTCTCATAAATCAAATTTGAGATATCATATGAATTTGAATTTCAAATTCAAACGAGATAGAGATTTAATTTATCCTTATAAATATCTCTTATATGAGATATCTTATCAATTTGAATTTCAAATTCAAACGTGATAGAGATTTAATTTATCCTTATAAATTAAATCTTATAAATATCTCTTATATGAGATATCTTATCAATTTGAATTTCAAATTCAAACGTGATAGAGATTGAATTTATCCTTATAAATTAAATCTTATAAATATCTCTTATATGAGATATCCTATCAATTTGAATTTCAAATTCAAACGTGATAGAGATTTAATTTATCCTTATAAATTAAATCTCATATATCTCTTATATATAATGTATATATACAAATTTATATATATATATACAAATATAAATATAAATAAATATATACATCCACCCTGGATCATTCATTGAATCTGGACATCATAGCTTGTGTTGGGCTATTTTGTGTGTGACCCTGTAGTCCCATATGAAGTTGGCAGTGGGCCATTTGCTATACTGGCCCACAAGTCACAAGTGGTCTCTAGCAAGACATAACGACTACCCAAATCATATGAGGATCGTTAAACGATGTAATATTTTATACAACCATATCATGTCCCTTCTGTCACGTGATATTTTGGTCATGGATGAGGCATGGATAATGTCATCTTCCTATTCCTGACCGTTACTTTCTCGATCCCTGAGTAGTCTGACTATAGAAATAGAACTACCTTTCCATTACAATATAGCCATACATTTCTCAGACTCACTCATTGAGGGGCCCAGTAATATCTCTCTACGAATGTGAGGGATAAATTCCATCTTGACCATTCACATTCCTCCACATGAAAAAATATTAAGCCCAAACATAGTCTTTATGATCACTCGGTCAAAAGTGACTTTTGACTAGGTCAAAGCTGAGCGTTTGTCATGTAGGAATCCATGATGATCTCAGGTCAAAGGGCATAATGACATGGTTTGTATATGAGAGAAGCTTATGACGTAATCCATGCAGCTCTCTCATAGCGGGTCGATCCAACACCATGCACTCTTACATGTGCCTATGACTTTGATTTATATCTCTATACATCTTCAAAGTCATACTGGTATTATTTCATCTCTACTCCCGCATAGATGACCGACCAGGGACATTTAGGATAAGATCATGAATTATCCAAGGAAGGTCATCACAGTAAACATGCAAATAATATGATAACACAATTAATAAATTCATAAATCAATAATGTTCATAAGACAATTATTGGCCCCTAGGGCACAATTTTCAACACTAATCATATCCAATCCTATACAAAATTATCATTTAAATTCAATAGAAGAGTGGATCATTGAAATTTCATTTTCTTTTGTCCAGAACAATACAGGCCAAAAGCATCAAGATAATGCAAAGTCAAGAATATCAATTAAATTCAATAACCAAGCATCCAAACTAACTTATCTAAGTGTCATTTACATATTTCTAACTTCATTTAATTCTTCATTCTTTATTATAGAATTTCAGACAGTAAGGGATACAAGGAATAAATGATTTTTCTAACCATTAAAAAATCTAGGTTTCATCCTTCCAAAACAGTTATAAATTAACTAGGAAGGATTACTTACCTTATAACTTAACTTGCTTGATCACTAAGTGCCTTGAATTGTTTTTTCTTTAGCTAAGTTTTCAAATGACAAGAGGTTCCCCAATGTTCCAAGTGCACGACAGTTTTATGATGCCTTAATCTACCCCTCCTTCCACTAATTATTAGAATGCCTTCATCTTGAATCTTATTGGTTGCTTATTCTTTAATTACCCTTAACTTAATTCTTACATTATTTTAATGCAAATTATCACATGGAATAATAATTCCTTCATGATCTTGGTGCCATATGGTGGATGTGTGGTCCCACAAGGACATGTCATATGCCACCTTGCATTCTCTTGGATTTTTGAATTCATTTCTTTTAAAAATTCATAAAATATCCTAAATCTAACTTGTTCTCCAAGACATTACCTTGGATGTTTGGGCTTCTATTATGACACCATATTGGGCTTGAATTGGATCTAACCCATTATTTGCCACACATCCTAAGGTATTACTTTTACTAGGTATCTTAAATCATACTAATTTTTTAAAAAAATTCTGTACAATTATTTTATGGATCTTAAAACCTTTAGAAATTTATTCTAGTATAAAATGAATTTTCTACAAAGTCTCATAATTATTTTAGACTCGTAAGTCTTGATAAAAATTATGTACATTTTCTCGAAATCCTTTATTTTTGTCTTATTTCACCTTAAATTCTCTAATTAGATATGCTCCTTAAATTTTCTAATTAATTATACATAAATCCTTTTTAACTGTTGTCAATTTTTATAAATTCTTATATTAATTAAAAGAATTCACTACAAAATTTTATCTGATTATGAGGTTCAAAAGATATTGTATTAATTTTCAGTTTTTAGAAATTAATATGGATTTATTGGGACCTTAAATCAAAATTCTAAGATATATGCCTAGCTCAAATTCTATTATCTGTTTACTGATAAAATTTGGAAACAAAACATTTTTGGGCAGTTTTAGCTCTTTTCTGGCTTAAGTTTCTATAATTACCCTTTAATTCCTAAATTTAACAAAATTACACTTTACTCCCTGAAATTACCAAATTCTATTTTAATCCCTTTCTACAGTTTTGAAATTCCAATTTAGTCCTTAAAATATCAAAATTCCATTTACATCCTTGAACTTTTTACTATTTAAATTTAGTCCCTATACTTTTACTATTTACAGTTTAGTCCTAAAACTTTAACTATTTGCAGTTTAATCCCTCTCGCTTTATAACTTTATACCTTCTCTCTTTCTTTGACTTAAACCTTATTTAATCATTATATTTTCTTCTAATTACATCATAATCCTTCCTTAACTCCTTTCCTCTATTAGTCTTATATAAATAGGGAAAAGTTAAGATGTTACACTGTGACTTAGCTCATTTGTTCTTCACCTCATTTGTTTTTTCACTTTCTCTCTTTAACTTTATAGTTTTCAGCCATCATCCTCCCACAAAATGTCCATCAAATAAAGAAATTAAATATATAATAATGTTTTAAAGTGTCAACCTTAGTATAAATCCAACTTTACATGCCCAGATTGTTACCTTTCTATCTCCTCCTTAATCTAACTTTGCATGCTCGGATTGTTACCTTTCTATCTCCTCATTTCCTTCATTTTCTCTAGGTTCTCTTCGCCTCCACTATAGATATCGATCTAAAACTAAACTACTATATCACATGAGCAGAGCATTCTAGCCTATTACCAGAACCTCTGCTCTGATACCAACAAATTAGTTTTAAAACTATTTAGGCCATCATTGGAGAATTAAACTCTTAATAAACTTTCTAAATTCCCAAAATAATATTTCATAATGTTTCCTCAATATTACTAGGACCTTAATATTTTAATAATTTTTCTACTTTATTTCCTTAAAATCTTACCCCATAAATAGACCTTTTGGACAAATAAATATTTTTTGAGTCATTTTCACCTTATATAATTTCTCTAAACCTAAAAAATATATTTTCACTTTTTGGGATTTTTCTTGATTTTCTGGGCATTTCTTCATAATAAATTTGTGCCCAGTTCCTCTTATTTATACTTTTGGCTCATAACTTCTTTCAATTTCCTTTTTTTTCCTGACTTCCTTTTCCTCTAAAATTTCTTCTTGATTCTATTTTAGTTATCTAATTCAGTATGCAAAATACAGGATGTTACATAGGCCATTTTTATGGAATTAAACCTCTATGTAATTTTCTAAATCCTCAAAATAACATTTCATAATATTTCCTTAATTTCTTAGCCTTCAAATAATTTTAAACAATTAGTTCCCCCTTTAATACCTTCAATTCCACCTATAAATAGGCCTTTGGTGTAATTTATTTATGAGGTTTTTACTTTTATTAAATATATTTATGTATATCTTAAATTTAGGGGTATTACATTTATAGCCTCTTCTATTCCATCTTTCAAGTTTTTGTAGCAAGCAACATAGTGTTCTTCCCAAACTTGATCTCAAGAAACGTTGGTTTAAAGAGAACCCTTGTGGCACTAAAGAAGTTGGTAAGGACATGCTTCCCTCATATTGCAACTACATATTGAACAACACAAATTGGATTTTTACATTCACACTACTAGATGAAGGGGATTTAACAATAGTTAGAGCTAGCTTTTAACAGCAGTTTCACGAGTGCAGTGGATACTATCACAATAAAAAGAGAGACTTTTAACTAAGGTTGCAAAACCCTGTTAAAAGTCAACTTTTAACACTGGTTTTTTATAATAAATGCCATCGAAAGTTCAACCATAAGTACTTCTAATGGCAGGAATTGGATAACTTTCTATGGTGGTTTTTAGTATGAATGTTGTGGAAAGTGACTTTGTATAGAGTTATGTTTAAATAACTGTCATGTAAAAGTAATATTTTTTAAAAAATATTTCTCTTTATTTTCCTATTCTACCATCATGGTTTCAACAAAATCTATACAAACTGACACTAATAGAAATAAGGCTTTTAACATTGGTTAAAACTGACATTTCACGGCGGTTTTATGAGCAACATGAATTCTACCACCGTTATAGTATGATACATTAACAGCGATAATATTATTAACCACTGTTAATTTATAACTACTCACGACTGTTAGTAGTCATTTTTTATTTATAAGCTTCACACGATGATTTTCCTTACAACCATCGTGGAAAGTTTGTTTTGAATCATTTCTTTTGTTTATCATTCTATGCCACCCTGCATTTAATATAGCCAAGATAGACCAATTAATTCTATGCATCAAAGTATAAAGTCAACAGTCGCAAAATCCAAATAGCTACACAGTAATCTGAATTGGTGAACTTTTAATGAACCTATATATATGTACATCATATATAAAAGAAGAAAATGGATGAAGATGAATCCTAAACAAGTTAACAGACTATTTTAGACATCAAAATATTAACTAAAAATATACTTTATCATGTTTACAAAATAATAAGTAAATGTAAGAACCAAGAATATTAATAATGTAATAAATTAAGTAATCAAAGGGACATTTATTACAATAGAATAAAATAATTTCCTACTAGTTTGTATTCACCCAAATTCCTTCATAATGATCATCCCTATTAGCATATTCATTATCTTCAAAAACAATGTTGTTGTCATTATAGGTCGAGCAATTTGTAAGGCAGGGTTTCGTCGAGGCTAAACCCTAAGTCACTGTCGTCACCAATTGCTTGCCTTTTACCTTAGCGCACAATAGATATATCTTTATTTGCTAGATTGGCTACATTAAACACTTGAATTACTTAACTTGCTATGATGAATGGCTCATCTAGGTATCAAACTCTCTGTAGATCGATTGAAATAAATCTAAATTTCTCATCTATTTAGACAACATTATTATTAAGCCACTTACATTTCAAGACTAGTACTTTAAATCTAGGGTAACTAAAATCCCATATCTCTTCAATCACTCCATAATATGTCATGGACACTAATGTTGGCCTTTTATCTTTTGAACTAGAAAAATGCATCGCTTATGCCATAACCATAACCACACTATTATGTATTGTACTTTTGTCATCTTGGGCTTTTGTGTAAAAAGAGTAGCCATTTATGTCATATATTTCCTAATACAAAACCTTAAAATGGGCCCTGCAGCTAGCCTTTGTATTGTCTCAAAAAGATTGTTATCTTTAACACTTATAGCTTAAACCATTATACAAAAGATATGTTTTGATCATTAGATAGTTGCATATTGCTCTTTTTTGGGTTCATGTTCCTGAGCATATTCTGTGAGCATCCAAGTATGGTATAACTTTATCTGTATTGTTCAAAATATAAAGATGTGTTTGCATCATCAATGCACGAGATATGCCATTCACTTTGGCACCATGAGTTCCCTTACTTTTTCTCCCCTAGTCATGTCGAGATTGAGAAAGTACAACTACCTTTACCCCAACAAGATATGAGTTATAAAACTCAACTGCCTCCTCCAACCACATACCTTTCAAGAACTGATGCCTCAGGTCGGTAAGGATTTTTAAAATACACTTTAAGAATTTTCATGTGTCTCTCAAAAGGGTACATCCACCTCAAACACACAGGGCCACAAAGTCTAATCTTACATAGCAGGTGAGCAATCAAATGGACTATAATGTCAAAAAAATGATGGCAGGAAGTAAATCTTCAACTGGGAGAGGATAATATAACATTCATTCTATAATTCATTTAACTTAGTAGGATCAATCACTTTACTTTAAACAACATTAAAGAACGTACAAAGTCTAGTGCTAGTAGTCCTCACGTCATCTTTCATAATGCCTTGAATAGCCACTAGTAGTAAATGTTGCATCAACATGTGGCAATTGTGGAATTTCTTGCCTATTATCTTCAAATTTGACATTTACAAGATTCCTAAAATTTGATGAATACCCTTGTAGCACCGTAATACTATTCAAACACATATAGGCTTATTTTTTTCATATTTAGATAACACGTTGGGTACAACTAAACTCTCTTACTAATTATGGATGTAGAGATGTCCTTATTCCTATTGCAGCTAAGTCTCATCTAGCATTGACCTTATCCTTACTTAGTTAAGTCTAGTCTAGTGTACCAACAAGGCTCTCAGGCACATTCTTGTCCACATGCATGACATCTAGATTATGTCTCACTTCAAGACTCCACCAATATAGAAGATCAAAGAAGATTTATCTCTTTTCCATATATACCTTTCAATTTCCTTCTTTTTATTACTTTTACCTATGGTAACATGAACACCCTACAAATATTGATATACTTCTTCTCTAATTAAAGGAATATGAGCCATTTCATATTCCTATGAGCTATTAAATGCCTTATTCAACCTATGGAATGGGTAGTGTCGACTTATAAACCTTCTAAAGGAAAGGTAGATTGTCTTCTTTCCATGCTTCAGTTGCATGTAGTTAATTCCTTCTTCACATATGGGATATCCTTTATGCCTCTTAACACTATAGCCTTAGAAATTTCTATACGCTGGGTAGTTATTTAACATGGTTAAGATCATGGCGTAGAATTTAAAAGTCTCTTGTTTGTATGAATTAAAGGCATCAACACTGTCCTCCCACTATTTCTTCAAATCATCAATCAAAGGTGCCAAGTACACATCTATATCATTATGTTTTTGCCCGGAGATCATCAAAGACAACATAATGTATTTTATTTTCATACATAATGACAGAGGCAAGTTTTTATAAATCATAAGGAGAACTAGCCAAGCACTATATGTGCTATTGAGATTACCATACTTATTGATTCCTTCCGTACATAGCCTAAGCCAAAGATTTATGGGCTTAGAACTAAATTCAGGGATTTTTTGGTCCATTGTCTTCTATTAAGGAGAATCAGCTGGGTGACAAAGTTGTCAGTCATTTATTTTCCCATCAAAATGCCATCTTAAGTTCTTTGCATCTTGGCGTTTGATAACACCTTTGAAGGAGAGCCTTTGATAATCTCATCACAATCATCACCGTCATTCTTCGCTTGGTATCTTAAAGTACCATATTTAGGTCTCTTATTCAACCCTTCATGCACATTTAGGTATATTATGCAGTCATTAGGACATGCATGTATCTTCTTATTTGACAAACCTATCAGACACAATACTTCCTTTGCCTCATACATTCATCTTGTTAGTGTATTACCTACAGTAAGGGTATCACTCAACAACTCAAGCAATTCTATCAAACAAGAATATATCCAACCATTTCTTAATTTCAAATTCATAAATTGCAACAAAAAGTTTAACCTTGTGTACTCATCTTTACTCCTCTAGTACAATGGCATCTCATAATCATTTAGCAAATTTTTATGTATAAGAGAGTACTTTGGAAATGATTATACTCAAATGTCACGAAACATATCCAAAATTCTATCCACAACTTCCTCACTCAAAGGAGTCCTCCTAATCTCTACGTGTCAAATCCAATTTGTATATATTAAACTTAAACCATCACACATATAAGATACTCTCTTATATCAAGAATATATAATCTGTTATAGTTGAAATAGTTCACACAAGGAGAACTACCATATCCATTATTTCTAACCTCAATTATACTTAATTGGAAGTTCTTTGAACCAATTACATATTTTTTACCTTAAAAAGATACTTTTTCAAAAGATTGCTTCTCGGGTACTGTTCACAATTACTGTTCATTTGGTAATCCAAAACATATACCTAACTTTAAAAATTCATAACTAAATGTAGAAAATCAAAATAGGGTGGTTCCATTTTCTAATGAAAGCTTTTTCATTTAAATTTAAAGGAAAAATATAAAACTGAGGTTTCATTGTCCCAATGAAATCAGTTTATTCGTTAAAAATCACTGTTCATTTGGTAAAATCTGGAAGTTCCAGTTTCTTTGCTTTAATTTCAAAAATTTATTTCTCTTTCAATTCAAAAATTCATTTCTCTTTCGTTACTTATCCAAATGAATCGTGTTACCTATGGATTTAAAGCTGTAGATGTGTTCTTTAAGCTCATAAAATTTCATAGGAAAACTCATTCATTTACCATATGAAATTAACGTTGGAATATCACTGCCTTGAGTTGGTCACTTTATCTTAGTTCCATATTTTAACTCCAACTTGGAAAAATCATAGTAAATTGAATTCTTAACCAATTGAGGCATTCTTGGTGTCCATTTAAATATCTGTATCTTAGCTATTAGCCTACCAAATTTCAAGTTCAAACCCATTGGTTAAGGCATTATAAACGTCATCATAAAGCCATAGCCTCATAACACAACTGCATAATCATACACCATACATCCCATCATGTCCTTCTATAGTGTCATATAACTCATGTGACTTATTATACAAGTTCAACCATCTATGCTTACCATCTTTACTTGAGAATTTTTAGCACCTATGACATGGTTATGCATATGGGAGGAATGAGATTTCATAGAAATTCCAAATAGCAAGTCATACAAACTATAATATCATGCATGATTAATTGGATGATTAACATGTTATCATGAGAAGGGAGATACTTCATAATGGTACATAAGCAAACTCTAACATGCATATTTTTATGACATAAGTTGCAAGGAGTTGCATTCATTCATACTTCATCATCAACATGATAACACAATCTCATGCTCAACTAAACATCATAACTAACAAGCAAACATACAATCAAGCAAACATGAAACTATAGTTAAGTATTCTTGTTACCTCTTGAGCTATCCTTGACAAAGTCTTCTTGAGATGATTTCCTTCTTTCACAAATGTCAAAACCTAGCCATTACAAAGTAACATCAAGTTACAACTCAACTTGAAAACAATTCCAATACTGGGTTTTCACTAACTTCCATTATTTTCCTATTTTATGTTGTATACTTCAATCTTTCTAAAATAAATTATGATGGTTCATTTCCACATAATTTTTTATGTAAAATCAAAATATGAAACCAGAATTTTCAAAACCAAAAAAGCCCATAAGCTACTGTACCAAACCGAAGGAACCCCTTGATTTTCCAAAAATTCACATTTTGATTCTTATGCTTCTAATACTTGTTCTCCTACTTTATCCCAACACAATTTTCCATTTTAAACTCATTGGAAGCATCAAAACCATGAAATTCCAAGCATATACCACTTGATTCTAGCTTGTTTAAGCTTTTCTAAACTATCCATAACATAAAAATCATATTCTCATCACATATGTACAGCACTTCCAGTAGCACCCATAAGGGAAAGAAGTTACAAAAACACCTTAAAACTAAGGGCTAACTTGCTAGATTAAAGTCCAAGAACAAGGGAGATAGTTACCTTGCTTATTAATACAAGTTGTGTGATTCTTTCTTGCTTCAAATGAAATTTGGCTAGAGGTTTCCTAAGGTACCATGCATATCGAATCTAATCTGGTTTGGGGGGTATTTATATAAAATCTTGGGTGGAAATAAATGGCCAATATTAGTTTGGTTACTATTTAATCTAATAGTTTATATTCATTCTTGAACCAACTTTACCCTATAAGCCTCAAGCTTGATGCCATGCATGACATCATTTAGGGGCATGTTTTGCTAGAAAAAGGTAAATATACTTATAGGAAAAAAAATAGTCTAGTTTGGTATTGATCGTAGCAGTTTGACAAAAATCAGACTGTTTTATGTTCCTAATTTTTATAATATTTTAGAATATGTATTATGTCCTAGAAACTAGTGTTTAGGTTTCTCATACTATTGATATTGTTAGACTGAGTATTTATTTGCCATCTATCCCTTGTTGCTCTTTCTTGCACTATATTAATCCTAAGGGCATAATTATCATTTCACACCTCTTTATACTATACTAGGGCATATACTGGCTCTAACTAATCATCTTTATACTATCTTAAACATTTTTTGCCTATCCTAAATGAACAAAATACCCTCTATCCATCTTTGGTACAATCTAACCATCTAGGGCATTTGTGCAATTTCACACTTTTCTCTAGGTTGCTCTAGACTCTGGCCCACTTAACTATCTCACCACCTTGTTGGGCCTATTAGGATGGCATTTAGGCCTTCGTATTGGTCCATTACCTTTATGGCACAAATCCTAAGAAATCTCTTTTGACCCTATTTATCGGGTAATTTATTCCATTGTAAAATCCCGTAACAATTCTACATGAATCCTTTTATGACTCTGTCAATTTTATAAATTCTTATATTAAATATAGGAATTTACTGTAAGGTTTCATCTGATTTTGAGGTCTAAAAAATACTATAATAATTCTTCCTGACCTCATAAATTTATTTCAATTAATCGGGACCTCAAATCAAAATTATGTGTTACATTAAACTGACCAGAATAATTTTGTGTATCTACTGGTAAAATTTGGGTTTAATCTAATTCTAGGCATTTTTTAGCCTTTTTCAATTCAACTTTCTCATAATTATATTTAGGTCCCTAAACTTTTGCTTTATCACATTTAGGTACCTAAACTTTTGGCAATTTGCATTTAGTTCCCTCCTTTTGTTTCTACTTTGACTTTTGGCCTTCAACCTTTTCTAATTTTCATTTAAGTCCTTGAACTTTCCTTAGTTAATAGTCCATCTCTTTCATTCCTCAATCTGATATAGTTTATTCCAATAATCTCATGTCGATTACATATAAAATGTACCTATATATCAGATAAGAAAATTGAGGATAAGACAAGAACAACACATCTATATTTTTCAAAGCATTCTTTTAAACAAATTCAAGAAACCTTTCTACCCCATCTTCATATTCCTTAGTAGTTCTCTTAACTTTCATCTAACTACGATCCATTATTCCCTTAAATATAAAAAATCTCAAATGGTAACCAAATCTATCAAATAGGAAATAAATAGGAACTAACATTTTTATAAGCTAGTTAACAAACATATAAAATAATAGAATAATTGAAAAAAAATACAAACAGATTCAAAAAATTAAAAACATGCACCTACAAACAAATAGAAACCCATGCAATAACCCAAAACTATAGAGATCATGTCTTCAATAAAAGGATAATAGGCCATAAGATGTATTACATCTTATAAACAACAAACATCTGAAATAACAATAAAAATGAGCAAATAACCAAGTTAAATGGTAACTTATGGCATTGACAAAGGAGAATGTGATATTAGGCCTGAGCAAAGTGCCCAGCACCCGGTGCACCAGCCTAAGCCTGGGATAAATTTACCCGTTTTGGGCCTGCCCAAAATAAACCCGTAACGGCCAGGCTTAAATGGGTGGGCTCATTGTATTATACGGGTGGGCTACAGGCACACCATCTGGCTGCCCATGCCCGCCCATATATGTGTGTGTATATATATATTTATATTACTATTGGGTTAATGGTTTAGGCATTTTTTATTTTGCAAACAGTTTGGCCCATACATGTTTAGGACTTTAGGCCTTTAGGGTTCTGGTTTGGCAATTGACAATTTGACATTTCATTTCTTACTTGCAATTGGCATATTTTGACAATCGGCAGTCAGCAGTCGCCTCTAGTCCTCCACCTCAACACCTCCATTGACAAAGGAGGAACTGGATCTGGAAGTATGTAATCTGAAACCTGTCGTCGTTGTAAGCTTTTTTTGCTCCACCGCCACGCCTCTACCTCCACCTGTTACCATTGTCGCTATTGGCTTTCTTCGTGTCCTCCTCCAGTTCTCCAAGTGAAATCCATCGTGCCATAAGCCTTAATCCTCTTACTATCACTACCCCTCTCAGTGTTCAGCTCAGTCTCCTCCCTTACCCATCGACCGTGAGACTTGCCTTCATCGTTCACTCCGTTAGACTTCAGTTTTGTATTGATTTCTCCAAACATCCAGTGAGACATATAGCTTTAAATCTAAGTTTGATTTTGTTCTGTTGCTATTGAATTTGCCCATGCTTATACAGTTTTAGAATTTAAATGTGCCTTCTTTGCTTTTTGAATTGAAGTATTTGATTTATGTTTAAATGAAGGAAGTGATCTTGAACAAAGCCCAAACAATGGTTGGTTAGATTGCAGTACCGAATCATGTAGCAAGTTCCAATTTTGTTACTTTAATTTAAAGTTCCTTGGACCCATCTTAGTTTTCAATAGACTATAAGTTGGATTTTGCCATTGATATTAGTTATGATGTTGTCTATTGACACTTGTTGAGTTGAGTTCGATATTGCCCATTAATCTACATACCAATCTTTATGGTAGTTGAGTTATGAGGAGTTAATATCTAACTCAGAACAATGATATGTTGTAGCTTATTGAACATGGATCAAGATTTGAAATGTAATGGAATAAATCATAATAATATGTTGCTGTTGCTTTTTATTTGATTTTAACTCATCTGTTTTATTTAATGAGGTACTCCCTTGGATGCTCAATATGAGATATAGTTGACTTGTTTTGGTAGATTAAGTAAGTTACATAAATGATTATAAAATTATGAATGCCTTTTCAATTCGGTGCTCAGGGTGCATTGTATGGATTATTGGATCAGTTGGGTTTGGATGTGGCCTAGTTGGTCAAGGAATTACAAATATGATAATGAATGCCAAAAGGTAAATTTCTACCTGTGTGACTGAATCCTGTAATTATCTGTCTTACTGACTCAACCATTTGCATATTACGTGGTAATTGTAGTTTGAACTCTTATGGATTTGAATGACAAAATGTCTTTAAGTTTTAATCTAGAACTGGACTTAGCAGGGTAGGAAATTTCAAGTTCAACATTATGTAAATTTATTCCTGTTTGATAAGTGCCTTTGTTTTAAATAAAACAGGAGGTTCAAGAAATCTAAAAAAGACATACCTATGCCTCCTCTTGTTCAAAGTGCTGCTCTTTGGGATACGTTTTACTGTGTTATCTCATATTTTGTCTTTTGGGCAACATCTTGTATATGTTTGAGTATTGTTATAATTTGAATTCATTTGGATCTTAGTTTTGTAGCTGATGTGGATGTCACAGTTATAGGAGTTAATGCCATGTTCTTAAATTTGGTTAATCTATTTCTATTGTCAATCAGGTGTGTTCCTTGCCAAGTTTGCCAACATCTACCTTTGAGTTTTAAAGTTGTTTCCTCAAATCTACCAGCCAAGTTTGCATAATAATCTTTGTTTTGAGCGTTGGTCTTTATTGTTGTCATTGTTATTATTAGTGTAGGACATTTACCTTCTCAGGTAGCATTCCTTTTTTTTGGTCTACAATAACATGTCATGTTAGAGAACAAATTGTATCAGATATTATGGTGTTTTCTTGTACAAATAATCATATGATATGTGTATTATTGTTGCTTTATTATAATTATTATTAGAACTTTAAATTAGCTTAAATAGAAAATTTTTTCTATATTTGACAAACAGGCTGCCCATACCCGTTTTAGCCCAAAGGGTTCAGCCCAGCCCGTTTATTATGGGCTTAAACGGGCTTGTATACGGGCATGGGTGAGCCTGTGCCCATTTAAGATCTAACGGGCGGGCCACAAGCTAACTAATAGGCTAGCCCATCCCACTCATTGCTCTGCCCTATGTGATATCCTAATTTTTAGGCTTATAAGCCTAATATATAGCCTGAAATAGATAGGCTACAAGCCATGTTGAGTATAAGTCCTAGAAATATACAAATGGCATTCAAGGACTAAATTGTAAATAATAAAATTTTAAGGACTAAATAATAAATAGTAAAAGTTTTTAGGGAAAATATATAAATAAGTTAGAGACTTCAAAAGAGTCTCCTGGGCATAGAAAGAGAAAAGAAGTTAGTTCGAGGCTTAAGATTAAGATAACAACATGAAAGGGATGATTTATGATGTTAAAGTCTAGACAAGGGTAAATTTGTAATGTTAGAAAATTCCCAAGGCATAATGGTCATTTTGAAGAAATAGTGGGACTGAAGTGAAAACTCTCAAAGTTCTAGGGTGAAAAATGAAAGTAGACACAAGCTTTGGGCCATTAAGTGTAATTATGAAAAGTTGAGGGCTAAAGTATAATTTTTAATAGTTTAGTAGAAAAATGGTAATTATATAAAGTTGAGCTAGAAAATGCCCAAAAATACCCTGAAATGGTTTAGCCATAAATTTTACTAGTAAATAGAGAAAATTATTCTGATCCATTTAACACAACACATAATTTTGATTTGAGGTCCCAATAAATTGATATGACTTTCTAAAGATTGAGAAATTATTATAGTATCTTATAGACCTCATAATTAGGTGAAATTTGGTAGTAACTTCTTATAATTAATATAAGAATTTATGAAACTAACAGAAGATAAAAAGGAGGCTTGTAGAATTATTTATGGAATTTACGTTAAAAAGGACACCGATAAAATGGTTTAAATAAACGTATGTAATTTTTATCAGGACTTATGGGCCTCAAAAAATTATGAAACTTTGCAAGAAATTCATTTTATAATGGTATAATTTAAAAAAATTTATAATCAATAAAATATGCATTTAGAATTTATCTAAAAAATCAGAGCTAGTTAAGGATATTAGTATAGGAAGTGTCATATCCCCATTTTTAGGCTTAGAAGCCCAGTATATAGCCTAAAAAACGGTTGCTACTAGACCCTGTTGAGCAGAGGTCCTAGTAAATAGAGAAAATTATGCTGATCAGTTTGATGCAACACAGAGTTTTAATATGAGGTCTTAAAAGATTTATATTAATTTATGAAGAGAATGAACATTATTACAATATTCTCTGGATCTCAGAATCAGATAAAATGTGGCAATAAATTCCTATAATTAATATAAGAATTTCTGAACCTGACAGAGCTCAAAAAAGAGTTCTATAGAATTTACTACAAAATTTACAGTGGATTAAAAGACCTGATAAATATGTTTCAGGGGAATTTCTCGAGAATTGAGCCCATAAAGATAGTGGATCATACAGAGGGTCCAGAATGGCACCTTATAGGCCTAATGATATTTTCAGATAAGTATGTGGGCCAGGGCTAATAAAGACTGAGAAAAATAAAAAATTATGAAAATACCACTGAAGGTATGCCACTGTGTTGTGTCATGGAGTCAGAGTCAGATGAAGGGCATTATGATCATTTGACTAAGGTTAGACAGTCAAGAAAGGGTATCTAGATAGCTGACCAGGGTCAAATGATAATATGGTAAGGTCTATAAATATAATAGTGCTTGTATAAGTACTAAAGAAAAACTAAGGGCATTTTGGTAATTTACTAAGGATGTTTCTTGGGAACTGAGCCACCAGAGTGCTTGGGCTTGGTTAGAAACTCAAAATGACAATCCAAGGCCCAAAAACGTAGCCCAAGAGTAATGTGGGCCCAAGAGGTATTAAAATATTATTTTAGTACTTTTTCAATAAAGTAAAGTGACCCGGTCCAATATAGAACTGAGTAAAGTGATCTAGAATCATGAGAGGACAAAAATGGGGCCCACAAGGCACCACATGGCATGATTACAATAAAATAACAAAAGCAAAGGACACATGGCATGATTAGAGAAAAAGGAGAAAAAGCAAGAGGACACGTGGCATGATCTCTGCCATCCATTTAGGGAAAAGACTCTGGAACTCTCTGGAGAGGCTGAGTCAGCTGGTGAGGTGTCCCAAGGGTCCCACCATTGCGCCAAATATACCCCTGAGGTGTCCCTGAGGTGTCCTAGATGATGTCATTAGTGGCGAGTTATCAAGGAGGGTGATGTCATCGTGATGATGCAGGCAAAGCTTCTTGAGGAATCAAGCAATCTGAGCCATTTATTGTGAATCAATTTGGACCATTTATTCCATCTCTTCTCACCTATAAATAGGCCACTCACCTCCCATTTCAAGGCATACCACGGTTCTAGCAAGAAAAGGAAGAGAAAGAGAGAAGGAAAGAAAGTAAGGAGTTCTGATGGAGCCAGGAGCAGTCTAAGGAGTTGAGGGACTGGGCAAAGGTTAGGAATGAGGTAAAAAAGTTATCTAGTCCCTGCTCTAATAAAGTAGAGGATTGTTCTTAGTGGTTAGAATAGAGAAATATCTTTATTAATAAAGATAGCTAAAAGTAGAGATAAAGCCAGGAGAATGTTGGAATAAGGATATTACCCCTAGTTGAGCATGAGGTAAGTAGAGCTATACTGGATAATAATAAAGATATTATTATGCTATGTATAGGCTCTAACATATGAAAAGAAGGGACCTTAGAGACAAGGCTATGTTAGAAAATGTGCCATAGGGGCCAATCATTGTCTTATAAACATTATTGATTTATGAGTTTATCAATTGTGTTATCATATTATTTGCATGTTTACTGTGATGACCATCCTTGGATAATTCATGATCTTATCCTAAATATCCCTGGTCGGTCATCTGTGCGGGAGCAGAGATGAAATAAGACCAGTATGACTTTGAAGATGTATAGAGATATAAATCAACGTTATAGGCACATGTAAGAGTACAAGGTGTTGGACCGACCCGCTATAAGAGAGTTGCATGGGTTACATCATAAGCTTCTCTCATATACAAACCATGTCACTATGCCCTTTGACCTGAGATCATCATGGATTCCTACATGACAAATGCTCAGCTTTGACCTAGTCAAAAGTCACTTTTGACCGAGTGATCATAAAGACTATGTATGGGCTTAGTGGTTTTTCATGCGGAGGAATATGAATGGTCAAGATGGAATTTGTCCCTCACATTCGTGGAGAGATATTACTGGGCCCCTCGATGAGTGAGTCTGAGAAATGTATGGCCATACTGTAATGGAAAGGTAGTTCCATTTCTATAGTCAGACTACTCAGGGATCGAGAAAGTAACAGTCAGGAATAGGAGGATGACATTATCCATGCCTCATCCATGACTAAAATATCGTGTGACAGAAGAGACATGATATGGTTGTATAAATGGTTACATTGTTTATCGATCCTCATATGATTTGGGTAGTCATTATGTCTTGCTAGAGACCGCTTGCGACTTGTGGGCCAGTATAGCAAATGGCCCACTGCCAATTTCATATGGGCCTACAGGGTCGCACACAAAATAGCCCAACACGAGCTATGATGTCCAGATTCATTGAATCTAAGACGTGTCTAGATTCAATGAATGATCCAGGGTTGATGTATATATTTATTTATATTTATATTTATATATATATATATATATTATATATAAGGGATATATAGGATTTAATTTATAAGGATAAATTAAATCTCTATCACGTTTGAATTTAAAATTCAAATTGATAGGATGTCTCAAATTTGATTTATGAGAATAAATCAAATATAGTCCAATCTTATATTTATTTAAATTAAATAAATAGGTAAATTAAATCTGTGGGACATATTTAATATAAATATTATTTATTTAATTAGTTTCTTATCAAATTATACAATATGTGATATTGTATTAATTTTAGAATTAATATAGATCAATTCCAAGATCCAATTCGGTTGAGGAAAACACAGAGCATCCTATATATCTTATTTTAAGAGCTACGTTTTTGACACACAACACACAACACAAAAGGCCGAACAGAATCTGCAAAAGGTTTGCAGATAAGAAATTGCTGAAGTAGAGACGGAAAGGATGAATTCTTGAGAGAGCCTTAGAGGGATAGGAGACGCTAGCACGTCGTTCATGGTTGGAACGCTATTCGTGTGGATACCAGTAGAGGAAGCCGACCTGAGGCATCGACTTCTTGCGATCAGAAAGAGAGCACGAGCCGCGGAGAGAAGCTGTGGACATCTTCTTGTGATCAAAAAGAGATCACCAGTCGCGGAGAGAAGCTGTGGAAGTCGTTGAGGAACACCAAGGGTAATGCTTCTTTCCACTTGACTTAAACACATACGGTAGATCTTGGTAAGGAATGGAAAAAAAATTTTAAATTAATTTTTGCTGCGTGTCTTCCAATTCCTTACAAAAAGTACTCCGCTAAATGTCAAAATAGAAGATAAGAGATAGATACCCCAATCCTTAGTCATAACAAAGACAAGGATATCTATCCAAGCTAGTTGACTGAGGTGCTAAGTAAGTTTCGAGGACGAAATTTATTTTAATGGTGTAGAAATGTCACATCCTACTTTTTCCTTATCTGTATAATACTGATAGTGGAAAGAGGTTTGGAAATGATTGTAATGATGAATAGAAAGGAAAAATAATGATTAGACAAAGGTATAAAGATGAGGGACTAAAATCAAAAGTTAAAAGTTCTATAGTGCAAAGTGTAATCTTCAAAAGTTTAAGGGCAAAATGGTAATTATTGAAAGTGGAGCCGAAAAGGGCCCAAATATGCCTAGAATTATATTAGTCCCAAACTTTCTCAGTAAATAGAGAAAATTATTCTGATAAGTTTGACGCATCATAGAATTTTGATTTGAGGTCCCAAAAAATTTATATTAATTTCTGAAGAGAGGGAAATTAATATAGTATCCTCTAGACCTTAGAATCAAATGAAAGTTGGCAATAAATTCTTATAATTAATATGAGAATTTATGAAACTAACAGAGCTCAAAAAGGAGTTTTGTAGAATATATTATAAAATTTATAGTGGATTAAAACACTTGATAAATACGTTTCAGGGGAATTTCTCGGGAGTTAAGCCCATGAAGACAGTAGACCATGTAGAAGGCCTAAAATGGTGCCTTATAAGAGCAATAATATTTTTAGATAAGTATGTTGTCTTTTCCCTAATTTTCTTATCAGATGTATATATACAGTTTATATGTAATGGGCATGAGATTCTTGGAATAAACTATATCATATTGAGGAAGGAAAGAGAGGGATTATTAATTAAGGAAATTTCATGGACCTAAATGAAAATTAGAAAAGGTTATAGGCCAAAAGTGAAAGTAGAAATAAAAGTAGGAACCTAAATGCAATTAACCAAAAGTGTTGGGACCTAAATACAATTAACCAAAAGTTTATGAACCTAAATGTAATTATGAGAAAGTTGAACCGAAAAAGGCTCAAAAATACCTAGAATTAGATTAGTCCCAAATTTTACTAGTAGATAGACAAAATTATTCTGATTAATTTAACGTAACACAATTTTGATTTGAGGTCCCGATTAATTGATATAAATTCTTGAAGTCAGAAAGAATTATTACAATATTTTTAGATCTCATAATCATGTAGAACTTTATAGTAAATTCCTAAGAATTTATAAAATTGACAGAGTTAGAAAAGGAATCATGTAGAATTCTTACGGGATTTTACAGTGGAATAAATTACACGATAAATATGGTCAGAAGAGATTTCTTGGGATTTGAGCCATAAATGTAATGGACCAATACTAAGGCCCAAATGGCATCCCAATAGGCCCAATAAGGTGGTGAGATAGTTAAGTGGGTCAGAGTCCAGAGCAACCCATTGAATTTATATGATAATTTTGTGTAAGATTGGATAGGTTTTGAACCTTGGAAGCATTAGAATTCCAAGTTGTAGTTTTGAAGTTCTTCTCTATACTGTTCACTCATGTAAATAGTGATTAGAATTTCATGATTTTGATGTTTCCAATGGTTTTAAAATGAAAAGTAGTGTGGGATAAAGTAGAGAAACAAGTATGGAAAGCATTGGAATCAATATGAGAATTTTTGGAAGAATTATGTATATTTTTCAAATCTGTCTAGAACAGTGCATACAATCTAGAATTTCATGATTCTAAGCTCATAAATGAATTCAAAAGGTGGAATTGTTTAGGTTAAAGTCAAGACATCAATTGGTTCAAAGGCCAAGTCAATTAGTAAAGATCAAAGGAAGTTATGTTAGTTAAAGTAAGTTTAATGCCCAAGGAAGTTAGATTGTAAAGGATGGATGATTATGGGATGTTAGGATTTGATGGTGGACTCCAAGGAGGCAGCCACACATCAAAGAGAAGTGAGAAGAAAGAGGCAAGATAAAGTGAAAGAAAGTCAAGTATATGAGGTAGTAAACTTACCCTAAATTTGAACGTATTGAATGTTATGCTTGGTTGTGCTATATGTTGAATTGTGTTGCTTGTGTATATGATTGAAGCTCTATTTCTATGATTACTTTGGCCAATTGTATTTCATATGTTACATAGAAGTATATACATTACACAATCTTAACACAATTACAAGTAAGCACAAGTACTTACATTAATGCATGCATTATTTAGTACCATTTGCTACTGAGATTTCCCTAGAAATCTCACCCCCCTCTATGTAATCTCAATCCCACAGCTTTATTAATAATGAAAGAGGATGAAGAAACATGAAGATAAGTTAGGGATTGGATAATGTAAATATTATATGATGAATGTATAAATTGTTGCAAGTAATTATGTTATATGACATGTTTGAGCCATAATGCTCATGATGTAATGAAAACTAATAAATGATGAGATAATTGTATGAAATTTTACAAACATTTATTTAACATATCAAGCTTCATTTTAGCACTAAGAACACCTTATTTTGATGTTTGTACCAAGAGAATGAAGTTTCCAAAGTAAGGGACCAGAATCTATTTTTAAAATTTTAGACCAAATAAACAGTAATCTTTGACAATTAAACCATATTAATTGAATAAGTATTTGGTATGGATATTATTTTTCCCTTAAATTTAAATATTTGTATTTATGTAGCTTTTTGAACCACTTTATTTTGATTTTTTTAGAATTAATTATGATTTTTTGAAGTTTGTCGCCTAATCTAGAAATACCATATGAACAGTAATTCGAGAAGAGTAAAATTTCAGATTTAGCTAATAGACTTCCAAGGTCTTGTAAGTAGTTCTAAATACTATTGAATGATTCCTAAGATGTACGAAAGTAAGGATATTTCATCAAGCCTCCAAATTAAAGGAAAATAAGCTATGATGGATTACTTACCTTAATCCCTAGCTAGCTTGAACTTTGGTGCCTTGAATTCATCTTTGTCTTGGCTTGGCTTTTCACTAAGGCAGAACCTCCCTATGGTCTCCTTATGCCATGGTTTTGGGTAGAAATTAGGAGTTATTTATAGATTTCAGGATATTGAAATGGATGGCCAAGATCACTTTATGCACTATTTGATCTAATGACTCATATTTGCTCTTGATATTGGCTTGTCCCAGAAGCCAAATATGACATCATCCATGACATCATCAAGGGACACCTTATATCCACATTTGACAAAATTCCAAGTAGAAGAAGCATCTATAAAAATTATAGTCTAATCTGGTGCCCGCTTAGTCTAATTTCTCAAAAACCATACTGTTTTATAAATCTTTTTCTGAGATTCCATAATATGTTTTCTGATCTTAAATCTAGTATCCAAATTAGTCCCACCATTGAAATTCTTGGAATGGGTCTAAACTTAATTACTGATCCCTTGTCAAATTACCAAAATACCCCTTAGTTCTTCTTTATTTACATTAATATCTCTAGGGAATTATTGTCTTTTCACATATCATCAAAGTATTCCCTGACCTTGGTCAACTATTCCAAGAACTCTCCTTCACCATCTAATCTTAGTCAAATGATCAAAATGCCCTCTATCTATCTTTTGTTCAATGACACAGCATAATGTCATACTCCGTGGCATTTACGTAATTTTATATTTTGTGGGTCTTTATTAGCACTTGTCCACATACTTATCTGAAAATATTATTAGGGTTATAAGGTGCCATTTTGGGCCTTCTACATGGTCTCATACCTTTATGGTCTTAACTCCCAAGAAATTCCCCTGAAAAGCATTTATCAGGTGTTTTAATCTACTGCAAATTATATTACAAATTCTGCATAACTCATTTTTATAATATGTCATTTTCATAAATTATTATATTAAATATAATAATTTACTGCCAAATTGTATCTGATTATGAGGTCCAGAGAATACTGTACTAAATTCTCATTCTTCAAAAATTTACATCAATTTATCAGGACTTCAAATCAAAATTATGTGTTGTATTAAACTGATCAAAATAATTTTCTCTATTTACTAGTAAAATTTGGGATTGAAAGATTCTGGGCAGTTTTGGATCTTTTCTGGCTCAACTTTCTATAATTACCATTTTGCCCCTGAATTTGTTAAAAATTACACTTTAGGCCCTTAACTTTTCATAATTACATTTAATAGCGTGAAGCTTATGTCTACTTTCATTTTTCTCCACGGAAGTTTTAGACACTTCAGTTTTGTCACTCTCTTTCTTCAAAATGACTATTATGCCTCCAAGGACTTTCACTATTTACAATTTAGTCCTCATACTTTCATTATTTACGGTTTAGTCCCTGAACATCATCTGTATACTTCTAGAACTTTTGCTCAATAGAGCCTAGTTGCCTACCTTATTCAGGCTACATATTGGGCTTATAGGCCTAAACCTTTATCTAATTATTATCTTTCTTTCTATTTATCATCACAATTATCTCTAAACCTCTTTTCTCTATCAGCTTATACAGATAGGAAAAAATTAGGATGTGACAGTATATATACATGTAAATGTATAGATAACTTATTACATTTGATAGGTTAAAGTTTTATTATGATAATTGAGTATATTATTTAGTTGTACAATGTTATATAATTTAATATATTTTATTTGATAAGAGATAATTAAGATAAGGAAAGTGTATAGTTGATATTAGGTAGCTAGAAAGTTCTAGAAGTAGATAAAAAATGTGTAGAAGAGAGTTGAAAAGTGTAAAAATTGTAGAAAATAGAATATATAATCAATTGAAAAGATCCACTAATTTTTATAAAAAGGACCTAAAAATAAAATAATACACATATTAATAAAAAAAGTATAAAACCTAGAAAAAATAAACTTATAAATCTAAATTATCTTACTACCATGTGAAGAAAGAACTAAATAAAGAAAAGAGGAAGAAAAAATACAGGAGAAGGAAAAAGAGAGGAAGGCAAGAGTAAGAATGGGAGGAGTTGATATATTTGTAGATATCAGGTGGAGTTTGAAGCAATTTTATGGACATTTGTAGCTGTTTTAAAATGCTACAAAGCATGAGAGGGAAATTTGAATTTTATATTTGAAACTTAATAGCATTTTTGTGGTTTATAGAGCACCTGGGAGGGAAATTTCATATTTAAAACTTTGTACCAGTTTTATTGACATTTATAGTGGTTTAGAACCACTTCAAATATGTTCGAGTGAGTTTGCCCATGAGAGGGAAATTTGAATTTCATATTTAGAACTTTGTAGCGATTTTGTGGACATTTATAGAGGTTTACAAATGTGAATTGTGTATTGGTTTTATGGACATTTGTAGCTGTTTACAAATGTGAACTTTGTAGAGTTTTATGGACATTTGTAGCGGTTTAGAACCCCTGTAAAATTCCCTCACTTTTCCATTCTTCTGGCACGAATATTTGCAGTGGTTTGGATCGGAGCAAACTTTAGGGCCAACTTGGCGCCATATTTGTTGCAGTTGTAGCCTATAACATCCTTACTTTTATACATCTTAGGGACCATTCAGTAGTATTTAGAACCACTTACAAGACCTTGGAAGTCCATTAGCCAAATCTATAATTTTTCTCTTTCTCAGGTTACTATTCATATGGTATTCCAGATTACGCAACGAAATTCAAAAATTATAATTAATTCTAGAAAAAATCAAAATGAAGTCGTTAAAAAAGATACATGAATATAACATCTTAAAATTTAAGGAAAAAATAATTTCCAGACCAAATGATTAGCCAATTAATACAATTTATTCGTTGAAGTTTACTGTTCATTTGATCAAAAACTCTGGAAACAGATTATGGTCCCTTACTTTGAAAATTCATTTCTCTTGATATACACATCCAAATGAAATGTTCTACCTTTGAATTTAAAGCTCTGGATGTGTGTTACATGCTCACAAAATTTTGTGAAATATTTCCTTTACTTACTAAGCCAAACTAAAGCCACAATAAAACTGCTTTAGGACCTACGTTTTACCATTTCAAATTCCTTTCTTTCACTTTCAATAATTATTCTAGCATACATAAATCATCTCTTTTGCCTTTTATAAACTCATATACATCATGGGGTTATGTAATAATTGTTTCATACAATCTCATCATATAAATAGATACTTTACATGGCTTTTACATACATGGAGTACATAGCATATGCTAACATCTTAAATACTTCACTTTTCTTCTTCCATGCTTTATCTCTTCTCTATGCATACATTATCCATCATGCTTAACCTAAATTGGTTGGTTATGGGAGAGTGAGGCTCTAGGGAATCTCAGTAGCAAACATTACCACTTAAATATGCAAGATGGATGCTAATGCATGATATGTAATTTCATTAACTTTCTTTGATTAGTGACATGCCATCATGCTATATACTTTTACATAAAGTGCATGACCATGGAAAACATGTTATTCACAATACATTCAACATCATTTATCATGTCACAACATCATTCAAATATCATATACATGTCAACACATAAGCATACCACATCAAGCACATAAAGAGGTAAGTCCACTACCTTGCACTTAAGCTTTCCTCTTGACCTTTAGCCCTTGCTCCCTAGCTTTCCAACCATGAAGCATTTATGTCCATCAGTTCCCAACATCTTCTTGGATGTTTCATGGTTCTAAACACATTCATATTCATCACATAACTCATTAGGACTCATGAACTCCAACCATGTTTAAGACTAACTTTGTTACACTCTTTATTGTCATAACTTTCTCTAATTTTTACTAATCCACTTGGCCCTTAAACCAATTGATTTCTTTACTTTACCCTACACAATTTCATCTTTTGAATCCATTTATGAGCTTAGAATCATGAAATTCCAGCTCCTTCATGGCCTACTGTACAGAACTAAACATAAGCATACAATTCTTTCAAAAATTCTCATTTTGATTCTAATGCTTCCCATACTTATTTCTCCACTTTACCCCACACAACTTTTCATTTTAAAACCATTGGGACCATCAAAATCTTGAAATTCCAATCACTTTTCATGTGAGTGAACAGTAACTGTAAGGAATCTCAAATACTACAACCTTGAGATTTTAATGTTTCCAAGGTTCAAAACCTTTCCAATCCTACACAAAATCATCATCTAAATTAAATGGAAGCATTAAATCATTGAAATTCCATTTCCTTCCCTCATGAACAGTGCATACCGTACAGGTTCCATTAAGGTAAAGTCAAGAATATCAACTTAATTCAACAACCAATCACTTAACTAGCCTGTTTAAGCTTCAATCATATGCTTCTAACTTTAATTTCTTCTTTTCCCTTTCATCTAAGGTTTTTGGGCAGAACCACCCCTCAGAAAAATATTAACTTTTCTCCCATGAAAACCCTAAGTTCAAGCTCCCAAATCAAAGGAAAATAAGCTATGAGAGATTGCTTACCTTTAATCTCTAGCTTGTTTGAACTTTGGTACCTTGAATCTTCTTTGTCTTGGCTTGATTTTTCATTTTGCAAGAGTTTCCCCAAGGGTCCATGAAGCCACGGTTTTTATGCAGAAATGAGGGGGTATTTATAGCCAAAATCCAAGAAAAATCAATGGCCAAGATTGATTTGGTTACTATTTGATCTAAAGGCTCACATTTAATCTTGGATTTTACTTTTTCATAAAAAAATAATTATGACATCATATGGGATAGCTCATGGGACACCTCATGGGGGTATATGGCATGCTTATAACCGATCAGAGCAGTTTCATAACAACCGGACTGCTTTCTATTCTAAATTTTTTATAATATACCAGGATATGTATTCTGTCCTAGAAATAAATATCTAGGCTTCTCATACCATTAACATGGTTATACTGAATATTTATCTGCCATCCATCCCTTGAAAAATGACCAAAATACCCTTGGTGTCCTTTCTTGCACTGTACTAACCCTACGGGTATAATTGTCATTTCACCCCTTTTTACTACCTCGGTGTATATTGGCTCTAAATAATCATATTTATACTATGTACCATGTTTGTGGCCTATCCAAAATGACCTCTATCCATCACTGGTATAGTATGGGCATCCAGGGGTATTTTCATAATTTCACACTTTTCCTGGACTACTCTAGACTCTGGCCCACTTAACTATGGTGCCATTTGGGCCTTGGTTTGGGCTCATTGCCTTTATGCCCTTTATGGTACAAATCCCAATACACCTATCTCGATCCTATTTATCGGGTATTCTATTTTACCGTAAAATCCTGTATGGCTTCTACAGGATTCCTTTTCTGACTCTGTCAATTTTATAAATTCTTATATTAAATATAAGAATTTTCTGTAAAGTTTTATCTGATTCTGAGATCTGAAAAATAATGCAATAATTTCTTCTGACTTTAGGAATTTATATCAATTAATCGGGACCTCAAATCGAAATTCTGACTCCTTAAACTGACCAGAATAACTTTGTCTATCTACTGGTAAAATTTGAGTCTAATTTGATTCCGAGCATTTTTTAGCCTTTTTCGATTCAACTTTCTCATAATTATATTTAGGTCCCTAACTTTTTGCTTATTTATATTTAGGTCCCTAAACTTTTAAAAATTACCACTTTTAGCCCAACTTTTGTTTCTACTTTACCTTTTGGCTTTTAAACTTTTCTATTTTTTGTTTAGGTCCCTTTCTTCTTTCAAGACCCATTTAACCTTTATTATCTCTTCTGATTATCGTCATAATCCTTTCCAAACCTCTATCCACTATTAGTATTATACAGATAGGGAAAAATCAGGATATGACATAACCGCTGCAGCTCTCAGTTATTTTTTGTAGGGAATGATTTCTTGATTTCAAATTTGTCAATTGCAATACTAATTCTAACCTTGTGTATTTTCTTTACTTCCTAGGTACAATGGCATCCTTGTATCACTGTGCAAACTTTTACATATCGAAAGAGAATTGTGGCAATGACTTTTACCTCATATCATGAAACTTATCCAGAATCCTATCCCAGATATTATTTTTTAAAAAGTCCTCATTTTCGGATAAATGAGTCATTCTAATTTCACCATGCTAGATCTAATTTGTATAATTTTTTCGCATCATAAATAACATACTATCTTATTTCACAAATATCAACCAGTTACTATTTAAACAATTGACACAAGGATAGAAATACAACACATCACTTAGATGCATTGTCATATCCCAATTTTTGGGAAAAATAGTAAAAGTCCCTGTGGGCATAAAGAAGAAGTAAGAGGTGTTTCTTGGGAATCGAGCCACCATAGTGCTTGGGCTTGGCTAGAAACCCAAGATAGCAATCCAAGAGCCCAAAAACGTAGGCCCAAGGATTATGGAGTTTAAGAGGTATTAAAATAATATTTTAGTACTTTTCAATAAAGTAAAGTGACCCGGTCAAAGATAGAACTAGGGAAAGTGATATGGAATCATAAAGTGGCATAAAAGGGACCTACAAGGCGCCACATGGCATTATTATAGGAAAAGAAGAAAAGTTAAGGACACATGTCATGAGATTAGAAAAAGGAGAAGAAGTAAAAAGGACACGTGACATAATCTCGGTTGCTCATTCCAGGAAAAAACTCTGGAATTCTCTGGAGAAGATAAGTCAGCTGGTGAGGTGTCCCAAGGGCCCCACCAATTTTACCACATACCCCCTAAGGTGTCCTTGGATGATGTCATAATGGTGAGTCATCAAGGAGGATGTCATCGTGATGATGCAGGCAAAGCTTCTTGAGGAAGCTAAGCGATCTGGGCTACTCATCACAATTTGATTTGAGCCATTCATTCCCCTTCCACTCACCTATAAATAGGCCACCCCTCCCTTCATGTTATGCATGGCCAAGGAGCAAAAGAAAGAAGAGAAAGAAGAGAGAAAGAGAAAGAAAGGAAGGAGTTATGGTGGAGCCAGGAGTAGTTCAAGGAGCTTAGGGACTAGGCAAAGCTTAGGAATGAGGTAAGTAAGTTATCTAGTCCCTACTTTAATAAAGTAGATGATTGCTCTTAGTGGTTAGAATAGACAAATATCTCTATTAATAAAGGTAGCTAAAGAGAGAAAGAAGGTTAGGGGAATGTCAGAGTAAGGATATTACCCCTAGTTAAGCATGAGGTAAGTAGAGCTATACTGGATAATAATAAAGATATTATTATGCTATGTATAGGCTCTTACTTATGAGAAGAAAGGACCTTAGAGACAAGGCTAAGAGATGGAAGGAAAGGCTACATGCCAGGTAGTAAATTTACCTACTTGTATGTTTATACTGCTTAGATATTTTATGTGATGTTTTCTTACCTTGATGATGTGAGACATGTATGATTAAGTAATGCTCTGTTTCTTTTTATGCTATGGCCATATGTTATAATTAAGTAACATGGAAACATGTATGTTATCATGATGTAAGCATGATCATTAAGTACACACATAGTAACATCATGCATATAGTTGCATACATTGTATGATTTCTGTTTGCTATTGAGATTTCCCTAGAAATCTCATCCCCTTCCATGTAATCCCAATCCCATAGGTATGTTAGAAGATGACTGAAGAAGCATGAAGAGAAGCTGGGGATTGGATAGTACAAATGTTGGGACCAAAATGCTGAAATCAGGGATAAATGCTGGATGAACAGTACTTCAAATGTTTACTGACATTGACCTGGTCAAGGCGTGGTCAATGAGTTATTTTTTTCCTAAAAGAGCATTAAGTTATCTTTGTGTAGCAACTTGAACCACTTCATTTCAATTTTTCTAAAATTAGTTATGATTTTTCGAAGTCAGGTCACTCAGCTGGAATATACACAGTGAACATTACTTGCTAAGAGTAAAATTCTAGATTGAGTAATCTGACTTCCATAGCCTTAAAAGTGGTTCCATATGCTACCGTTTGGTCCCTAAGATGTATGAAAAGAAGGATGTTTCACGCATGATCTCAACAAATTAGATAAACCTTTCAACCACATTCTCATGTTTCTTAGTAATTCTCTTAGCTTTAATCTAATTATGACCAATTATTCTACATTGTCATTTAACATAGTTGTCAAATTAAAGGAATACCTTTTATATCTTATAAAATTTTTGGAAAAGTTTACCCTTAAATATAAACTATCTCAAATAACAATATAAGTCAATAAACCAACATAGCAACAAGCAACAAGCAACAAACCATTTTCAACTAACTCTATTCACCATTACCAAAGATCTCCTTTTAGAGTAAAAGTTCTGAGTTCAAAATAAAAAAAACTAAAATAAAGTCGATTATTCATCAAACTTTATAACTAAGTTTATTGTTAACCAAAGTTTTTAACTTAATTTATAACTTGCCTAAATAATATTCATATTGCTCAAACACAAAAAAATGCTAAATAAATATCTAACAAATAATGGCAGTTTTGGTAATATTAAAAAATTTGATAACTTTTAATGGCAGTTTTGGGAAAAATGCTAATAAAAGTACTTATCAAGGTAGTTTTTAGTAAAACTGCTATTAAAAGTACTTACCTGGGTGGTTTTTTAAACACCAAACACCATTTTTTTACCGTGGTGTGCTACTTTTAATGGAGTTTGTTTAGAAAAACCACCATTAAAAGATTATTAACAGCAATTTATTTACAAAAAGGCTACTACCTTTTTTTTAATGACATATTTTGCTATAACCACCATAAACTGGAGCTGTTAAAAGTCCTTGTCAGTATCTTATATTTAGTGTTAGGGACTTTAGCACATGCACCTTTAAGGATTCACATGACATTTTCTTGACACAATTAACCAATAAACACCATTATCAGTTGCCTAATAACATACTGGCTATCCTTTGTTCTTAAGGTTAGTTGCATTGTATACATCCCATTGACCTACCTCAATTGCATGGTTATTATACTCTTCACTACTCCACAACACATTTGTAGGTTAAAAAAGTGACAAATGACCTCAAAAAAAGCAAAACAAATCAAAATAATTAAATAATCTGTGAAATTCATGCTTACCTATAACATCTAAAACACCCTACTTAAATTTTCACCAAAAAAAAATAATAATTTGCACACACTACAATTGCATTACTATGGTAATACATGAAACAACCTATTTATTTCATATAATGATTATAACCATGATAAAAAAGCGACAACCTTATTGAAGGCTATAATGCTTATAAAAAGAACCATACTTACCTCGCGCCCTTAATCATGTTGGGAAAAAGTACTCAGCCCTTAACATGGGGATAAAAATTCCCGATGTACCTGATTAACAGACATTATATAAAATAACATACCAAAAAAATCACTAAATTCACGAATTGAATAATATCCACTAACAACTCACTTATTCAAATGCAACTGCTACAATGTTCAGCTATGGGTTTACGGCCCTCAGGGAAGTCAATAAAAATATCCATAGCTAAAAGGAGCTGAATAGTCCAGTAATAATAATAGTGCAAAAATAAACTACTAGTAGTCCAAAAGAATATCATGGTTCCTAGGTGTCAATTAAATGTAAGGGAAACATAAATTTCAAAATCAGAGCACGCTCATTAGTGTAGGTGACCTCACGCATCCGGTGCCATCCCGCACAACTGCTCTCCCCTGAAATTAATGAAGTAATGGAATGAGACAACTGTTTCAGTATCATAAATCCTACACACCTTACCTACCAGCAGACTTACGAGGTGCCAGGTAGGAGTAACAGTTCAAAATCAATAGTTAGCAATAGCATATGAATATCAAGCAGACCTACATATCATCAAAGATCACATTATGTCATAATATTCAATCTAAACAACAAGGCATCATAATTGTCACATTATCACGATATATTAAATTTTTAGTTCTAACTTATATCCTCCTTATAATTATTGTCTGAACCTATAAGCTAATTAATACCCACGTCATAACTGACTCTCATAAGCTCTTCACAAGTGTTATGCGAACTGACTTTGCTCGGTAGAGCACACAACAATCATAAGGTTCATTACTACAAAATATACTTTTAACGTCGCTAATTAACATAAGCTTTTGTGTAAAGTGACATTAGAAAAAAAATATGGTAACCTTTTCATAATATTTTGAAGATTTTTAACGTTACTTATTTGGAAAATCGATGTCATATTGCTTCCAAGGAACAAAAATGATGAAAAAGGGATACAAACAATGTCGCTTTTGAAAAAAGTGATCTTGTTTATACTTTTCTTTTTAAGGTTGTTTTTTTTAAACATCAGAAGTTAAAAGTTATATCAATTTAAATTTTAACAATATCGCTTGGAAAAAATGATCTTGTTTATATTTTTAATGTTGATTTTTTTAAAAAAATGACATTAAAAGTCCTATCAATTTAAATTTTAACAGCATCGCTTTTTTAAAAAAGCCATGTTGTGTATACTTTCAAGGTTATTTTTTTAAAAATTCAAATCAAAAGTCACATCAGTTTGAATTTCAACCTAGTCGCCCTTGTGTTTGTTATTTCACTCTCACTTTTTATAAATTCTCATCTTGGTCCCCCACCACTGCCTCACTACCAGAACTTCTTCCTCATGTCACTACTAGTGTTTCCCAACATTTTTTGGCCCTTTGCACCTCTATTTGTTCTCGTCATCGTTATTGTAAGTTTTTGAAACTTTTTTGCTCTTTATATCGTCTAGTTGTCTCTTTTTCAAAGTTTGTTGTTCTTTTATATTTGACAAAATCTATTGCTAATGGTGTTCATAGATCTAGGCTTCAAAGTAAAGAAAAGAGGCAGATCTTTAATTTATCTCACCAAAAACAACGAGATAGGTAAGACTAAAATAGTTCTATGGATATCTCTACATTTTGACTCTCTCTCATACATTGACTCTCTCTTCCTCCTTCATTGTTGGTGAAGAATTTTGGGCGTACCTAAGATGGTTTCTTTTCCACTGAGATACCCACAAGCAACCGGAGTACCTTGTATGTACTCTAGTATGTTTCACAACAAATTCACCCACAGATGAAGACCGGAGCATCATATACCTGAAGAAAGAATACCAGAGTGCCTATGAAAAAATGATGCATATGCTCTATGGTTTTCTACCTGTATATATGTATACATGCGCATGAACCAAGAGGGGAAAATGGGATTCAAAAGAAAAATAACTTCCCCCGCTCCTATGTATCCGGTGGCCATTTTTTTCATATGGGGTATATTACACATATATATCCCACTCTCTCCCTTGTTCTCATAATAGCCCCCAATGCTATTAGGTTTGGGTTTAACCCACTAAAGGTGGATCAGCCCACTTTTCATGATCTCCCACTCACATTTAGTGTGTTAGATATCATGGGTCCAATCTCATTCTCTTCCTTATTTCATACTAGGTGCTTTGTCATGACCGTGTAGGCATGACGTATCCATTCCAAGAGTTTGTACTAGAAATCCCTTTTATAGAGACCAGCACAAAACAACCCATTAGTGCAGCTTCATTAAAATAAGTTATAGTGCCTTGAATGTCCTAGATTTTCCTATATACACTTTTCTTATGGCTAATCTAATCCCTCTTGAGTCAGTGCACAGCTCAGATAGTCTCCACTTATGCATAGTATCCATACTCATGAAATTAACAAAATAATATCACAAGGGACCAGTCACAAACACTAGCATGGATGTGTATATTCTGGCAATCTTTATTTCACCCATATATCATTTTGATATGAATTAACCACTTTCCTAGCATAATACCTTTGGTTCATATATAATTTGACTATAGGACATATATTAAAGTAGCAATCGCTAAAACATATCTCCATAATACTGTCAAAGTCAAAGGACATTATTAAAATAATGATACCTTTCTGTAACTCATACAACAATGAAGCAAGGATTGATTCACTAGCTTTCAATTTATGGTTCTTTAGCACATATAGTATAAATCACATATTACGGTGGTTCTCTTCAACCTGTACGACATACTAGACATTGTATACTTTTACCCAGACATATAAGTAATAATAAATGACATGATATCATTAATAAATATAAAAGTATTATATACAGTCTGTAACTTTATATTTTTTGTATGCTAATGGCTTTTACATGTTTCTTTGCCTATTAGCTTGGTCAAGGGGTCTGCAACCATACATTTGGTTGAAATATACTATACAGTTATAATTTTCTGTGCTATATAATCTCTCACAAAGTTATACTTTATATCAATATGTTTGGTCTTACTGTGATACTTAGGGTTTTTGGTGTAGGTTATAGCTGCAGTATTGTCACAGTGTATCAACACTGGATTGGTACTCTCGTTCCTAAATCTTAGGTATTTGATAAATCTCTTTAGCCAAATGACCTCTTGTGCTACTACAATGCATGCCAAAACTCAGCTTCCATAGAGTGTAAAGCGACACGCGTTTGCTTCTTGCTACTCTAACATATAGCACAGTTATTAAGAAAGAAGGTGTATCCTGAAGTCGATCTTCGTTCTTCTTCATCACAGCCTATATTAGCATCAGAATATCCAATTAGGCACATATCGCTTCCTTGATAACACAACGCATATTCAGTTGTGCCCTTTAAGTATCTCAAGATCCTCTTTACTACTTTCTAGTATTTCTCATTGGGGTTAGACTGGAATCTGCTAACTAGCCCTACAGCATAACAAATATCTGGTGTTGTACACATTATTGCATACATCAAGCTACCAATGTCACTGGCATATGGAACTCTTTCCATTTGCTTTTTATCTAATTCAGTTTTAGGACACATGTTAGAACTCAAGGCCACTCTAGTGGCTATAGGGATATCCATGGGATTGCATTCACTCATATTGAATCGCTCAAGTATCTTCTTGATATAATTCTCTTGTGAAAGAGTGAGGATTCTCTTGGAACGATTCCTTCAAATCTTTACTCGAAGTATATATTCTGCTTCACCCATGTCTTTCATATCGAAATTTGATGAAAGTCATTCTTTAATAGCTATCACCGAGTCAAGACTATTTCCAACTAAGAGTATATCATCTACGTATAAGGATAATATCACAAAGTTACCCTCAAACCGGTCAACGTAGACACAATGGTCTTCCTCTATCATCTGGAAGTTATATGAGGTAATCGCTTTGAGAAACCTCAAGTACCACTGTTTGGATGACTGTTTTAATCCATAAATGGATCTTTTGAGTTTACACTTGCGTTCAAACCCTTTTTCAATGAAACCTATTTGTTGTTACATATACATTTCTTCATCCATATCACCATTTAGGAATGTAGTTTTTACATCCATCTGATGTAACTCTAAGTTTAAACTGTTTACTATTGCCAGAATAAGTCTTATTGAATTGAAGCGCACAATAGGTGAAAAAGTATCCTCATAATATATACCTTCCTATTATGTATATCCCTTTGCAACTAATCAAGCTTTGAATTTGTCAATTGATCTATCCACCTTTCTCTTGATTTTGAGAACCTACTTGTTCCCAATGGCTTTACGCCCTTTTAACAAATCAACCAATTCCCAAACTTGATTTTTCATCATTGAATCCATTTCCTCTTTCATTGCTTTCTTCCATTCCTCCTTCGCATGACTTACTAAGGCCTTATGAATAGTGTGGGGTTCATCATCCCCTTCTGGAGTAACTAAGAGTGCTTCGCCTTCTATTTGGAAGCGTCTCTTGGGAACACTTTCCCTGTTAATCTTTATAGTAGGAGCAACTTACTTATCTTTTCTCATTTGTCTTGGTCTTTATGTTGACTATTTTTGGCTCCCACTCAGATTGACATACCTAGAGGATTCTGGTCTATCAATTTATTTGGCACTGTCTTATTCCTGTGTCTTATAAAGAGACACAGTGCAGTCAACATCTTCCCTATTGGGAAACTCCATCTCAATAAATACATCATTTCTTGATTTTGTTTTAGTCACTGTTCCATCTTCAATTTCACTTATGAACCTTTTGAGGGTTCAGAGTACCATATAAAAATACATTTCTTTCCTATAGGAATCAGTTTACCATATCTATGAGAATTGTCATGGATATATGCCGCTGAGCCCTAAGGTCCAAGGATGCTTAAATCTGGCTGACTTTTAGTCCATAACTCATAGGGTGTGGAAGCGACTGACTTTGAGGGAATACGGTTAAGTATGAAGGTTGTCGTCAATAAAGCATCACCCCAATGTGAAATTGGAAGGTTCGCCTGAGTCATCATAGACCTAACCATGTCTAGAAGAATTCTATTTCTTTTTTCAGCAACCTAATTCTGTTGAGGTGTGCCAGGGATAGTTAGTTGCTTAATAATCCCTTTTTCTTCACATAGATGTTTGAATTGATCTGAAAGGTATTCATGACCTTGATCAATACGTAATGCCTTATTTTATTGTCCATTTGATTCTCTACTTCATTTATGTATCGTCTAAAGCACTCTAGTGCCTCAGATTTATGTGAAATCAAATATACATGACCATTTCGTGAAAAATATCAATAAAGGTAATTAAATACTAAGCTTCGTGTCTCGCCCTCAAACTCATGGGACCATAAATATCATAATGGATTAATTGCAATGGGTTTTTGGCTCGTATTCCCTTACCTAATGGTTTCTTGGTAGCCTTACCAGCTAGACAGCTTTCGTATGATGACATATCCATGTTAGGGATTACCCCCAACAAGCCTTCCTTAGCTAGTTTAATCATTTTATTTTGACTACTATGCCCTAGTCTATTATGCTAGATATTCATATCAGGATTAGTCGAAGTAATAGCAAAGTAATCATGAACATTAAAATCACTAGCAAGATCCAAAATAAAGAACTTTTAAAATTGGAAAGTTGAACCATAAAATAGAGTTGCTATAAATGTCTGTAACTTTACCATAAAAGTTTACATTAAACCCAAAGTCTAATAAGAAAATTAAAGAAATTAAATTCTATCAGATGTCAGGAGCATGAAGTATATCATGCAACATTAAGGTCTTTCCACCAAGCAAAACAAGTTTGTAGGTGCCAATACCTCGAACCTCGATCCTTGTATTATTGCCAACAAAAAGCCACTTGCTTTGAAATGGCAACTGACAGTATTCCATGAAAGATCCTCGATCTCAACTTACGTAATCTATAGAGCTGGAGTTAATAATTTAAGAAAAAGAAATAGGTTCTATCAGAAAAACAATGCTAGAAACATATGAGACATGTGAATTCACATAATTCACTGTTACCTTTCCGCTCTCGATTTGTTAAAATAGTCACATGCGAAATGTCCCATATTGTGGCAGGCAAAGCATTTAAACTTCTTTAGGTCTAGCTTTTTCTTGCCTCCTTTTTTTCCTTCTTCTTGTACTGTTGATTGCCCTTCTTGGGTGAAAGGCTGCCTTTCTTCCTATTTTTCTAAAATTTCTTACCCTTTTTGAATTCAGACTTTAATTGGGAAGGACCAACACCTTTGGTTAAATAGGCTTGTCTAGTGGCCTTATAAGCCTCTAGACATTCATCCTCTAGCTCTAAATGCTTAGCTACATCATTGAAAGTGATGATATTTTTATTATAGGTTAGATTAACTTTCATGTGCTCCCAATTGGCAGGAAGCAACCTGATGATAACCTGTACTTATTGTTCGTCAGATAGATTATGTCCAGCTTCCTTTAGTTTACAAATAATTGTGGACATCTATCATAGATGTTGTCTAGTAGGATTATTTGGTTTTAGCTTATAGGTATTAAATTTAATTGTTAACCTTCTAAGCTTAGTCGTGGACACTCCCCCAAACTTATCCTTTAAGGCAATCCATATTGCTTGTGCCGTTCTATGTGTTTCAAACTCACACATTAAATCATTATCAATTGCACTCAACAGTGTGATTATTGCGATGCTATTCTTCCTTTTTTAGGACAGGTATGCTTCCTAGTCTCTCCTGTGCTAGGCCATATTTCTAGCCTCAGCTCTACCATAGCCATTGTTAATAGCTCAATTACATCCTGTTCTTCTAGAATATATTGGACCTTTTGGTGCCAAATATCCTAGTTGTCCCCGTTGAGTTTTCCCCCTTGTTTAATTCAGCAATAATGTTCTTTGATGCCATTGTTCAATATCAGTTCTATGACAAACCTTTCCCACATTAATTTATTGAACCATAGAACATTTAAGTGAATTTACATATATATATATAGCACATGTAAAGAATCCAATGTCACGTACTTTTATCATTTTTGATTAGAAAATAATAATATCACTAGACCTATGATTAGGAAAATATGTTTATACCTCCTATCACACAAGCACTAGCAACACCATCATTTCTTATCAAAATTAATATAAGCACTATTCTCATCAAATATTGCTTTTAGAATACTCACTATCTAAAAAACTCCCACTCATAAAAAGATATACATGAATCACAACTAAGATAAATAAATGAAATAAAACATGTTTTTCTTGCATATAAAGCATGTAATAAATAACAAGTCTTTACAAAGAAAGAGTAATAAAGCATGTCCTTAACAAAGTAAAGCGATAGAAATCAAAATACAAATATACGTCATTTTATATGAGCTTTACAATATTCTAACATCGTTTTTCTTAGCTTCTTAAGTTCACGAGGTGGCTTTATAAGGTTAGATACAAATTCTATTGTTCTAAGCCAATACTCATGCATCCTGGTTTGGGCTTGCTTATATATTCTATTATGACTTTCAAGTAGAATTCAATATTCTCCTTATCTGTCATGCATTCAATGTAATCACCAATTATACCATTAACGCCTTTTATGTTTGTTAATTTGGCTATATCTCTTTCAGCTATGTTCATGGCCAAAGTAGGGGTTAGAGGTTGGTTCACTTCCTCTTCGTCCTCAACTAAAGATTCACTATTAAGAGTAGGCACCATCTTGGAGTTTAAATCTGAAGACACCATGAAAGGCTGTAGAGGAAGTGGTTCGATGGGAATAAAGTTTCTGAGCACGGTCCAGAATCATATATTACTTCTGGTTTCTCTTGCGGAACTTCCTCTATCAATTCCTCTAGGTCTTCTTTAAAAAGTTAATCAAGATCTTGTTCTGGATCCTCCTCAAGTTCCCCCTCAGGGTCCCCTTGAATGTTCTCCTCTAGCTTATTGACATCATCTAAAAATGAGATATCATCATTTAAGGTCTATCGACGAGATTTAGTGCTAGATGAAGTCATAAATAGGTCCAGAATTATCATTATTTTTTGGAATTTTTAAATATTAAAAAACACCAGAAAATATACTGAATATTCATAAATAGGTCCAGAATTTTCCTTAAATTTAGGCAAATTATATATTAAAATAAAGATATTGATTTTAGGGATTTTTAGGAACAAATCGCACCTCAATCGAAGGTCCCATACTCTCTCATGTGTCCCAAGAAGAAAAAATTAAGAAAAAATAAAAAAAACTAAACAAAGCACACTCTCGGCCTTTGACGCCTGCATTGCACGCGCCAGTCACCATATTTTCCTTTTTTTAAAATTCAAATATTTTTTTTTGTTTTAAGTGGGTACGGGTTGGATCCACTGATCTGACCCAGCCCATTACCCCTACTTCTAGAACACAAAAAAACACATTTTTTGTTTTTTTTTTGGAATGGGCTTTTGTCAGCCAAAAAAAATTTATTTTTTTGCACAGCCCACTCCACAGGAACAGTGCTGCGCTATTTTTTTTGTTCAGGAGTTAAAATGATGCCATTTTGGGATGATCAAAATGGTGCGTTTTGATCATCCCTGACCTCCAGCCAGGTCGCATATACCCGACTGGAAAACGGGTCAGGTCTGTCGAACCTGACCCATTTGTTGGCCGTAACTTATCTGACTAACATCCGATTTCAACATTCTTTATGTCATTTTCTTCATTTTTTTGTTCTCTACACAATGGGATTAATTTTAAGGCCTAAAACCTCTATTTTCTAATGACCTAATTTTAAAACGAAAGTTCTCTATTACGATTTACATTGAATATGCTTCTGTTTATGGTTTAAATGCATACTCTATGCATATTATCACTAAATAAACACTCTAAAACAGAAATAAGCGTACAGAACAGTTGATAACCAGAAAATGAAAAATCACAGAGAAGTATGCGGAAACACAGAACATGGCTCTGATACCATTGAAAGATTTTGGGTGTACCTAAGATGGTTTCTTTTCCACTGAGATACCCACATGCAACTGGAGCACCTTGTATGGACTCTAGTATGTTTTACAGCAAATTCACCCACAGATGAAGAGAAGAGTGTCGGACACCCAAAGAAAGAATATCGAGCGCTTATGAAAATTGATGTATATGCTATATGGTTTTTTGTCTGTATATATGTATACGTGCGCATGAACCAAGAGGGAAAAATGGGATTCAAAAGGAAAATAACTTCTCATGCTCCTGTATAGCTAGTAGCCATTTTTTTCATATGCAATATATTACACATAGATATCTCACTCTCTCCCTTATTCTCATAATGGCCCCCAATGCTATTGGGTTTAGGTTTAACCTATCAAAGGTGAATCAGCCTACTTTCCAGCAGTTTGTTCAGGCCTTAACGCTCTTCCATTATTACTTGCTATTGATGTGCATAGATCTGGGTTTAGAAAAAAAGCGAGAGGTAGATTTTCGATTAGATCTGGAATTTTTGTTGTTGTCAAGCTTAGTTTTATTGTTAGTTATAATATATCCGACATTAAAAGGTGGGCCGCGAGCTGAGGGTTATAGCCTTGGCAATAATGGGCCAACCATAGAGAGGCATATTTGAAATCTCAAAAAGGTATCCATGACTCCTAAGGAATCTTTTTGCAAAACGATAGCCGAGTCATCCTGATAAAGTCTCATTTTTTAAAAAGGAACTCGTAAGAGTTACCAAGAGGTAAGACAAATAGAAATCACGTTACCTGTTATCCTTTAGCCACAAGTAGTCAAACAATTTTTTCAAACAATAAAGGCTCTCAGTGAGAGGCTACAAGAATCACATATATAAAATAATATTAATATATGTCTCAGAACTATTAAAAGTCTATCCTAAGCCTATACTAAAGTTTCTCTAAAGCTATCCAGTCTTAGAATTATCCCGTTGAAAAATAAATCTGCTTTTAAATTCATATTCCTTTACAATTTAATTAGTCCACTATAATAGTAAATTATATTAAAGTCTTGAATTCCTTTTAGAATTTTCCAAACCTTCAGATATTTTAATTTTTCGGATTCATATTGTGTATGCATAAATTTATACATACATATAATCTAAATGGCATGAAGGTAACTTACAATCCACAATAGCTCACTGCAGGTTGAGTACACACACACACACACATATATATATGTATATATATAATTTATATCCTCATTTCAATGAAAGATAATTCTCTCAACAAACAAAATTGTGGGAAGAGTAAGACCATGTACCTTTGTTACTTATTATTTTTTATAGGTTTAATTGCTTATTATTCCAGATTCGGATGACTTCGCCCAGGAAGAAGATTAGAAATCGATTTTATAAAACTTTATAATACAAAAAAAAAAATTATAGACGTTTTAGCTATATGACCCAGAGTGTATCATGTTTCACCTTAGTTTCGAATCTCAAATATAAAGAGGAAAGCCTTCTTTTCTTCCTATTAAAGACATCAAGTTAAAACAATCCTACAAAGCAGATCTTCTCTTATTAGTTTTGGTATCATCAAAACATGAGTTCTAACAATGCAGAGAATAGAACGGACACATACCTCAAACATGAAGCAGCTAGGGGAAACGATGACGCAAAAACACTTAAATGACGCAATGGCATTGGAGGGGAAGGACGTTTTGGGTTCGTGGAGGGATTTGATAGGTGTTTTGCTGATGGGTTTGGCGGAAGATTGATTTTTGATGGCAGAGAAGAGGAATTGCATAGGAGAAAGCTCGCACGTCTAATAAAAATACAATCGCACGCATGAGCTCAGAATTGAAATTTACATTTAAACTCTTGACGGTTATTTGGAAACAAGCGACAAATATATATAAGCATGTTTTATATGGACACACATATATATAAGCACGTTTGATAGTCATCTAAAAAACCAGTCAATTATTAGTTTCAAATATTTGATGGTTATTTCTTGAAAACCATGAAATACTTGTGCATTTCTAAAAAAAATACCAAGTACAACTATTTGACCGTTTTTTTTAACAAATCTCAAATATTTTCTCATATTTATATGACGGTCAACATATATAATTAACCGTCAAATAAGTCTTCGCTCAACCTCTACATCAGGTTGTTACTTGATACGTTTTCAGTTTAACCAAGAAGTATTGAGCGTCAAGTAAACCTAATTTTATAGTAGTTTCTACATATCAATATTCTTTTACTTTTCCTTTTGATAAGACAATATTCTTTTTCCTTTCTTGAAGCCACAATTCATTTTACTTTTTCACATTTCAATCATATATCCATTGCTCCATTATCAACTTTTCCTAGAAATCTTCCGTCAATAGGTACTTTCGGGCAAACTATGATCTTTCTTTCCTATTTCAGAATGTCAAGGAATCATGCAGCAAATATCATGTTTTCATTTTATTAGAGAATCAAATAGAAATTAATAAAATAATTAAAATTTTGTTTATATGTGTGATTGCTAGCCTAACAATAAGGGGAATTGTATCAACAACTGTTGGTTGACAGGGTAAGCAGTTTCAATCCCACAGTACTGCGTGAACATAAATATAAATCTTGAAAAGCGTATCTGTTGAGAATTGTGATAATCCTTTGCACTCTAAGTCTTAAAAGGGTAATGATACCTTGGATTAAATAAAAAAGTAAGGAGAATTGTTTTTTCTTAAAAAAATTAGATTATACTTTAAGAGAAGATTAAATTATCTGCAAAAATTAAGGGAAAATGGAAATTTTAAAAGAATTAGAATTTTGTATAAATATTTGAAGAATCTAAATCCATAGCAATTTAAAAGCTTTACTGTAAAGTATAAAACTATTGCCTTTGATATCTTCCTTACATTATGCCGACCCGATAAAGGCATATTTCGGGGTCCAATTTTAATATGTCCACTTTAGAAGCCTCTTTGGAAGCCAAGACCTTCTAACTAATTGGAAAACTTCAGTATTTCCTCGTGTTAAATTAGTGGACGAACACTTTAACATTATGCTTTTAATTAAGAAAACATTTTTGGATAAGTGATGCTTCCTAAATAGGATTACAATGTATATTTTGAGGATAACTGAAGTAAGAAAGTAAAATAATGTATTTGTTTTATTATATGCAGTATTTTTAAAATTAATAGAGCTGCTAAAATTGGTTTAATCCTCTAAAAAATGGAAGGTTTGATTGATAAAATGTGGGAACCGCACCTGTGGCGGCTAACTTGGTTTGTAGATTAGCTCTTTTTTAATTTTATTATTATTATTTTATTTATTTTATTCCACTACCCGTTTGATGATCGAGGTTTTCTCCCATAGTTGCCATCCTGGTTTATCTCTTTCCTCTTCAGGCATTCTATGCTTAATTCCACCATTTTCGATTGCCAAGAATTAGATTCAGATTCCAGTGTCTTTAAAAGCAAACTTGGATTCGCAAACGAGCTCTCCAAAGAAACCAAACATCCGAAAACTTGGACTTTAACTGTTGCCAGATTCGGAGCTATATGAAATCCTTGGATGGAAGAAGCTGAAAAGATAAGAGAAAGATAGATGATGGGTCGTCGCTGTTGCAGAGTCACGCTTTTAGAAAGAAAGATGATTCCAAAGACTTAGATAATCAGACGCATTCCTTCACTTTGTAATTTTCTCTGATAAAATCCTCAGAGAAAGAGAGTAGGGTTTTTGTTCTAATTGGGCTTAGGCCCTCACTGACAAGTCATAACCTCGAGAGAAAAAAAAACACAAACATGAGGTGGTAGTAGTAAGTTGACATTTTTATCCTGACCCGCCTAACCCATAGCCCGTCACAGGCTAACCCGTTTTTAGTAAGTTGCTGTGCATTATCAACTCTAAAACTTAATTTAATTACATCGTCCAGTTAGATCAATAAATTAAAAAATTGACGGAAATGCTTTAATAAAAACTTGAACCACTTGTTCACCCAAAAAAATTTACCCAACAATTGATAACTGATCAAAAGGTAATAAAATTAGTTAAAAAAAATACACCAAAATAAATCAAAACTAGTCAAGGGTGAAAAATTGAATTTTTTATTTTTTATTTATAAAAATAAAAAAATTTATTAATTTAGTGATTTCTATGCCAGTACAATAATCTATTAAATTAAAAAAAATAACATTCCATAACAGTATAGAGATAACCATATGATTTGTCTAGCTATAACAAAAATTGAGTTCTATGTAATCTATTATTAATCAATTGTTTACTTAATCAAATAATTATGTATTAAATTAGCCTTAATTTTTGGAAAAAAGACAAAAAAAAAGCCTATTTAAATTTCAAAAGGACAAATTGGGCTTCTGAATATTCAAAAGGACAGATTAGGCAGGAGGCCCAATCTGTCATTTGCAAATTTATGTGTAAAGACCATATTACCCTTCACTTTCTCAATATTTTGACAATACGATTTACAACTTGGCCAATGGTATTTACAACTCTGACAATGATATTAGTAATTTTGACAATAGTATTTGTAAATCGTATTGTTAAAGCAGCTACAGTATCAGCTACAGTGTTTCTCCCAATTGCCAAAATTGGATTTCTCCCAGTTGTAAATACCATTGTTATAATTATAAATACCATTGGCGAAGTTGTAAATCGTATTGTCAAAGAAGCTACAGTGTTTCTTCAAGTTGCAAATACCATTGTCAGAGTTGTAAATCGTATTGTCAAAGAAGCTACAGTGTTTCTTCCAGTTGCAAATACCATTGTCAGAGTTATAAATACCATTGGCAAAATTGTAAATCGTATTATCAAATAAGCTATAGTGTCAGCTACAGTGTTTCTCCCAATTGCCAAAATTGGATTTCTCACAGTTACAAATACTATTGTCAGAGTTGTAAATACCATTAGTAAAGTTGTAAATCGTATTGTCAAATAAGCTACAATATTAGTTACAGTGTTTCTCCTAATTGCCAAAATTGGATTTCTTACAGTTGCAAATATCATTGTCAGAGTTGTAAATACCATTGGTAAAGTTGTAAATCGTATTGTCAAATAAGCTACAGTGTTAGCTACAGTGTTTCTCCCAATTGCCAAAATTTGATTTCTTACAGTTGTAAATACCATTGTCAGAGTTGTAAATACCATTGGCCAAGTTGTAAATCGTATTGTCAAATAAGTTACAGTGTCAGCTACAGTATTTCTCCCAATTACCAAAATTGAATTTCTCACAGTTGCAAATACTATTGTCAGAGTTATAAATACCATTGGTAAAGTTGTAAATCGTATTGTTAAAGAAGCTACAGTGTCAACTACAGTGTTTCTCCCAATTGCCAAAATTGGATTTCTCACAGTTGCAAATACCATTGTCAGAGTTGTAAATCATATTGTCAAATAAGCTACAGTATCAGCTACAGTGTTTCTCCCAATTGCCAAAATTTAATTTCTCACAGTTGCAAATACCATTGTCAGAGTTGTAAATACCATTGGTCAAGTTATAAATCGTATTGTCAAATAAGCTACAGTGTTTCTCCCAATTGCCAAAATTAGATTTCTCACAGTTGCGAATACTATTATCAGAGTTGTAAATACCATTGGCCAAGTTGTAAGTCGTATTGTTAAAATATTGGGAAAGTGAAGGGTAATATGGTCTTTGCACACAAATTTGCAATTGACAGATTGGGCCTCTTACCCAATCTATCATTTTGAATATTCAGAAGCCCAATTTATCCTTTTGAAATTCAAATGGGCTTTTTTTGTCTTTCTCCTTTAATTTTTTGTTAACCCATTAATCAATATTTTCTTTATAAAATGTTTCTAGATAATGAGCACCACTAGAGTTGAAAGTACATCAGATGTTAGATAATCAATGATTATCATAAAGGCGTATCGCAAACTTGAAGATTATCTTCAAAGAATATTAACTATAAGCACCAAATAATTATTCACCGTATAATATTTGAGTTTGTGACAATTATATAATAATATTATAGAACTTGATCCAAATCCCATGCATGTTCTCTCTTACCAAACCAAATCCTCATCGAAGCTGTCTTCTGCATATCATTCAGATTTCTTCTTTTGCTTATCTCATCATTCAAACTTCACATCATTAATTATTAGAATGATATCAAACCGTACCACGTTCAATAAACCTTTTTACCATTTAGAAATTCAATAAATTAATTGAATAATTAATTAACTAATATCTATGCCTTCTACGTCATAACTTCGAAAGCTTTAAACCCAATAAGATGACTAAGAATCTAATTCATGCTATGGATGACAAAAGTGTGTGGAAAATAATATATTTTGAAAAGGCGAACATAAATAAAAATCTGAACAGAAAAAAATGATATAAATATTGTAATATATAGTTTGATATTTCTTTTATATTTTAATTTCCTTTTTTGTAATAAAAAAGTTTTAATGAGTTGAGTTTCAAGGACTTACTAGGACCAGAATATACCCCAAGGCTCAAATAGTACTTATAGAAGTACTTATACATTACTCTCCAACAATATCCTCAAATCAGCAATAAAATTAAAACTCAAAATTTTAAAGATTATGAGTTAACTTTTTACTAAACTATGCCAACTTTTGTTGTCTATATTATAATTTTCTATAATGTGATGAAAATATTGCCACTTGAAATTACTAAAATTTAAAGTGGGGATGAGGAAAGATATCAAAAACACACAATTTTAACACGTCTTGTTTACCCACTACAGTACCGTTTGCCACTTGAGCTCACCATGATATATGGGGCCCACAAATCAAGTTTGTTATTGGTAATAATGATTTTAACAAAGAAATTAATTAATTTGGTAGTACCCATCATCATCTGTGGGTTTAACTGATAAAGTAGAGAGTACTACTTTATTGTGGTTCCAGTCGTAGCATTTAGGGAGGCATCCTAACTCCTAGGTGCCTAAGTTTATGTCTGACGATAATACATAGCTCACCCTACCCAACATTAGTATTACCTAGGAGGAAGGAAGACTTTACCCTACCCTTAGATCATAGGTAAGCATAATCCTTTTCTAAAAATTTTTATATAAAAAAAATTAATTTGGTAGTTTGAAAAATGTCATCAATTCTGTAGTTCATCATGACCAAAAGAAAATGTAATATTTGCTTAGTGATGAACCAAAAGATTTATACTCCTTGATATACATATCTTTGAAGAGATCTAGCTATATAAGCTTTCAAATCACTTTTTGTGAACGCGTATAGTTCAATAATGACATACGTGTGGAGACGGTAGTGAGAGTAAGGCAAAGAGACAGCAGGGAAAAAATTTTGGCCCTACTAATTTTTTTTCAGTGTTTGTGAAAATAGTTTTGTAATCAAAAGAGTTACTAAGTCAGGTCCTTAATAGATGATAATTTTATAATATAATTTATATTATAAACTATATCTTATATTAAGGATAGGAGGTAATATTTTTTTAAGCACATTTCATACAAGCTGTTTTTGTTGGAATAATTTTTCTTCTTTTATTTTTTTATAGAAAGTTGTTTTTGATTCCGTACGGTGTTGCATTTTGCTAAATATTGGTCTATATACTCTTTATAAAAGGAAAATTAAATTTGATTGCATTCTAAATGAAAAAAGGTTTAATTTTTCTATTTTCCTTTCTTTTTGCTTTTGGTCAGATGAAGATTGCTTTTCTTTTTGTAAAAGGTAATAGCAAAAGAGATGAAGCTAGAAACGCTAATTGACTAGGTACATTCTGGGTCCATGTATTTGGAACTTCACCTGAAATATAAGAAATTCTGTGAGAAAGAAGCAGCAAAAAGAAAACAGAAAAATCTTATGGGCGAGAGCGTTTTCTTTCACTAAATTTCTTCCCTTTACGAGAGAAAAGTTTAAACAGAAAAGTCAAGAGAGAACCTATTTGGGATAAGAGAAGAGAAGATCCTCCTTCAAACTTTTGTCCTTTGAGAATGAATCTTAATATTACAATTGACTTCCAATCGTTCACTGAATCTCAATAGTCTAACTATTTGCACGATTTATAAGGCCCAACGGCAATTGTGTTTCGTGTGTTTCAGGTGTATTTAGACTAACATTTAGAGAATAAATATTAAAAACATTAATTCAATGGGATTTTGGAGGTTTTTTGAAAAAAGTTATATTGGTAAAGTGTCTGTTTGGATTGAGGCAAAAATAATCACCTTTAAATACACACATAATTGATGTTAATTAGTTGTCTAAGTTTAAATTTTAATTTTATTTTTAACAATTTTATTTTTTTAAGAATTTCGAATGACTAAAACTAAAAAAAAAATCAATTATTCATATCATATTTAAATGCCCTATATTTGCTAGAAAACAACAACACAACGGATAATTCTAAATCCTAACTCAAAAGAACTGATCATTTTGAGTGATGTATAAAATTCAAGCCTTTTAAGAATTGACAAAAACCAAATTGTCAACCCTTTCAAAGTCCTGTTTTTCTGGGCTTCAGTTAGAATGTTTATTGAAATGGCCATGAAAGGTTCATTGACAAAATGAAACTCTTGACAGTGATGGGGTGGAGGAAAAGAATTGAAAAATAAACGGTAGTATTGTAAGAGCAATGCCACTTATAAATCCAAAATAATAATACAAATTAAAAAAGGAGACTCCACTTCTTTTACGAGGCATAATGTAATATTGCCATGTTCCACATAAATTATTGCTATGACTTTTTCTGCTTGAAGAGGATATATGAGGGTGTGTGCGTGGATCACTTTGGACGAATAATGTCCTCCAAGAGTGCAACATCAAAAACTTATGCTCATACGACTTTCATTCAACGAATCCCACTAGTGTCTCTGCAACATCGTTTTCCATTTAGTAACGAATATCCATCAGTATATATTTAGTACTGTTACCAACTATTTCAAATTCAAGCATGAGGGTTCTGCAAAAGATTGAATAATATGAGAACCTACTTAATATCAATTGCCATTTTTCTATTTAGAAAATGGGATACATATTGCCCGTCAAATATTTGTTTTTCATATTTAAAGATAAATAGTATATTATATGAAAAAAAAGTGATTTTGCAGCAGTTTTCTTGTAACGGTTTGAAAAAACCGCTACATATGTGATATTGGTCAAGTGGTTATTGTTAGGCATAATTTGTCTTGATGATTTAAAATAATGGAGAAAAAGTTTTAATTATCACTACTAAAAAAAACTTTTAACGGCACCCATTTGAGCGGTTATTGCAAAAAATACCATTTAGAAAAGGTGATAGTATTTTTATAAATATATTGTTAAAAATCTTTTAATGGCAGTTTTACTAAAAAAAATCGCCGTTAAAAATAGCCCAACTCAGTAAAAAAAGAGGGTTGGAGTAAAAACTTATCATGCCCCTTAAAAAAGTGCTATGATAAATACTTTTAATGATGGTTTTACCAACAAACACTATGAAAAGTATTTTTCACAATGTTTTGTTCAAAAACCACCATTGAAAGTTATCAGACTTTAACAAACCCTATAGTGAAAACAGTTTTCATGTTTCATTTCATGCCGTTGTGGTCCCCTACCCCACCACCATAGAGCTCAATGATAGCCTAAGACCAGTCAACTATTAGAAAAAACACTTATCACGATGCTACTTGATGTCCGTTAAAAGGAAAAATATCGTAAAAAGGGAGCTGGCATATTCATAAATAAGTCTATATTTTAGAAACTTTTAAGTTGGTTTTTCATACAATCTAGTTAAAAGTGACTCAGAGAACTTATAACGGAGGTTTTTATGAAAACCGCCATTATAAGTCAATCGTTCTGCCTTCTTGCCTTTGCCTCTTCATCCCCTATCTGCAAAAAGAAAGAGTACGTCTCTTGCCTCTTCAGTTCCCAACGTCTTTATCCATTAAGTCTCTTGCCTCTTCAGTTCCCAACGTCTATAACCATAATGAGAGAAACTCAACAGATACCTCTTACAAGCTATCTTTTCCTCAATCTTAAATATACCCTCCATTATACTTTTTGTTCCATCTGTTTCCTTGTATCATTTGTCTTACTCTCTTTTTTATTTTTCTTCAAAATGATGTCCTCTTCAAGCTCTTCTCTTTCCCATTCACATAAAAGATCCCATGATTATTTTGAGGACAAGCATCCTCTACCTAACCCGATGCCTGGTTTACTGTTTATAGGCCTCCTCAAACACCTGAAAGAATTGATAAACCGAATGGATATTTTGCAAAACTCGGTTGAAAAGCTCTTCCTTTAGGTAGAGAACCTTTAAGAAAGGTTTGATATTCTCCGTTCTAATATGCACCAGGTTTGATAGTCTCTGCTCTGATCTCCACCACTAACTTAACCAGCGACGCTTCCACCACCCTTCAAATTACCTATATGACTCCCAAAACTCATATGACTCTGCTTCATCTAATTGAATGGCTTTACCTTTCTTTCATCTCCTTTTTTATTTATAAGTTACAAAATGTAAAGAATAGTTAAACTAGTTAGAATTTTTTTAAAGTCAATTAATGTTATAAGTCAATTAGTTTCAGTTTGCTAATCAATTGCTTTATCCTTATCGTTGTCAAAATATATAGCTCAAAACTCAACAAACATATATAAAAAGCTTTTTTCTTTATGGGACCTACATCAATTCTACCTTGTTATAATTGTGCGTTCAGCAATGAGTATTTTAAAGGAAATTAAAACTGCGCATATTTTCAAAAAAAATGATCAAGAAGTCAAATTTATCCTATAAATTAATAATGCAATAATTTACTAATACCGCTGGCATATGTGTCTAATTTATTGGATAAAAGACTATATGTTATATCTTCAAATAACAGGATCAATGTAAACAAGTGTTTTAATGAAATAATAATGCAACAATTTACTAAATAACGTTAGCATAATAAGGTCTAATCTATTGGATTCAAGATTATATGTTATCTTCAAATAATATGGTTAATGTAAAAGTAGTTTAAGGAGTGGCTTTTTATAGCAGTTTTTATTACAAACTACCATTATAGATACTTGTAATAGTGGGTTTAATCAAAACTGCTGTATAAAGTAATGTCAGACTTTTGACCATAGTTTTACTAAATACTACTATTACAAGTATGTGTAACGGTGGTTTTTAATAAAAATTGTCGTAAAAAGTCACAAAATATTCGAAAACCTAATTCACAGTGGGCTTCAAATTTACTTTTCACATAGTCGCTTGTGGTCCCATTCTCAACCCCACCATCACAGACTTAGACGAAAGGCATTTTCTATTGTTTTTTACCTATTTTCAGTGCACTACATCTTCGTTAACTGCCTCTGTCATCATTCTCATCTTCAAAGTTATAAGTTATTGTTTAACCTTTTCATTATTTATGTCAATATTAGTAGTACTAAGTTAAGAGTTTTGTGAGGCTTTTTTGTTGTGCAAGTATGTTGGTTCTTGTGAGTGCCTTTTTTGGCGGGCTTTAATAGTTAAGTTATATAGTTGTATCTATGATGAAATTTATGAGGTTGTTCTTCTCATTATTCTGTACTTGGGTTATGAATACTAACTCCATTGTGTTTCTTGGTCAAGAATGAAAGAGAAGAGAGAAAACAAAAGGAATTCATAGGTGAAGAGAGGGAACAGAGGGAGACGAGAGATAGAGAATTCTAGGAAATAGAGGGATAATCACTGTAATGTCATTCTTAGTATACCCTACATCTGGTTTGTTCGATTATTTATAGGCTAGGGGTGTCAATGACAATACTTAGGTATAACAGTAAAACTAAATAGTCAGTCTTGTATTAATTCATAACAGACTCACCCAGAGGTCTATGAATTAGTGTTGTAGCTTTACCTAGAATTAGTTTATGATTCAAACACTATTTTTTGTTGCTGGTTAGTTGTATCATATTTTTAACTTTATTTATTGCTTTTTGAACAGAGCAGGAACATTTCAATTTTGGTTAGCAAGGGAAGAAAAGAAGAAGAGGCCCTACCCGTATGTAATGGGTCTCTAAGACGTATAAGGGGTCACATCCCACGAGGTTACTAGTTGAATATGATCCTGATATGAAGGCAACTGGTCAAAATGGGCTAGTGACTAATAACTATGTTAGCCATATAGTACATATTAAGATTAGCATCGTGTACCCTAACTGGAAGGAGTTCGACCATAAATACAATAATATTATTTGGGAGCACATTTTGGTACATTTCTAACTTTATATTCCACCTATCTACTTTAGTTATTCATAATTTTTGTCCCTTATTGTAGCTTCATCCTATTTTTTTTGTACTTCCACGCAGCAAATTTTGATATTCTCGCCACTTCAAGCATGACGCAACAATCTTAAAGCAATATGAAGAATGGTGGAGGTACTTTAAGTCAAACTTTGTGAAGAACTACCTCTGAGGCAGTAAGATGGGGAACATCCTAATACCATATAGCCCAATGTTAGTAATGAAGCTTGGGCATTGTTTCATCAACGGTAGGAAGAGGCTACTTATGAGGTTTGATGTCTACTATAAACTTATATTTTAAATAATTTAGTTAGTAATGAATGTACATTTTAATCAATTAATCAAACTTTATTTCATTTTTATAGGCTATTTGTAAGAGGAATAAAGAAATAGCAAAGAAGAATGTGTACCACCACCATATGTCTCGAGGGTTCAGTGTCCTTGAGAGGAAAATAATGGAAGAGCAGTTGCAGACTGCACAATAAGCAACTATATCAGACCCTAGTGCCTCAGACCCTTCTTTACCCATCAACATCCAACGTCCATATCGCCAACAAAAATGGAAGGATGCAAGGGTGAAGAAGGGATAATACATCACTCCAGAGGTTGCTACAGTTGTTGAAAGAATTATAACTAATTAATTTAAATACTAATAATTTATATGTTATTCTTGCTCTTTAGTTATTTTAACTTGGTAACTTGTATATATTATAGGATGCATTGGATCAACAAGCATCCTAAGGGTGTTTTGTTCTAGAAAAAAGAATAGACATCCTAGAGATAGCTAGTAGGACCTCTGACCACTCAGGTTGAGTGAGAGGGGTCCCCAAAGGAGTGATACATGAAGATTTTTTTGGCTCTGCCTCTCGAAGAAGAAGTGTACCCTCTGCAGACATTCTTCAAGATGAGTTGAAAAGGTTTGAGATGAATTTAAAGCACAAAATCAAGTAGAGTAGGAAAACATAAGCTCCAAGATAGATGCTAGAGTCTAAGAACTTATGGATGCTAGGCTCCAGTAGGCCTTGATGATGACAAGCTTCCCCACACCTAGCCAAAATTCAAAGGTAAAGACATATTCATTTACTTCTTTTCAAGGGACCTTTAAAATGTATTTTTTTCTTGGCTAATTTTGTTTCTATTTTTAGAGTCTCCTATAGTGACAAGTGGAAAGGGCATCGCCATTAAGGAGAAGTTTGTTTCCCAACCATCTGATACTGACCCTACCCTTGAGCATAACGAGGACAATGGGGAAAATTGTAGTCTCTATATTGTGATAGACCAAGGGACTACATTAATCCCTTATGGTATCGTGTACCCAAATGCCACAATAATTCACCATAAAATAATTCATGATGGCAAAGTCAAGGTCATAGGACACTGCATAAAGAAATGTTCAAGCACTGCACTGATTACTTGCCCCACTGACGAGGTCAAAATATTGGACAAAACTCTAGGGTAGTTTATTATGTAGCCAACATATCTGATCAAATTGAGAAAGCGGGTCACACTGGAGCCAGTGCCTCAGAAGTAAACCCTAAAGGGTCTAGAACAAAAAAAGGCACCACAAAAGTCCAAAGTTAAGAGGTTGAAAGGAGACAAGCTTAGACCTCTTTGTGAGAACATATCCTTGAGATATTTTGGTATAGCAATTCTTCAATCTATGGTAGTAGGATTAGAGGAAGTACTTAGTTTCATTATTCTGTTTGAGGTTTTGACCATAAAGGAGCTTTACAAATTCACCCTATATAGGAATGACATAGTGCAATTCCTAAATTTTAAGGAGCTGGATTCAATTGTCATATAGTGTACATATTGCAAATTATAAATTTATTTTAATACTTTATATTTAACCATTCATGTAGTACTGACTCCTTTCTCTATTAACAATAGCTACTTCTATTAGAGATGCCTAGAAGAAGCAAAATAAGACACATATGGCTTCATGTGTCCTCAATGTGTCTAAGAGATAGGCACCGATAGGAAATTGAGAATTATGTACATGGTCGACATTATAACCCATATCATGAGAAAGATATATTTTGTACCTTACATTAAAGGGTAACTATACTCTTATACTTGGCACACTCATATACATATTATAATACATTTATATATAACATTTTTCATATTTTGTAGTACACATTAGACTTTGCTTGTCATAGAGCCTGAAAATAATGTGGTGTACTATTTGATTCATTGTTTGGATGGCCAGATACCGAGATTATTTCTATTATCAACATTGTTTTTTTTCATAGATTTGTTAACATAAAAATTTAGCAAGTTATATGATATCTTTTTTTTCTAATTGGGGATAGGGTTGTGCAAGGCTTCAACTTCTTCAGAGGCCATCCATTTAGTACGAATCCTTCATGGATTTATCCTCAAGTAAATACTTTTCAAATAATTAAGTTTTAGTTTTCAAAAATTTATTAGGTATAAAGTTAGTCACTAATATGCTATATGTTTTTCCATTTTGTTAATATCGCTGTCAACCTAACAGTGTTAAGTACGGATATTATATAATCTGATATATGAACAAGATCATTGAGATAGGATCACGGATAGCTTACAAGAGGTATGTAGTGTTTACCTATTATTTCTAACTTGTAGTTGTTCGAGGAGAATGACATAAGCTTTGAAGATAAGCAAATCCACTCAATGATGGATTATTTGGCAAAAACCATCATTGAGAACTTGCCTTAATCAATCATCCATTTTCGTGTATATATGATTGTACAATATCCATGTATATATGATTGTATTATATTTGGTTCATTGCATGCATTAATAAGAATTCGAATTATATTATTACTATATATTAACATTTAATTTGGATTTTTGTATAGCTTATTTCATGCTTTATTCTTATATATTATAGTTTGTCTTCATTTTGGCAAATACAAGGTGGTATTGATGAGAAAATTAAAAGAAACTATAAGAAAAAATTAAGTCTTTAATGGAGGTTTTATATAAAAATAGCTGTTACAAGTATAGACTGTAACAACTGTTACATGTAAAACTGTTATTATAAGAAACTTACTAGTCAAGTTTGATAGATAACCAACTTTATTTGAGTTTTTATTTTTAACTCATAACATTGACTTTAAAAGGAGATCTTTGGAATTGTTGTTGAATTAGGTTTGTTGGTTGATTTATGTTGTTAATTGGTTGGTTTGGGATCTTTATATTGAAGGGGATTCATTATATATTTAAAGAGAAACTCTACCAAAATTTTTATAAAATAAAAAGGCATTCCTTTTAATTTGACAACTATGCAAAATTTTTATAAAATAATGGGCATTCCTAATTTTTTATTGTTTGGTGAACAAGACATGGATGGTGCTGATTAGCAATGTTTTGTTTAGCAAGATTCTGGCTAGCATACCACTACCTCTATCAATAAGAAAAGAGGTAGAGGCCCGACCCATATGAAAATTATGGCTAAGATAGATGATAATACATAGTGCATAAAGTTACTAGTGGAGTTTGATTATTTAATAAGGAAATAGGTGGAAACAGTGCTAAGCTGAATAATTATGTGGGTCATCTAGCATGTACTAAGATTAGCATCGAGTATGACAATTGGAAAGGGATAAAGAGCAATGTGAAGGACACGGTTTGGGAGGATATTTTGGTAGTTTTCTAATTATATCTTTCTTTTATTTGTTTTAGTTATTATTCTATTCTTCTACAAAACTCTTAAATACATGTTGTACTTTATAAGGTATGAAGTTTTAATATTTTCTAATTGGTTCAATATTTTTTTTTATGTTGTTAGTACTACCATCAACTTGGAGGTGTTGAGTGTAGATATTATGTAATCCACTATATGCATGAGATCATCAAGATATAGCTAACTGAGAGGCTACACGAGGTAAAAACATGGGACATGATTAATATTTCGTGATTCACCAATTTTTTCACATTTATAATATTTGCCTAATTATTTTGTTACTTCTAACTTGCAGAATTTATTCAATACTAAAATGGGATATGACACCAAACTCATAGACTCAATGAGGGATGATTTGGCAAGCCTAATTGTAAATCACATTCTTGAATGATTTATTTTGAATATTGGTATTGATTAGGTCTTTTTACTTGATTATAGTTCAACTACTGAGGATGAAGTGTTATGTTTTTATTGGATAGTGCACAGATGATGTGGTACACTCAATACATACAAGAATTTCTCTTTTTATAACAACCACCATACGTAGCTAGTTTTCCCTCTTCTTCCTTGGTGTTGATGTCATCTTCTTTTGTCTCTTTTGTTATCTATCACTCTATTGTTTATCCTTCTTAGGCGCTTTCAAGGTTTTTTCATTATTTTTTTCCATCGTCTATTGATCTATCATTTTGCCATTATACATTGATAAGTAATTTATATACTTTGATATAAATATATATATTGATGTGTGGTTTGTTTTTCTATTGTTGCTTTTATTAGACCATATGTTTTGATAATAACAAACAAAGTTTTTGAGAAGTGTTCAAGATTGAGTTTTTATTCCGATACAATGTTATTTCACTGCTTATATACTATATAAATATTATATTATATGATTGTATTGTTAGCGCTTTGTTGAAAGAGTTTATTCATAATAAGGATCAAATTTATTTGAAGATAACCTGTATAAGATTATTATTTCAAATCTCATTCAAATATTGGTTTTGAAAGTTTTCACTCCTCTATATCTTTATTCAAAATAGTATTAGAAATAATGACTTATTTTTATAATTACGCTTATATGAAAAAGATATTTTGATCATCTTATTATTCTGATAAAGTTTCTAAACTACCAGGATACTGGTCTTTTGAACTACTATGCTATAATTATTCTCATACATATCCTAATAATATATTTGATATAAGTTGAAAAGTTATTTATCATTATGTTAGATACTATTATTTCTTATTAGAAATATGCTCTATCTGAAATGTTACTTTCTGTGTTATTCTAAATATGGTTTAAGATAAGTTTATTTCTTCATATACATTTTAGTTATCTAGAAATATTATTGGAATATGAGTTACAACTTTCGATTCAATAATCTTTATTGTTTCAAAATAATATATGAATCAAGTTGTATTTCTTAGAAATTAATTAGCACTGATTAATGAAATAATACTGAGTTAATATCTAATTTATATATGCTTCTATTGAAGAACGTGCACAATGGATAAAAGACACTCAAGTCTACTTTTTTGAAGAAGAATTTAATGCAACCACCTGATATAACCAATGAACATAATAACATTCCTAATGAGAAGAATTTGTTTCTAATGGGAAGATGCTATCTCCAAATGGATTCACATCAAAGTTCAATTATGAAAGTAGAAGAGCATTCATCTCATAAGTACACCCATGAATTGAGAACACGCTAGATTGATCAAGCACTCTGTTGCATTCTATACTCTCTACACTTCATACTTGAATTTTAGTGTTTATTAGAATATTCTCTTCAAGAGAGTGATTGTCGTAAAAACATTTTTATGCTTATGTGAGATTGTCTTAAGGTCAAGTAGATCTTGTAGACTAGTTGTAAAATTATAAGTAGTAAGGGGGGAGTGATTGACTTGGCAGATAACCAAGGTTTATTGTACTATGGCCATTAAGATCCCATTGGAATCTTGAAAATATAGTGGAAATCTCAGGAGTGCCTTTGGGACTGGATGTAAGTTAGGTGGATTATGCCAGGATAAATTGATCCATGTTTATATATTCTTGCTACTCATACCTTCAATGATATTACTATAACATCCTAGATTTTCATCCCAAGATTGAAATGATTAGGACCTAATTTTAATATGGAGATTAAGTTTTGAGGTTTATAATTATATAGTTATTGGAAGAAAGAAAATATATCTAAGGTAATTTCATTATAAAGTTGAAGGAATAAATAAATAAATAGTATAAGAAGATGTAAAGAGTCACATATTGGAAACTTGGAATAAATGAGTGAAATGTAGCCTACGCACAAGAAGCCTGACATCGACTGTCAAAAAATTTATTAGGAGCTTATAAATAAGAGTTCTAAGGTGGAGTCAAAATATTCTTTTGGGTGGCAACTTAAATAAGGATGTGAGTCCATAGTATAGTTTTTGAGTTTTCAAAGACTAGAGCAATTCTAGAGGTCGAAGACATTGGGATAAGTTTCCTAGATTTGACCCTTAGTATTAATTTCTAGATTTTGGGAATTAGATAATAGAATACATAATTATTTCATTATAATTATTGTATTTCTTAGTCTCATTAAATTGCAAATTTCCATTTCGTTTACCATTGGATTAAACTGACATTTGGTTAACATGTCGAAGACTTCGAACTTGTCATCCTCTATGATGTGATCTTTGATTCATTTTCATATGGGTGATTATTAACTCCATACCAAGATCTTTTTATGGTTTTTTGGCTGACATATCTCTAAGTGATAAATTAACATTTGTATTGTTTTAACCATTAGATCAGGCTAAAATATGGACAGCAGCCTCATGGCATTCATTAATCAATTTGAATGGTTGGATTTTGAATTCAACATCTATGGTGAGAATAATTTAATTTAGATTAAATATATTTTTCTAAATACTTTGGATTAGGTTTTAGTTTGGGAAATCTTCGACAACCTTCATATAACTCAATTGGAAATCTTTATGCTTTTACCAATTTATCATAATCAATCATCTAAATGGTTTGAGAGACTTTGTTTTCGGCTTTGGATTAGTTTCATTATTCTATAAACTTTGGAGATATTTTTTATTCCCGATAGCTTCCTTAAAGTTAAATCTATAATTTCTTCTATTTGAACATTTAGTTTGACTCCGTTTACAATTTGTAGGACTCTAGGGATGATTATCATCATTTTGGTAAACAGACGATAAAGAGGTAACATGGATTCTGCCATTTTACTTATTGGTGGCTCCTATGAGTTATCTTAAAGCTATAGAAACATTTCAGGAAATCAATCTTGTTATCACCCTGAGAAAAGACTTATGAAAAATGCTATTGGATTTTAAACTAGCCTTGTCGGATAGGTTTTTGGTGAAAATAATTGATTTCTAGTACCCTAGGATTGGATAGAAGACATGTTTGTGATTAATTTCTAAATATTTGGAGAGTGACCATGCTCACCACAGCAAGTGGCCTGATTGTGTTTCACTTTATTCTCTTATTAACTATCTAATGATGCAGCTTGGATTTTATATGTACTTTGTTAAACATGTTACAGGAAAATGAATCTGTGAATTATAGCAATGTATCATATAATTAAAGTCATTATGTGTTCTAACAACTCTTTATGGAGGAACCCATGGTCCTTGTGTGTTATACCAACTCTGGCTAGTTTGCATCATACTTGTGGGAAGCTTGTTAGTGTTAGCTATGACGTGGGTAACAATTAGCATGTGGGTTCACTTGGCAATTATAAGGATATAAGGTGGTAGTTGGACATTTAATAACCTATGATAATTATTATATTCATGTGTGTTATATTGACTCTTATATTAATGTGAATATAAATGCAATGTATGGTGATGTGTACTTATTCTTTTGTTCTTAATGCTAGTTTTTTAAAATATTAGTCCCACATGGAACCTCATAGGGGAACTGATATGTAAGGTCAATATGTTAAGATTCATGTTACTGAGATAGTGGTCTCACTCTGTTACTTTACAATTTTCATATGAGAATAGCAGGGGAGACACAAGATTATGGATAAGAAAGTTGTGCAAGATGCCTTCAGGGCATGGACGACACTTTCCTTTAGGTTTACACTTTTAACAAGATACAATGGAGACCTTGAGTATGGATTATAATTCCAACACTCAAGCGAAGACAACAATAGGTTTTGCAAAATGATACTTTGATTTTGTCCCTATGGTGCACACAAACAAAAGGCAAATAAGTTCACATTCATATGTGAATGGAGTATTGGTGAGAGGTATTTCTAGAAAATGTGATGCCTTGAAGTGGAACCTCTTGAAAAAATATACGTCTTCAATTAAAAGGTCATAACAATGTGTTATTTCATGAACCAACATAACTCAAATAACCAATGGTTATTTAAAATAATTCTTCCATTAAGAGTAACAACATTTTAGTATGTAGGGTTTCCTCAAAACAACACAATATTTCACCAAGTAATGGTTAACACACCTTTGGTTATAACATTTCATGTGTCTTTAGAAACTAAAGAGACATAACATTAGTGATTTTTAGGGTTGTAACTCCTTACAAAACCTTTCATATAAACTCCTTAATCTAAAAGGAGATGACTTTTAAAACAACACATAACTTCATTTTAAAAATATTCAAACAATCCCCCACTATTTTTTAATTTGTGTTATGTGGGTTTAAATTCAACAATCTCCTTCACATAGATTCCTTAATATATAAGGCTCAAAAAATAATCCTGCATCAAGTTCAAATTTAGTTTTTTTTTTGTGGTCACAATCACCCACTTAACTCAAATTCAACTCTTTCTTGTTGACTAGGTATTTTTGTGTTTTTGAGCCTATAGGATTATTTTTTAGATTTTTACTTGTTCATAGTATAGGTTTTTTCATTTTAGGTCTTCCTAGTAGGTTTTGTGTTTCTTAAAAAAAATTTATGAAATACCAACAAATATCTTGATTTTCTTTTGTTTTGTATTTAGTTTCATACTTGTGCATTCTTACATCTTGCATTTTTTAGCTAACTATTGGTATTTGCCACTCCTTATTATTACAATTGTTGTCAATATTATTGCAATTGGAGCGTTGTTTATGTTTTTGAATGTTTGAGTGCTTCATTTTGGACAATTGAAAGTGTTGCAATATGCTGTCATTGTGATGTCATGACCTTTAATTGATTCATTTTTAGTATTTGGACTATACTAGCATGTCATTTTGAGAAACCTTGTATAACTTTGGAACTTGGTGCTTGTTGAAACCTTGCTCAAATTTATTGTTATTAAGTTGTTGCAGCTATAAGTGGTGTTTTGCATTTGAAGTTGAGTTTATACATGATTTTCCATGCAAACCTACATCTCCACACCAATTTTGAAGGGTTGATTATTATTCTTTCTTGTGAATGGCTTTGAATAAGCTTTTACAAAGTTTTGAACTTTAGTGGCAAGAGTTTTGTGTGTATAGGTTGAAGTTTTAGAGGTTAAGTTTTCATTGAGCAAAGCTTGACGTTGAAAATCTCTTAGCATGAATTGTTGAATGTTGAGTTGTGAAAAAGACTTTTTGATCAATTTACTCATGTTTTAGATTGATTTGGTCACTTAAAATTTTATTTTTCTGTCAAAATTGTCAAATTTTTTCTTTTGTGGATACTTTTGTTGTGGGAAACTCTGAGGTTCAAGTGATTTTTCTCTATTTTTACATTAGCATTAGTGAGAATCTTTGTTCTCCGCTACAAACTTAATTTTTCTCAAATTTCAGCTCTCACTATACGAATGGTATCAATTTTTGAAATATTTTCTTTGTTCTTCTTGACTTTTGTGACCCATGCAGCTTTGAGTGTATAGCATCCATACATACTCCATAAATACCATATACACTTGCATCCATTACATTTCATCCATTTTAATTTGATCTAGTGTGTGCAAGTCAATTTTGTTCCTTTGTCGTTATTTTTTTTTTGCTTGTTTGCTTGTTTTGGTTTATGCCTAGAAAGTATGGGTCTCTTGTTCCTTATAATCCTGAAATTAAAAGATCTTTGACTAAAATTAGGAAAGAAAAGAGGGTAGTTGGAACTAGTCAAGTGATAATAGAGGAAGAGATTTTCCAAGAATCTAGTCATTCTCCTGGTGAAAGTGAAACTGAGTTAGAGACTATGGACCCTCCTAATCCCCTCCCCCTAATGGACCCAATGGGAAATGGTGCTAATGGTAGCAATATTGGTAATGGGAATGGCAATAATAGGCATGATGAGAACAACTTAGGGAACAATGGTCAAATCATGAGGAAGAGAATAGGAGCATTAGAGACATAAATAGCTCCACTACTAATTATTATTCCTATAGGTTTTTATACTGATAATACAAATTTTGATATTAAAAGAACTTTAATTGTGGCCTTATATAAGTTCTTTGGTCTTGTAGGTAATGATCCTCATCGACATGTGAGGTTTATATGCATTATTTTCTCATCAATAAAGCCACCATTTGCCAACCTTGATATTTTGATGAGAGCATTCTATTTCACATTAAGAAAAGATTAATAATGATGACTCTACACATTACCTTAGCACTTTACCACTCTTACATGGTATCAATTGAAGAGTGTATTCCTTGAGCACTACTTTCCTCCATTAATAGCTTCCAAACTCAATAAGGAGATATCCGGAATTGAGCAACAATATAAAGAGACTTTGCGTGAGTATTGGACAAGATTCCTCACTCTTTTGTCTCAATATCCACACCATAACGTCTCCAAGATTTACTTGGTTAACTATTTCTACAAAGGTCTTCTCTCCCATAACAAGACCTCCATCAATGTTCCTTATCATGGTTATTCATGGGACATGACCCCACAAGTTCCCTGTCATCTTCTCCAAAAGATGGCTACTAATTATCAACAATTTGATGATAGAGATACACAGAAAATACAAAATACCTCTTTAGTATCCTCCCAAGACATATCAATTAAGATAGCTTCATTGGGAACCAAATGGAGAAAATGATGACCACACTTGAGAGTATGGTTCATTCCAAACAAGTAAAGATGTGGGAGCTTCTTCCAATTTATGTCAAGCCTTTACTACACTTTCTTGTGAACATTGTGCTTCAGTTCTACACATTACAAGTGATTGCACTTCCAACACTCAATGCCAATAGTTTTTATAAAGTGATAATTTGACTTTGTCTCTGGTGCATACAAATACAAAGGCAAATGAGTTCATATTCATATGTGAATGGAGTGATGTTATAGACAATGAAGTGATGTCTTAAAGAGGTACATCTCTAAGTAATGTACCTCTTCAATTAAAAACTATTTATCATATGTTGTTTCATGAACCAATAAAACTTAAATAACCAATGATTATTTAAAATAATTTGTCCATGAAGAGTAACAACCTTTTCATATAAAGGGTTTTCTTACAACAACACAGCATTTCATCAAGTGGTGGTTAACTCACTTTTAGTTATAACCTTTCATGTGTCTTTATGAACTAAAGAGATATGACCTTTGTGAGTTTTAGTGTCGTAACTTTCTATACAATCCTTCTCATAAATTCCTTCATTTTAAAAGTATTCCAGCAGAAAGTACCCCTATCAAATCAAAATTGTAATTAAATACTAACAGAGAAATAGAAGGCTACGAAATAACACCCAAAGCTAAAGATTTCAAATCAAAATAATATATTAAGATATTATTAGTCAGGTTTTGTGACCATAATTTTGAAATGCAACATTTTATCCTCTAAATTCTAATAAAAACAAAATAATTTACACATTAGTGAAATTAACATTAATTATCCGAATTTCCCATTGATGTTTTACGTTTCACTTTCAAGTGGGAAATGCCATTCGTAAATACTTAAACTGCTGTATTATATTTTTAAATTTCTTATTAATTTTAACAGTAAAGTATTATAATTTCAAACATGAATTTTATTTCCTTTAACTAGTGGAATGTTGTTTTCAATTCCACTGATTTTTTCGAACCCATAAAATGCTAAAAGCTAGTCATTGACATACTCATTGATTCATAGAAAGAAAATAGGATTTATTTATTCATATGTTGCACAAATATTTTAATTTGTTTTATTTCTCAAATAAATAAGCAATTAAATTAGGACATTTGTATATCACATTCAGAAAAATTTGTGGTCTTGAATTTGTGAGAAAAAGTAATTTTAAGATAAATTAAATAATTATAAGATTTTTTTAAAATAAATATGTTATCATCAATTTTACAAATTGAGTCTTAAGGCATGTTTAATAAACTTCTAAATCATAGTTTCAGAAGTATTTTAAGGCTAAATTACTCTTACCTATTTATTTAAAATCACTTCTAAAAAGCTAATCAAAATACCCTCTTGTCTAATTTCTGTGAGTATTTGTACACGTGCGCGTTATACACACACACACAACTATAATTTCATTTTCACCTATCACTAGTTGAGTATACAGTCATTTCACTATAATTAATTTGTAGATGTTACGTTTACTATGAATATGAAAACTTTACAGATACTAAAGGTATAATACCTTTATCTATTAAAGGATAACGATGAAAGAAATTATTGCGTGCGGTTATTTTATACATTGAACTAGGCAATAAAAGGTTAGGTTCAAGTCAACTAGTCTTAAAGTAAATCAAATTTTTTGAAGTGCTTCGGTTGAAATTGAAATAAAGAAAGGATAAAAAGAAGCATATAAATGTTAATTTCATGAGATCTATGTGGAAAGATGGGATTACACTGAAATTTAATCCATATACTGATGTATCTATATATCTATAGAGAGAGAGAGAGAGAAAGTGACAAAATAGTAATATAATTGATCGCAAAGCTACGTCATGTTTTTATACACTTGTCCTTTCCCTCTATGAATATATCACTTCTAAATTTAGGAGATTCAATTTGGGTTAAAACATGAATTCTCTTTTTCTGTAAAGCAAAAGTGTAATCCTATTGCTTTACAACAATACATTTAAACAGTAAAATTCTATGTTTTCACACTGCACAGATATCATAATTCTTTCCCCTTATTTTCATGAGTTTTCGCCTTGGAGAATAACTATTCCTTTTGTTTTTTCATCTGGACTACTTGTCAACACACTATTCCATATCAAAGTTATGACTGGTGGTTAAACATAAACTCTTTCCCAAAAGTGTTCTCATAGATCAAGATTCAAATCCCTGACGACATTGTAAGTAACGTTTGTTTTGGGACTCAGTCTAATACAACTCCTTTTGGATTTTAGAGAATACTGATTCAATAAAGACTGTTTATGTATTTAAATTTTTTTTATTGTTTATTTTTTATACACCTATTATGGCGATTATTATAGGCCGGAGGAGTTACGTTCTTTATACCACTACCAAAAGTCACCTCTTTGTCATCATTTTTTTTTTCTTTTTCCCCTCTTATTTTTCATAGAATGATAGAATCTCATAGCAAGTCTGAAAACTCAAAAGTCAATCGATGGATCATGAAGCCGACCAATGATGATAAAAGTATATTTGTCAAAATTAGTTATTAGCATTGCTTGAGGATTTGAAAGTTGACCCGGTAAAAGAGTTCCATCTATTAATAGTGATAGTTATATCTTCAAGTCAAAAAGATGCACAACATTTTTTGCCAATTATACTCCTAACATTTGATAAGAAATTTCATGACTCCAAGTCTCAAACAGTGTTATAATATAATACACTTTCCGCTAAATGTCCTTTATTTCTTTTATTTTCATCATCATCCATAAGTTTAGAGAAAAAAATATTCAGCAATATAAAAAAAAATAGAGAATAATTGCACGTAAGAACCCAGATTTTTCTTACGTTGAAATTGATCCACCTTAAATTTTCAATTAATTAAATTATAGGAATTTTTAGGTGACTAATTATCATATTTTAAATTTTTTTCATGTATTAATAAAATTATATTTTTGATTAATTTTGAGAATAATGTTTTAAAAAAATTATTAATAGTAATCTTCCAATAAATTAATTGTAAAACTCCCAAAAATAAAAAAAATAAAAGGAAAAACCTTTGGAGTGTGAAGAGAAGAACATCATTTCCATGACTTCAATATTACTACTTCCATTGTAAGCTACAGGGCTTGATCATCAACCCTATGAAAATACCTACCTAATTACCTATTCCACAATTTTAGGATCACGCTTCATTAGTGATTTCAAAATTCATTTAAATTGATAAAAGTTTTTACCACAATAAATATCATTCATTTTATAAAATATTTTCGAAGAGACATTCATTATAAAACAATGAATTTCACTTTGGAACTCATAAGTTGGTTCCATCCCCTTAAAACACGGCTAAGGTGCAAATTTTTCCGCAGATTTTTACTCATGAACAATATTGTCATGGATTTTTTTTGGTTTAATGTTGATTTGAAAGTTTCAAAACATAATAATATTGCCATGATTATTATTCATGTTAAGTTTGATCCTTAGGTAACTAAATATGCTAATCTAACAGGTTCACGTATCATCCATGTCACTTTGTTTTCCTTAAGATGCAAATTTGCCTCATAAGTTTTCATTGAGGAGCAATGTTGTCCTAGAAATCTTTTTGCCTCAATAGTTTCTTGCGCCAATCATTGTTGAGGTTAAGTTTAATTGTTAGTGACTAAATATACTGAGTTGACAGATCCATGTGTAATTCATTTCATTTTCTTCAAGTTAGATTTATAAATAAAGAAAAATAAATAAAAAGCATAATGCATACCACCTAAAGGATTGGAGAAAATTGAAGAGGTGGAAACATCTTATGCGGTAAAGAGAAAATCAAACAGGTACCCCACTATCTTGACATCGATAGAGTATAGCAGTAAAGGATTGCCAATGGTCTTGTTCTCTACAATCTCCCTTAGTGTCTCCTAAATTAAGTAATCAAAATTTCTTCATTACTCTTTAGTGAATGTAAGCTCCTCTTCCATCTGTTACTTCTTATTCTTCATTGTTTACTTTGTTAACTCAGAATATTTAGTTAATTAATGATCAAACTTAACCTAGATAATATTCAGGGCCAACATTGCTACGATTTGGAGATTTGTAGGGTGACATTACTCCTAAGTGAAAACTCCTTAGACAAATTTGCACCTTAGGCAAAAAAACAAAAAAAAAAAGTTGATGGTGTATGACACATGGACTTGTTAGCTTATTATATTTAGTCAACTAATAGTTAAATTTAACTAAGATAACAGTCAGGTTGATATTTAAACAAAAATAACCACCATGGGAATAATGCTCTTGAGTGAAAACTTTCGTAACAAATTTACACCCTAACCCCATTAAAAAAGTATGAATATCCAATTTACAATACTTCTTATGGTCTTTATTATAAGTACCTAATAAAAACTCTATATAAAATAATAAAATTAGTTAGTTATTGTAAACTATCAAAATTATCCTCAATAAAAAAATATTAGTTAGAGGGTTTTGATTAATTAGTTAGGAAACTTTATAATTAGTTAGGGATACTAAATGGAAAAACTTAATACAAGAGATAAAATATATTATATTATAAAATAAATAGAGGTCTTTATATTAAGAACTGAAAGGAGTAATTCAAATCCAAATTATCTATTCAAATTCAAATATAATATTATCTATTTATGTTTATGTTTCTCATGTGAGATGATTAATTTATATTGGGTTAAAGTGTAAATTTGCCTTGAAAGTTTCCAGTTAGAAACACTGGATATCTAGAAGTTGTTTTAAAAGCACTGTTGCCCAGAAAGCCACATTGTTGCACTTCATCTTTTGTTTTTTGTTAAGGTGCAAATTTTCCCCAATAGTTTTCGCTTAGGAGTGTTGAGTATTAAAAAGTTTTTTTTATTCAATATCATCCTAACCATTATCTAGGTTTAATTTGACTATTATTTTGATTAAATATACTAAGTTGGTTAGTACACATGTCATCCACTTTATTTTTTCCTAAAACATATTTATAAACATGGAAAAGATTTTAAGAAAAAAGAATCCTTCCAAGCTTTGTCGTTTTTAAAGTATCACTCTCAGAAGACCATTAACAATCTCTTGAAAAATAACATTTGATAGTTTCATATGTTATCTTCTTAAACTTATAAGTAGTTATTCCCAAAATCAACCCCGTCATTCATGCCTTTCGAAAATTCTCATGCATCCCTTTTGCATATGTTATCTTCTATATTTTTCTGCTTTACTTTATGCTCATAAAATGTACTAAAATAAAATATGATCTCCTGAGAATGATACTCTATTAATGACGAAGCTTGGTATAATGCATTTTATAATTTTTCCTTATTTATAAATTTGACTTCGAAACAAATGAAGTGGATGGCACATGGACTGGTTAGCTCAGTATATTTGGTCAAACTAATAGTAAAACTAAACTAGGATAACAACTGAGGCAGAATTGAACCAAATGAAAATTTTTTTGATACCCAACGCTCATAAATGAAAACTTCTGGGATAAATTTGCACCTTAACCTAAAATAAAAGATGATATGGATACCATATGGCATGCCACATCATCATATTGGTCATCTAACAATCAAACTTAACTTTAGAATAGTTAGTATAACATAATTCTAATAAGATAAAGGTGCATCTAACACCCTAAACTAATTTTAGATGAGCAATTAACACTTTAAAGTATTTAGGGGTGCAATTAACACTCCAAAATAAGTTTAGAAGTGCAACCAGCACCCTAAAATATTTAAATTAATATAATCTCACATTTTCACTAATAGAAATACAAATTTATATATGATCCATGTCATGTAAGTTTTTTATTTTAACACATTATTATTTAAAATATCACATGTGTCATATTATTTAAATATAGTACTCAATAAACCTTAAAATTGATATTGTATAGAATTCTTATGTGAAGATTGAGAAATTTCATAGTTTATTTAGTATAATTTGTTAAAATAATATTAACATGTAGCTTTAAAACAATAATGTGTCGAAATAAAAAGTTTATGTAACATGTATCAAATAAAAATTTATATTTTTATTAGTAAAACAGAAAAATTGCAACAATTTAAATACTTGAGGGTGTTAATTGCACCTCTAAATTTAATTTGGGATGTTAATTGTACATTTAAATACTTTAATATGCTAATTACTCATCTAACATTAATTTGGAGTATTGTATGCACTTTTACCCATTTTAATATTAGGATGTGAGTGAATTAAGGATTAAAAAAATTATGATGAATTATAATAGTTGAAGAAATTATATGATAATAATAATAATAATAATAATAATAAAAGTTTGAAAAATAATAGGGCAAGAAAGAGGAAATAAAATGGAAATCCTTAATTTTAATTTTTCTATGTGGACGCCTTAGGTATAATTTACCCCTAACCCATTATTATATTGTGTGAGAAGAGAGTCTTCTTCTCCTTCTTGCCCAATTTCATCATTTTTCATTTTCTCTAGCCTAGGGTTCAATTTATCATATATTTTTTGGTAAGTAAAATGACCTCACATCACTTCATTTATTTTATGAATAACTCCTTAGAAGTAAAATTTTTTCTATAGCTATAATAGCTTTCAAATGCTTAAAAAACTTATTTCTACCATGATTAATTTGTAATTAATTTTAATAAAAATGATTTAAAGTAGTTAATTATTGTTATTAGAAAGGTAATTTTATAATCAGGGTGACATTGCTACAATTTGAAAATATTCAAAGTAATATTACTCCTGAAAAAATTTCTAAATATATAACACTTGTAAGTAAATACCTTTAAGATAAATTTATACTTTAACTCATTTATGTTTCATGACAACATAAGAACAAACTTAAGAATAAAACCATAAAAAAATTGTATTAATTGAGTAATTTCCTACGTGACTAAGTAATATTTAATATTTTTAATTAATTTGTAGTTTATTTAACATTATAAAGTTATTTTCTACTAGTACTCATTATCTTAAAATATTTTTAGTGTAACACTCTAAAATATATTTTAGTAGTATTTAATGTCCTAAATTTAGAATGTTCATTGAAACATCCTACTTTTACCACCTCAGAGTACGTATTCAGAAACATATTTGATTAGAGGAAGCATTACATTAGCCCAAAAATTAAAATTTTAAAACTTACTTCTCGAGTATTGTTCACTTGGTAATTTCTAGATTTATAGTTCAACTTAAAAAAAATCATAACTAATTGTAGAAAAATCGTATAGAGGTGATCCAAATTTCTAATTGAAGCTCTTTCATAGCTCTTTAAGAAAAAAAAAATATAAATCTGGACATTTACTTTTCCAATTTATATAGTTAAATCGTTACTTTTTACTGTCATATGGCAAACTCTAAAAATTCTAGATTCTGTCTCTTAGCTTTGGAAATTCATTTATCTTAATATACACATCTAAATGAAGCATATTACCTATGCATTTATAGATATGGATGTGTAATACTTGGTCATAAAATTTTGTGGATTAATTAATTCATTTGCTAGATCAAACTAAAGCCACAACAAAACTGCTTCAGGACTTACATTTTTTTTACTATTTCAGTTTCCTTTCCTTCACTTTTATTAATTGTTCCAATATGCATAAACCATCTCTTTTTCCTTTCATGCATTCATATACATCATGTACATATGCCATAATTATTTCATACAATTTCATCACATAAATAGACACCTTACATGGCATTTACACATATGAAAAATGTTGGAAATCGTGCCCTAGGGGCCAATCATTGTCTTATGAACATTATTGATTTATGAATTTATTAATTGAGTTATCATATTATTTGCATGTTTACTATGATGACCATCCTTGGATAATTCATGATATTATCCTAAATGTCCCTGGTCGATCATCTATGTGGGAGCACAGATGAAATAAGACCAGTATGACTTTGAAGATGTATAGAGATATAAATCAAAGTCATAAGCACATGTAAGAGTACAGGGTGTTGGACCGACCCGCTATGAGAGAACTGCATGGGTAACGTCATAAGCTTCTCTCATATACAAACCATGTCAATATGACCTTTGACCTGAGATCATCATGGATTCCTACATGACAAAACGCTTAGCTTTGACCTAGTCAAAAGTCACTTTTGACCGAGTGATCATAAAGACTATGTTCGGGCTTAGTGGTTTTTCATGCGGAGGAATGTGAATGGTCAAGATGGAATTTGTCCCTCACATTCATGGAGAGATATTACTGGGCCCCTCGATGAGTGAGTCTGAGAAATGTATGGCCATACTGTAATGGAAAGGTAGTTCCATTTCTATAGTCAGACTACTCAGGGATCGAGAAAGTAACGGTCGAGAATAGGAGGATGACATCATCCATGCCTCATCCATGACCAAAATATCGTGTGACAGAAGGGACATGATATGGTTGTATAAAAGGTTACATCGTTTATCGATCCTCATATGATTTGGGTAGTCGTTATGTCTTGCTAGAGACCGCTTGCGACTTGTGGGCTAGTATAGCAAATGGCCCACTGCCAACTTCATATGGACCTACAGGGTCGCACACAAAATAGCCCAACACGAGCTATGATGTCCAGATTCATTGAATCTAAGACATGTCCAGATTCAATGAATGATCCAGGTGAATATATATTTATTTATATTTATATTCGTATATATATAAATTCGTATATATATATATATATTATATATATACGAGATATATGAGATTTAATTTATAAGGATAAATTAAATCCCTATCACGTTTGAATTCAAAATTCAAATTGATAGGATATCTCATATAAGAGATATTTATAAGATTTAATTTATAAGGATAAATTAAATCTCTATCACGTTTGAATTCGAAATTCAAATTGATAGGATATCTCATATAAGAGATATTTATAAGATTTAATTTATAAGGATAAATTAAATCTCTATCACATTTGAATTCGAAATTCAAATTGATAGGATATCTCATATAAGAGATATTTATAAGATTTAATTTTAAGGATAAATTAAATCCATATCATGTTTGAATTTGAAATTCAAATCGATAGGATATCTCAAATTTGTTTTATGAGAATAAATCAAATATAGTTCAGTCTCATCTTTATTTAAAGTTAAATAAATAGGTAATTAAATCTGTGGGACGGATTTAATATTATTTATTTAATTAGTTTCTTATAAAATTATACAATATATGATATTGTATTATTTTCAGAATTAATATAAGATTAACTCCTAAAATCCTTTTCGGTTAGGGTAAACGCAGAGCATCCTATATATCTAATATTAGGAGCTACGTTTTGGAACAGACACACACATAGAACACAGAAAGGCCGAAGGGGACTCTGCAAAAGGTTTGCAGATAAGAAACTGCCGAAATAGAGACGGAGAGGACGAACTCTTGAGAAAGCCCTGGAGGGACAAGAGACGCTAGCACGTCGTTCGTGGTTGAAAAGCTGTTCGTGTGGATACCAGTAGAGGAAGCCGACCTGAGTCGTCGACTTCTTGTGATCAGAAAGGGAGCACGAGCCGCAGAGAGAAGCTGTGAACGTCGTGACCGAAAGCTGTGGAAGTCGCTGAGACATACTGAGAGTAATGCTTCTTCCCACTTGACTTAAACACATACGGTAGATCCTGGCAAGGAATGAAAAATTTTTAAGATAATTTCCGCTGCGTGTCTTTCAATTCCTTACAAAAAATGCATAGCATATGCTAGAATCTTAAATACTTCACTTTCCATCTTTCATGCTTTAATTCTTCTCTATGCATACATTTTCCTCCATGCTTGACCTAAATTGGTTGGTTATGGGAGGGTGAGATTCTAGGGAATCTCAGTAGCAAACATTACCACTTTAATATGCAAGATGGATGCTAATGCATGATATGTAATTTCATTAAACTTTTTTTACTTAGTGACATGCCATCATGCTAGATACTTTTGCATAAGAGTGTATGGGCATGGCCATGGAAAATATGTTATTTACAATACATTCAACATAATTTATCATGTCACAACATCATTTAAATATCATATACATGTCAACACATAAGCATATCACATCAAGCACATAAAGAGGTAAGTCTACTACCTTGCACTTAAACTTTTCTCTTGATATTTTGCACTTGCTCCCTAACTTTTCAACCATGAAGCCTTTCGATTAATTACTTCCCAACCATCTTCTTGGACGTTTCAAGGTCCTAAACACATTCATATTCATCACACAATTCATTAGGAGCATGAACTCCAACAATGTTCAAGATTAACATTGATAAACTCTTTACTAACATAACTTTCTCTAATCTTTACTAATTACCTTGGCCCTTGAACCAATTGATGTCTTGACTTTACCCTACACGATTTCATCTTTTGAATCCATTTATGAGTTTAGAATCATGAAATTCCAGCTTATATGCACTGTTCTGTATAGAATTGCGTAACACCCTTTTTTCTTTCAAAAATTCCCATTTTGATTCTAATGTTTCACATACTTGTTTCTCCACTTTATCCCACACAAATTTTCATTTTAAAACCATTAGAAGCATTAAAATCATGAAATTCCAATCACTGTTCATGTGAGTAAACAGTAACAGAGGAGAATTTCAAAAACTACAATCTTAAAATTTCAATATTTCCAAGGTTCAAAACCTATCCAATCATACACAAAATCATCATATAAATTCAATGGAAGCATTAAATCATTGAAATTTTATTTCCTTCCATCATGAGCAGTGCAAACTAAATTGGTTCAACCATGACAAAGTCAAGAATAGCAACTTGATTCAACCACCAATCACTTAACTAGTTTGTTTAAACTTCAATCATATATCTCTAACTTTAATTTCTTCTTTTCCCTTTCATCTAAGGTTTTTAGACAGAAAAATACCTTATAGAAAACTCAACTTTTCTCCATAAAAACCCTAAGTTAAAGCTCCCAAATTAAAGAAAAATAAGTTAGGATAGATTGCTTACCTTTAATCTCTAGCTTGCTTGAACTTTAGTACCTTGAATCTTCTTTGTCTTGACTTGAGTTTTCATTTTATAAGAGTTTCCCCAAGGGTTCTTGAACTCACGGTTTGGAGGCTTAAATGAGGGGGTATTTATAGAAAAATCTCATGGAAAATCAATTGCCAAGATTATTTTATGTACTATTTGATCTAAAGGCTCATATTTAATCTTAGATTTAATTTTTTCAAAAAGAGAATTATGACATCATCCATGACATCATCAAGGGACACTTCATAGGGCTAGGTGGCACCATTCCATGGGGGACAAGCTTCTGAAAAAATTTTAGTCCAATCCGGTATTGGCTCAGACTGATTTTTCAAAAACCAGACTATTTTATAAATCTAATTTTTCTAAAATTCTATAATATGCTTTCTGACCTTAAATCCAGTATCCGGATTCTTCCTACCATTGACAATCTTGGACTAGGTCAAAACTTAATTACAGATCCCTTGGAAAATGACTGAAATGCCCTTGGTTCATTGTCTTGTCCTATATTAACCCTAAGGGTATAATTGTCATTTTAGACCTCTTTACTTCTTATCAGGGCATATACTGACACTGACTAATCACTCCTGTACTTGTCTAGACATTTTTGGCTTGTCTAAATGACCAAAATGGCCTTCGTCCAACTCTGCCTCAATGACACAATACAATAGCATACCTTCAGTGATATTTTCATAATTTTATATTTTTCTGGTCTTTATTAGCCCTAACCTACATACTTATCTGAAAATATCATTGGGCATATAAGGCCCCATTCTGGGCCCTATGTATAATCCACTACCTTCATGGGTTCAATTCCCAAGAAATTCCCCTGAAATATATTTATCAAGTGTTTTAATCTATTATAAATTCTATAATAAATTTTACAAAACTCCTTTTTGAACTCTGTCAGTTTTAAAAATTCTTATATTAATTATAGGAATTTACTGCCAAATTTTATTTGATTCTGAGGTCCAAAAAATACTCCAATAAGTTTTTCTGACTTTAAGAATTTATATCAATTAATGGGGACCTCAGATCAAAATTATGTGTTGCGTTAAACTTATCAGAATAATTTTATCTATCTACTGATAAAATTTGGGATTAATCTGATTTTGGGCATTTTTTAACATTTTTCGGTTCAACTTTATTATAATTATATTTTTGTCCCTAAACTTTTACTTAATTACATTAGGTCTATAAACTTTTGGTAATTACCACTTTTGGCATAAAACTTTTGTTTACTTTCATTTTTTACCATAAAATTTTTAAACTTTTTATTTTAGTCCCTCACTTCCTTCAAGACTCATCTAACTTTTATTATCTTTCCTAATCATCGCTATAATCCTTTCTAAATCTCTTTCTACTATCAGTATTATACAAATAGAAAAAAATTAGGATATGATATTTATCACTGTTAAAAAAATACTTTAAAAAATTGATCTAAACAATTTTAAAATATTAAATTTATTAAAAAATTAAGGCACTAAATAAATAATAATTAATTTAAGATATTGGGTGAGAGAATATTTCAGATCCACCTTTATCCAATCACAAACATATTGATGTGACGCGTAATTTCTGGTGAAATTACCTTTGGAACCCCCACACGTAGGAACAGGTGTACACATGTAATTTGGTTTCTTGTGCAGCCACAATCATGATTCTTGAGAAGTTTCCATTTCCTACATAGCTGGGTGTTATGATGCGTCCAACTTATGATTGGGAATACAGTTAATTGGAGTCTTATTCATGGATCCATCAATATCCAACATCCATATACTTCACATTTCTTTCAAGTAAATGATTATTTGAAAGACTCGTATTGCCCCAATATATACACATTTTCTTGTGCATACAACAAAAATGGACCAAAGAAAAATTAAAGATCTATCACGTCAATATCATACGATCTTTTCTTCAAAAAGAGATAAATCCTTTATATTAAGTTTAGGGGGGAAAACAATTTTAATCTTTTAACTTTACATAAATATTAAATTTCTATCCTTTAATTTTATAAAATATATTTTTAATTATTTAATTTTAATTTTGTTAAAAAATACTTACATTCAAATTTTAAATGATAATTATAACAAACATTTGTAAATATTTTTATATTAATTTTAATGTTCAAAATAACAATAATTGTTACAAAAATCATGATTTAAGATTAACATTATTAGAGGAGTTATAGGATTAAAAATATACTTTATAAAATTATGAAATCAAATTGAAAACATGTATAAAATTAGAATACCAAAAATATCCTTTGACTCTATTTAACAATTACAAAAGGACTTAATTAAAAACTTGAGCAGTATATTAATTCAATGGCTGTGTAGTGTATTTATAAAAGCAGCCCTATTTGATTAGAGGATATATGTTTTATGTAGAAAGCTATCAACTAAAACTGTAATTTTAAATATTTTTTTATATACATTTTTTATATATACTCCCTCTGATTCAATTTATAAGTTATACTGTATTTTATTTTAATATAAATGTCATTTATATAAGTTACTTTTTGTACAAATATAAATATTTAATTTACTTTCTATATTTTTATCTCCTATAAATTATGTGTCTCTGTTTTTTTTCTATTCATTCTTTTTCATATATTTTCTCATACATTGTCTCTCACTCATCCTCTTCATAAATAAGGTGGCTGTTTTTCAAAAATAAATTGTATTTTATACCTATTTATTGTCTTTAATTACTGTAAAGAAAAATTTATATTACATAATTTAATTATTTATATTTATAAAAAGTACCGGAGGAATATCATAAAAGATTGAATGCTAAATTCTTACACACCACCATTGAAACCCCAAAAAGGACTGCAAAGAGGACCCAAATTTATTATTCATTAGTTGACTAATTTTCTTGTACTATTAAAAATTTGAATGGCCATTGTAATTTTTTTAGTGAAAATATTATTCTTGAAAATAGATTACTCTAATATTTCGGTTATTAATGTTGCTGACAAGTTTAGATTATTTTCATCTATACCTTGGTTATGCATAAAATTTATTTAAAAATATTCATTATTATAATATTTATTTAAAAGGATTAAGGTGCAAAAATATCTAAGCTTTTCCCAACGTGCACTTAACATCATATATTTTTTGGAGGTATAAAAATACTCATAAATTTACAAAATCGGAGAAAAAATTACACCACCGTTGAAATTGAATAGCGTATTATTTTTTATGGTGGAACCTACACTACTGTTATAAAAGCATAAAAAAAAACTCCAACTCAGAAAAAAAACTAAAAAGTGTAAACTTGCAAAAAAAAAACCATGAGCTTTTACCCAAAATGTGCTAAACGCTATATACTTTTCATAGTTGCAACACCCATAAAAATATAAATAAATAAATTATTTTAATTTTGGGAAAAAAAAAACTCTATTAAATTTTACTATAATATTTATAATACTAATAATTTTATGGTTAATATATAAATCTGATCCTCTAAATTTTGAAAAAAATTTATTTTAATATCTGAAGTTTACAAAGTGTATTTCAGTCCGTTAATGTCTCATTAATGAACAATACTGGCTCAATGAATCAAAACGATGATTCTATAATTAAATATTGATAAAATATATTTAAGATTTAATCATTTAATATATTGAAAAATATATTGTTGATGTTAAAGATGGAACGACATCTTCTTTGATTTTTATTTTAATATTTTTTAGTTTTAAATATTTTAATGTGTTCATGTTTAATTTCAGAGTGGAATTTAAGTTCATTGGCTTGGTATTTCTTATTAATGAAACCAATAATATTAATATTAAAATACTACAAATACACTTTATTAATTTAAAGAACTAAACTAAAATTTGATATAAAATTAGAGGACAAGGCGTACATTAACCATAAAATTATTACTATTATATCATGATATAATAAAATTTAATAGAGTTTTTTATTTTTTTTAAAATTAAAATAATTAACTTATTTGAATTTTACACCTTTACAATTTTTAATTTTTTTGAGTTGGATATATTTTAGTTTTTCATAACAATAGTGTGGGTCTTATAACAAAAAATAATGGCGTTAGTCAATTTTAACAGTAGTGTCATTTTTGTTCTAATTTTATAAGTTAAATAGTATTTTTGCACCTACCAAAAATAGTGTTAGGCACGCTTTGACTAAAAGATTATGCATATTTTTGCACATTGACCTTATTTAAAACTAAATCAAGATAATTTAACTTCATTAATAAAAGCTTATTAAACTATAAGGGTGTGGTTACTTCACCTGGTCCTTTAATCAAGTGATAGTGTTTGAATTCTATTCTTAAGTATATAAAGTATCTCATGACTAATTATTTACTCTTAAGTGAAGTTATGTGATAAAAGGATTAATTATATTTTGATCTAAATAAAAAAAGAGTTTATTGAGACAGGGAATCTAGCATCTTTAACCATATATCCAACGTATTTTTCGACATGATGTACAGTTGTTTAAGCTATGAAATTAACCTCTGTTCAAAAAAAATATTTAATAAAATGAAAAAAAGAAAAATGTCACAGCCACGCTTGGGCTGGATGCTGCTTCGTTTTTGTAGTGCAAGGGCACGTCGAGCTCACAAAATCATTTACCAGAAGAAGATATGTCTTAAGATCATGACACGTGGCGAGATCTAAGTTCTTAAGATACGGAGACTCTCTGCTACTGAGTCTCAGCTCTTGCCCTATGTCTGCATACACCCACTGCAGCTCCTCCACGCGCCTATGCAACCACCCCGGAAACCTTCCGAGGTGGGCCACCCCATCGCCTGCCACGTCATCATTTCTGGCTACAAACCCCGGCACTTTCGTGATAACATCATCGGAGTTAACTATTCTTAGAATCTTGGTCCCACTTTGTTCCAACCGCCGCCGGAAGCTTTCGTTCCCCACGCGCGGGCCGCCAAAAGAAACCACCGTCACCATTGGTGCATTCTTGAATGCCGTGGCTATGTCGTACGCGCTTAGAATCGCGAGTGCGGCTCCCAAACTGTGACCAGTAAGCGTCAAGCTTAGTGGCTCATCTCCGTAAGATTGCATAATCTTCTTTACTTCTTCCCTTACCATTTCCCGCAAACTTGGAGTCTTAGGTGTCTTTGATGTGTAAAGACTCAAAAACCCTTTCTCCACCATCGGTTCTCCTTCTTTACCTCCCATATCCTCCGGCAAACTCATCAAGGCGGCGCGTGCATTTTCCAACCACTCCAAGCAAGTGCACGTTCCTCTCAAAGAGATCACGACATCTCGCCTAGCAAGCCTCGCTATCTCCTCCTTGTCCTGACAAACCGCCACATAACCTATCCAACTACACAAATTTAACTTCCATGGCACTTTATCAATCCACTTCGGCAAGCAAATTCCACACGTGGCACGAAGGTTTCTCGTTATCTTATACCCCGACTTTTGAATTCCCGATCGGCTCAGAAGCGACCGTTTTGGGTACCGGCTCATGGCATACGTCGGCGACGACATGTCAAAGTCGAAGGAGCGATATGCCGCATCGACAAACTGGCCGTACCTGAGGATTTCATGGCGTAGGGTATCGTCAAGAGGGTCAAGCATGCCGTCCCAGTTGTTGATCCCTTGGTATTGCCTCCAATTTTGGCCAAGCTTTGGCAAGTCACATTGCGCCGGCGAGTCGTGCTTGAGTCGACTCCATGAAAGCTGAGACTTCTTGAACGGCAAGTTTGTAGTCGCCGCCTTGAATTGGAGGGGATCGGATGATGAGTTATTAGAAAGCATTGAAGTGAAAGGAGGAGTGGAAGCAGAAGGTAGGTGAGAAGCCCGAAGAGGAAGCCTCATAGTAGTGAAAAAAAGAGAGAGGAGGCAAGTGGAAATAACAGATATATCTCTCACTCTCTTTGGTTAGTGAATTATGAACCCATGAACGTTATATGGTTAATAATTAACAGTGCATTTATATATAAATGAAGAAATATGAAGGGAAAATGAAGGACGTGGGCGGTGCACGAGAGAAACTGAAAAACGGCTACGAAGTGGGGAGAGGAAGGAATAGTGACGTAAGTGGAGGTGGGTCCCACAGTTCAGAATGTGAAGATAACGACAAATAGCTTTCAGCCCACAGGATGAACGTGAAAATTTTCGGTCTACTTAAAAAAACAAAGGTACCAAGCCGCGTTAAGTGAATTAATAATAATAATAATAATAATAAGTCAACAAAGAATGTATTATAACGCATGCTACTCATTCCGCGACCGGCTGATATATAAAGTAATATTATATTTTTTTTTCTTTATGTTGAAAATTATATTGTCCCATTAGAGAATATGAATATCTCTAATATACTCTGAAGTATTTAGGACTACTTCTATTACGATTGAAATTTATTTGAAAAATCTAGAATTTTTAAATATATAGTTATTATTCATTTAGTAATTTCAGTTTTTATGATAAACTTTAAAAAAATCATAACTAATTTTAAAAATATAAAATGAAGTGGTTTAAAATATTATATGAAGATAATAAAATAGTCTTTAGGGGAAAAATATATCTCAGACCAAATGCTTAGTCTTGTGATACTAAATTAACATCAATATTTTAGTCCATTTAGTTAAAATTTTTGAAAAATAGTTTATGGTTCTTAATTTTAAAAAATTCATTCTCTTTATACAAACGTCAGAATAAGATGTTCTTAGTACCAAAATAAAGTTTGCCTTGTGAACTAAACACCGGTATACTTACTAATTTACTAATTTTAATTATATTATAAACTGCCTCTTAATGTATTACTGTTCACAAATGTAAATTCTTACAAACATAGATCTTTTTACATACATTCCATAGCCATTTATCTTACATCATATAAGCATAGACTAAACCATCATGTATTCCTCTTCTCTTATACTTGAATTTCCTATTGTTTGGACATAAATAGGAGTGAGATTTCTAGGAAATTTTTTCTAGTAAGCAGAGTTAAACAATGTATGTATTAATATTAATATTTATGTTTGCTTGTAATTGTGTTAGCATATTATAATGTGCATGCTTCCCATATATCATATAAAATACAATTGGCCAAAGCAATCATAGAAATATAGCTTCAACAAATATATAAGTACATTAAATATATACAAATTTAGGATAGTTTTCTACCTTAAGTGCTTAACTTTCCTTTCTCTTTTCTTTATCACTTTTCATTGTCAAACAACTCCTTTCTTCAGCACACAAGTTAAGGCCTAACATCACATAAGTACTTATTCATTATGATCCAATTTATAACAAATATTCAAGAATAACAAAAACTAATTAACCATTTAACTCTTAACTTTATCAATTTGTGGTTAATTGTCTTATCATTTGACTTAATTTGTGTCTTAAATATATCCTATACAATTTTATCTTTTGAATCTATTTATGAGCTTAAAATTAAAAAAATCCAGCCCCTTTATGTAAATAGAACATAACCCTACATCTGTCAGTAAATTTTCTAAAACTTCCTATTTTAATTTCAATGCTTCTAATATTTATTTTTATACTTAATTAAACACAATTTTCTATTTTAAATCTATTGAAAATATCAAAATTATAAAATTTCTACACTGTTCACGCATGTGAACAGTACATAGAATGCTTTCAATTTTTTCCTTTTCAATTTCAATGTTTCTAAAGTTTCAATTCTATCCAATCCTACATAAAATCATCATTTAAATTCAATGTAAGCATTAGATAGATAAAATTCCATTTCCTTGGCTCAATTACATGGTTGGCCAAATGGCATATATATTAGGTAAAGTCAAGAATATCAATTTAATACAATAATCAACCATCCAAACTAGCCTATTCAAGCGCTTTTTACTTAGTTTTAACTCCATTTCCTTTTTCCTTCAATGATATACAGCTTTGGACATCAAATATAACCATGATGAACTTCATTTTTCAAGCTCTAAAACTTAGGTTTTAATCTTCTAAAGTATATATATAACAACTAGGAAGATTACTTACCTTTTGCCTTGTCTATCTTGAATCAAAGTAACTTGATTTTCCTTCTTGCCCTGGTTTAGGTCAATCTTTCAAATTGTAATAGTTTCCCAAGGCATCCAAACTTTATGCCATTTATGAAGAATGGGGGTATTTATAGCTAAAACTTTGGCACTTTAGGTCCATAATAACCCCACTTTTCCTAATTATTACAATGACCTAAACTTTATTCTCATTGGTTAATTCTTTAATTAATTAATCTTAATCACAATTAACTAAATTCTTATATTGTTTTAATATAACCCACCATGTTGTAAAAGCTCTCCTTCCTTCTTTAGCTAGCATGTGTCCAAATGTGGGGTCCATTTGGACACCTAACAATGCCACCTATTGCTTCTTGAATTTCTTTTCTTTTTTTATTTTATCCTTTAAAATCCAACTTAAGCTCCAAGTATTCTTTGGACATATTGGACTTCTTCATGTGATGCCATTTTGACCTCTTCTTGAGCCCAATTACTAATTGACACAAATCCCAAGGAACTTCCCTTTAATTTTCATATACCGATATCCTTAAATTACTCTAATTTTTGAAATAAATTCCTTTAAAGGTTTTGACACTTTTAGAAATTCATTATAATATTACACGAATTTCTTATAAAGCCTCATACTTTTTTGAGATTTAGAAATCCTGATAAAAATTTTATATATTTCTTTTCAATCCTTTATCAGTGTTTTTTTCACCTTAAATTCTAAATAATTCTACAAGACTCCGTTTTGAATTCTGTCAGTTTTATAAATCCTTATAATATTACAAGAATTTATTGTAAAATTTTATCTTATTCTAAGGTCCTAAAGACTCTATAATAATTTTCATACTTTTAAGATTAATATCAATTTTTCTAGACCTAAGATTGAAATTCTGAAAAATATGTCTGACCCAAATTTTATTCTCTACTTACAGATAAAATTTGAGATTGAAATATTTTTAGGCAATTTTGGGCCTTCTCAACTCAACTCACTACTACAAAATATGCTTTCTAAAGCCCTATTTTTAAATCGGTCCTTACATAGACGAGTTAAAAAAATGACTAGTAATATTTTTATAAATAAGATAAAATATTTACATCGAATTTACATGTAATTGGTGTAAAATATATATAACCGGCTTTAAATATACTCTCTATTCTGACTCTTCAGTTTCTTATCTATACTTTCCCGCTTCTTTTCTCTATACCTTCTCAAACTGTTCATTTTGCTTCTTTGGTTCCCAATATTTATACTCATTATGATAGAAGGCCAATTGTATTCTTTGATATTCTTTTCTGAAATCATTCTTATTCCTCAACCATATGTATACCATTCCTATGATCAACACTTTTCGTCTTATGTCTTTATCTCTATTTTATTTTATTTTCTTCTATATGAACCCTCCAATGGATTCTTCCTTATGCATACCTTCTTCTCCTCCACACAAAAGAAATAGAGACAAATTTGAAGACAAACATCCTGACTCTCACCCTGTAGTTTCTTCTCCTCCCCCTTGTTGTCACTTTGATAGAGCGCCTTGAGGAACTCATCATATTCTTCAATAGCCTGGAGGACTCCATGAAAGAACTGACTCAGAAAGTTAATAGACTGAAAGACAGCTTTTCGCTCAGAAGGTTGATGCCATCAATAGAATGACAACTTCTATAATTATGTTAATCCTACCAACTCTGATAAATCCTATACCTCCGAGTCTAATGACAAGTAAAAACTTGCAACATTTATTTACCCCTCCTATTTTATTTTTTTATGTAACGTAAAAAGAGAGAATATATTATGTACTCTGATAGATATTGTTTTGAAAATTTTAAACTTTTGGTGTAAAGTTATTAGGAAAGTTGAATGAATGAAGTTTTTTGTTCTGATAACCTGATATTCTTTTATTTTTTAAAAATAAAAAATCAACAAATTGAAATCAGACATGTCAATGTCAGGTGTAGAATATAAGATCTGATTTAAAAAAGTTATTTCTATACTGATGTTCCATTTCATCTAGTGTAGATTTGTGTAATTTATAATATTTTACACTAGTGTAAAAGTGACCAGTGTATAATATAATATCAAGTTAAAAAAGTTATTTCTATACCTGTGTTCCATTTTATCTGGTGTAGATTTACTTATGAAATACACTTCAATTTAATCTATCATTTTTCACTGGTATGCTCTTTTTGAACTTATTGTCTAGGAACTAAAAATTTATGCACTATAAGCAGTAGCTTTTGCTGTTATTTACTGGATTTATTGCTATCATATACTTATTTCATTTGGTGAGTTCTTCCACTTGTACATGATATATTCTCTCCCATAATTAGCTTCAAGCTAGGTGTTCTTATTTTCTATTTTTCTATTGTTTTAGTTTTTCCATAAATATGGATCATAGTTAGATAAATACTAAACGAACAAGTGTTAAGTATGCTAAAGGGGTGAAGGAATTTTTGGATTTTACTAAATAGTGATAATGATAATGGAATATTTTATTGTCCTTGTGAGTTGTTTGAATGAGAGGAAATAAAGTCCTACAGATATATACACTTATCTATTTGTGAGGGGTTTTACAAGAGTTACACAATATGGATGTGGCATGGTGAAAATGTGAAAAGGTCGAGTGTATCTGAATAGTTAGAATAAATCTTTGATGATGACATAAATACTGATGATCGAGTAGAGGATATGATTCAAGATGTTAGAAAATATGCTTTTATGCGGTCACATGCATATGGTAATATGTACAATGATGGAAAAAACTTCTATGCCCAAGGTACAAAAAATACAACCTATTAAATGTGGTGTTGAGATTGATAAGTGTGAAAACACGGTACGGGTAGAGTGATAGAGGGTTTTTAGAATTGCTTGAGTTATTGCAAGACATGTTTCCAGAAGAAAAATGTGTTACAAAAATGCTACTATGATGGTAAGAAAATAATGTGTCCTTTAGGTATGAATTATAAAAAGATTCATGCATGCTCAAATTATTGCATATTGTACAGGAAAGATTTTAAAGATGAGGAGAAGTGCCCAATATGTAAGACACCAAGGTATAGATTAAACAAGTCTCTTGTAAAGGTGTTATAGTATCTTCCACTTATACCAAGGTTTAAGTAGCTTTTTGCTAATGAAGAAGGTTTCTTCATCCAGCTAATTCTTTACAATAGAAGTTGATGACTTATTTCTCAAGTTTGGTAATGAACCATGAAACCTAAGGCTTAGACTTAGTATAGATAGCATGAATCCTTATGGTAGCCTTAATAGTATACATAGTTCATGGTCCATCCTCTTAGTGATTTATAGCCTACCTCCCTTATTGTGTGTGAGATGCAAGTATGTTATGTTGTCTATGTTGATCTCATGACCAAAATAATTAGTAAATGACATAGACATTTACCTAATATCCTTGATTGAAGATTTAAATAAGCTTTGGGAAGGTGTGGATGTTTTTGATGTGATTAAGAAGAAGGTCTTTAATATGCGGGCCATAGTTTTTTGTACAATTAATGACTTTTTTGCATACAGAAATTTGTCAGGGTATAGTGTTAAGGGTCATAAAGTATATTCAATTTGTGAGGAAGGGACTTGCTATTATCAACTTTGTCATGGAAGAAAAATAGTCTACCTAAGTTATAGAAGATTTTTAAGATAAGGCCACCCATACTATCAATTGAAGAAAACCTTTTTTTTGGCAGCCAAGAATTTGAAAATACTCTAGATCCATTGACTGGAGAACAAGTTTATGAAAAGGTGAAAGACATCAATGTTACTTTCGATAAGACTACCAAGAGAAGTAAGAAAAATATATGGAAAAAGATTTGTCTTCTTTGAGCTTTTGTGTTATCAACATCATGTAAGACACTGTATTAATGTCATGCATGTGGAGAAAAATGTATGTGACAGCATTGTTAGAACACTTCTCAGCATGCATGGTAGTTCCAAAGACGCTTTGAAGGCAAGATTAGATTTTCAAGAAATGATAATACGTGAAGATTTACATCCAAGGCTAGATGGTGAGGGGAATTATTGTGTTGAAGAGATTAATATTTTGTCCAAAGATGAGAGAAGTATTTATGAATGTTTGCAAGTAATCAAAGTTTCCTATGGGTACTCATCTAATCTTAAGAATATTGTGTCGATGAAAGATTTGAAATTAGTAGGCCAAAATTCTCATGATTGTTATGCCTTGATGCAACAATTAATCCTAGTATCTGTTTGAGGAATCCTTCAAAATGATTTGAGACACATTGTAATCCTACTTTACTTCTTCTTCAATGCTATATGTGGCAAAGTCTTTGAGACTAAAAAGTTGGATGAATTGGATTTTTTATATCATAGTACACCTCATCATACCTCTAGTGCAAGATATAAAACTGTGTGGCCCTATATACTTATGATGGAGGTACTAATAGGATGCAATTTGTATATGGTTTCTTTGACATTTTTAAGGGTTTTATGGGAAGTTTACCATTCATTTTAAACCTGTAATTGTGCTTTTGTGTTAATGTGATTGTGCATGGCAATATGCTTATTAAAGGGTTAAAAGATAAATTAACTCCTCCAAACTGTATTTATGTTATTTTTTAGTTAGTTGGACTTTTACTGTGAGTTTTGATTTTGAATTGCAGGTATTTTAGAGGAGAATCAAAGACAAATGTGAGTAGAAAAGAAATCACAAGACAAAGAGGATCAAATGAGGATCCAGTCTTTGTGATCTTTAGTCACAGCCAAAGTGTCCACAGGTCACGACCTTATTTCTTCTAGGGAATTTTTCTGTGTTTACAGGTCGCGACCAAAATATGGATCAGGTTATGACTAAAAGGGATAGTTAGTGACGCTGCGGGTTTTTTATTAGGTCATTTTAGAATTAAAGGAAGGAGGAGCAGTTAGACACATGGGCTAGATTTTTTGCCAGATTTGGCTAAGAAGAAATGCTTACTCTCTCTCAACATTCTCTCTACAAACTTCACACACATCTTTCATTTTTCTTTACCTTTCTACATATTTTTATATTTTTGCACCAATTAATCCACTTCTATCATCTTTCTCTTAACCTTTCCATCACCTTTTTTAGCATTTTTCATGGCATCAATTTTGGGCAGCGATGGCAGCATAGTAGGAGTTATGAGAGGTTAAAAATTTAGTCTCTTGGTGATAGATAGCATATCTTGAGCTTATGGATTGCACTGGGGAGTTTTCTATCTTAATCTGCACCTATTTCATATTTTGACATTTATAAATTTAAGGATTTTATTGTATGAATAGGGATTGAATGTTAATTGATTATTCTCAGATCAGATATTTGTAATTGACATTGGATGATGAGATTGTTGATTTTAATATAAATATTTCAATTTTAATTTTTGGATAGTTAGACTATTATAAATGATTATTGATGTTTAATTCAATTGTTTGAAGTTTATGGTTATCGATTGATGATCATTTGAGGGTATTATCATCATCTGATTTAATTACACACTAAGTGGTTTTCAATAGGGTATTAAGAAGTTTTTAAGATAGCTTTGATCAAAGTAGTTTAAGAATTATTATTACATTGGACACAATCGATTGATTGAGGTTTTACTTAAGATTTAGTGATTTCAAACCTCCCATATCAAACTAAGAGCAAGGATAGCTATGTTTTCATTATCAAGAGTCTTTCTTAACATATTTCTTTCACAATCCAACTCATTTTCATCTTAATCAAAAATACAAAAATATTTATTTTACTGTACCCTTATTTTATAGCATTAATATTATATTAAATCCAAAAACCCATATTTTTGCTTAGATTCCAATAGCTTTGCCTACCAATTTGCTAGATTCCAATAAAAAGGCTCCTTGAGAACAACGATAGGGTTGTACCTTATACTACATTATTGGGTGCAATCATTATTTTTGATGGATCAGACAATGACAATCTGACCAAGTCAATAGTGTTGTTGCCAGGGAGCCAAGTAATTGGTTCCCTAGTAGTTGGTTGCCAATTCCATTTTGTCTACCTGAATTAATTATTTTTGTTTGAGCTTTAGATTTTGTTGTTTTCATTACATAGCATAATTTTTTTTTTCAGAAATAGAAACAAATATATTATTTCCTTTCATTTTGGCATTTGCACATTGCATAGCATTATGTATTTTTTCTAAGTTACTACAAAATTACTCTCTATGACTGTAAGTCATGACCAAAACTTATCTTGGTCACGACCTTATTTCTTTATTGAGATACTTGATTGGTCTCTGTGATATTCAGTCGTAACTTTATTATCATTTGTCACGATCAATTTAAAAGATATGCTCTCTGTGAAATATTGTCATAATAGATAGAATTAATAATCATGACTTCCAATATATTTTCAGAAGTTTTTGCTCTTTGAGTTCGTTAGTTATGACCTGAACATCCTTTAGTTGTGACCAGATTGAATTTTCTGCTATGAAACTTCTGTGTCTAATTTAGATTGCTTGATTGGTTATTCCTAATTAGTTATGTGTTGCATGAATAGAAAAACTCAACCATTAGTTCCTTGTGGCCTTAAAATTGAGAGGAAACTTAAGAAAAATCACTAGTAAAGCTGTAGCTGAAGAAGAAAAATCAAAATAATTTATTTCATCATCTAGTGTCCCTGGATCTAAAATTAGGCTTAATTTAGATATTACATTAGAAATTTCTAATATGACTGAGATTAATCCTAATGGACATAATATACGAGGAGAAAATGAAATACTAATTAATGTAGAAGATAATAGAAGTTTGAGGGAAATAAATCATTCTCATGTGAATTATGATCCTTATGGTTTTTACACTAAAGAGGCTAATTTTGAAATTAAAGCAGCTTTGATTGTAGCCTTACTTAAGTTTCATTATTTTGTTAGAGAATGTCCACATTAACACTTACAAACCATGCATATGATCTGCTCTTCAATGAAACCTCCAATGACTGCATTGGATGACTTCTTAAGGAGGTGTTTCTATTTCACTATGGAAGGGAAGGCTAAGGAGTGGTTATATAATCTGCTAACTCATTTCTCAACTCTTAAATGGGATCAATTGAAGTCAACACCTTTAGAACAATTCTTCCCAGCTTCTAAGATAACTCTGATGAAGAAGGAGATTACAAACATTTTGTAACAGGATGGAGAGTCATTACATGAGTATTAGACAAGATTTATCAACTTGTTGGCTCGATGTCCACATCATAACATGACAAAGGCTGATCTAGTGGATATTTTCTTTGATGGTCTACTTCCTCACAACAAGGTATCCTTGAATGCAGTAGCAAATAGATCTTTGAGAGATAAAACTCAACAAGCGAGGTGGGAGTTATTCTAGAAAATGGCTAATGAAGATCATCAGAGTGAGTATCTAAGAAGAATGCTTACATCATCTTCAGGTAATTTAAAAGAGATTTTGGCAGAAAAAGTAGCTTTATGAAACTAAATGAAAAATATAATGACTTTACTTTAAAGAGAGTTGCATTCTATAAAGCAAGTTCATGTAGTAGAAACCTCACAATTATTAGCTATAAGGTGTGAGTTATGTGATTTAATGATGCATGCTACAAGTACATGTGATAGACTATATGCAGAAGTAGTAGCAATGTATCAAGGTAGAGATAATAAATATCAAAAGAGAGACCCATACTCTAATACATACAATCCTGGTTAGATATACCACCCAAATTTTAGGTGGGGGAGTGGGGAAAATAGGCCAAGCCAATTCCAAGGAGGTGATACTTCTTAAAGTAACTACCAAAGTAATGCTAGGTCTATAGTTCCTGCTCAAGACTAGATGAGACTTCTCAATTATTGAAGAGTATGGCTGACAAATGAATAACATGTATAGTAGAATAACCAATATAGATAACAAGCTCAAAGAGAATGATAGTCAATTCACCTCCATAGCTTCAATTCTTTAAAGTATGTAGAAGGATAATACATATGTACAAGGAAACTTGAGGAGTTAATTTCTAAGAATACTGATATTTCCAGTCATTTAACTCAAGTTTTAAATACAGTGAGTGACATCTAAATAAAGAGTAGTGCCAGTATACCTTCAAATACTATTATTAATCCAAAGGGCTTGAATGCTAAATCACTTAGAAGTGAGAGAAAAGTTCATTTTAAGGAAGATAATGCACCAAGGGAAGATATGAAAGACCTCGGAGCTTAAAATATATCATTATCACATATGAAAAATTGGGAAATCAGAGAGTGAGAAAGAATAACATCTTATGATTATGAAAGTTATCCAAGAGGGGAACTCACAAGAGGAAATACAAGAGAAGTAAGAAGAGGAAGTGATAATGCAAAGTCTAATGTACAAAGGGAAACAAGCAGAGGAGAAGGCGGAGTCAAGCTTGTAAGGAGCCTCTATACCTATTGGTAAGGAGGTAAGCATAAATGATCTCCCTTTTCCTAAAGCTTACTTTACTGTAAAGAGAATGATTGACCTTAAGTTTGCAAAAGATGCTTATACTCTTTTTAGTAAAATCAAAATAAATATTCCTATAGTTGAATTCCTTAAAAGAAACCCTAAGTATGCTAACTTTTTGAAAGAGTTGTGTGCTAATAAGAAAAAGTTTAGACCTTTTGAGAGAATTCAGGTGAGTACTAATGTGTCATCACTTTTAAGGCTGAATTACCAGTTAAGTGCCAAGACCTAGGATCTTATATAATTCAATGCACTATAAGCAAAGTTCATATTAAGGGAGTATTATTAGATATAGGGGCTGCCATTAATGTAATGCCTTGGTCGGTATAAGCCTTAGGTATTAATAATCTTAGAGACACAAGTGTAGTACTCCAATTAGATGATAGATCAATTAGGTATCTAAGGGAATTCTTAAGTATATTCTAGTGCAGGTTAAGGATTTAGTGTTCCCAGCTGATTTCTATGTTCTGGATATGTCTAGTAAGCTAGTGAATGAGAGCACTTTGATCCTAGGTAGACCTTTCCTCTAAACATCCAAGACAATAATTAGTATGAAGCATAGTTCCATTATAATGGAAGTTGGAGAACATGTAGTCACTTTTAATATGAATGAAGCAATGAAATATCTTTTTGACAATTCTGCTTTTAATAGGTTGAATGCTATTGATTATATTATTGAAGAGGCTAGGGATGAGCATAAATTGAGTTTGCATGATGGATATAATTCTCTATTTCATAATTCCTAGAATTCCCATGAAGTATCTCAGGGCATGTTGATTCAAAATCATCTTTAAGTACTTATGATGATTATTTCACATCTTTTTCTTCTGTTGATTCTTTTTCTTGCTCTTGTGAAAGCAATGCATCATGTTTCAATTGCTTAGATGTAAATAGCATGCTTTAGATTCTCAAGATTTCTCATTCTCACCAGATTTTAATTTAATTTCATTATTTTTAAGTGATAATGCTCTTGTCTAGGACTTGTTGAGTGATTTTATAGGGATACAAGACAATGTGGACGTTAGAAATGGAATAAATAAAGAAGGGTCAAGTTTACGTGATGCTAAGTCATGAGTTGATGATCCTTAAGTCCCCACCAGATACTATCTTGCTGACGAAGAGACTCTCTATAAGCAAGAGTCGCGACCTGTGGATGATCAAGTCACGACCAAAAGATCGAGAGACACACTCTATCAAAGTGGGTCACGACGTGAAGTTGAAGACAAGCATGAGAGGTCGTGACTAGGAATGTCATATGCAACTAGTGAACTTTAAAGGGCCAATATGTTCTAACTATACTATTCCTTATTCTCATTTTAAGATTACATCTCATACCTTACGCTTTCTGAATGATTTGATCTTTGATTCTAATGTAGGTATGAAGGATAATATATTCAACTATGTTACATCTGTAGACCAACTTAAGTTTGGTGCAATATCTGAAGAGATTAAAAGCAAGATAGAAGGCCTAAATGATTTCTCTCATCCAGAAATATGCAAAGGGGAGTAATTCTAACTTAACAGATTTCTCTCATCTTATCCCTTCTATTGTTCAACCTCATGAATTAGAGTTAAAAGATTTACCTTCTAACCTTAAGTATTCTTAGATTGAATCAGACTCAAAGTTGTCAGTACTAATTTTCTAATTCTTTAACTGTTAGTGAAGATTATAGGGTGTTAAGAGTACCTAGAAAGCATAGAGAAGCTTTAGGTTGGCAATTAGCTGTTATAAAAGGGATAGATTCCACTATATGCACTCATAAGATTTTGTTTAATAAAGATTCCAAGCCAATTAAACAACCCTAAAGGAGATTAAACCCATTGATCTCTGACGTGTTAGAAAGGAAATCAGTAAATTGCTAAAGGCAGGGATTATATATGCTATATCAGATAGTAAATGGGTATCTCCTATTCATGTAGTGCCTAAGAAGAGTGGAATGACAGTAATGAGGAATGAGAATAATGAAATAATTTCTACTAGAGTGCAAAATTCTAGGGAATTTCTATTGATTATAGGAAGTTGAATGACTTTACTAGGAAAGATCATTTTCCCTTGCCTTTTATTGATCAAATGCTTGAGAGATTAATAGGGAAAATTTATTACTATTTCCTATATGGTTATTCAGGATATTTTCATATTCTAAATGCACCCAAAGATAAAGAGAAAACCACATTCACATGTCCATTTGGTACCTATGCTTATAGGAAGATACTATTTGGCTTATGCAATGCTCCTAAAACATTTTAAAGAGCTATGATGTCCATATTCAGTGAATTCTTGGAAAGCAACATAGAGGTATTCATGGATAATTTTACAGTGTATGGTAGGGATTTTAATGAATGTTTATAAAGTTTAGAGAAAGTCTTAATAAGATGCATTGAGAAAAAGCTTGTGCTGAATTTTGAGAAACGTCATTTTATGGTATATAAGGGCATAGTTCTAGGGCATTTAATATCTAAGAATGGGATTGAGGTAGATAAAGCTAAGATTGAGGCTATTTCTTCTCTTCCTTATCCTAATTCTTTAAAGGAACTGAGGTCATTCCTAGGACATGTTAGATTCTATAGAAGATTCATTAAGGATTTTACAAGATTGTATCTCCACTTACTAAACTTATGCAAAAAGATATAGAGTTTTGTTTTGATGAGACTTGTAAGAGATCATTTGACACTATTAAATCTATGCTTATCACTCCACCCATACTTGCTACACCTAATTGGCATTTAGATTTTGATCTTTCATGTGATGCATTAAATGAAGCTATAAATGCAATGTCAGAATAGAAAGATGGTAAGCTATCTAAAGTTATTTTATATACTTTTAAGATATTAGATAGTTCTCAAAAGAACTACACTACCACTAAAAAGAACTATTTACCATTTTGTTTGTACTTGATAAATTTATATCCTATCTTTTGAATGCTAAAGTGATTATATACACTGACAATGCTGCTATAATGTTCTTGTTTAAAAAGCCACAGTATAAACCAAGGCTTATTCGATGGATGCTTCTGCTTCAAGAGTTTGATATAGAGGTAAGAGATCGAGCTAGAAAGGTGAACCAAGTTGCAGATCATCTAAGCAGATTACCGACAAAGACAAGGGGGTACTTAGTTTTAATTTTGTTTGTTATTCTTTCCCTAATTAGTCTCCTTGTTTGAATGCTATTGTAGAACCTTGGTATGCTCATTTAGTTAATTTCATTGAAACTGGTTTAATTCCATCTTATTTGTCTAAATTTTAGGCCCAAAAGCTCAAGAGTGAATCTAATACTTCATTTGGGACAAACCTTTTATGTGTAAGTTATGCTCTGTTCAAGTATTAAGATGATGTGTTCCTGACCAAGATCACAAATCAGTTTTAGAAGCTTGTCATTCTTGGGTTTGTGGGGGTCATTTTGGTAGGAAAAGGACTGCACGTAGGGTCATTGAATCTAGTTTTTATTGGCCTTCCCTTTTTAAAGATGCATTTGAGTCTTGTAGAGCTTGTGATAGATGCCAAATATTTGGGGGGATTAGTAAATAGCATGAGATACCACAACAACCTATTCTATTTTGTGAGGTTTTTGATGTATGGGGAATAGATTTCATAGGACATTTTCCACCTTCAGCAGGATTTCATTACATTCTTTTGGTTGTAGACTATTTATCTAGGTAGGTAGAGGCTATTCCTATGAGACTAGATGATACTCAAACAGTCTCCAAATTTTTAAGGTCTTACATCTTTAGTAGATTTGGAGTACTTAAAGCATTAATTAATTATCAAGGAACCCATTTTTGTAATAAGTTAATCAATAACTTATTGGCAAAATATGGTGTAACTCATAACATCTCAACCCTATACCACCCTTAAACTAACGGTCTAGCAAAAGTTTCAGATAGGGAGATAAATCATATTCTATAAAGGATTGTTAAGCCATCTAATAAGGATTGGAACTTAAGACTAGATGATACTTTATGGGCGTATATAACAACTTTTAAAACTCCCCTAGGCATGTCTCCATATAGGACAAATTTTGAGAAAGCTTATCATATGGCCGTGGAAATAGTGCATAAGGCATTTTGGGCAGTGAAAGCTTGCAATGAGGACATTTTAGAAGCTAGTTCAGAGAGGTTATTGCAAATCCAAGATTCAAAAGAGATTAGATTGGATACCTATAATAGCTCTAAAATTTATAAACTTAGGACAAAATTAATTCATGATGCTGATATTCTTAGGAAGAGGTGTAAAGAGGGTGATAAAGTGTTAAGGAAACAAGCTAGATTTAAGTTCAAACACGGTAAATTCAAAATTAGCTGGGATAGACCTTTTATAGTTGTTAAAGTCTATGACTTTGGGATGATTGAGTTGAAATAAGAGGCGACAAGCAAAATCTTTTAACCAAATGGCCACCTCTTGAAGCTATATGAGGAATCTACTTTGCCTCCTTGAAGCCAGGTTGTCCCTTTCTTATCTTTTACCTTTTACATGTTTTCTTAATGTAATATAGGTTTGATATGTTAGTTTGAAGATTAGAAAGGGCGATTAAGTAGGATAATGTTTATTTTTAGTTTATTTTTTGTTTTGAATAATAATCCTTTATTGTCTACGTGTTGTTTACTCATTATTGGTTATTTGAGGTATTTACACACTTGATTGCATGCAATAGTTTACCCACTTGTCATATTTACTTTCCTAGTATTGTAATACATGATTTGAATGTGACTGTGTGCTTCATTGCTAAATTTTCATTGAGTTGTGTGTAGTTTGTTATGGGAGAGATTTAGGATGATTTGTATAATCATAAAGAGGTTTGGAGTCCATTAGGGAGTGATATTGTACATTGGTTATGACATTGTATACTGGGTCATGACTAATGTGGTTCTAGGAAGAATGGAGCTCTTTGTGTATTATGGTCATGACGTGAGTAAATTATGGTCGTGACAATATCTCTCTGTGTATTATAGTTGTGACAATACCTCTCTGAGTACTTTAGTCTTGACTTGAAACATTTTTGCTTGTGACTTCATTAAAGTATTCAACATTGTGTTTTCTTCCTTGAACATTTTTATATCTCTCTGGCCTACATACCCCACACATACCTAGCATTGCGCACCATTTTCCTTCTTTTCCTTTCAGTTTTCTTTTCTCCATAATGAACTTTTATCTCTTTATCTTTGTTCAGTTTGATTTGCAATTTCTCCTTCTCTTCTTCCAACGCCAATCTCTTTGTTCTTAAAGAATTTTCGTTCTCTTTACTCTGGTATCAAGTTTTGTGTAGTCATTTATGTGCCTTAGCACCTATCTATTTCTCTTTTGACTAAGATTCAACCCATCCCACTCTTTTCCTATAGAAATCAAAGGTAGTTCTTTGTTCCCTTTTCAGTTTCTTTTTCTTTGTATATAAATTCTATGTTTTGTGTAGTTTTGGCTTTAAGGGACATTTAGAAACCTGGAACTGATATTGTAGCAATGGGTTCTGGGATGAGTTTTGGCAGGTCTGGTAGAGTTTGTGGGACATTGTTGATAAGCTTCGATGATTTGAAAAAATTGTGTTTTGGTCACAACCCTAAAGTCCTTTTGCGCGACTAAAAGTAATAGAAGCACTAGGTCACGACGAAAGAGCCTTTAGGTCACGACTAAACACTTCCAACCTTTATGTTGAATTCATTTTGCATAAAAATCAGCCAATGTACCATAATTGTTTGCTAGAGGGATTTTCTTTTCACAGATTATGGAATGGCTTGTTATTATTTAGTATTATTTCTATGTGTGCTTAGATTATTCAAACACAGAACCCCACTGTGAAGAAAAGATCCCGATCAAGAGCCCCTGCTAAGTTAGACCAGAAAATAGCTGAAGTAATTTTTAACACTAGAGGCATGGTACAAGAAAAAGAATTTCTAGCAATTGAGGAGTTTGACTTTTATAAGTTAGCCTTAGAGCAAAGATTTAAGGAATTGCTAAAAAAGAGATATAAGGTTAATGTTACTTTAGTGAGGCAATTCTACATTACGTCTGCCTTAGAGGAATATTTTGGGATTAAATTTTGAAATATGGAATTTTTCATTGATGATTCTGGCATTAAAGCTTTTTACAAATTGCCCACTCTGTCTAAATATCAGTTTCATTATTTGAAAAATCATTTAGATGAAGTTCCTTGGGATTCAATGTTGGCCATTTTAGGATGGGAAGAAGCAGAATGGACTTTTTGGGGTCAAAAGTGATATTTAGAGAGGAAGGTCATGAACGATGAAGCGAGAATTTGGCTCAATTTTATCACCTATAATGTGACGCCTCAGGCTTATATTTTAGATATTAACGAGGAGAGAGCCATTTTGCTTTATTTGTTAATGACATAGCAACATGTTGATCTTCCTCGCATTATTTACAACTCCATTTACCATTGTTTAAATTATGCAACAACTTTCCTTGTTTTTGCCCATTTTATTACTGATTTATGTAAGAAGCATATGGTCCTTACCCTCAACAATTACTCTTTCCTTGAACCTTCTACCACTAAATATTATAGTGTTTCGTAGGCCAATAAGAAAGCTGGTGAGTTGAGGAGTGTAAAATGAGGGAAGAGGGTAGTTAAGGGGAATTTAGAGGAAGAGCCATTAAGAAGGAGCTACTGAGGGTGACTCTAGCTTACGTGAGCAGATTGCAGTAATATTTGATCAATTGGTTGAAGTCACTTCACAGCTACAGGAGCATAGAGCAATCATTATGAACTAAGAATTTAGAAGAAAACAATTCATTGATCCTTTGGATATTAAGATTGCTCAGTCGCTTAATATAGCCTTGCCTCAAGGGTTTAAAGAGGCATTTTTTAAGAGCAATATTCCTGCCTTTGCTTTCTTTCAAGAGGGGCCAGGTGAATCTTCAAGGGCAATAGTTGCAGATACTGGAGATAATGATGGGGCAGCTACTGAGATGAATGAGCAAGATCGAGCTACTGAGGGTGCTGCAGAGCAAATGAATGCACAATTTGGGAGATAGTTTGCTTTGTATTTTTTCTTTGATTGTATTTGAATGATGTTGTAATTAAGTTAGGTGTTGATAACTGAACTTGTCCTTGTTATTGCTCTTCTTTCATATATGTATGTCTTGATTTTTATTACTTCACTATTATGATTTTGTTTGTATAGTTCTATTGACAGTAAGGACATTGTCTAGTTTGAGTGTGAGGGAGATATTTTTGTTTTTGAGCTAAAAATGCCAAAAAAATTTCATAAATCCATTCTTTCATCACAAAATATTTTTACATTGATCTTAATGTGATGAATTACTGCAAATTGGACCCCCATTTTAAATTGTTTTGTTGTTTGCTAAAGAGGGTTTAGTGTAAACATTATTTTGGGCTTTGAAAATCATTATTTGGTATACTTTGTGGAATTTAGTCATGACATATGTGTTATAGGGTCACGACCTAGGATGGAATTCTGGACTTTATAGGCTCTCTTTGACAAGGAGTCGCGGCCTATATGTAGTGTGGTCGTGACTAAATGTGTAAGTTCAAAGCAAGCATTTACTGTGAAATTTGGTCATGACCTTCACTATTTCTAGTCGATACTAGAGTGCGAAAATATCCATTTACCTTCTCTTTGCCTTGTGTGATACTATATAGAAGGATTCCTTTTGAGCTACTAAGGTGCTGTATAAGTGATTCATTGCCCTAATGTTTCTAACCTTTTTGCATAAATTGTTTTATAGAAACCATGGTCACACTTGAATTTTTGAAAATCTTGGAAATGGACTTGGAAATACTTAAGTTTTTACTATTAAACTTGGGATTATTATATGATTTTGAGTGATTACTTTTGAACTTTTAAATCATCATTTCATAGGGTTTTTAGTTGTGATAAGTGTTGTAATGCCTAGTGAATAATGAACATTGTCTGAGACTTTAGTGTAATAGCAATTTAGATGAAAACCCTAGTTAGAAGGATTCTCGGCCTTAATTCCTATATTGAGTGATTATTCAATTGGTTTATATCCTCTAGAACTTGTCTTGGCTTTGAGTTGAAAATGATAGAGGCATTCATTTTTAAACCTTTGGGCCTAAACACTAGCCATAAATTTTGATCAATTGTTTACCCATTGGACCTTCATTGCTATTCTATTGTTATCTCATTTCTATTTGTGTCTAAATTTCATTATAATCAAGTCAAGTTCATCATTTTACTTGAACCCATATGACCTTCAAGAAGCTTGTGGAAGTACTGGATAAAAAAAAGAAGAAAAAAAAACTTTGCATAGCATTGTCAAGAAGCTATAGCAAAGGAATAAAGAAGAAATAAGTATTCTCTATAATATAAGGATATGGTTTGGGATATTTAGATGAAATTTGACTTGCATCATCTTTAATTAAGATATTCAATTTTCTTCTTTGCTCTTTTCCTCTATATCTCTATCGTTTCACCCTTAAAAGACCTCTTGATTCTTTGCATAAGTGTTGTATAATTGAGGAGATTTAGAACCATTACAAGAATATGGTAAGGTGTCTGCCAATTTGAATGAGGGAAAGAACCTTGATGATGAGAGGATATAGAGAGTTAAACACTTACATCCGTATAGAAAATCTTTTACACTCATACATATAAGGTTGATTTCTTTTGTAGTTAATTACTTTGCATTGCTCATATTATCATTTTGCATTCTCAAAAGATAGTGAATTAATTGTTTTAAGGTTTCACTGTGGATTATGTTGTTATCTCATATTTAATAGTGTTTGCTTAGGTGTAATTCAATCGTTGTCCAGGAGTACAAAGGTTTAAGTATAGGGGAATTGATAGGATACAATTTGTATATGGTTTCTTTGACATTTTAAGGGTTTTATGGGAAGTTTACCATTCTTTTTAAGCCTATAATTGTGTTTTTGTGTTAATACATGATTGGGTATGGCAATATGCTGATTAAAGGGTTAAATGGTACCTTAACTTATCCAAACTACATTTATGTTTTTTTTCAATTAGTTGGACTTTTATTGTGAGTTTTGTTTTGAATTGCAGGTATTTTGGAGGAGAATCAAGGACTAATGTGAGCAGAAAATAAATCACAAGACAAAGAGGATCAAATGAGGAAGCTAGTTTCAATGATCTTTAGTCGCGACCAAAGTATCATAGGTCGTGACCTTATTTCTTTTAGGGAGTTTTTCTGTGTTTACAAGTCGTGAACAAAATATGGATCAGGTTGTGACTAAAATGGACAGTCAGTGAAGCTGCACATTTTTTGTTTGGTCATTCTGGAATTAAAGGAAAGAGAAGCAGTCAGATGCAGGGGACTGGATTTTTTTCAATATTTGGCTAAGAAACATTCTCCCTATAACCTTCACACTAATCTTTCATTTTTCTTCACCTTCATACATATTTTCACATTTTTTCACAAATAATTAATCCACTTTTACCATCTTTCTCTTAACCTTTCCATCACCTTTTTTTGCATTTTTCATAGCATCAATTATGGGCAGTGATAGCAGCACAGTAGGAGTTATGAGAGGCCAGAACTTTAGTATCTTGGTGATAGATAGCATATCTTGATCTCATGGACTGCTCTGGGGAGTTTTCTATCTTAATCTGCACCTATTTCATATTTTAACATTTCTAGATTTAGGGATTTCATTGTATGAATAGGGATTGAATATTAATTGATTATTCTCATATTAGATATTTGTAATTGACATTGGATGATGAGATTGTTGATTTTAATATAAATATTTTAGTTTTGATTTCTGAATAGTTGGACTATTGTCAATTATTATTGATGTTTAATTCAATTGTAGTCTATGGTTATTGATTGATGATCATTTGAGGGCATTATCATCATCTGATTTAATTATACACTAAGTGATTTTCAACAGGGTATTAAGAAGTTTTTAAGCTAGTTTTGATCAAAGAAGTTTAAGAATTTCTATTACACTAGACTCGATCAATTGATTGAAGTTTTATGTAAGACTTAGTGATTTCAAACCTCCCATATCAAATTAAGAGCAAGGATAGTTATGTTTTTATTATCAAGAGTCTTTCTTAACATATTTCTTTCATAATCCAACTCATTTTCATCTTAATAAAAAATATAAAAATATTTACTTTACTGTACCGTTATTTTATAGCATCAATATTCGATCAAATCCAAAACCCACATTTTTACTCAGATTTCCAATGGCTTTGCCAACCAATTTACTAGGATTATAATAAAAAGGCTCCTTGAGAAGAATGATAGGGTTATATCTTATACTATATTATTAGGTGCAATTATTATTTTTGATGGATTTGATGAGACAATCTGACCAAGTCAGTTACCCATTTAAAAGATACGTGAAAGTCCTTAAAGGGTATATGAAGAATCCAAATTGGCCTGAGGCATCTATTATTCAAAAATATGGTTTTGAAGAAGCTATGGATTTTTATCAATATTACCTATCTAAAGTAAGACTTACCGGTCTCACTAAAGCCCATGCCAAATAGGGGTTCAACGCATAATGTCAGTGAAAAGTGTTTATTGTAATGAATTGCAGCAAATACACTTACACATCTTGAATAACATTGATAAAGTTTAAGACTATATTTTCGTTCACAAAGAACTTGTTCGAAAACAAAATAATATAATAATAGAGCAAAAGTTGATTCGAGAACACAACAAATCTTTTGCACATTGGTTCAAACAAAAGGTTCAAAATGATGATTGTGTATCTGATTCAGTTAGATGGTTGGCATATGGTCTTGAATTTAATGTGATATGTTGGAATTCATTTGATATCAATGGGTATTCTTTTTATATGAAGTCCCTAGATGATAAAAGTAGCGTGCAGAATATTGGTGTTGTGTTAGTGACTAAACTGTAGTTAAAATTCAATTTTACGGTGATTTTAATATAAAACCACTATAACAGTTCCTGCGAAATTTCAAAAACTCCTGTGAGGAGTACACTTTCATTTTTACTTTTTTCACATCCTTGTGTGTTCTGTTACTCCGCTAAACCATGACAAAACTTGAACAAATGTCATTTCCCAGAGTTTTTCTCATATTTTTGTTGCATATGTATGTCGATAACGTCGTTCTCCATAATCTCCATTATCGTTCTATGTCGTTATTAGTGTAAATCACATTTTAACTTTGTTATTTGCTTCTTTTTCTTGATTTTTCAGTTGTTTGTTGTTTATAAGATATAATACATCTTTTGGGCTATCATCCTTGTATTAAACACATGATTTTTATAGTTTTAGTTTGTCATATTAGTTCCTATTTGTTTATGGCTGCTCTTTTAATTTTTTTTGAATCCGTGTGTATTTTTGTTAATTAGTCTATTGTTTAATTTGTTTATTATAAACTATAATATATATTTTGGCTATCTTACCTTACTAAAGATTTCATTTTTATAGTTTTAGTTTGTTAATTGGCTTATAAAAAATATTGGTTCCTATTTATTTCCTACTTGATGAATTTAGTTATCATTTGAAATTGTTTACACTTAAGGGAATAATGGATCATAGTTGGATGAAAGCTAAGGGAACTATTAAGGAATATGAAGATGGGGTAAAAAGCTTTTTTTGAAAGGAATGCTATGAAGAAAAGGGATGGGTTATTCTTCTGTCCTTGTATCAACTCTTTAAACTGTAACAAATTGTCTATTCCTAATATAAGAGAGCATCTTATAAGTGATGAAATAAATTTAAGATATACAAATTGGATTTGGCACGATGAGATTAGGAGGACTCATTTGGGTGAGAAAGTTATGAACTATAACTTTGGGGATAGAATTCTACATATTTTTGTGATATTGGAGTCAAATAATTTCCACAGTTCTCTCCTATATGTGAAAGTTTGCTAAGTGATGCCAAGATGCCTTTGTAATTGGGAGTAAAGATGAGTAAATAAAGTTAAAATTTGTGTTGTGATTGATGAATTTGAAATCGAGAAATTGTTGGATCGATTCTAGTTTGACATAATTGTTCCAGTTGTTGAGTAATACCCTTCCTGTAGGAAATACACTACCAAAATCAATGTATGAGGCAAATAAAATATTATGTCTAATGGGTTTATCATATAAGAAGATACATGAGTGCCCTAAAAACTGCATATTGCACATAAATGAGTCTAAAGGGTTAAATAAGTGCCCTAAATGTGGCACTTTAAGATAGAAAGTGAAGAAAGACTGTGATGAGATTACCAAAGACTCTCCTTCAAATATATCATGGTATCTTCCAATAACACCATGGTTTAAAGTGTTTGTTTGCTAACGCCACCAATGCGAATAACTTGAGATAGCATTTTAATGGGAAAATAAATGATGGACAATTTTGTGACCCAGCTGATTCTCCTCAATGGAAGACAATAGATTAGAAATCTCTTGAATTTGTTTTTGGCCAGTTCTCCTTGTGGTTTACAACTTGTGGATTTATTTCAATATATTTTCAAAGAGTTGGATACCTAGATGAGTCATTCATCTTAGCAAGTCAATCAATTCAAGTGTTTTATGTCACCAATCTAGCAAACAAAGATCTTTCCATAGTGCTCCAAGGTAAAAGGCAAGCGATTAGTGATGACAGTGACTTAGGGTTTAACCTTGACAAAACCTCACATTTCATAACTGCTATAACAACAGAGTTTGATTTGGAAGATGTGAATATGGTGTATTTCGAATGGACATTTATTACAAAAGAATAAACTAATTTTCTACTAGTTTGTATATACCCATTTGATTACTTAATCTATTGCATGATTAATATTCTTGGTTTTACATTTACTTATTGTTTTGTAAACATGATAAAGTATATTTTTTGTTAAGTATTTGTTCAATATTTTAACTTGTTTAGGATTCATCATTCAACCATTTCCTCTTGTATAAATGATGTACAAATATATAGGTTAATTGAAAGTTTACCAATTTGGATGATTATATGACCATTTAGATTTTGAGATTTCTGACTATATACTTTGATGCTTGCAATTAATTCGTCTTTCTTAATTATATTAAATGCAAGATGACATAAAATGAAAATCTTTCAAGAAAAAAGCTTTCCACACTAGTTTTACAAAAAACCGAAGTGTAAAGTTTAAAAAATAAAAAAATGACATTTATTGCCATAGGAAATTGCGGTTGAAAATGTAACCATCTTTAATGTATTAACCTCTAACATCAGTTTTAGTATTAAACTGCTATTAAAAGTTTACCTTTAATGACAATTTTAAAATTGCCATTAAATGGTAGATGTACAACGGCAGTAGAATTCTCGCCGCTTGTAAAACTGTTATTAAATGTCACTTATTAAAAGCCTTTTTTTCTAGTAGTGTAATCTTATGTTTGAAAGAGAAGAAAATTATAGAGTAAAGAATACTCCCTCCCAATATCCTTTTTTTCTTATTTTCTTCCCATCTTTCCACACATCCAAATATAGGGCAAGGGTTAAGAAGATACTTGGTGTCATTGGGTGAAAAGACCCCCAACATAATTAACTTTTATTTTGGCCAAAAACTAATTAACAACCATAAATCAGCTTAGTTAGGAGTTTTTCTATTAAATTTTTTAGGCAACAATTATATATTAAATGATGTGTAACAAATATAATTTGAGTAAACAAGTCTCTTAGAAACTAAATATTTTCCAATTCCCCATTAAACGCAACGTAACCCTTGTGGATGGACATTTTCCCTCCTCATTGAACACACACAGTAATCACGATGCTTGGAAATTTGGACATTTTCCAAGTCTCTTATAATTTATGATCCATACTAGCTTAGCCATGACTTTGGTAACATTGCCTCCTTTTTCTTCTCATTTGATTTTACCTTCATTTTGAAAGGAAAGTTTAGTATATACACTCAAGTTCATCTATGTTGTTGTGAAATAATCATTCTGATATTGGTTTTCAACATTCATGATTAGGATATTAATTGCTTGCTATTAAATTTTGTTAACTTATCACTATTGATAGATTATCTATGAGTTTATTGTTGGTATTTCTTGCTCATTGTAATTTAGATCCTTCTTGGCTAAGAATATTTTTGATAAATAAACTTTGCCCCAGTTTCCAAATCTTGATAATCAAAGATTGAACAACCATCTTATTGAGATTTGAGAGTATCTTTAGCAGCAATTTTATTTTTGGATATGTAATTAATTCTTGATTTGTTATTTGCACTATCACATATTTAGGAGTCATCTTAATTGACTTGCTTTCTTTGATTTAAAAAGCAACTAACAATTTGTACCTCTTGACTTCCTGAGGCCATAACTCTTTTAGTGATATGATTCCACTAGCATAGCTAAAAAACAATTGTTCTTTGTCATTTAAGAGCTAAGAAGAATTAATCATTTGCAAAATTTTGCTTTTTATCTATTAAAATAATAAATCTCACAAAGAATTGTACCTTTAAAATTCATTATCTGAAATTGTAAGACATGAAACACGTCTTTTGAATTAAAATCATGCACTAATTGTAAGGAATTGGAAGACATGCAGCGGAAATTAACTTAAAAAATTTTCCATTCCTTGCCAGGATCTATCGTATGTGTTTAAGTCAAGTGGGAAAAAGCATTACCCTCAGTGTTCTTTAGTGATTTCCACAGCTTCTGGTCATGATGTTCACAGCTTCTCTCCACGGCTCGTGCTCTCTTTTTGATCGCAAGAAGTCGATGACTCAGGTCGGTTTTCTCTACTGGTATCCACACGAACATCATTCCAACCACGAACGACGTGCTAGCGTCTCCTGTCCCTCCAGAGCTTTCTCAAGAATTCGTCATCTCCATCTCTATTTCGACAGTTTCTTATCTGCAAACCTTTTACAAATTCCCCTTCGGCCTTTCTGTGTTCTTTATCTTATAAAACGTAGCTCCTAAAATCAGATATATAGGATGCCATGCATTTTCCTCTACCGAATTGAATTTTGGAGTTAATCTTACATTAATTCCGAAATTAATACAATATCATATATATTGGATAATTTGATAAGAAACTAATTAAATAAATAATATTTATATTAAATCCGTTCCACAGATTTAATTCACCTATTTATTAAACTTAAAATAAAGATAAGACATAACTATATTTGATTTATTCTCATAAATTAAATTTGAGATATTATATCAATTTGAATTTCAAATTCAAACATGATAGAGATTTAATTTATCCTTATAAATTAAATCTTATAAATATCTCTTATATGAGATATCATATCAATTTAAATTTCAAATTCAAACGTGATAGAGATTAATAAATTAAATCTTATAAATATCTCTTATATGAGATATTCTATCAATTTGAATTTTAAATTCAAACGTGATAGAGATTTAATTTATCCTTATAAATTAAATCTTATAAATATCTCTTATATGAGATATCCTATCAATTTAAATTTCAAATTCAAACGTGATAAAGATTTAATTTATCCTTATAAATTAAATCTCATATATCTCTTATATATAATGTATATATACGAATTTATATATATATGAATATAAATATAAATAAATATATACATCAATCATGGATCATTCATTGAATCTGGACAAGTCTTATATCAATGAATTTGGACATCATAGCTCGTATTGGGCTATTTTGTGACCCTGTAGGCCCATATGAAGTTGGCAGTGGGCTATTTGCTATACTGGCCCACAAGTCACAAGCAGTCTCTAGCAAGACATAACGACTACCCAAATCATATGAGGATCGTTAAACGATGTAACCTTTTATACAACCATATCATGTCCCTTCTGTCACACGATATTTTGGTCATGGATGAGGCATGGATAATGTCATCCTCCTATTCCTGACCATTACTTTCTCGATCCCTGAGTAGTCTGACTATAGAAATAGAACTACCTTTCCATTACAGTATGGCCATACATTTCTGAGACTCACTCATCGAGGGGCCCAGTAATATCTCTCTACGAATGTGATAGATAAATTCCATCTTGACTACTCACATTCCTCCGCACGAAAAACCACTAAGCCCGAACATAGTCTTTATGATCACTTGGTCAAAAGTGACTTTTGACTAGGTCAAAGCTGAGCGTTTGTCATGTAGGAATCCATGATGATCTCAGGTCAAAGGGCATAGTGACATGGTTTGTATATGAGAGAAGCTTATGACGTAACCCATGCAGCTCTCTCATAGCGGGTCAGTCTAACACCTTGTACTCTTACATGTGCCTATGACTTTGATTTATATCTCTATACATCTTTAAAGTCATACTGGTCTTATTTCATCTCTGCTCCCGCATAGATGACCGACCAGGGACATTTAGGATAAGATCATGAATTATCTAAGGATGGTCATCACAGTAAACATGCAAATAATATGATAACACAATAAATTCATAAATCAATAATATTTATAAGACAATGATTGGCCCCTAGGGCACGATTTCCAACACTAATTGTTCCAATCTTTGTTCCAAAAGCAAGATACAGGCCGTTCATTGCCAATATTTATAGAGCAGGATATGCATAACCTTGCAACGACTGGAGGATATATTGTCATATTTAATAGAACTAGAGATGAGAAGAAGACTAGCTATGCCAACACAGTTGCCCCTAGGAAATTTGAACCTATGTACATGCATACGAGTTATTTAATGTTTGGTGTTTGGATTTTAGTTTGATGTTTAAAATGGTAAGATGCCTCTGAGATTTATTTTATTTCTAAAATCTAAATGCATAGTATGTGGTTTTCCTATGGTTAGATCCTTATAGTGCATAAAGTATGATCAAAAAGATCGTGTAAGTTCTCTTCATAGCAAATTTGTTGTATAGGTAATGCTCTTGTAAATCCAGTGATGGAGTGAAGAATGGTATGGTCTATTTTTTTCATTTATTTTTTCCTTTGTGACTAATTTTTCATCTTCTTTGTGCTTGTGAATGATGTTATATTCCAATTTTAATAATACAAGGAAACAGTACATATCACCAAGTGATAAAATAGACTTTTATTGACCAACAATTGTATTCATGTAATATTGATTATTGTACTTGTACTCTTGTAATCACTATTGTTAAGTTTGTTTAGAATTATCTTGTTGGTTGATTACATATTTTTCATATTGTGGATTGAGTTAGTTTTCAATTTCAAACTGATTAATTTTATGAAAAGCTTGTTTAAAGTTTTTAAAATGCAATCAACAAAAAGACCTGTTAGAGGCTTATTATGAAGACCTGTTAATATAATTAAAAAACTAGGCTTTCTTAACAGGGTTTAGTCTAGGCTAGGTATTTTTATTGGCTAGGCATAGTCTAAAAAATAACATATAATAAGCTATAGGCCAAGCTTAGGCCAAATTGTCACTTAACAGGCCTAGCCTGTTAAGGCAAAAGATTGGTCTAGGCTGGCCTATTTCCATGCCTAGTGGTAGAACTATTGGAAGTTGAAGCTCATTTATTTTAGCTGGGATATTCTTCATGACATATCTATTGTATCATTAGACTCAAGCTGTGTGAAAAGAGAACAATAAACTCCTTCAATATTTCCAGTCATGACCTGTTCATCTTGAGGTTTCGACGAACCTATATAGAGGCCCTCTTCCTGAAAAGTCTACTCATTAGTTACAACTATAAAGTCATTTAGTTGTGATATAGATGTAGAATCTCAAATTTTTCCTATATGTATAAGACTAATAAAGGAAAGAGGCTATGAAGGGATTGGGATTGTAATAAAAAAAATATAATAATTAAATAATTTTTAAGCTAAAGAAAGATAGAAGGTATAAAGTTGTAAAGTAAAAGGGGCTAAATTGCAGTTAATGAAAGTTTTTGAAGGATATAATGGTTATTTTGAAAAAGAAAGGGACTAAAGTGAAAACTCTAAAGGTTCCATGGTGCAAAATGAAAGAAGACATAAGTTTTGACCCATTAAGTGTAATTATGAAAAGTTGAGGGATTAAAGTTTAATTTTCAAAATTTTAGAGGCAAAATAGTAATTATGAGAAAGTTGAGCTGAATAAGGGCCAAAACTATCTAGGAGTATTTTAGTCCCAAATTTTACTAGTAAATAGAAAATATTATTTTGATCAGTTTAATGTAACACATAATTTTGATTTAAGGTCATCATAAATTGATATGAATTTTTGAAGATTGTAAAATTAGTATAGTACCTTCTAGATCTCATAATCAGATGAAATTTTATAGTAAATTCTTATAATTAATATGAGAATTTATGAAACTAACATAACTCAAAAAAAATTCTATAGAATTTATAGTGGATTAAAATACCTGATAAATATTTTTTAGGAGAATTTATTAGGAGTTGAGCCCATGAAGGTAGGGACCAAAATAGAAGGCCCAATATGGTGCCTCATAGGTCTAATAATAATTTTAGATAGGTATGTGGGCCAGTGTTAATAAAGACCCTGAAAAATATAAAATTATGAAAATATTACTGTGTATGCCATTATGCTGTAGAATTAACAAGAGATGAATGGAGATCAATGTAGTCATTTGACTAAGGTTAGACGATCAAGAAGGGTTATCTAAATAGTTGACCATGATAAGAGAATACTCTGGTGATATGTGAAAAGACGATAATACCTAGAGATATTAAGGTAAATAAAGAAGAACGAAGGGGTATTTTGGTAATTTGTTAATGGATAAGTAATTAGGATTAGAGACAAACCAAGAATGTTAATGGTAGGAAGAAATTGGATACTAGATTTAAGATAAAAAACAAATTATGGAATCACAAAAACATTAGATTTAGAAAACAATATGTGTTTTAGAGATTGGACTGAGCTAGTACCGGATTAGATTATAATTTTTTTAGATGCTTCTTCCCCTTGGAATTTCACCACATATGGATATTAGGTGTCACTTGATGATGTCATATTTTTTGGAGGTTGGACTGAGCCAATACTGAATTGGATTGAAATTTTTCCATATGCTTCTTCCCTTCAGAATTTTACCACATGTGGATATTAGGTGTCCCTTGATGATGTCATGGATGATGTCACCTTTTGGCTTCTAGGGCAAGTTTAATCTAAGAGCAAATATGAGCCATTAGATCAAAAAGTGCATAAATTAATCTTAGCCATTCATTTCCATACCTTCAAGTATATAAATACCTCCCTTTTCATTCACATTTGCATCAAGTTAGGAACCCTTATGGAGGTGCTACCCAAGTAAAAATCCAACCCTAGACAAAGAAGAATCCAAGGTCTAAAGTTCAAGCTAGTTAGGAATTAAGATAAGTAATCTATCCTAGCTTATTTTCCTTTAATTTAGGGGCTTGAAGTTATGGTTTTAATGGAAGAAAAGTGAGATATTCCCTATACGGTACTGCTATCCATAACTGTACAATATTTGGGAAAGAAGAAATTGAAGTTGTAGACATGAAATTAAGACTAAGACAAACTTAGATTGATAGTTATTGCTTTAATTAATTGTGCAGTTTCCATTTTTACATATCGTGAGACTTTTCAGTCTGTAATGGAATAGTACCAAGGAAGTCAATTTTGATGATTTTGGTTCTTCCAATGAGTCCATAAGGCAAAACTGTAAAGGATTAAGCTAAGGGACAAGAGTTGAAAGTATTAAAATCAAAAGTGAGATTTTTGAAAAAGAACCCGTACTGCCATAGTTCTGTTATGACCAGTGCACCAAGAAGAAGTTAGAATTTGTTAATTCTGACTTCATATTTGTATTCCTTGGGAAAAATTGTGTGGGAAAAATGGTCAAGACATAATTTAATTCAAAGGGTAAAGCAATTAACAAACATTAAAGAAAGATAAAGTTATTGGTTTAGAAAGTTAAGACCAAGTTGGAAATAGACTATGGTAAGTAATGTAACATCCTTACTTTTATACATCTTATGGACCATTCAGTAGTATTTAGAACCACTTACAAGACCTTGGAATTCCATTAGCCAAATCTGGAATTTTACTCTTTCTTGGGTTACTGTTCATATAGTATTCCAGATTAAGCAATGAACTTCAACAAATCATAATTAATTCTAGAAAACTCAAAATGAAGTGGTTCAAAAAGCTACATGAAGATAACATCTTGAAATTTAAGTGAAAAATAATTACTAGACCAAATGATTAGCCAATTGATACAATTTATTCGTTGAAGTTTACTGTTCATTTGGTCAAAAACTCTGGAAACAGTTTCTGGTCCCTTATTTTGGAGATTCATTTCTCTTGATATACACATCCAAATGAAATGTTCTACGTATGAACTTAAATCTCTGGATGTGTACTAAATGCTCATAAAATTTCTTGAAATAATTCCTTCATTTACTAGGTCAGACTGAAGCCACAACAAAACTGCTTCAGGACCTAGTTTTTTACCATTTTAGTTTCCTTTCTTTCACTTTCCATAATTGTTCCAGCATACATAAATCATCTCTTTTGCTTTTTCTGAATTTATATACATCATGGGGTTATACAATAATTGTTTCATACAATCTCATTACATAAATAGATACTTTACATGGCTTTGACATACATGGAAAGTGCATAGCATATGCTAACATCTTGAATACTTCAGTTTTCTTCTTCCATGATTTAACTCTTCTCCATGCATACATTATCCATCATGCTTGACCTAAATTGGTTGGTTATGGGAGAGTGAGATTCTAGGGAATCTCAGTAGCAAACATTACCACTTAAATATGCAAGATGGATGCTAATGCATGATATGTAATTTCATTAACTTTATTTGATTAGTGACATGCCATCATGCTATAGACTTTTACATAAAGTGCATGGCGATGGAAACATGTTATTCACAATACATTCAACATCATTTATCATGTCACAACATCATTCAAATAACATATACATGTCAACACATAAGCATACCACATCAATCATATAAAGAGGTAAGTTCACTGCCTTGCACTTAAGCTTCTCTCTTGACCTTTAGCCCTTGCTCCCTAGCTTTCCAACCATGAAGCCTTTATGTCCATCACTTCCCAACATCTTCTTGGATGTTTCATGGCCCTAAACACATTCATATTCATCACATAACTCATTAGGACTCATGAACTCCAACCATGTTCAAGACTAACTTTGTTACACTCTTTATTGTCATAACTTTCTCCAATTTTCACTAATCCACTTGGTTCTTGAACCAATTGATGTCTTGACTTTACCCTACACAATTTCATCTTTTGAATCTATTTATGAGCTTAGAATCATGAAATTCTAGCTCCTTCATGGCCTGCTGTACAGAACTGAACATAAGCATACAATTCTTTCAAAAATTCTCATTTTGATTCTAATGTTTCCCATACTTGTTTCTCCACTTTACCCCACACAACTTTTCATTTTAAAACCATTGGAACCATCAAAATCATGAAATTCCAATCACTGTTCATGCGAGTGAACAGTACCGTACAGAAATCTCAAAGACTACAACCTTGAGATTTTAATGTTTCCAAGGTTCAAAACCTTTCCAATCCTATACAAAATCATCATACAAACTCAATGGAAGCATTAAATAATTGAAATTCAATTTCCTTCCCTCATGAACAGTGCATACCAAACAGGTCATACCATGGCAAAGTCAAGAATATCAATTTGATTCAACAACCAACCACTTAACTAGCTTGTTTAAGCTCCAATCATATGGTTCTAACTTTAATTTCTTCTTTCCCCTTTCCTTTAAGGTCTTTGGGCATCACCTCCCCTTAGAGAAAACTCAACTTTTCTCCCATTAAAACCCTAAGTTCAAGCTCCCAAATCAAAGGAAAATAAGCTAGGAGAGATTGCTTACCTTTAATCTCTAGATTGCTTGAACTTTGGAACCTTAAATCTTCTTTGTCTTGGCTTGAGTTTTCATTTTGCAAGAGTTTCCCCAAGGGCCCATGAGCTTACGGTTTGGTTTCAGAATGGAGGGGTATTTATAGCCAAAATCCAAGAAAAATCAATGGCCAAGATTGATTTAGTTACTATTTGATCTAAAGGCTCACATTTAATCTTGGATTTTTTTTTCATAAAAGAATAATTATGACATCATGTGGGACAGCTCAAGGGACACCTCAAGGGGTTATTTGGCGTGCTCACCATGCCAGGAAGCTTCTAGAAAAATTCCAGTCCAATCCGGTACCGATAGGAGCAGTTTCACAATAACCAGACTGTTTTCTGTTTTGAATTTTTCTATAATATACCAGGATATGTATTCTGTTCTGGAAATCAATATCTAGGCTTCTCATACCCTTGACATGGTTATACTGAGTATTTATTTGCCATCCATTCCTTGAAAAATGACCAAAATACCCTTGGTGTCCTTTCTTATATTATATTGACCCTAAGGGCATAATCGTCATTTTACCCCTCTTTATACTACCTCAGTGTGTATCTGGTCTCAACTAATCATATTTATACCATGTGAAATGTTTTTATCCTATCCCAGGTGACCAAAATGCCCTTCATCCATCTCTGGTATAATCTGGGCATCCAGGGGCATTTTTATAATTTCGCACTTTTTCTGGACACTAGCCCCTTCTACTGATGGACTGGTACCCTGGGTTTTGGGCCCTTCTTAACATCATCATGGGCCTATATGTGAGGTCATATAGTCTCATTTCATCTAGGCTCATATACCGATAAGTTTCATTATCGGATCAAGGGTGTTATCAAACTCCCATCAAAATTCATTAATATGTAAATAACTTTTTATATAGAACTTCTTCCAGAGTTCTGTCAGATTCATAACATCTGACACTGTAGGGCACACTTTCTTGTAATTCCCCCATATATATCTGATGTCCATAGAATCTGATAAAAATTCAGATAACTTTTAGACTATCAGATAATTTTCTGTTGTCTAGAGCCCTAATAAAATTTCTGTATCATGCCAGATTACCCAGCATGACTTCCTCTATTTACTGATAGAATTTGGGACTGAAATACTTACAGGTAGTTCTAAGCCTTTTCTGGCTGAACTTTTCCATAATTATATTTATGTCCCTGACTTTTTGCTTAATTATATTTATGTCCTTAAACTTTTAGAAATTACCACTTTTGGCCCAATATTTATTTCTACTTTAACTTTTGGCCTTTAACCTTTTTCAATTTGCGTTTAGGTCCTTCTCTTTCTTTAAGACTTATTTAACCTTTATTATCTCGTCTGATCTTCGTCATAATCCTTTCTAAGCCTCTTTCTAGTATCAGTACTATATAGATAGGGAAAATTTAGGATATGACAATGTTATTATGTTATGTTAGGCTACAATAGTTGTGATAAAGAGGATCACAAAGAAAAGACAATGATGGAAGGAAAAGAGTAAGTAAAGCAAGGAATAGAGGTAGTGAACTTACCTACTTGTATGCTTATATTGCTTGGATGTTTTATATGTTGGTTGCTTACTTTGATGATGTGAATGATGTATGATTAAGTGATGCTCTATTTCTTTTCATGCTATGGCCATATTTTATAATTAAGATACATAGAAGCATGTAATATATTATAATGCAAGCATGATCATTAAGTGGACATATAGTAACATCAAGCATGTAGTTGCATGCATTGTATGGTTTCTGTTTGCTACTGAGATTTCCCCTAAAATCTCACCCCTCCATGTCACCCCAACACCTATAGGTGCTTCAAAGATGGAAGAAGATGAAGATATAAGAAGAGGAGTTAGGGAATAGATAGAATGATTGAGTGTAATTTATGTTACGACTTATGTGATGAATACATGTAATTTATACATGAACAGTAGTACAATTATAGCTATTTATAAAAATAGCAAATGATTGAATAAATATGCAAAATTTTATAGGCATTTAGATAACGTGTCGAGCTTTATTTTGACACCAAGAATGCCATATTTTGTAGTCTATATAAAGAGATTTTTTTTTTTTAAATTTGGGACCATAAACTGTTTTCCAGAATTTTGACCAAATGAATAGTAAACTTTGACATCATAGTTGACTTAGTTAACTGGTCAATTGGTTAAACGAATTATTTTTCCCTTAAATTTCATTGTGTTAGCTTCAAGTGGCCTTTTTAACAACTTCATTACATTTTTTCTAGAATTAATTGATGTTTTGAAGTGCATCACTTACATTGGAAAACCACATGAATAGCACCTGTGAGTTAGATTTTTCTAGATTTTGAGATAGAACTTCAATGATCATATAAGTAGTTCTAAATGCTATCGAATAGTCCCTAAGATATATGAAAGTAAGGTGTTACATTTTTTGTATTAGAGCAAAATTTCTGGCATTAGATAGAAAAGTTAGTATCACTTAAGTCTAAATCTTAAGTGAACCAAGACGATCCCCTCCCTAGATAATTAGTTCACTGCTTAAAGTAGGATTCATATAACGAACCTTAAGAAGAAAATGGTTAGAGAAAGATATGTTCATGTCATAATGGGAGAAGACCTTTAGTCATGATGGAATAATGTCATATCCCCAATTTTTTTGACCTGATGTACCTATACAGTTTATCTGCAATGGATATAAGATTCTTGGAATAAACTGTATCATATTGTGAAAGGAAAGGGGAGGATTAATAACTAAGGAAAGAATAGAGACCAAAATGAAAATTTAAAAGTTTGAAGGTGAAAAGTGAAAGTAGAAGAAAAAGGAGGGACCTAAATGCAATTAATGAAAAGTTCAGGGACTAAAGTGCAATTATTCAAAAGTTAAGGGACCTAAATGTAAATATGAAAAACTTGAGCCAAAACAGGCCAAAAATGCCCAGAATCAGATCAGACCCAAATTTTACCAGTAGAGAGACAAAAATATTCCGGTCAGTTTAACGCAACACAGAATTTTGATATGAGGTCCCGATTAATTGATATAAATTCCTGAAGTCAGAAGGAATTATTGCAGTATTTTTGAGATATCATAATTAGACGAGACTTTATAGAAAATTCATATATTTAATATATGAATTTATAAAATTGACAGAATCAGAAAAGGAATCCTGTAGAAGCCATACGGGATTTTACAGTGAAATAAAATATCCGATAAATATGATCAGGAGAGTTGTACAGTGAATTGGGCCATAAAGGTAATATAGCCAATAAGCCCATAACAAGGCCCAAATGACACCATCATGAGCCCATTAAGGTGACTGGACAGTTATATGGGCCACAGGCCAGAGCAATCTAGGAAAAGTGTAAAATTACGAAAATGCCCCTAGATGCCTATACTGTACCAGTGATGGATGGAGGTCATTTTGGTCATTATGGATAGGACAAAAATGTGGGACATAGTATAAATATTATTATATAGAGTCAATATATGCCCTGAGGCAGTGTAAAGAGGTGTGAAATGACGATTTTGCCCTTAGGGTTAGTACAGCGCAGGAAAGGACACTAAGAGTATTTTGGTTATTTTTCAAGGAATGGATGGCAGATAAATATTCAATATATCATTTTGAATGATATGAGAAGCCTATATATTGATTTCCAGGACATAATACATATCCTGGTATATTATCAAAAAAAAAATCAGAACAGAAAACAGTCCGGTTGTTGTGAAACGGCTCCAATCGGTACCGGATTTGACTGGAATTTTTCCAGAACCTTCTTGACATGGGCAGCACGCCACCTAACCCTCTTAGGTGTCCCATGAGCTGTCCCACATGATGTAATAATTATTCTTTTTAGAAAAAGTAAAATCCAAGATTAAATGTGAGCCTTTAGATCAAATAGTAACCAAATCAATCTTGGCCATCCATTTCAACCCAAATTTCTCTATAAATACCCCCCTATTCAGAACACTTCGGCATGCATGGTGAACCATAGGGAAACTCTTGCAAAATTTCCATTCAACCAAGAAAGAAGCAACCAAAGTGAAGTAACAAGCAAGGTAATCATCTCCCTTGATCTTGAGCTTTGTTCTAGCAAGTTAGCTCATGGTTTTAAGGGTTTTCATGCTATATTTCCCATATGGTTGCTGCTGGAAGTGATGCTCATATGTGGTTAAAATATGAGTTTTATGTTATGGATAGTTTAGACAAGTTTAAACAAGCTAGAATCAAGTGGTATAAGCTTGTGAATTCAAGTATGTTTGGATTTAGGGTTTTGTGTTCTTGCTGGTACTGTACGTGGAACTGTTCATATGATAGAATTTCATGATTTTGATGTTTCCAATGAGTTTAAAATGGAAAGTTGTGTGGGGATAAAGTAGGAGAACAAGTATTGGAAGCATTGGAATTAAAATGAGAATTTTTGGAAAACAAGAGCATGCATTTCGGTTTGGCACTGTAGCAATTGATATGTTTTGATTTTGGAAATTCTGATTTCATATTTGGATTCTACATGAAAAATTATGTGGAAATGAACCATGAGAATTTATTTTGAAAAGATGGAAGTAGGAAACATAAAGTAGAGAAAGAAAGGGAGCTAGTGAAAACCTAGTCTTAGATTTGGTTTCAAGTTGAATTGTAACTTGATATTATTTTGTAATGGCTAGGTTTTGACATTTGTGAAGGAAGGAAATCATCCCAAGAAGGTCTTGACCAAAATAGCTAAGAGGTAGCAAGGATACCTAACTATAACTCATGTTTGTTTAATTGTTTTGCTTGCTTGTTGATTATGGTGTTTGGTTGAGTTTGAGCTTATGACATCATGTTATGATGAAGTATGAATGATTGCAACTCCTTGCAAGTTATGTCATGACAATATGCATGTTAGAGTTTGCTTATGTACCATTATGAAGTAGCTCCCATCTCATGATAACATGTTAAGCATACAATTATCCATGCATGATATTATAGTTTGTGTAACTTGCTATTGGGATTTCCATGAAATCTCATTCCTTCCACATGCATAACTATGTTTTAGGTGCTGGATCTTTTCAAGGGAGGAGAGTAAATGTTGATGAATAAGTTTGTATAATAAGCTACATGACTTACATGACACTATGGGATGATATGCTAGTATGCATGGTGTATGTTTCTCTAGTCCTGTTTTGAGGCCGTGGTGATTTGACAAGGTTTTTGGCATCTAAATCAATGAGTTTTAATCTGAAACTTGGCCTGCTTAAATTTAAGACACAGAGATTTAAATGAACACCAAGAACGCCTCATTTGGATAAGTATCTGAATTGTTATGATTTTCCAAAGTTGGAAGTAAGATCTGGAATTGAGTAAAACGAGTGCTGAGAGGCAGTGACGGTTACACAAAGATTTCATATACCAAATGAACGCGTTTTTCTACGAAATTTTATGAGATTAAAGATAACGTCTAAAGCTTCAAATCCATAGGTAACACAGTTCATTTGGATAAGTAACCAAAGAGAAATGAATTTTTGAAGTTAAGCAAAGAAACTGGAACTTCCAGATTTTACCAAATGAACAGTGATTTTCAACGATTAAACTGATTTCATTAGGACAAGAAAACCTCAGTTTCATATTTTTTCCTCAAAGATATGTGAAATATATTTCATTAGAAATTGGAACCATGTTATTTCAATTTTTCTACAATTAATTATGAATTTTCAAAGTAGGGTACATGTTCTAGAATTACCAAATGAACAGTAAAAATGAACAGTACCCGAGAGCAAATCTTTTGGAAATGGATGTTTTCAAAGCAAATGATCATGTAATTGGTTCCAATCACTTCTAATCAAGTATAATTGAGGTTAAAAGTAAGGATATGACATTTTGGTATCAGAGCAAAGGATTCTGGCTTAGGAAATGCTCTGATTACATTATTTATAGACTGAAACATAAGTAAAGATTTGCATAATTGACCCTAAGTTAATTATTGCAGGATAGCAATGACTTAGTCTAGAACATCAAAGACTACAGTAAACCAGGGGGACCCTAGACCCGCAGTCTATAGTTCTGATAGATCAGGGTGGAACTCAGAAGAGATAGATGCTTTCATACATGATCCGGAGTTTAGTCTTCCCCCAGTGATCAATATCCGGGATTCCAGTAGTGAATCAGAATTGGGCAGGTTAGATAATTCTTATGTGGGATCAAATGAGATGGATGAGGATGATGATGAAGATGAGGATATACCATCAGAAGAGGATGAACTTGAGGAACCTAACCTAGCCCCACCTATGAATATTGTATTAGAAAGAGATGTAGGTTAGATAGATGATATAGAGATGATAGACCCTCAAGAGGAACAATCTGTTGTGGGTTACTCTTATATTAGGAATTCAACATACCCTGTGCCTAGGCAGGCGGATGAGGTAGATGTTCCTGGACCGAGTCAGGTACCTAAACCAGTTGATGTACCTGGACCCAGCCATACAGCTAATGTGCCTGAACCTAGTCATGTAGATGATATACCTGGACCTAGTCAGAGACCAGACCCTACAGATATTATAGGTCCAAGTGGAACCAAGAAGTTAATGGTACAGATATATCTGGGTAACCATCAGATAATTGAGTTAACCCCTGGGGAGGATATGGATGAAGAACATTTCAGGAAAGCTGTGGAACTCACAAAACAGCTATATGAGATAGGAAGAATGTTGATTAGAGGTGTTGATCAAGACTATAGAGTTTATAAAGACTTCATAGCAAGGGTAAGAGAGGCCTATCAAGCATATGATCTAGATACTCTTACCCTAGAAGCTTAGGTTGATATCATGGATGATATTTTGTCTCTTACAGTAACATGGAGAGATGGGTTAGATCAGTACTTTGAAGAGGAACCCTTTGAGGATATCCATGATTGGATCTACATGGTAGGGAAATTTATTAGGATCCATTATGAGAAAACATAGTGTAATAGCTGTATATATGAATGTTGTTGTAATCTATGTACTTTTAACTAGTAATGACATAATACATGTATGTGTGTCTGTTATGAAAAGTTTATGTAATGATGTTAAACCTGTTGTATGCTATGTTTTGAATGAAATATAAAGTATGTTAATTATAATATTCCTTTCCTATTTCCTATTACGATAGTAAAACAAAATGGTAAGAACCAGAAGAGCTAGTGCTTCGGGTGAATCCCAAAATGCCGGAGATATTAATCAGCTGATTTTAGAACGGCTAGAGCAGCAGCAGAAGCTGATAGAGGAAGTAAAAACTGCTCAAGCAAGGAGTGAGCAGAAAAGGGATGCTACTATAGCAGCAACTGTAGCTGAAGCAGTGGAGAACCTCAGACACCCAGAGTCTGCAGGTACAGCTAATATAGAACCAGAGATGGTTCAACGGACAACAGAACTACCGAGACAGACAGGACAAACAGTAGATCCTACTGGTATTCAACAATGGATGACTAAGTTCTGTAAGCATAGTCCTCCGACATTTGAGGGAACGTTCGATGTACAGAAAGTGAAGGATTGGATCAGCAGATTAGACAAGATCTTTAAGGTACTAGGTTGTCCGTCTGAGAGTAAAGCACAGATGGTAATCTACCAGCTACAAAGGGATGCGGACAGATGGTGGAAGAACACATAGTTAGTATTGCAGGCTAGACACGTTCCTATCACGTGGGAAGTGTTCCTTGAACAGTTTTATGAGAAGTATTTTCCCCAGTCAGTACTGTAAGGAATTAGAAGACACGCAGCGGAAATAAACTTTAAAAATTTTCCATTCCTTGCCAGGATCTGCCGTATGTGTTTAAGTCAAGTGGAAAGAATCATTACCCTTAGTGTTGCTCAGCGAATTTCACAGCTTCTCTACGTGGGTGGTGATCTCTTTCTGATCGCAAGAAATCGACGGAGTGTTCCTCAGCGACCTTCACAGATTCTCTCCGCAGACGGTGGTCTCTTTCCGATCACAAGAAGTCGACGCCTCAGGTCGGCTTCCTCTACTGGTATCCACACGAACAGCGTTCCAACCACGAACGACGTGCTAGCGTCTCCTGTCCCTCCAAGGCTTTCACAAGTCTCTGTCTCTATTTTAGCAGTTTCTTGTCTGCAAACCTTTTGCAGATTCCATTCGGCCTTTTGTGTTCTGTGTTATTTTCAAACGTAGCTCCTCCAATCAGATATAGAGGATGCTATGCGTTTTTCCACTTAACCTAATTGGATTTTGGAGTTAATCTTATATTAATTCCGAATTGATACAATATCATATATTGTATAATTTTATAAGAAACTAATTAAATAAAATAATATTAAATCTGTCCCACAGATTTAATTACCTATTTATTTAACTTTAAATAAAGATGAGACTGAGTTATATTTGATTTATTCCCATAAATCAAATTTGAGATATCCTATCAATTTAAATTTCGAATTTCAAACGTGATAGAGATTTAATTTATCCTTATAAATTAAATCTTATAAATATCTCTTATATGAGATATCCTATCAATTTGAATTTCGAATTTCAAACGTGATAGAGATTTAATTTATCCTTATAAATTAAATCTTATAAATATCTCTTATATGAGATATCCTATCAATTTGAATTTCGAATTTCAAACGTGATAGAGATTTAATTTATCCTTATAAATTAAATCTCATATATCTCATATATATAATATATATATATACGAATTTATATATATACGAATATAAATATAAATAAATATATATACATTCACCTGGATCTTTCATTGAATCTGGACATGTCTTAGATTCAATGAATCTGGACATCATAGCTCGTGTTGGGCTATTTTGTGTGCGACCCTGTAGGCCCATATGAAGTTGGCAGTGGGCCATTTGCTATACTAGCCCACAAGTCGCAAGCGGTCTCTAGCAAGACATAACAACTACCCAAATCATATGAGGATCGATAAACGATGTAACCTTTTATACAACCATATCATGTCCCTTCTGTCACGCGATATTTTGGTCATGGATGAGGCATGGATAATGTCATCCTCCTATTCCCGACTGTTACTTTCTCGATCCCTGAGTAGTTTGACTATAGAAATGGAACTACCTTTCCATTACAGTATGGCCATACATTTCTCAGACTCACTCATCGAGGGGCCCAGTAATATCTCTCCATGAATGTGAGGGACAAATTCCATCTTGACCATTCACATTCCTCCGCATGAAAAACCACTAAGCCCGAACATAGTCTTTATGATCACTCGGTCAAAAGTTACTTTTGACTAGGTCAAAGCTGAGCGTTTTGTCATGTAGGAATCCATGATGATCTCAGGTCAAAGGGCATATTGACATGGTTTGTATATGAGAGAAGCTTATGACGTTACCCATGCAGTTCTCTCATAGCGGGTCGGTCCAACACCCTGTACTCTTACATGTGCTTATGACTTTGATTTATATCTCTATACATCTTCAAAGTCATACTGGTCTTATTTCATCTGTGCTCCCACATAGATGATCGACCAGGGACATTTAGGATAATATCATGAATTATCCAAGGATGGTCATCATAGTAAACATGCAAATAATATGATAACTCAATTAATAAATTCATAAATCAATAATGTTCATAAGACAATGATTGGCCCCTAGGGCACGATTTCCAACAAGTACGGGATGAACGAGAAGCAGAATTCCTTGTGCTGAGACAAGGAGAAAAAGAATCCTATGATGAATACTTAGCAAAGTTCATCCATCTTTCTCAGTATTCCACTTATCTACGACAGGTGGACGATGAGCGGTGGATGACGGAGAGGATGATCAGGGGATTGAATACTACTCTAAAAGATAAGATGACCCCTCAATAATACCATCAGTTCAATAAAGCAGTAGAGGCCTGCAGAATTATTGAGAATAGTCTAAATCACCGGATACTGATGAGACTAGTAAACAGAGAGACTGCTGCTCCTGAGAGACCTAACCAGAATAGAAATGCAGCCAATGATAGTGGCTATAACTAGAAGAGGAAAAGGCAGTGGCAGCAAAATCGAAAGCCTAACAGAGGGAATTACAGGGGCAACCTAAATAATAGAGACCAGAGGTCTAGAGTATGCAACAAATGCGGGAAGAACCATGGAGACAGACCATGCTTGATGGGGCAAAATGTCTGTTACACATATGGGAAGCCTGGACATTTCTCCAGGAGTTGTCCTCAAGCAGCTGATTATTAAAGGCCACACACTCAAGGGCGAGTGTTTGCAATGACAAGGGAAGAGGCACAGAGATCACCCAAGATGATCCAAGGTATCATCTATCTCAATAATCATGCTGTGATTGCTATGTTTGATTCGGGTGCAAGTCATTCCTCTATTTCTTATGAATGTGCTAAATGTTTGGGCCTTACAATTAGCAAGTTGCATTATGCCATATGTGTCACAACCCCTACAAATGCTAAAGTAGTTACATCAGATGTCTGCCTAAATAGTGTCATTCGATATGAATGTTGTTGCACTACTATTGACCTAATATGCATGCCATTCCATGAAATTGATGTCATAATTGGATTGAATTGGTTGTCTACCAATAATGTAATGCTAGATTGTAAGAACAAAACTCTAGTTCTTTGTCCACAAGCCCCAAATGTGAATCCAGAAGTGAAACTGAATTTCATGACGGAGGCTCAAGCGGATAGATGTTTATGAAAAGGATGTCAGGGATATATGGTCTTCCTTTCTGTTCAAGCAGAAGTGGAAGAAGGAATTGAAGCAATTCTAGTGGTCAAAGAATTTCTTGAAGTCTTTCCAAAGGAGATTCAGGGATTGCCTCCAGAACGAGAAGTGGAGTTTACAATTGACATCGTACCTGGAGCTGGACCAGTATCTAAAGCCCCATATCGTATGGCTCCCAATGAGATGATTGAACTTAAGAAGATGATAGAGGAGCTATTAGAGAAGGGTTTCATCCGACCCAGTGTTTCTCCATGGGGTGCTCCAGTGTTATTCGTCAAGAAGAAGGATGGCAGTCTCAGATTGTGCATTGACTATCGGGAGTTGAATAAGATTACTATTAAGAATAAGTACCCTCTTCCCTGAATTGATGATTTGCTAGACCAGTTGGTTGGAGCAAGCTTATTCTCTAAGATTGATCTGAGATCAGGTTATCACCAACTCAGAATCAAAGCATATGATATTTCAAAGACTGCATTCAGGACTCGATATGGTCATTTTGAATTTCTAGTGATGCCCTTTGGTCTGACGAATACACCTGCAATTTTCATGGATTACATGAACATAATCTTCAGGCCTTATCTAGATCAGTTTGTGGTAGTCTTCATTGATGATATCTTAGTGTACTCCAAATCGGCTGCAGAGCATGAAGAGCATTTGAGGATTGTTCTTAGTACTCTTAAACAAAAATGACTTTATACTAAGCTTAGTAAATGTGAGTTTTGGCTTCAAGAAGTCAAATTTCTCGGTCATGTCATATCCCATGAAGGGGTAGCTGTAGATCCTAGCAAAGTTGAAGCAGTGCTAAGCTGGGAACAGCCAAGGACAGTGACAGAGATCAAAAGTTTTCTGGGCTTAGCAGGGTATTATAGAAGATTTATTAAGGACTTTTCTCGAATTGCTCTACCGTTAACCAAGCTGACAAGAAAGAATCAGCAGTTCAAGTGGGATGAGAAGTGTGAGGCCAGTTTTCATGAACTAAAGCAGAGATTAACCACGACTCCTGTGCTGATTATTCCAGACCCAACTCAGACTTATGTAGTCTATATTGATGCTAGTAACCAGGGGTTAGGATGTGTGTTGATGCAGCAAGGACGAGTGGTAGCCTATGCTTCTCGACAGTTAAAGCCACATGAAGAGAATTATCCCACGCATGATCTGGAGCTTGCAGCAGTAGTTTATGCTCTCAAGATATGGAGGCACTACTTGTATGGAGCTACTATAGAACTGTACTGTGATCATAAAAGCCTAAAGTATTTGCAAGATCAGAAAGAATTGAACATGAGGCAACGGAGATGGATGGAATTTCTGAAGGATTATGATTTCCAAATCAAATATCATCCAGGAAAAGCTAATGTAGTGGCCGATGCCTTGAGCAGAAAGGTGGTGCAGGTTGCTAGTCTTATGATCAAAGAGCTAAAACTGATAGAAAATGTTCGAGATTGGAGTCTTTTGTATCAAATGTAGACAGCAGAAAGTTCTTATAGAGGAACGCAGATTAAAGCTTTCATAGAGGATGAGATAAAAGAAGCTCAAGAGCAAGATAGACTCGCTGAGATTTTTAAAGGTAAGCTGGAAAGAGGGGAAACTAAAAATTTTGATATGTCCCAAGATTGGTTACTATGATTTAGGGGATGACCATATATTCCCAATGCAATGGGATTGAGAGAAAAGATACTAGAGGAGGCACATAAAAGCAAGTATACAGTACATCCAGGTATGACCAAAATGTATCATGATGTGAAGAGTTTATTTTGGTGGCCTGGATTGAAGAAAGATATTGTAAATTATGTGTCCAAATGTTTGACATGTCAAAAGGTGAAAGTTAAGCATCAGAAGCCAGCAGGGAAATTACAACCACTAGAGATACCCAAGTAGAAATGGGACAGCATTGCCATGGATTTTGTTGAAGGACTGCCCATGACTCCTACTAAGCATGATGCTATATGGGTGGTAATTGACTGATTAACGAAGTCGGCTCATTTCCTGGCAATCAATAAAAAGAATTCTCTAGAGAAGCTGGCGAAACTCTATGTAAAAGAGATTATTAGACTACATGGTATTCCCAGTAGTATCATATCTGACAGAGATCCGCGATTTACGTCAAACTTTTGGCGAGCTCTACATAAAGAAATGGACACTACTCTCAGATTTAGTACAGCTTACCATCCTCAAACAGATTGTCAGTCTGAGAGAACAATCTAGACTCTTGAGGATATGCTAAGAGCTTATGTTTTAGATTTCAAAGGGAGTTGGGATGCCCATCTACCGTTGATAGATTTTGCCTATAACAACAGTTATCAGGCTAGCATATAGATGGCTCCGTTTGAAGCACTTTATGGACGGAAGTGTAGATCTCCCTTGTGCTGGGTGGAGTTGAGCGAAAGGAGGATGTTTGGTCCTGATCTAGTAGACCAGACAGCAGTACAGATTGATAAGATCAGAAAAAGGCTATTAACAGCTCAAAGCAGAAAGAAGAGTTATGCTGATGTTAGAAGGAAGCCGTTGGAGTTTGAAGAATGAGAGCATGTATTCCTTAAGTTGACTCCAACGATAGGAGCTAGACGATCAATCAAAGTGAAGAAGCTGCATCCTAGATACATTGGGCCATTTCAGATCCTCTCAAGAGTAGGATCAGTGGCTTATAAATTAGCTCTTCCTCCACATCTCAGCAAGATTCATGATGTATTCCATGTTTCCCAGTTAAAGAAGTATGTTCCAGATCCATCACATGTGATTGAGCAGGATGATATTGCACTGCGAGATGACCTGACTTATGAAGTTGGACCAGTACAGATAGTAGATAGAAAGGTCAAGCAGTTGCGAAATAAGCAGATCCCTCTAGTTAAGGTGGTCTGGAAGGGATTAACAGAGAATGAAGCTACCTAGGAAGCAGAGGAAATGATGAGAGAGATATACCCTGAACTATTTCTTTAATGTATATGTAATGTAAATTTCGAGGACGAAATTTATTTTAAGGGGGAGAGAAATGTCATATCCCCAATTTTTTTGACCTGATGTACCTATACAGTTTATCTGCAATGGATATAAGATTCTTGGAATAAACTGTATCAGATTGTGAAAGGAAAGGGGAGGATTAATAACTAAGGAAAGAATAGAGACCAAAATGAAAATTTAAAAGTTTGAAGGTGAAAAGTGAAAGTAGAAGAAAAAGGAGGGACCTAAATGCAATTAATGAAAAGTTCAGGGACTAAAGTGCAATTATTCAAAAGTTAAGGGACCTAAATGTAAATATGAAAAACTTGAGCCAAAACAGGCCAAAAATGCCCAGAATCAGATCAGACCCAAATTTTACCAGTAGAGAGACAAAAATATTCCGGTCAGTTTAACGCAACACAGAATTTTGATATGAGGTCCCGATTAATTGATATAAATTCCTGAAGTCAGAAGAAATTATTGCAGTATTTTTGAGATATCATAATTAGACGAGACTTTATAGAAAATTCATATATTTAATATATGAATTTATAAAATTGACAGAATCAGAAAAGGAATCCTGTAGAAGCTATACGGAATTTTACAGTGAAATAAAATATCCGATAAATATGATCGGGAGAGTTGTACAGTGAATTGGGCCATAAAGGTAATATAGCCAATAAGCCCATAACAAGGCCCAAATGACACCATCATGAGCCCATTAAGGTGACTGGACAGTTATATGGGCCACAGGCCAGAGCAATCTAGGAAAAGTGCAAAATTACGAAAATGCCCCTAGATGCCTATACTGTACCAGTGATGGATGGAGGTCATTTTGGTCATTATGGATAGGACAAAAATATGGGACATAGTATAAATATTATTATATAGAGTCAATATATGCCCTGGGGCAGTGTAAAGAGGTGTGAAATGACGATTTTGCCCTTAGGGTTAGTACAGCGCAGGAAAGGACACTAAGAGTATTTTGGTTATTTTTCAAGGAATGGATGGCAGATAAATATTCAATATATCATTTTGAATGATATGAGAAGCCTATATATTGATTTCCAGGACATAATACATATCCTGGTATATTATCAAAAAAAAATCAGAACAGAAAACAGTCCGATTGTTGTGAAACGGCTCCGATCGGTACCGGATTCGACTGGAATTTTTCCAGAACCTTCTTGACATGGGCAGCACGCCACCTAACCCTCTTAGGTGTCCCATGAGCTGTCCCACATGATGTAATAATTATTCTTTTTAGAAAAAGTAAAATCCAAGATTAAATGTAAGCCTTTAGATCAAATAGTAACCAAATCAATCTTGGCCATCCATTTCAACCCAAATTTCTCTATAAATACCCCCTATTCAGAACACTTCGGCATGCATGGTGAACCATAGGGAAACTCTTGCAAAATTTCCATTCAACCAAGAAAGAAGCAACCAAAGTGAAGTAACAAGCAAGGTAATCATCTCCCTTGATCTTGAGCTTTGTTCTAGCAAGTTAGCTCATGGTTTTAAGGGTTTTCATGCTATATTTCCCATATGGTTGCTGCTGGAAGTGATGCTCATATGTGGTTAAAATATGAGTTTTATGTTATGGATAGTTTAGACAAGTTTAAACAAGCTAGAATCAAGTGGTATAAGCTTGTGAATTCAAGTATGTTTGGATTTAGGGTTTTGTGTTCTTGCTGGTACTGTACGTGGTACTGTTCATATGATAGAATTTCATGATTTTGATGCTTCCAATGAGTTTAAAATGGAAAGTTGTGTGGGGATAAAGTAGGAGAACAAGTATTGGAAGCATTGGAATTAAAATGAGAATTTTTGGAAAACAAGAGCATGCATTTCGGTTTGGCACTGTAGCAATTGATATGTTTTGATTTTGGAAATTCTGATTTCATATTTGGATTCTACATGAAAAATTATGTGGAAATGAACCATGAGAATTTATTTTGAAAAGATGGAAGTAGGAAACATAAAGTAGAGAAAGAAAGGGAGCTAGTGAAAACCTAGTCTTAGATTTGGTTTCAAGTTGAATTGTAACTTGATATTATTTTGTAATGGCTAGGTTTTGACATTTGTGAAGGAAGGAAATCATCCCAAGAAGGTCTTGACCAAAATATCTAAGAGGTAGCAAGGATACCTAACTATAACTCATGTTTGTTTAATTGTTTTGCTTGCTTGTTGATTATGGTGTTTGGTTGAGCTTGAGCTTATGACATCATGTTATGATGAAGTATGAATGATTGCAACTCCTTGCAAGTTATGTCATGACAATATGCATGTTAGAGTTTGCTTATGTACCATTATGAAGTAGCTCCCATCTCATGATAACATGTTAAGCATACAATTATCCATGCATGATATTATAGTTTGTGTAACTTGCTATTGGGATTTCCATGAAATCTCATTCCTTCCACATGCATAACTATGTTTTAGGTGCTGGATCTTTTCAAGGGAGGAGAGTAAATGTTGATGAATAAGTTTGTATAATAAGCTACATGACTTACATGACACTATGGGATGATATGCTAGTATGCATGGTGTATGTTTCTCTAGTCCTGTTTTGAGGCCGTGGTGATTTGACAAGGTTTTTGGCATCTAAATCAACGAGTTTTAATCTGAAACTTGGCCTGCTTAAATTTAAGACACAGAGATTTAAATGAACACCAAGAACGCCTCATTTGGATAAGTATCTGAATTGTTATGATTTTCCAAAGTTGGAAGTAAGATCTGGAATTGAGTAAAACGAGTGCTGAGAGGCAGTGACGGTTACACAAAGATTTCATATACCAAATGAACGCGTTTTTCTACGAAATTTTATGAGCTTAAAGATAACGTCTAAAGCTTCAAATCCATAGGTAACACAGTTCATTTGGATAAGTAACCAAAGAGAAATGAATTTTTGAAGTTAAGCAAAGAAACTGGAACTTCCAGATTTTACCAAATGAACAGTGATTTTCAACGATTAAACTGATTTCATTAGGACAAGAAAACCTCAGTTTCATATTTTTCCCTCAAAGATATGTGAAATATATTTCATTAGAAATTGGAACCATGTTATTTCGATTTTTCTACAATTAATTATGAATTTTCAAAGTAGGGTACATGTTCTAGAATTACCAAATGAACAGTAAAAATGAACAGTACCCGAGAGCAAATCTTTTGGAAATGGATGTTTTCAAAGCAAATGATCATGTAATTGGTTCCAATCACTTCTAATCAAGTATAATTGAGGTTAAAAGTAAGGATATGACAAATAACATAGACCATCTAGTCTTGATGAGTAGATTGAGATGGTTGTGAAGGAAGTTTACAGATAATGTGAGTCATGACTAGCCAGTACTCAGGTTGTAACTGGGATACACAGAGAATATTAGACGCAGTAGGCTAGTATGATGGATAAAGCAACGGTATATTGGTCTTAGTTAGCCAATACCTCTAAGGTCTGTTATTTCTTAACATGATGTGGTTTAACTAAGTAGAATAATGATAGAGAGTAGTTCCTTCTACTGATAGAGATAAAAGCTGACCAGTCTCTAAGGTCAATGAAGTTAACCTGTTCAAGATAAAGAAAGCTAAGATACAAAAGTTAGTTTAAGATAAAGCTAGGGAAATAAAACAAAATCGTTCTGTGAACCTAAATTCCCTAAGAATAGATATTAGACACTATAGGAATGATGAGAACAAAGGTGCTAACCTCGTTGAAGTTTATTAGTTAGAGGTTTAGTATGAGGTGCTGACAAGTCAAATATGTACTAGGTGCTAGGACACAGAAGACTAGCTTAAGAAGGTGTTTAGAAGTAGATCCTCTATATGATCGTCAAGAGTTGATCTAGTTTGTGAAATACTTCACTAGGTTAGTATTTCTTGAATAGAAAGCTTAAAAGTATGAGATCAAAACTTGTCCATTGATGTGATGGTGAATTGACAGTAAGCTAATGTTCTTGAAATAGATAAATCCATCATGAAGGGACATGTAGACCTGTGTAGGGCACTTTTGATAGTAGGAGTAACAACATTAGATGTAATAGTAGTAGACGATAGATGGGATCCCAGTAACACAAGTTAGCAAGGAAAAAGAATGGGATGTTACTATCATGATAGCTAAAGCAACAGCTGTTATTGATTTACGATGATTAGAAAGTGAAGTCATTAAGGAGTTATAGTCCAGGTAGGAACAAGTAGGACCAGTAGATAGAAAGGATCTACTGAGGAAGAAGATAGTATCTAGCTATGGAATGTACAATTCTATAAGCATAATTGGATTGCATTTAAAGGTACATTATTTTCCCAAGTGAGAGTTGGATGAATGGCTTGGAAGAGATCCCAAAAAGTAATGAAATAAAGGCATTATTAGCTGATTACAAGTTAGAAAATAGCATAAAGAAATGGTAGAAAGGTATAGAAGTTACTCCATGAAGACAAAAAAGATCTACTTACCTAGAATTCCTTTCTCGAGTAGTTTTATAAGAAGAATTCTCCTCAGTCAAATAGAGATGAGCGTGAGACTAAGTTAAAATGTTAAAGCAAGGTAAGAGGAACCCTCTAATTAATACTTCCCTCTGATAGATACTTAGCCTAGTTCATCCACATAAATAGTGAGATTTGAATGACTAAGAACTTAGCTCACTAATTGAATTATGTACTACAAGAAAGAAATTTTCTCAGGTAATTGTAAAGGTTCAATAAAGAGGTAGAGGTAAACAAGATTGCATAGAGAAAAATATGATGCCTAGAAAAGATAAAGAAAACTTTGAATGATGAATCCTTTCTGTATTTGTGATAAGGATGTTTTAGAGGGCCTTTAGTTTTTAGAAGAGATAATAAGAAGTAGGAAAAGTTAGAATATGAATAGAAGATTTATAATAAAAGAGTAGTAAGTTAGGAGTTGCATAATGCAATCAGAGTCTAACATATATGAGACTGTGGTAGAGACTATGAGGATAGGCTTTTATTGTAGGTTGATGAGGTTGCTATAGATATGGCAAGTTGGGACATTTTTCTAGGGAATGTGTGTAGAATATGACAGGTAAGAGATTTTAGATATAGAAGAAAGTTTTGACCTGATATGAGAAGAAATTATTATGGGTTAACAATTGTTAAGCAGATGCAAGATGTGATTTAAGCACCAATCATTTGTTAGCAGTAATGACTGTAAAGGCAATTACTTCTATTGGTTTAGGTGATAAAACCTTATGCAAATTTAAACGATAATGTTCGGCATGCATACAGTAGAGCTACTCCAGACTTGGTATGTTTTCTCCAAAAGATTAGATAAATAGATAAGGTAGTTAGTGATAATTAATCCTTAAGGATTAGGATTAAGAGTAAAATGTAAATCAAGATCAGGATCAGAGTTAGATTAATGTTAGGATTATGAATGATTTTGAAATAAGATAATAACAAGAGTCAGTTAGATGAGAAACCTGAAATATGTAAGTAATAGGAATATACTAGAATAATAGACAATCTTAATAAGTAGGACATGCAATTAAGTATGATTGGGGCTACTTAGGTATTCCTACAAGCTTATGAATATAGTTCTCAGGGTTATTTCTTATGGTAACGTTACAACAAGTACCAAGAGAGTGGAAGTGTTATAACTATCAAAATAAATGGTATATAAAAAGAACAGTATACAACAGAAAGTGATTGCTTTCAGATTACTTTTCAAATAAGAGTTATATCTGAAATATATGGCTATCAGATATAGTTAAATTCAGATAAGTAAATATCACTCTTCAGATAATAGTTAAATCTATTACAGATTTCTCACAAATAGTGCATAGATACATATGACATGAAATGAGAAGTTATGATACAATTGAAATAATGGAAGGCAATTGTTTATATCATTTGCAGATGTCTAGGCCATTATTACACATGGCAATTGTCATGGTAACCCACAGTAAAGTAAGAAAATAGAGAAGTAATCCTTTGTAAAAGAGAGATTAAGCAAAGTCTTGATAGATAATATAGGCTACTGGGAGTATTTTTAAAAATTTTATTGGATTAAAGTTATCAACATAAAAAAGGAGTGATTAACCCTTTAGTGTTGTTTGATGGTAATTTTTCCAAAAATAAATCATAGTGGATCATAACATGATTTACAAAAGAATAAAATCTCACTTGATCATAATGTGAATTATAGAAAAAAGAAATAGGACAACTTGATGTGTTTTGGTAAGATGATCATCAAACATAAGATGTGGATTAACTCAATCATAGGAAGTATTTACAATATTTTTTCCCAGATAGCCACAAGACTGAACTTATATTTTCTTACACATAGAAGGAGTCTAAGTTCAAATCTAAGTACTAGAATTCAAAAGATTAGGAGTATGTCTGAGCAACTGAAGAGGGAACCCCATTTGTCTTAAGAATAGACAAGTATAAGTAGATTGATCCTCCAGATGATGATGAAGAGATTAAAAAGAAAAAGAGACCCATACAAGAAGGTCTAAGGCAGAGTAAAGTTAGAACATAATTCTATGAGAAAAAGTATGCTAGGGCTCAAAGCCAAATGAATAGTAACATAGCCCTAACCTAATAGCACGTTTAATTGAAAGGTGCTTAGGCCATAGTAGCCTAGAGATAGGTAACCCACTATGAAGCACAATGTTGAGTCACAAAGTTAGAAAGATATTCTAGAACAATGAAAAAGAATATTGCTAGCTAGCCTAATAAAAGAAAGAAAGAAAAGCATAAGTGCTCAGTAGAGAGAATAAGGGACTCAAGTGTCCCTTATACCAGTGTTAAAGTAAAGGAACTGTAAAGAAAGAAAGAGATAGTTCGATGACAAGTATTTCCTTATATCAGTTTCAAAAAGAGGAATTGTGGAGAGGAAAGAGACATAAAGATAGACAGAAAAAGAGAGATAGATAAAAAAGTTAAGAAAAATTAGAAAAGGTAAAGGACTAGAACCCTTATGTCAGATCTAAGTAGAGAAGATTTAAAAGAAAAGATTCAATTTACAATTTTATATTAGGAAGAGGTTAGAAAGGCTTAAGAACAAGATCCTCCCTAGAGGCTGGCAAAGCTATAAGTCAAAGAATATTCCAAAATAAGGAAAGAAAAGTGTAACAAAAGATTTATAATACGGAATGAGAAATATACAATATGCAAGAAAAAATGAGTAATAAAAGATACGTAGTGAGAAGTATGATATATGATAGAGACCCCATAATTTCATCAAATTTCTAGAAGATTATGTATGAAAGAAATGGACACTACTCACAAGTCTAGTACAGTGAGTCATCCATAAACGAATAAATACATGACAAGTGATTAACATAAAGAAGTAGTACAGTTGTAACTATTAATAAAAATAAAAAATGATTGAATAAATGTACAAAATTTTAAAAACATTTATTTAACATGTCAAGCTTCATTTTCAACACCAAGAATACCTCATTCTGACATCTACACAGAGGGAACAAAAATTTTAAAGTTTGGGACGAGAAAGTATTTTCCAAAAATTTGACCAAATGAATAGTAAATTTGACTTCATAGTATCTTAATTGGTCTAAGGAAGTATTTTTACCTTAAATTTCATTGTGTTAGCTTCAATTAGGCTTTTAAACCACTTCATTTTGATTTTTCTATAATTAATTATGAGCTTTTGAAGTTCATCACTTAATCTAGAAATATCACATGAATAGTACCTATGAGGTAGATTTTCCAGATTTTGAGATTGAACTTCAATGATCATATAAGTGGTTCTAAATGCTACTAAATAGTCCCTAAGACGTGCGAAAGTAAGGTGTTATAGTAGACATATAGAAGCTAGACCCTCTCTAGATTTTGCTCCACTCTCAGTATCAATTATGTATTGTAGCCATGTGAAATTAGCTAATAGATCTTTGCCAAAGGTAATATCACTCGCAAATGAAGAAATAAAATCAAAATTAGATAAGAATATAAAGTCTTGAGAATATATAGCATGCTATTAATTTCTAGAAGTTTAACACATGATACCTCACTCCTACAGGAACAAGAGAATTAATAGATAGAAGAAAAAGATGAAAAATACTTATAATATGCAATCAAAGATGAATTCAGTTCAAAAGACTCATGTGATGCTTCATATGAATCATACAAATTATGCAAAGCATAATCATGTCTATCATAGGCACTCAACTCATGTTCATCTTTAGTTTCTTCTATAGCCAAGTTAATAGTACTAAGCCTAACAAAAGCAACATTATCAAAGGGGTACTTCATAGCTTTATTTATGTTGAAAGTAACCATATGTTCCCCAACCTTCATAGTAATGCAACCATGTTTCATGCTTCTAATGGTCTTAGAGGTTTTGAAGGAAAGGTTTTCCTAGTAACCACATGTTCACCAACCTCCATCTCTTACTTACTAACTCACTAGACATATCTACCATATAGAAATCAACTGGAAACACTAGATTATTTACCTGAACCAAAATATCCTCTATAATTCCCTTAAGGTACCTATTTGACATATATACTAATTGAAGTACTATACTAGTGTCTCTGAGGTTGTTTATACCTGAAGCTAGGTAAAATGACCAAGGCATGATTTTATAACAACTGCCAAATCTAATAGAGTTCCCTTAATTTGAACTTTTTCCATTGTACATGGGATAGTATAAGATATGGGTTCTTAACACTTAACTTTAATTCAGTTATTAAGAGGGAAGACACATTGGCACTCTCTTGTATTCTCTTCATAGGACAAAATTTTTGCATGTAAGTGTTAGATTAAATAGTCTGGATTATCCAAGAGAGGGTGAATTGGGTGAACGAAGACTTCTAATTTTTTTTAAAACTCTTTAGAAATATGATAAGTAAAACAATAGAAACTAGAAAACTTTGATTAAAAATAAGTTACTGGAAATCAAAGAACTAAGGACAAGAGAAATTCTAAGATAGATTTATCCTAGTTTGGTCTTTCCTTGATATACGTCTAGTCCTCATCTTCCCACTAAACTCTAACTATAGACCAAGATTACAATGGGCTCTTGGTAGCCTTTACAAGCTCAATTTTAACTGCTAATTGAGAGCCACATCAAACTTGAGATTATACCATACTTGCAGTAGGAACATTCCCCCTTAAACAGATACAAGCAATTCGAACATTGAATGACCTAATTCCAATGTATTTATCTTAGATTGATGAAGAATGAAGGGTGAATCTAACTCTCATAAAGAGTGGATATATAGACATTGTGGGTCTTAACATTTTTTCCTATTTGTATATGACTAATTTTTCCTTTTCTATATAAGCCTGATAGAGGAAAGAGGTAAGGAAAGGACTGTGATGATTAGTAGAAGAAATGATAATCATTAGATGAGTTTAAAGTTGAAGAAAGACAAAAGTATAAAGTTATAATGCTCAAGAACATGAACGTCATTTTGATAAAAGTTTAATATAAAGATTTCAAGGGACTTAAATGGAGTTTTGAGATTTCAGAAGTTAAATTAGAATTTCAAAATATCTAGAAAAGGACTAAAATGACATTTCAAATTTTGAAGGGACTAAAATAGAATTTGACTAATTCAGGGACTAAATTGTAATTTATCAAATTCAAGGGGAAAAACGTAATTATGAGAAAGTTGAGTTGAAAATGCCCAAAATTGCTTGGAAATGCTATAATCTCATATTTTATTAGTAAATAGATAATGGTAATAGGGTCAGGTGTATTTTTTTATAATTTTGATTTGATGCCGAGATAATTAATTTTAATTTTTAAAATTTAAAGATTATTACAGGACATTATAGACTTTCTAATAAGATGAATGAAACTGACAAAACTTAAAAATGAGTTCTATAGAATTAATAATAGAATTTACAGTGAAATAATGCACCTGATAAATACTTTTAGGTGGGTTTTCTTGGGAATTATGCCATAAAGGTATTGGACTCATTTAAAGGTCCAAGTTGGCATCCTATAGTTCCAACAATATACCCTAATAGCTATATAAGCTAGTATCTAGAACAACCCTGAAAAGTACAAAATTATGAAAATGCCTTTGTGTTGTAATATCGAACAAGAGATGAATTGAGGGTATTTTGGTCATTTGGGCATGGTCAAAACATTGAGTTAGATATAGGAATGATTGATCAGAGTTAGAATATGCTCTGATAAAGCTTAAAGAGGTGTGAAATGACAAATATACCCTTAGAGTTAATATAGTACAAAATAGTGAACCAATGGCATTTAAATCATTTTTCCAAGCCATGGTAAGCAGATAAATACCCAGTCCAACAGTTTCAATGGTAGGAAAAATTTAGATACTCGATTTAAGGTCATAAAACATATTATGGAATCACAGAAAAAATTAGAGTTATTATATAGTCTAGTTTTTGTGAAGTTAGACTGGGCCGGTATCAGATTAGACTAAAAATTCTTTAATCAGGTTTTTGCCCTAAATTGTATCAAACAATGCCTTAAATGATATCATATTAAAACTTGGTGGCAAGTAAAGATTAAGAAGCAATCTTGTGCCCTTGATTCAAATAGTACAATAATAGATCTAAGCCCTTGATCACCCATGAAATTCTTTATATATACATGCCAAATCTATAGCACATACAACATTAAGAATCCATAGGGAGGTGTTGTGAAAATTGCTCTAGACTCAATGAAAGAAAGAGAAGCAAGTAATCAAAGAAGCAAGGAATAAAGAGCACAAGGTAAGTACTTTAATCAAGCTTTTAATTTTGAGTTCTAGGACGAATTATCTTGAGTTAAATAGCTAGAAAACAAAAGAATTTCTCATCTTTCATGGCTGACCAAAACCTGTACATAATTAGTGGAAGGAGAAATTGAGGTTAGAACAAGATAAAACAAACAAGATTAAGCTAGAATCAAGGGGTATTAACAGTAGAATCATGTGTGCTTGTAATTTCAATCTTTAGGCCACTGTGCAAACTTCTAGATACGAATTGGAATTTCATGATTTTGATGCTTCCAATAGATTTAAAATGAAAATTGTGTGGGATAAAGTAGAGAAAACAAGTACTAGAAGCATTGGAATCAAAACTGTAATTTTTGGAGATGTTATGTGTTATTTTGGCTTCTATCCAGTTCATGGGGAAGGAGTTTGATTTTTATAAATCTAAGCTCATATTTGGATTTTGCATGAAAAATTGTGTATGATTGACCTATGGAAATATTTTTTTAGAAAGATTGATAGAAATCCCTAAAGTTAAAGTAAAGAGTTAAAAGTTTAAGAAGTCTTGAACATTAATTAAGTTCATGGTTTTAATGAGTTATGTGATGAATATGGATATGTTTAGGACCTTAAGACATCCAAGAAGATGTTGGAAAGTGTTTGACCAAAAGTATGCATGGTTGGAAGCTGAGGGAGCAAGTGCAAGAACAAGAGAGAAAGCTTATATTTAAGGTAGTAGTAGACTTACCTCTTTATGTACTTGATGTAGTATGCTTATGTGTTGACATGTATATGATGACTAAATGATTTTGGGACATGATAAATGATATTGAATATGTTATGAATAACATGTTTCCCATGGCCATGCATTTTTATATGAAAAATAAAGCATGATGGCCTTTTACTAATTAAAGAAAGTTTAATGAAATTACATATCATGCATTAGCATCTATCTTACATATGTAAGTGGTGATATTTTCTATTGAGATTACCTAAAATATCATCCTCCCATAACCAAAATATTTAGATCAAGCATGATGGAAAATGTATGCATAGAGAAGAGCTAAAGAAAGAAGAAAAGTGAACAATATGATACTTTAGCTTATGATATGTGTCTTTCCTAATTATATAAAGTGCTTATTTATGTGATGAAAATGTGTGAAATAATTATGGCATATGTGTGAAATAATATATAGGAAGCCTATTCTATGTTTAGGAATGCTGGATTAATTTATAAAAATTTAAGGAAGAAGATGAAATGGCAAAAATATAGGTCATAGAGCAGTCTTACTTTGTCTCTAGTTTGACCTAGCAAATGAAGGAATTAGTTCATAAAATAAATTCATGGTAACAAACCTCATTGGATATGTGTATTAAGAAAAATAAATTTCTAAAGTTAAGGGATAGAATATAGAACTTCTAGGATTTAACATATAAACAATAGAAAGTAATGATTTAACTACATTGATTAGCAAGGTAAATGTCCAGATTCATATTTTTTTTCTTAAAGAGAAATGAAATATATTTTATCAGAGCTTTGAATCATCTCAATAAAAAAATTCTATAATTAATTATAAATTTTTAAAGTTAGACAGTCAATCTAGAATTTTTCAAATGAACAGTACCTAAAAGTCAAATTTAAAAATTTTAATATTTGAGCAAAGTAATACTTCAACTAGTTAAATATGTTTCGAAATATGTACTTTGAGGGGTTGAAAGTAGGATACAACAAATAGAGAGTTGAATGCTTTCTAGGTAGAAATATTTTCAGCATGGTTATTCATTCATAGCTCTTTTTTGGTTGTCTTTATCACTCTGTCGTCAACCTTATAACTTTGAATGCTCTATTTATAATTGATCTTATAATTGTTGAGCAATATTTTTGTTAAGGTATTCTTCTATTCACTTTTCTCCCTATTGGAAATATGACTGTTGAATTAGTTGTTGTAACTGTTGAGGCGTTTGTCTTTTTATCGTTGAAAGTCCATTGGCTTTGATCAACTTAATCCTTTTATTCTCTTTTGACATCATCAAAGCTTATTTGTTCTAACAGTTAGAACATAATTCCTTAAGGAATTTGGTACATTTAAGGATTCTCTTAAGGAATTCTACCATAGGGATATTAATATCAAGCTTATTAAATAGTATGTATTCATCTTTAGAAAACTTAGCATCAAACTTCTTTTTACAAGCAAAACAAGCTCTAGGAAGAGGAAGATCTTTGGTACTTACCTCCTTACCTATAGTCTTAGAGCCTCCATGTGTGCTTGTCTTCTCTTTGTCCTTAACATGCTTGCCTTTATATGATGAACTTTGCACAAGATCTTCTTCTTGAGTCTCTTTTGTTTCTTCTTGGGATGTTTGGCTTTCTTCTTGACTCACCTTTCTAGCCATGATTTGCTCTTCTTTAGAACTCCTATTTTCCAAGTCTTGTTAGTGTGAGTAGTGGACTATCAGCTTCAAAATATTCACTATCCTTATTAGATGCATCATAGCCTTTGAATCAAACCTTCTTTCTACTTCTTAATGAAATAGCATTTAAAGCTTTCAGATTTATAACTATATTTGAAGGAATTCTACCATTATTTTGGCTTGAATGTCACTCATTGTATTCGAGACTTGTGTCAGATGACTATAAATATCTAAATTCTTCAAACTTAGTTCTTTAAGCTTTCTTTACACATCAGCATTATCCTTCTGCATGCTTTAGAGAATTGTTGCAATAGACTTGAATTGACCTCCATTTTCCTTCAACTTATTATCAATATGAGTTATCCTAATATCCATGTTATTAATCTGTGCAACCATTCTTTATAGTTAAGATGATTCATAACTTTAAATATTTCCACTGTATTGGGTTAGGTTGGAACAATTGGCCTTGAGTTATCTTGGTAATTACTAGAAGAAGTTACACTGCTTTGAAATCGATTAAGCTTGTTATCTCCACTCCCCATTTGAAATTTGGATGATCCTTCCATCCTAGAATATAGGTGTTTGAATAGGGATCTCTCTTCTAAAACTAATTATCCCTTCCTTGATACATTGATGAAACCTCTTCATATTACCTCTCCAAGTGTTCATGGCATGCATCATAGACCCACAAGATTCACATGTAGTAACCAATGCTTTAGAAGAACCTGTAATATTAACTTATTTAGCGGATTAGAGTTCCCTTTTGATTAAACTCATCCTCTTCTCTATTTGGTTTACCAAGTAAGTAATTTTAGATAAAATTTCCTTAGAATTTCTTGAAGAAGTTGTAGGCATTCTCCTAGGATCTTCTTATCGATGATCCTTACTTGCAATCATTTGAAATAAATCCCAGCTCGCTAGCGGTGCTTTGACCCTTTAGGATCCATTAGTGGCTACATTTTGTAAAACCTTGTTATGTGGTAACAGCCCATCAAAGAAGATATCAACCATATCAGATTTACTTATATTATGGTATGGGCATCTAGCCAGTACATTAATAAATCTCTTCAAATATTCATGTAATGACTCCCTATCTTGTTGGATGATATTCATGATTTCCTTCTTCATTCTGGTAGTCTTGGAAGCAGGGAAAAATTACTTTACGAAAGTTGTCTTCAATTGATTCCATATTAGATTGGTGAAATGATTGGACAAATTGTACAACCACTCTTTTGTTGGAAATCGTGCCCTAGGGGCCAATCATTGTCTTATGAACATTATTGATTTATGAATTTATTAATTGTATTATCATATTATTTGCATGTTTATTGTGATTACCATCCTTGGATAATTCATGATCTTATCCTAAATGTCCCTGGTCGGTCATCTATAGGGGAGCATAGATGAAATAAGACCAGTATGACTTTGAAGTTGTATAGAGATATAAATCAAAGTCATAGGCACATGTAAGAGTACAAGGTGTTGGATCGACCCGCTATGAGAGAACTGCATGGGTAACGTCATAAGCTTCTCTCATATATAAACCATGTCAATATGCCCTTTGACCTGAGATCATCATGGATTCCTACATGACAAACGCTCAGCTTTGACCTAGTCAAAAGTCACTTTTGATTGAGTGATCATAAAGACTATGTTCGGGCTTAGTGGTTTTTCATGCGGAGGAATGTGAATGGTCAAGATAGAATTTGTCCCTCACATTCGTAGAGAGATATTACTGGGCCCCTCGATGAGTGAGTTTAAAAAATGTATGGTCATACTGTAATGGAAAGGTAGTTCCATTTCTATAGTCAAACTACTCAGGGATTGAGAAAGTAACGGTCAGGAATAGGAGGATGACATTATCCATGCCTCAACCATAACCAAAATTTCGCGTGACAGAAGGGACATGATATGGTTGTATAAAAGGTTACATCGTTTAACGATCCTCATATGATTTAGGTAGTCGTTATGTCTTGCTAGAGACCGCTTGCGACTTGTGGGCTAGTATAACAAATGGCCCACTGCCAACTTCATATGGGCCTACAAGGTTGCACACAAAATAGCCCAACACGAGCTATGATGTCCAGATTCATTGAATCTAAGACATGTCCAGATTCAATGAATGATCCAGGATAGATGTATATATATTTATTTATATTTATATTCGTATATATACATTATATATAAGAGATATATTAGATTTAATTTATAAGGATAAATTAAATCTCTATCACATTTGAATTTAAAATTCAAATTGATAGGATATCTCATATAAGAGATATTTATAAGATTTAATTTATAATAATAAATTAAATCTCTATCACGATTGAATTTGAAATTCAAATTGATAGGATATCTCATATAAGAGATATTTATAAGATTTAATTTATAAGGACAAATTAAATCTCTATCACATTTGAATTTGAAATTTGAAATTGATATGATATCTCAAATTTGATTTATGAGAATATCTCAGTCTTAGCTTTATTTTAAGTTAAATAAATAGGTGAATTAAATCTGTGGGACATATTTAATATTATTTATTTAATTAGTTTCTTATCAAATTATACAATATATGATATTGTATTAAGTTCGAAATTAATATAAGATTAATTCCTAAAATCCAATTCGATAGAAGAAAACACAGAGCATCCTATATATCTGATATTAGGAGCTACGTTTTGCATAGAGATATACATAGAACACAGAAAGGCCGAAGGGGACTGAGCAAAGGGTTTGCAAATAAGAAACTGTCAAAATAGAGACGGAGAGAATGAACTATTGAGAAAGCCCTGGAGGGATAAGAGACACTAGCACGTCGTTCGTGGTTGGAACGCTGTTCGTGTGGATACCAGTAGAGGAAGCCGACCTGAGTTGTTGACTTCTTACGATCGAAAGGGAGCACGAGCCACGGAAAGAAGCTGTGAACATCGTGACCAAAAGCTGTGGAAGTCGCTGAGGCATACTAAGGGTAATGCTTCTTTCCACTTGACTTAAACACATACGGTAGATCATGGCAAGGAATGGAAAAATTTTTAAATTAATTTCCACTGCGTGTCTTCCAATTCCTTTCATCTTTCACTTTCCCTTCAATAGTAAAATGAAAGCATATTCTCAAGACATCATCTAAGGCAATCAATAGAGGTTTCATGGAAGATCAGATTATATGCACGGTATGTAGGTGCCATGTGGACATTCACCTGTAAAGCTAAGAAATTTTGGTAAAGTTGCAATCAAACATCCTTTTATCTCAAAATTTAGTTCATCATTATAAAAGCCTTAGGAATCATAATTCACATGCGAATTATTGATCTCCCTAATGCTTATGTTATCCTTTAATTATTACCTATGTCATTCTCTCTATGCCCATTATTCCTATTTGGATTAACCTCATCCATGTTAGGAATATCTAAAGAAATTTATAGGTTAAGTTCAATTTCAGACCCACAGACACTAAAGAATGAACTAGATTCTTGCAATCTTAATTCTTCTTCAACTAAAACTTCATGAGATTATTGTTCTATAAAACTCCATCCAAAGTTTTTGAAATGACCTCTCAAGTTTAGGATCAAAGGGTACTAAAGGTTTGGTCCTTTTATGCACGCAACACCAAAAGCAACCAAAAGAAACCAATCAAAATTTCAAACACATTCAAAATAAAATAGATGAGATACAATGAATGCAAGTGTATATGGGGTATGTGATGTATGCATGTATGGCTATACAATCTCAAATGTATCCACAGAAAGCAAGTTGTGCAAAAAAATAAGTTTGAACAGTCAGAAAGAATTCTACCAGAAAACTACTTTCATCGCCATTAAAATGACTCACGATTGCAACTAGGAGACACTAAGTAGTACGAGTCGAGAGATAAGGTAAAATGGTCATGACCAAACATCAAATTGGTTATGACTAATAGACAAAGAGAGTCTCCCCTGCCAAAACAAAGAAGCTTTGGTCACGATTAACCAAAGATGTTGGCCACGACTTAATTACACATGGCACAAACTTAGTAGAAACTTAGAAAAGCAAAATTAAGTTGCTCAGTCAAATGTACTAAAAACCTTATGAGTAATATCCTAAACCTTTGTGCAAGTGAAGAATGACTCGGAATCAAATTTGAATGCTCTCAAGATCTCTCTTTGCATTCTCTTTTCAAATAAAATCCCTTTACACTTAATCAAGTAGAGAATGGTGGAACAGCCAGACCAAATTATAAGTAGTCAAAATTTGAAATTCTATGCATGAATGCAAATGCAAAAGGGCAAGAAAATAAGATATTTGTTTCTATTTCTCAAAATTTTAATGTTGTACAATGTAAATACAAAAACCTATAGTTCAATAATAAATGACTATAACATCCTACTTTTAACCTCTTAGAGTATGCGTTTAAAAGCGTACTTAATTAGCAAAAGCATTATTTTGGAACAAAAATTAAAATTTCACAATTTGGTTCTCAGGTATTGTTCATTGTTCATTTTTTAGATTGGGAGTCCAACTTTGAAAAATCATAATTAATTTTAGAAAAATTGTATGGAGGTGCTCCAAATTTCTACTTGAATCTCTTCCATTTCAATCTAAGGGGAAAATAAACATTTGAAGCTTTACTATACTAATCAATACATTTAATTCATTAAAATTTACTATTCTTATGGTCTTTTTTGGAATTTTCACACTTCAGAAATTCATTTCTCTTAGCACACACATCTAATTATGGCAAACTACTTATGATTTTAAAACTTGGGATGTGTACTATATACTCACCAAATTTTGTGGTTTAATTTATTCATTTACTAGGACATACTGGAGCTAGAATCTTATTGCTCCAAGACCTACGTTTTCACCATACTACTTTCTTTCCTTAATTATCATTAATTATTCTAGCATGTATAAAGCATCATCTTGGCTTCTCATACATTTATTTATATCATGGAAACATGCCATAATTATTCCAAATATATCCGCACATAATTTGGCATACTATACATCATTTACATAAAAGGATAAATCATATATTACATGCCTAAGCATTCCATTTCTCTACTTTCTCTCCTTCATTCTTTAGCTCTCCTTTAAGCATATGTCCTCCATCATAATTGACCTATTATGGTTGGTTAAGGGAGGATGAGATTATGGAAATCTTAGAAGTGTCATGTCCTTATCTTTACCCTCACTTACACTTAATTGGAAGTAGTTTGAACCACTTTTAGATCTTTTCAGCTTGAAAGATTGTATTTTCAAAAAAAAAAAATTGCTGTTACTATTCACCTAGAAATTCCATATTACAGATCCAACTTTAAAAATTCATAATTAAATATAGAAAAATCTAAATAAAGTGGTTCAAATTTATTTTGAAATCTATTTCATTAAAATTTTAGGAAAAAATATAAAACTGAGGTTTCATTATCCAAATGAATACAATTTATTTGTTGATAAAGCATTGTTCTTTCGGTAAATCTGGAAATTCCAGTTTTCTTGCCTTAACTTTAACAATTCATTTCTCCTTGTTCCCTTTCCAAATGAGACGTATTATATATACTTAAATATCAAGAGGTGTTCTTTAACCTTGAAAACTTTCATTGGAAAATTATTTTATTTTCTATTTCAAAATATTGCTTGAACCTCACTGCCTCATAACTTGCAAAATTATCCCTTTCCATATTTGACCTTTGACTTTGAAAAATCATAGTAAATTGAAAATTTAACCAATTTTGACGTTCTTGATGTCCATTTAAATATCTCTATATTAGGTATATGCATGCCAAATTTCAAGTCATAAATCGTATGTTAAGTCACTGGAAACTATGTGATAAGGTCACTGCCTGATATTACAAACAAGCCATAATATACTAGTGCACATCATAAAGTCTTGTAGCCACATTATGTCATAATACAAGTTCATTCATTCACATTCAACCCTTTTTCCCTTTGAGGTTGCACATAAAACATGATTATTCATTTGGAAGGAATGAGATTTCATGAAAATTCCAATAGCAAGTCATACAAACTTTAATATCATGCATGCTTTAATTAAATGCCTAACATGTTATCATGATATATGGGAGCTACTTCATGATCATATATGAGTAATCTCTAACATGCATATTGTCATGACATATATAGCAAGTACATAATCATCTAAAGCTCAACCAAACATCACATAAACAAAGCAACCACATAATCAAGCAAGTAAAGCATTATAGTTAGGTATTCTTGCTACCTCTTATGCTATCCTTGACAAGATCCTCTTGAAGTGGTCTTTGTCATATCCTAATTTTTTTCTATCCGTATAGTACTGATAGTGGAAAGAGGTTTAGAAAGGATTATGACGAAGATAAGAAGAAATGATAAAGGTTAAATGAGTCCTGAAGAAAGAGAAGGACTAAAACAAAAATTAGAAAAGGTTGAAGGCAAAAAGTGAAGGTAGAAATAAAAGTTGGACCCTTAAGTGTAGTTTTCAAAAGTTAAGGGGCTAAAATGCAAATAGCTAAAAGTTCAGGGGCCAAAGTGCAATTATTAAAAAGTTTAGGGACCTAAATGTAATTATGGAAAAGTTAAGCCAAAACAGGCTACAAATGTCCGGAATCAGATAAGACCCAAATTTTACCAGTAGATAGATAAAATTATTCCGATCAATTTAACGCAACACAGAATTTTGATTTGAGGTCCCGATTAATTGATATAAATTTATGAAGTGAGAAGAGTTATTATAGTATTTTTCAGACAGCAGAATCAGATAAAACTGTATAGGAAATTCTTATATTTAATGTAAGAATTTATAAAATTGACAGAGTCAAAAAAGGAATCCTATAAAAGTCTTACGAGATTTTACAGTGAAATAAAATACCCGATAAATAGGATCGGGTGAGATTTATTGGGATTTGTGCCATAAAGGTAATGAGGCCAATGAGCCCATACCAAGGCCCAAATGGCGCCATAATGACTCGAATAAAGTAGTGAAACAGTTATGTGGGCCAGAGTCCAAAGCAGTCCAGGAAAAGTGCAAAATTACGAAAATACCCCTAGATGCCCATATTGTACCAGTGTTAGATGGAGGTCATTTTGGTCATTCTAGACAGGCCAAAAATGTGGTACATAGTATAAATATGATTATTTAGAGCCAATATATGCCCTGAGGAAGTGTAAAAAGGGGTGAAATGACAATTATGCCCTTAGGGTTAATACAGCACAAGAAATGACACCAAGGATATTCTGGTCATTTTCTAAAGGATGGATGGTAGATAAATATTCAGTATATCAATTTCAATAATATGATAAGCCTAGACATTGATTTAGAGGACAAAATACATATCCTGGTATATTATAAAAAAAATTAGGAACAAAAAACAATCCGATTGCTGTGAAACTGCTCCGATCAATACCGGATTGGACTGAAATTTTTCTAGAAGCTTCCTTGCATGGAAAGCACATCACATACCCCCATGAGGTATCCCTTGAGTTGTCCCACATGATGTCATAATTATTCTTTTTAGAAAAAGTTAAATCCAAGATTAAATGTGGGCCTTTAGATCAAATAGTAACCAAATCAATCTTGACCATTCATTTTTTATGGATTTTGGCTATAAATATCCCCTCATTCTGCATAAAAACCGTGGCTTCATGGGCCTTTGGGGAAACTCTTGTAAAATGAAAACTCAAGACAAGACAAAGAAGATTCAAGGTACCAAAGTTCAAGCAAGCTAGAGATTAAAGGTAAGCAATCTCTCCTAGCTCATTTTCCTTTAATTTGGGAGCTTGAACTTAGGGTTTTCATGGGAGAAAATTTGAGTTTTCTCTAAAGGGAGGTGCTACCCAAAGACCTTAGATGAAAGGGGAAAGAAGAAATTAAAGTTAGAAACATATGATTGAAGCTTAAACAAGCTAGTTAAGTGGTTGCTTGTTGAATCAAATTGATATTCTTGACTTTGCCATGGTGTGCCCTGTTCGGTATGCACTGTTCATGACATAAGGAAATTGAATTTCAATGATTTAATGCTTCCATTGAATTTAGATGATGATTTTGTGTAGGATTGGAAAGGTTTTCAACCTTGAAAGCATTGAAATTCCAAGATTGTAGTTTTTGAAACCCTTCTCTATTACTATTCACATGCATGAACAGTGATTATAATTTCATGATTTTTATAGTTCCAATGGTTTTAAAATGAAAAGTTGTGTGGGGTAAAGTGGAGAAACAAGTATGGGAAGCATTAGAATCAAAATGAGAATTTTTGAAAGAATTGTATGCCTATGTTCAGTTTTGTACAGCAAGCCATGAAGGAGATGGAATTTCATAATTCTAAGCTCATAAATGAATTCAAAAGATGAAATTGTGTGGGATAAAGTCAAGACATCAATTGATTCAAAGATCAAGTCCATTAGTTAAGATTAAGGAAAGTAAATCAGCTTAATGTTCAAGAGGGTGTTATGTTTGTTAAAGTAAGTTTAATGCTCAAGGAAATTAGATGGTAATGGATGAATGGTTATGTGATGTTAGGGATTGGTTGGTATGATCCAAAAGAGACAGCCACATGTCCAAGAGATGTGTGAAGAAAGAAGCAAGATAAAGTGAAAGAAAGTCAAGTCTATAAGGTAGTGAACTTTCTTCTTTATATGCTTGATGTGGTATGTGTAAGAAATTGGAAGACACGCAGCGGAAATTAATTTAAAATTTTTTCCATTCCTTGCCAGGATCTACCGTATGTGTTTAAGTCAAGTGGGAAGGAGCATTACCCTTAGTGTTTCTCAGCGACTTCCACAGCTTCTTTTCGCGGCTGGTGATCTCTTTCCGATCGCAAGAAGACGTCCACAGCTTCTCTCTGCAACTCGTGCTCTCTTTCTGATCGCGAGAAGTCGATGCCTCAAGTCGGCTTCCTCTACTGGTATCCACACGAACAACGTTCCAACAATGAACGACGTGCTAGCGTCTCCTGTCCCTCCAAGGCTTTCTCAAGAGTTCGTCCTCTTCGTCTCTACTTCAGCAGTTTCTTATCTGCAAACCTTTTGCAGATTCCGTTCGGCCTTTTGTGTTATGTGTTGTCCCTAAACGTAGCTCCTAAAATCAGATATATAGGATGCTCTGCGTTTTCCTCAACCGAATTGGATTTTGGAATTAATCTATATTAAATCCGAATACAATATCACATATTGTATAATTTGATAAGAAACTAATTAAATAAATAATGTTTATATTAAATTCGTCCCACAGATTTAATTCACCTATTTATTTAATTTAAATAAAGATAAGATTGGACTATATTTGATTTATTCTCATAAATCAAATTTGAGATATCCTATCAATTTGAATTTCAAATTCAAACGTGATAGAGATTTAATTTATTCTTATAAATTAAATCTTGTAAATATCTCTTATATGAGATATCCTATCAATTTGAATTTCAAATTCAAACGTGATAGAGATTCAATTTATCCTTATAAATTAAATCCTATATATCCCTTATATATAATATATATACGAATATAAATATAAATAAATATATACATCAACCCTGAATCATTCATTGAATCTAGACACGTCTTAGATTCAATGAATCTGGACATCATAGCTCATGTTGGGCTATTTTGTGTGCGACCCTGTAGGCTCATATGAAGTTGGTAGTGGGCCATTTGCTATACTGGCCCACAAGTTGCAAGCGGTCTCTAGCAAGACATAACGACTACCCAAATCATATGAGGATCGATAAACAATGTAACCTTTTATACAACCATATCATGTCCCTTTTGTCACACGATATTTTGGTCATGGATGAGGCATGAATAATGTCATCTTCCTATTCCTAACCGTTACTTTCTCGATCCCTGAGTAGTCTGACTATAGAAATAGAACTACCTTTCCATTATAGTATGGCCATACATTTCTCAGACTCACTCATCGAAGGGCCCAGTAATATCTCTCTATGAATGTGAGGGACAAATTCCTGACCATTCACATTCCTCCGCATGAAAAACCACTAAGCCTGAATATAGTCTTTATGATCACTCGATCAAAAGTGACTTTTGACTAGGTCAAAGCTGAGCATTTGTCATGTAGGAATCTATGATGATCTCAGGTTAAAGGGCATAGTGACATGGTTTGTATATGAGAGAAGCTTATGACGTAACCCATGCAGCTCTCTCATAGCGGGTCAGTCTAACAACTTGTACTCTTACATGTGCCTATGACTTTGATTTATATCTCTATACATCTTCAAAGTCATACTGGCCTTATTTCATCTCTGTTCCCACATAGATGACCGATCAGGGACATTTAGGATAAGATCATGAATTATCCAAGGATGGTCATCATAATAAACATGGAAATAATATGATAACACAATTAATAAATTCATAAATCAATAATGTTCATAAGACAATGATTGGCCCCTAGGGCACATTTTCCAACAACCTCCCACTTGCACTAGGTACAATCATTAATTTGACTAATTCCCATTGACTTAACATGACGCTCATGCTTTGCTTGCACAAGCGGCTTTGTTAGAGGATCGGCGACATTGTCTTCTCCTGCTACTTTGCATATTTTTATATCACCTCTATCGTTGATTTCTCTGATGAGATGAAATCGCCTGAGTATATGCTTGGTCCTTTGATGTTACCTAGGCTCTTTGGCTTGTGCAATGGCACCGCTATTGTCACAGAGCAAAGTTATTGGATCTGTGATGGTAGGTATCACCCCTAGTTCCGTGATGAACTTCCTTATCCAAACGGCTTCCTTAGCTGCATCAGATGCTGCTATATAGTCAGCTTCCATTGCAGAATCTGCTACAGTGCCCTGCTTAGAGCTCTTCCAGCTTACTGCTCTATTATTGAGGAGGAATATATATCCAGACTGTAATTTTTTATTATCTTGGTCAGTTTGGAAACTCGCGTCTGTGTAACCAGTTACATAGAGTTCGTTATCCAATCCACCATAGACCAAGAATAAGTCCTTAGTCCTTCTGAAGTACTTAAGGATATTCTTGACAGCAGTCCAATGGCCCTCACCAGGGTCCTGTTGATATCTGCTAGTCATACTTAAGGAAAATGAGACATCCGGTCGAGTACATAACATGGCGTACATAATAGATCCTATGGCTGAGGCATATGGAACTTTACTCATGCGACCTCGCTAATCAGGTGTACTAGGACACAGATCTTTGCTGAGGTGACTACCATGAGACATGGGTATGAAACCCCTCTTTGATTCGTGCATACTGAATCTATGCAGTATTTTGTCTATGTATGTACTCTGACGGAGTCCTAGAAGTCTTTTAGATCTATCTCTATAGATCATAATTCCTAGGATGTAGGTGGCTTCACCCAAATCTTTCATCGAGAAAGACTTTCCTAACCAAGACTTGACAATCTGTAAGGTAGGAATGTCATTTCCAATAAGTAGGATGTCATCAACATAGAGTACCAAAAACACAACTGTGCTCCCACTAACCTTCTTATACACACAAGGTTCATCAATGTTTTGAAGAAATCCAAACTCTTTGACTACTTCATCAAAACGATGATTCCAACTCCGAGAGGCTTGCTTCAGTCCATAAATGGACCTTTGAAGCTTGCACACTTTACTAGAGTCCTCAGAACGCACAAACCCTTCAAGTTGTGTCATGTACACATCCTCAAGGAGCTTTCCATTAAGGAAGGCTGTCTTAACGTCCATCTGCCATATTTCATAGTCATAATATGTTGCTATGGCAAAGAGGATTCTAATTGATTTGTCCATTGCAACTGGGGAAAAGGTCTCATCATAATCCACACCAAGAGTTTGAGTAAATCCTTTTGCAACCACTCGTGCCTTGAAGACATTTACATTGCCATCCATGTCAGTTTTCTCCTTAAAAACCCACTTGCACCCGACGATTTTTACACCTTCAGGCAGGTCGACTAAGGTCCAAACCTTATTGTCGTACATGGATTGCATTTCAGACTTCATGGCATTAAGCCACTTTTCAGAGTTTGGTCCCACTATAGCTTCTCGATAGGTAGTTGGCTCATCATGCTCAATGAGCAACACATCACGACTGTCAGAAATCAGAAATCCATATCTCTGAGGCTGAAGTCGTGTCCTATTAGACTTCCGTGGACCTTGCGTGACTTGAGGAGTCTCAACAACTTGTTGTGAGTCTTCTCTATTTTCCATCTGCAGTTCTGTGGTGTCTTGTGGCTCTCGAACTTCTTCGAGGTGCACCTTACTCCCACTGGTTCTTTTAGAGATAAATTCTCGTTCGAGAAAGATACCATTTCTAACAACAAACACTTTGTTATCAGCAGGGTTGTAGACGTAATATCCCTTGATTTCCTTAGGATATCCTACAAAAAGGTACTTTGAGGATTTGGGCGCTAATTTGTCTGAGGCTTGTTACTTAACATAGACCTCGCATCCCCAAATCTTGAGGAAAGACAAACTAGGCATCCTCCCAGTCCATATCTCATATGGAGTCTTTTCAATTGCCTTAGATGGAACAAGATTGAGTGTGAACGCGGCTGTCTCTAGGGCATGGCCCTAAAAGGAGGGCGGAAGATCTATTTGACTCATCATGGATCGAACCATATCTAATAGTGTTTAATTCCTCCGTTCAGAAATGCCATTCCATTGTGGTGTCCCTAGAGGAGTCAATTGTGAGACTATCCCACAACTCCTGAGATGATCTATGAACTCTTGGCTCAAATATTCACAACCCTGATCAGATCGAAGTGCTTTAATTGTTTTGCCAAGCTGGTTTTGTACTTCATTTTGAAATATCTTAAACTTTTCAAAAGATTTAGATTTATGTTTCATCAGATAGATGTACCCATATCTGCTAAAATCATCTATGAACGTTATGAAGTATGAATAACCTCCTCTGGCATTTGTGTTCATCGGTCCACACACATCTGTATATATAAGGTGTTAGGAATTGGAAGACACGCAGCGGAAATTAATTTAAAAATTTTTTTCCTATTCCTTACCAGGATCTACCGTATATGTTTAAGTCAAGTGGAAAGAAGTATTACCCTTGGTGTTCCTCAACGACTTCCACAGCTTCTCTCCATGACTCGTGATCTCTTTCCGATCGCAAGAAGATGTCCACAGCTTCTCTCTGTGGCTCATGCTCTCTTTCTAATCACAAGAAGTCGACGCCTCAGGTCAGCTTCCTCTATTGGTATCCACACGAACAACGTTCTAACCACGAACGACGTGCTAGCATCTCCTGTCCCTCCAAGGCTCTCTCAAGAATTCATCCTCTCCTTCTCTACTTCAGCAGTTTCTTATCTACAAACCTTTTGCAGATTCTGTTCGGCCTTTTGTGTTGTGTGTTGTGTGTCAAAAACGTAGCTCCTAAAATCAGATATATTGGATGCTCTGCGTTTTTCTCAACCGAATTGGATCTTGGAATTAATCTATATTAATTCCGAAATTAATACAATATCACATATTGTATAATTTTATAAGAAACTAATTAAATAAATAATGTTTATATTAAATCCATCCCACATATTTAATTCACCTACTTATTTAATTTAAATAAAGATAAGATTGGACTATATTTGATTTATTCTCATAAATCAAATTTGAGATATCCTATCAATTTGAATTTTAAATTCAAACGTGATAGAGATTTAATTTATCCTTATAAATTAAATCTTGTAAATATCTCTTATATGAGATATCCTATCAATAAATAAATTCATAAATCAATAATGTTCATAAGACAATGATTGGCCCCTAGGGCACATTTTCCAACAGTATGCTTATGTGTTGACATGTATATGATATTTGAATGATGTTGTGACATGATAAATGATGTTGAATGTATTGTGAATAACATGTTTTCCATGGCCATGCACTTTATGTGAAAGTATCTAGCATGATGGCATGTCACTAATCAAAGAAAGTTTAATAAAATTACATATCATGCATTAGTATCCATCTTGCATATTTAAGTGGTAATCTTTGCTACTGAGATTCCCTAGAATCTCACTCTCCCATAACCAACCAATTTAGGTCAAGCATGATGGATAATGTATGCATGGAGAAGAGCTAAAGCATGAAAAAGTGAAGTATTTAAGATGTTAGCATATGCTATGCATTTTCCATGTATGTCAAAGCCATATAAAGCATCTATTTATGTGATGAGATTGTATGAAACAATTATTGTATAACCCCATGATGTATATGAATTCATACAAGGCAAAAGAGATGATTCATGTATGCTAGAACAATTATTGAAAGGAAAAAAAAGGAAACTGAAATAGTATAAACTTAGGTCCTAAAGTAATTTTGTTGTGGCTTTAGTTTGACCTAGCAAATGAAGGCATTATTTCACGAAATTTTATGAGCATGTAGTACACATCTATAAATTTAAGTGAATAGGTAGAACATTTCATTTGGATGTGTATATGAAGAGAAATGAATTTCTAAAGTAAGGGACCAGAATCTGTTTCCAGAGTTTTTTGACCAAATGAACAGTAAACTTCAACGAATAAACTGTATCAATTGGCTAATCATTTGGTCTGGAAATTATTTTTTTCTTAAATTTCAAGATGTTATCTTCACGTAGATTTTTGAAAAACTTCATTTCAATTTTTATAAAATTAATTATGATTTTTTGAAGTTCATTGCATAATCTGGAATACCATATGAACATTAAACCGAGACAGGGTAAAATTCCAGATTTGGCTAATGGACTTCCAAGGTCTTGTAAGTGGTTCCAAATGCTACTGAATGGTCCCTAAGATGTATAAAAGTATGAATGTTACAGTCTTCCTTTCAAAAAAAATCAAAACCTAGTCATTACAAAGCATTACAAGTCACAGCTTGATTTCAAGACAAATCCAAGTCTAGGTTTTCACTAGTTTTCTTTCTTTGTCCATTTTATGTCTTATACTTCTACCTTTCCAAAATAAATTATCATGGTCCATTTCCACATAATTTTTCATTTGTAATTCAAATATGAATTTATAATTTCAATATTCAATTTCCTCCTTAGCCTACGGTATAGAACAAAATGCATCCTTTAAATTTTCTAAAAATTCTCATTTTGATTCTAATGGTTTTGATCATTGTTTCTCTACTTTACCCCACACAATTTTTTTATTTTAAACCCATTATAAGTATTAAAATTATGAAATTCTACTATATGAATAGTGATCTATATAGTGGTAGAAGTGAACCCAAAACCCTAATTGCATGCATACTTGAATTCCCAAGAATTTTTCACTTGAATTTAGCTTGTTTAAGCTTATCTAACTTATACCTAACTTAAAATTCATATGCTTCCTATGATATGGCAGCACCTCTAGCAACCATTATGGAAGATATGTTTCCATTAAACCACTTAAAACCTAAAGCAATCTTTCCATACCAAAGTCCAAGATTCAAAGAAGCAATTACCTTGTTCCCAGTTTGCTTGCTTCTCTTTGGCTTCAATAAAAATTTTGTCAGCACCTCCCCAAGGGTTCATGAATGGTGCCACTTCAAGGGAAGCGAGGGGGTATTTATAGCCAAAACTTTGGCACTTTAGGTTCATAATATCTTTCTTCTCTTAATTATTACAATGACTAAAGCTTGAATTTGATTGGTTAGTTTTCAAATTAATTAAACTTAATATTTATTAATATAATATTTATATTATTTTATTCTAATACAAAATGTAAGGATTCTTCTTCCCCTTTGGAAAAATGCCACATAGTGTGGTGTCAGTCCCAAGTGGATAACTCACCATAACACCTCACTATGTCTTGAAATTTCTACTTCTTTTTCTTTTTTTAAACATTCATGAAATATCACTTGGGCTCAAAATCATGGCTTTGGCATGTTGGGCTTTTCATGTGATTCCATATTGGTGTTCAAATTCAGCCCATTTTTTTGGCACACTTTCCAAGGCATTGCCTTTACTGAGTAACCTAAATTACCCTATTTTTTATATAAATACTACATAATTTTTTATGGTTATAAAATTTTTAAAAATTCATTCTACTATAAAATGAATTTCTTACAAAGTCTTATAATTTTTTGATATCCAGAAGTCTTGTTAAAAATTTCATATACTTCTTTAAATCCTTTTATCGGTATTCCTTTTACATCTTAAATTCTATAATAAATTCTGCATAACTCATATTTAAACTCTAACAATTTCATAAATTCTTATATTAATTATAAAAATTTATTAAAAATGTTATATGATTTTGAGGTATGGAAGACCTTGTAATAATTCTTAGACTTTACAAATTAATTTCAATTATTTAAGACCTCAAATCGAATTTATGAAAAATATGCGTAGTCAAATTACCATTCTTGTGTAATAGTAAAATTTGGGACTGTAATATTTTTAGGCAATTATGGGCCTTTTCTAATTTAACTTTCTCTATTTACATTTTTCCTCTTTGAATTTAACAAATTACACTTTAGTCTCTAAATTTGTCAAATTCCATTTTGGCCCCTTACTTCAAATTTCAAAACTCCAATTTAGTCCCAAAATCTTTTTTCTTGGTATTTATTCATTTCTTTAACAATTGATTAATAATATCAATTTGGTCCCTTGATGCAAATTTCAACAATGTTTATCATGTCACAACATCATTCAATCAACTCAAACATCTCAACAAAGAATTCCACATCAAGCATATAAAGGGGTAAGTTCACTACCTTGTACATAAGTTTTCTCCCTTGTTCTTGCACTTGCTCCCTAGGCTTCTTAATCATTTTACTTTCGGACAATACGTCAAAACAACCTCTTAAATTTCTCAAGGTACTAAATATATTCACATTAATCACATAACCCACTAGGACCATAATCTGACCCCAAGGGGAATAGTAGTTCTCTAACTTATTTCTCTTAATTTTAAGATTAGTGTTCTATCTTTGTAACAATTATTCTCATATGCCAATCCTACAAAATTTTTCATGAGGAATCCAAATATGAGATTAGATTTATGAAAATGAAACTCCTTTCCATAAACTATACCTAGCCAAACATCATGCATTCTTGGTGCTTAAATGTCACTTTTGGTTTAATGCTTCCACCTTCACTTCCTTAACTTGGTTCCACACAATGTTTTGTTCTAAATCCATTGGAAGCCTTAGAATAATCAAAATCATATCATAAGGTACAATTATAGGTCAGGTTATGGCATACATATAGCATCCAAATCATACAATTAAACAATTACAAGCTAGAACCACTCAAAATCTATTCCAACTTGTCTTACCTATTCCCATAATCAAACTCTTCCTTTTCCTTTCCATTCAGATTTTTTTCCATAGCAAGTAAGGGAGAATAATATGATTTCTAACTACTTAATCTAGCAATTAATCCTCCTAACTACAATATTAAATACTTAGGAAGAAATGTTACCTTAAATCCTCGCTCAAATACCCCTTGAATTGCCTTGATATTGCATGAGAAATAATTTTACAAGAGTTTCCCATGGTTTCCTCAAGCATGACTAGGGGATATTTATAAGCAACTTGAAGATTATGTTAGTTTAGTCATAAACACCCAAGATAGGGGGTTAATTAAGTCTTTTAAAAATTTTATGATTAATCTAACACTTAAGTAGAAGATAAATATAAATAATTACAATAAGAATAGAGATAAGTAAGATTTCATCAAGATGATGCCAAACAATTTATAATGGTTTAGACTTAACTTGTCATATCCCCAATTTTCTTATCTGGTATGTATAGGTTGTATGTAATATATAGGAGATTTTCTAACGAAAATATTGTACTTTAAGGAAAGAAAGGGATTAAATTATAAATAATAGGAAGTTCAAGGACCTAAGTAAAATTTAGAAAAGTTCTAGGGCCAAAATAGAATGTAGACATAAATGTTGGGCTAATAAGTGTAATTACCTAAAGTTTGAGGACTTAAATATAATTTTTAAAAGTTCAAGGTTAAAATTGTAATTATGAAGTTGTGCGAGAAAAGGCCCAGAACTGTCCTGAAATGCTATAATCCCAAATTTTACTAGTAAATAGAGAATAGAAATTGTGTCAAGCATATTTTTTAGAATTTTTATTTGAAGCCTCAGATAATTGATATTAATTTCTAAAGGAACTAATTATCAGATAATTTTTATTTGAGGCCTCAAATATTAGTTCCTCAAATAATGGAACTTAGTGAAAACCTAGTATTGGAATTGTTTTGAAGTTGAGTTGTAACTTGATATGACTTTGTAATTGCTAGGTTTTGACATTTGTTTTAGAAGAAGACTGTCTTAAGAAGAATTGGACAAGGATAACTTAAGAGGTAGCAAGAGCTTACTTGTTAGTTGTGATCTTTAGTTGAGCTTAAGATAATGCTATGATGATGATGATGATGAAGTATGAATGATTGCAAATCCTTGTAACTAATGTCATGACAATATGCATGTTAGAGTTTTCTTATGTATGATTATGAAAAAGTCCCATATCATGATAACATATTAGGCATTTAATCAAGCATGTATAATATTATAGTTTATATGACTTGCTATTGAGATTTTCCTAAAATCTTATTCTTTCCATATGCATAATCATGTTATAGGTGCTAGAAACTTCAAAGGAAAAAGGGTAAATATGGATGAATGAACTTGTATTATAAGCTAAGTTGACCACTTGACATTAAGGGACACAGTAGTACATTATAGTGTGTATGTATCATGAGGCAATAGCTTTATGATGATATTTCCCATGACTTAATCAATGAGTTATGCTATGAAATTTAGTATGAAAAATAGCTAAGATACAGAGCTTTAAATGGACACCAAGAACACCTCAATTGGTTAATTGTTTAATTTAATATGATTTTTCCAATATGGAGATAAGATATAGAATGGGATAAAATGTGAGTCCAGAGGCATTAAGGTTCATGTGCAAATTTCAAATAGTAAATGAACGAATTTTTCTACAAAATTTTATGGGCATAAAGAACCTATCTTGAGCTTTAAATCCATAGTTAACATATTTCATTTAAATAAGGGAACAAGGAGAAATGAATTTTTCAAATTAAGCCAAGAAAATTGGAACTTCCAAATTTACTAAAGGAACAATGTTTTTCAATGAATAAACTGTATTAATTCAGAAAATGAAACTTCAATTTTATATTTTTTTGCTCAAATTTTGATGAAAGAGGTTTTACTAAAAATTTGAACCACTCCATTTTAATTTTTTTACATTTAATTATGAATTTTCAAAGTTGGATCTTTAATCTAGAATACCAACTGAACATTATCTGTAATGCATTTTCTTAAAAATTTATTTCTTTAAGAGATATTAAATTGGTTCAAACTACTACCAATTAAGTGTAACTAAGGGTGAAAATAATGACGTTACATTTTGGTATCAAAGCAAAGGATTATTGCTTAGGAAATACTCTGAATATATTGTTTATAGATAGATAGATTATTGTAAATTGTCATAATTAACCCTAAGTTAGTGGGTACAGGACAAAGATGACTATAGATAGGACTGGATCAGAAACAATTGTTAACAGGGGGATCCTAACATGAGGTTATATGTTCAAAAAAGTCTAGTTTAAATTTAGAAGAGGCATTATGATGGGTAATGATGATTATTGGCTTCCTCCAGTAATACATGTTACAGATTCTGAGGACTTTGAGTTAGACAAATTTGATAGTTCATCTGTAGGGTCAAATGACATGGATAGTTCATCAATAGAACCTATTTTAGCCTCTCCTTTATAAGTTGTACCCCTAGACTGACCTTAACCCATAAATGGACACAAGTTATATGAATGAGAGAGTTATATTGTACCTCCAGCCATTACAGTTTGATGAGTTCCATTCCTAGATTTTGGGTGCTATAGATCATATACTTAGATAGTCTATGAACTCATATATTATAGGACTTAGTCAATTATGAAACCAAACAAATATCCCTGGTTCTAGTCAACCAAGAGTAGTGATACACATAAAATACCAAAATATAAAATTAGAGCAATAACAAAAGTTGTAGGTAATATAAGACAGCCAAAACTTGTGAGAGCAGTTAACGTGGAACCAGAAGTTGTACAACATCCATTAGAAGTTCCAATACAAGCTGAGTTAGTTGTGATTTGAAACATCCTTCTTTTCTTACATCTCAGGGACCAAATGGTAGCATATGGAACTACTTTTAAGGTCATTGAAGTCAAATTACATAATCTAAAATTTTACTCTATTGAGTATTGTTCACTGTATAAATTCCAGAGGAGTGACTTGACTTCAAAAAATCATAATTAAATCTAGAAAAATCAAAATAAAGTGGTTCAAATTGCTACACAAAGATAACTTAATGATATTTTAGAAAAAAATAACTCGTTACCACTCCTTGACTAGGACAATGTTGGTCAACGCTCCAATTTTACTGTTCATCTAGCGTTTTTCCCTGATTCTAGCATTTTGTTCCCAACGTTACATAGCATTTGTACTATCCAATCCCCAGTTTCTCTTCATGCTTCTTCAATCCTCTTTTATCATTAACAAACCAGTAGGATTGTGATTACATAGAAGGGGATGAGATTTCTAGGGAAATCTCAGTAGCAAATGGTACTAAATAATGCATACATTAATGTAAATAATGGTGCTTGCTTGTGAAAGTGTTAAGATTGTGTAATGTGTATGCTTCCATGTTACATATGAAATACAATTGGCCAAAGTAATCATAGAAATAGAGCTTCAAATATAAGCACATATGCAACACAATTCAACAAAGCCATAGCACAACCAAGCATAACATTTAATGTATACAGGTTTAGGATAAGTTTACTACCTGACGTGTAGCTATTCCTTAGTCCTTAACCTTTGCTCTGAGATTCTTTCTTTACATAGGTCAGAGCCTATACATAGCATAATAATATCTTCATTATTACTATATCCAGTAGCTCTACTTATCTCAAGTTTATCTTGAGGTAATACCCTTAATCTTGACAATCCCCTAACTCTCTTTCTATCCACGGCTAACCTTATCAAGAGAGATATTTCTCTATTCTAACTATTAAATTTATAAGAACAATCCTCTAATTTATTAGAGCAGGGATTTGAATAAATTACTTACCTTACTCCTAAGCTTACCAAGTCCCTAAGCTCCTTGGATTGCTCTTAACTTCACAAGAACTCATTCTTTTCTCTTCCTTCCTTTCTCTTTCTTTCTTTCTCTCTTTCTATTTTTATCTCTTCCTTCTCTTCCTTGTCATGGTGTGCCTTGAATGAAAGGGGAAGGGTCTATTTATAGGTGGAGGGAGGTGGAATAGATGGCTCAGATCGAATCGCGATGAACGGCTCAGTTCGCTTAGCTTTCTCAAGAAGCTTCGCTTGCATCATCACGATGACATCATCCATTGACACCTCACATGCTTAGGTGGTGTAATAGTGGGGCCTTTGGGATACCACACCAGCTGATTCAGCGTTTCTAGAGAATTCTAAAGTCTTTTCCTAGAATGAACGGTTGAGATCATGCCACGTGTCCTTAGCATTTTCTTCTTACCCTAGATTCATGCCATGTGGTAGCTTGTGGGTCCCATGAGGACACCTTTCATGCCACCTCATGGTTCTGGATGAGTCTAAAGCTCTATCTTATCACTTTTCCCAGCATAATCATTGTGCCACGTTTTTAGATCCTTAGAATGCTATCTTGGCCTCTAATTAAGTTCAAGCACTATGGTGGCTTGATTCCCAAGAAAAATCCCTTAGCAAATTACCAAAACACCCTTGGTTACTCTTTATTTTCTTGAATAATTATCGGGGCATTATTGTCTTTTTATACTTTGCCAGAGTATTTTCTGACCTTGGTCAACTATCCAGATAATCTTCCTTAATTGTCTAACCTAGTCAAATGACCAAAATACCCTTCACTCATTCTTTAATTATTTTATAACATAAGGGCATTTTTGTCATTTCGCACTTTTTCTGCATATTTCTGGGCACTAACCTCTTTAACTAATAAACTGATATCAAAGGCCTGGGCCTCACATGGCATCATCATAGGTCTCTCTGTGATATCATCTAAGCTTATTTAGTCATAACTTACTTACTGCTAATTTTCATAATCGGATCGCGGGCGTTCTCAAACTCCCGTCAAAATTCACTAAATATGGGAATAACTTTTTCTATAAAACTCCTTTCGAGGTTTTGTCAGATCCTTGACATCTGGCATCATAGGGCACACCTTCCTATAGCTTTTTCACTTATATATGAGGTTCATAGGATATGATAAAAATTTTAGATAACTTTCAAACTATCAGATAAATATTAGCTATTTGGAACTTCAATAAAATTTCTATATCATGCTAGATTAACTAGCATAACTTTCTCTATCTACTGATAAATTTTGGGACTGAAATACTTCCAGGCAGTTATAAGCCTTTTCTGGCTGAACTTTCTATAATTACAATTTTGCCCTTGGAAACTTTTGAAAATTACATTTTAGTCCCTCAACTTTTCATAATTACACTTAATGGCCCAAACTTTATGTCTACTTCCTTTTGGCACCATTAAACCTTTTAGACTTTTCAGTTTAGTCCCTTCTCTTTCTTCAAAATGACCATTATGCCCCTAGGGACTTTCACTATTTACAATTTAGTCCATGATCTTTCACTTTCTTGCAGTTTAGTCCCTGAATATCATATGTATACTTATGGGATTTTTGCTCTACAGGGCCTGGTAGCCTACCTTTTCTAGGCTACATACTGGGCTTCTATGTTTAAAAATCAGGATATGACATGATTGATCTTATTGGCATTCAGCAATGGATGATAAAATTTTGTAAGCACAATCCTCTAATATTTGAAGGAACATTTGATGCTCAAATGGCAGAGAAATGGGTTATTTGATTGGAAAATATTTTCAAGGTACTTCATTGCCCATATGAAAGTAAGCTCAGATAGCCATTTATTGCTGGAAAGAGACACAAACTAGTGGTGGAAAACTACTGAGCTATTGGTACAGGCAAGAAATTTTCCCTAGTCGGTGCATGAAGAATGAGAAGTTGAACTCCTTGTGCTGAGATAAGCAAAGAAAGAGCCATTTGATGAATATCTGGCTAAGTTTATTCATATTTCTTAGTATTCCACGTATCTCTGACAAGTGGATGATGAATGATACATTATAGAGAGGATGATTAGAGGACTAAATGCAAATTTAAAGGAAAAGATGAGTCCCCAATTGTATAGTCAATTTAATAAATCAGTGGAGGCGTTACAACTTATTGAAAATAGCCTAAATCATCTAACATTATTTAAGCTAGTAAGCAAGTGAACTGTTACTCCTAAAAAGACTAGTCAAAGTTGAGATGCTACTAGTAGTAGTGTCTATAAGAAGAGAAAAAGGCAATGGCAAACTAGAAGGCCTAATTGAGGAAACTTTTAGTACAATGTTGGCAACAAGGACTCAAGGTTCTGAGTATGTGATAAGAGTGGAAAGAATCATGGTGAAAGGTTATGTTTGATAGGACAGGATGTTTGCTATACATGTGGAAAACCTAGACATTTCTATCAGGATTACCTTCAAGTAATGAATAATCAAAGGCCACGAACTCAAAGTTGAGTGTTTGCACTTACATGGGAAGATGCTTAGAAATCACCGATATGATTCAAGGTACTATTTATCTCAATAATCACTATGTGATTGCTATGTTTGACTTGGGTGTAAGTTATTTCTTTATTTCTTATGAATGTGCTGAATGCCTAGGCCTTACAATTAGTAAGTTAGATTATGCTATATGTGTGATAACCCCTACAAATACAAGAGTAGTTACATCTGCTGTTTGCCTAAATAGTAGTGTTTGATATGAACATTGTTGCACTACTCTAGATTTAATATGTATGCCTTTATGAGAAATTGATGTCATAATTAGATTAAACCGGTTATCTTCTAATAATGATATACTGGATTGTTTGAACAAAACCTAGTTCTTTTTTTTAAGGCAATAAGTGTGAGTTCAGAAGTAAGGCTGAATTTGATAACGTAGGCTCAGATAGATAAATGTTTACAAAAAGATGTCAAGGGTATATGATTTTATTTTCTGTTCAAGAAAAAATAGAAGAAAGGGTTGTGGAGATTCTAGTAGTCAAGAAATTTCTTTAAGTTTTTTCAAAGGAGATTCAAGGTTTACCTCTTGAGCGAGAAATAAAGTGTGCAATTGATATTATGCCTCGAGCTGGGCCAATATCCAAAGGCTCGTATCATATGGCCCCTAATGATATGATGGAATTAAAGAAGAAGATTGAGGAACTTTTAGAAAAGGGTTTCATTTGACATAGTGTTTCACTATGGGGTGCTTCGGTATTATTCATTAAGAAGACGGATGGTGGTTTAAGATTATGTATGAATTAGTTGGTTGGAGCAAGTTTGTTCTCTAAGATTGATTTGAGATCAGGCTACCACCAACTCAGGATTAAATTAGATGATATCTTGAAGACTGCTTTCAGGACTCGTTATAGTTATTTTGAATTTCTCGTGATGCCATTTGATTTGATATATGCACCTATAATTTTTATGGATTAGATTAACAGAACTTTTTGCCCTATTTAGATCAATTTGTTGTGGTCTTTATTGATGACATCCTAGTGTACTCTAAATCTGCTGAAGAGCATGAGGCATTTGAGAATTATCCTTAGTACTCTTAAAGAAAAATAGCTATATGATAAGCTTAATTGGCTTCAAGAGGTCAAATTACTTAGTCATGTCATATCCCATGAAGGGGTAGCTATATATCCTAGCAAAGTTGAAGCAGTATTAAGGTAGGAGCAACCAAGGATAGTGACAAAGATTAAAAGTTTTATGGACTTAACAGGGTATTATAAATGATTTATTCAGGACTTCTCTCGAATTACCTTACCGTTAACCCAGTTGACCAGAAAGAATCAGCAGTTCCAGTGGGATGAGAAGTGTGAGGCCAGTTTTCAAGAACTGAAATATAAGTTAACCACTACTCCCATGCTGATTATTCTAGATCTAACCCAGATATGGTCATTACTGATGCTAATAAATAGAGGTTAGGATGTGTTTTAATGCAGTAAGGTAGGGTACTAACCTACGCCTTTCAATAGTTAAAGTCACATGAAGAAAATTATCCTACTCATGATCTAGAGTTTGTAGTAGTAGTCTATGCTCTTAAGATATGGAGACATTATTTGTATCGAGCCACTATACAATTGTACTATAACCATAAAAGCCTAAAGTATTAGCATGACCAAAAAGAATTGAATATGAGATAGTGAAAATAGATGGAATTGCTGAAAGATTATGTTTTCCAGATTAAATACCATCCAGGAAAAGCAAATGTTTAAGCAGAAAAGTAGTACAAGTCACAAGTCTAATGTTCAAAGAACTAAAATTAGTAGAAGATGTTAGAGATTGGAGTTCTTTATACCAGATGCAGATAATAGAGAATCCTTATAGAGGAGTGCAAGTCAGAGCTTTCATGGGAGATAAGATAAAAGAAGCTTAGAAACATGATAAGCTCATAACAATTTTTAAGGATAAGTTGAAGAGAGGGAAAACTAAAAATTTTGAATTATCTCAAGATGGATTAATATGGTTTAGGGGAATATATTCCTAATGCAATAGGATTAAGAGAGAAAATTCTAGATCAAGAACATAAAAGCCGATATATAGTATATCCATGTATGACCAAGATGTATCATGATGTTAATAGTCTATTTTGGTGGCTTGGATTAAAGAAGGATGTTGTGGCTTATATATCAAAATGTCTTATAGCCAGAAAGTAAAGATTGAACATCAGAACCCAGCAGGAAAATTGCAATCTCTAAACATTCCTGAGTGGAAATAGGACAATATTACCATGGATTTTGTTGAAGGACTACCCATGACTCCAGCTAAGCATGATATGGGTAGTAATTGATTGATTAACGAAGTCAGCTTATTTCCTGGCAATAAATAAGTGATATTCTTTAGAAAAGCTAGCGAAGTTGTATATAAAAGAGATTGTTAGACTACATGGTGTCCCAAGTAGTATCATATCTGATAGAGACCCTATATTTACATCTAATTTTTGGAGAGCTTTGCATAAAGAAGTAGACAATAGTCTTAGGTTTAGCACAGTTATTATCCTTAAATGGATAGTCAGTCTAATAGAACAATCTAGATAAAAAAGGATATGCTAATAGCTTGTGTTTTAGATTTTAAAGGAGTTGGGATGTCCATCTTTCACTAATAGAGTTTTCTTATAATAATAGCTATCAGACTAGTATTTAGATGACCCCATTTGAAGCACTGTACAAACGTAAGTGTAGATCTCCATTATGTTAGTTAGAGTTGACGAGAGAAGAATGTTTAGTCATAATATAGTAGATCAAACTGCAACAACAATTGATATGATCAGAAGAAGACTGTTAATGGCTCAAAGTAGATAGAAAAGTTACACTGATGTTAGAAGAAAACCATTGGAGTTTAAAGAAGGAGAACATGTATTTCTTAAGTTGACTCTAACTATGAGAGCTGGATGATCAATCAAAGTAGGGAAGTTGCATCCTAAATATATAGGACCATTTTAGATTCTCACAAAAATAGGATCAGTGGCTTATAAGTTAGCTCTTCCCCAAATCTCAGTTAGATATATGATGTATTTCAAGTTTCCTAGTTAAATAAGTATGTTCCAGACGCATTACATGGGATTGAACAAGATGATGTCATGCTACAGGATACTTAACATATGAAGTTGGGCCAGCACGAAAGGCTAAGCATCTACAAAATAAATAGATTTCATTAGTCAAAGTGGTCTAGAAAGGATTAATTGAGAATGAAGCTATATGGGAAGCAGAGGGAAGAATAGAGGAGATATATCCTGAGTTATTTTCTTAGCATGTATATATTGTAAATTTTGAGGATAAAATTTATTTTAAGGGAGAGAAATATCATATCCCAATTTTCTTATATGGTATGTATGTACAGGTGGTATGTAATATATATGAGATTCTCTCAGGGAAATGTTACACTTTAAGGAATAAAAGAGATTAAATTATAAATAATGGAAAGTTTGAAGGACCTAAGTGAAATTTAGAAAAGTTCTAGGGCCAAAATAGAATGTAGGCATAAATATTGGGGTAATAAGTGTAATTACCTAATGTTTGAGGACTTCAATGTAATTTTTTAAAAGTTTAAGGGTAAAATAGTAATTATGAAGAAGTTGTGCGAGAAAAGGCCCAGAACTTCCCATAAATGCTATAGTCACAAATTTTACTAGTAAATAGATAATGGAAATTGGGCCAAACATATTTTTTAGAATTTTGATTTGAGGCCAAGATAATTGATATCAATTTCTAAAGTCCAGAGATTATTGCAAGACCTTCTGAATTTTCTAATCAGATTAAATTTGGTAATAAATTCCCATAATTAATATAGAAATTTATAAAATTGAGAGAGCTCAAAAAGGTATTATATAGAATTTTTAGTAGAATTTAAAGTAGAATAGTATACCCGATAAATACTTTCAGATAAGGTTTTGTGGGAATTGAGTCAGCAAGGTATTGGAACCATGTAAAGGCCCAAGTTGGCATCCCAAAGGCCAGTAAGATATTTGAACAGTCATGTAGGCAAGTGCCTAGAGGAACCTTAAAATGCAAAATTACAAAATTACCCATGTGTTGTAATAATGAACATGGAGGGAATTTTGGTCATTTTGGACAATTCAAAATGCTAAGGTAGATACATGGATGTTTAAGCAGAGTCAGAATATGCTATGCTAGGATGTAAAGAGATGTGAAATGATAATTAAGCCCATAGGGTTAACATAATGTAAGATAGTAAACCAAGGGCATTTTGGTAATTTTCTAAAGAATGGTAAGAAGATAAATACTCAGTCTAACAATGTCAATGGTAGAAAAAAATCTGAACATTAGCTTTCATGATAGAATAAATATTCTAGTATATTATAAAAATTAGAAACATAAAGGAGTTTGGTTTTTGGGAAACGGATTGGATTAATACCATATTAGACTGAAATTTTTCTATCAATATTTCTCCATATTTTGTGCCAAAGATAACCCTATGTGATATTATAGATGATGTCATTCTTTGGCTTCTAGAGCAAGCTTGATGGAATGTGCTTTATAGATCAAATAGTATTTGGATTAATCTTGTCCTCTGTCGTATCCTTACTTTCACCCTCAATTATACTCATTTGAAAGTCATTGGAACCATTTACATAGTCTTTTGCCATAGAAACATTCATTTTCAAAAGATTTGCTCTCGGGTACTTTTCACTCTACTGTTCATTTAGTAATTCTAGAACATGTACCCAACTTTGAGAATTCATAATTAAATGTAGAAAAATCGAAATAGGTTGGATCCAATTTCTGATAAAATCTATTTTATCAAAATTTGAAGGAAAAATATAAAATCGAGGTTCCATTATCCCAATGAAATCAGTTTATTCATTGAAAAATACTGTTCATTTGGTAAAATCTGGAAGTTCCAGTTTCTTTATCTTAACTTCAAAAATTCATTTCTCTTTCATAACTTGTCCAAATGAACCTTGTTACATATGGATTTAAATCTCTAGACATAATCTTTATGCTCACAAAATTTCATAGAAAAACTCATTCATTTACTATACAAAATTAAGGTTGGAACATTACTGCTTCCGATTGCTTACTTTATCTCTATTCCAAATTTTAACTTCAACTTAGAAAAATCATAACAAATTGAATACTTAACCAATTGAGGAATTCTTAGTGTCCATTTAAATCTCTGTATCTTAGCTATTATCATGCCAAATTTCAAGTTTAAACTCATTGGTTTAGGCATCATAATCATCGTCACAAGGTCACAGCCTTAGGATAGAACGACATGATCATACACTATGCACACCATCACATCCTTCTATAGTGTCAAGTAACCAATATAACTTATAACAAAAATTCATCCATCTATGTTTACCCTTTTTCCTTGTGAGGTTCCAGCACCTATTACATGGTTATGCATATGGAAAAAATGAGATTTTATAGAAATCCCAATAGCTAGGCGTACAAACTATAATATCATACATGATTAATTGGATGCTTAACATGTTATCATGAGATGGGAGCTACTTCATAATGGTACATAAGCAAACTCTAATATGCATATTGTCATGAAATAAGTTGCAAGGAGTTGCAATCATTCATACTTCATCATCAACATGATGGCATAATCTCAAGCTCAACCAAACACCATAATCAACAAGCAAACATACAACCAAGCATACATGAAACTATAATTAGGTATTCTTGCTACCTCTTAGCTATCCTTATCAAAGTCTTCTTAAGATGATTTCCTTCCTTCACAAATGTCAAAACCTAGCCATTACAAAGTAATATCAAGTTATAACTCAACTTGAAAACAATTCAAAGACTAGATTTTCACTAACTTCTATTCTTTCTCTATTTTATGTTTTACACTTCCATCTTTCCAAAATAAATTCTCATGGTTCATTTCTACATAAATTTTCATTAGAATCCAAATATGAAACTAGAATTTCCAAAATTAAAACATGTCACAAGCTACTGTGCTAAACTGAAGTGAAACCCTTGATTTTCCAAAATTCACATTTTGATTCCAAGCTTCCAATACTTGTTCTCATACTTTATCCCCACACAATTTTCCATTTTAAACTCATTGGAAGCATCAAACTGATGAAATCCCAACATATGAACAATGCCACGTACAATAACAGCCATGAACATAAACTTCTAACTACAAGCATACTTAAACTTTCAAGCTTATACCACTTGATTCTAGCTTGTTTAAACTTATATAAACTATCCATAACATAAAATTCATATTACTTTCACATGTGGATAGTACTTCCAGCAGCAACATCAAGGGAAATATCGCACAAAAATCCCTTAAAATCAAGAGCTAGCTTACTAGAATTAAGCTCAAGAACAAGGGAGATAGTTACCTTGCTTGTTGCTTCAAGTTGTGTGATTTGTCATATCCTAATTTTTTCCTATCTATATAATAATGATAGTGGAAAGAGGTTTAGAAAGGATTATAACAATGATCAGAAGAAGTAATAAAAGTTAGATGAGTTTTGAAGCAAGTGAGGGACTAAAATGAAAAGTTTAAAAGTTCTATTGTGAAAAATGAAAGTAGACAAAAGCTTTGGGCTATTATATGTAATTATGAAAAGTTGAGGGCTTAAAGTGAAATTTTCAAAAGTTATAGGACTTAAATGTAATTTATCAAAAGTTCAAGGGCAAAAATATAGTTGTGAGAAAGTAGAGCCAAAAAAGGTTTAAAAATACCCAGAATCATATTAGACTCAAATTTTACCAGTAAGTAGAAAAAAATATTCTAATCAGTTTAACGCAACACAGAATTTCGATACGAGGTCCCGAAAAATATATATTAATTTTATAAAAAAAGGAAAATTAATACAGTATTCTCTAGATCTCATAATCAGATGAAATTTGGCAGTAAATTCCTATAATTAATACAAGAATTTATAAAATTTATAGAGCTCAAAAAGGAGTTTTGTAAAATTTATTATAGAATTTACAGTAGATTAAAACACCTGATAAATATATTTTAGGGAAATTTCTCAAGAATTGAGCCCATGAAGGAAGTGGATCATACAGAGGGCCCAGAATGGTGCCTTATGGGCCTAATGATATATTTAGATAAGTATGTGGGCCAGGGCTAATAAGGACCGAGAAAAATATAAAATTACAAAAATGCCACTAAAGGTAGGCCACTATATTGTGTCATTGAGTAAGAGTTAGACGAAGGGCATTTTGGTCATTTGTACAAGCCAAAAATGTTTAGACAAGTACAGGAGTGACTAGTCAGTGTCAGTATATGCTATGATAAGAAGTAAATGGTGTAAAATGACAATTATGCCCTTAGGGTTAATATATGGCAAGACAGTGAACCAAGGGCCTTTTAGTCATTTTCAAGGGATCTATAATTAAGCTTTGTCCTAGTCCAAGAATGTCAATGGTAGGAAGAATTTGGATACTGGATTTAAGGTTAGACAATATATTATAGAATTTTAGAAAAATTAGATTTATAAAATAGTCTGATTTTTGGGAAATCGGACTGAGCTGGTACTGGATTGGACTAGAATTTTTTCCAAAAGCTTCCCCCATTGGAATTTTTCCACTAGCCTATGAGTTGTCCCCTTGGTGATGTCATGGATGATGTCATAATTCTTCTTTTTGAAAAAGTCAAATCCAAGATTAAATGTGAGCCATTAGATCAAATAGTGCGCAAAGTGATCTTGGCCATTCATTTCCATAAGATTTTTCTACAAATACCCCCTCATTTCAGCCTCCAAACCGTGGCATGTCAACCGTTGGGGAAACTCTTGCAAAATGGAAAATCAAGCCAAGACAAAGAAGATTCAAGGTACTAAAGTTCAAGCAAGCTAGAGATTAAAGGTAAGCAATCTATCCTAGCTTATTTTCCTTTGATTTGGGAGCTTAAACTTAGGGTTTTCATGGAGAAAATTTGAGTTTTCTATAAGTTGTTGTGCTATCCAAAAACCTTATATGAAAGGGAAAAGAAGAAATTAAAGTTAGAAATATATGATTGAACCTTAAGCAAGCTAGTTAAGTGATTAATTGTTGAATCAAGTTGATATTCTTGACTTTGCTTTGGTTGAAACTGTTCAGTATGTATTGTTCATGATGAAAGGAAATGGGATTTCAATGATTTAATGCTTCCATATAACTTATATGATGATTTTGTGTAGGATTGGAAAGGTTTTGAACCTTGGAAGCATTGAAATTCCAAGATTGTAGTTTTTGAAATTCTTTTCTATTACTATTCACTCGCATGAACAATGATTTAAATTTCATGATTTCAATGCTTTCAATGGTTTTAAAATGAAAAGTTGCATGGGGTAAAGTGGAGAAACAAGTATGGGGAGCATTAGAATCAAAATGAGAATTTTTGAAGGAATTATGCGTATGTTTCAGTTATGTACAATAGGCCATAAAGGAGCTAGAATTTCATGATTCTAAGATTATAAATGGATTCAAAACATGAAATTATATAGGGTAAAGTCAAGACATAAATTGATTCAAAGGCTAAGTCCATTAGTTAAGATTAAGGAAAGTTAATGAGCTTAATATTCAAGAGGAAGTTATGCTAGTTAAAGTGAGTTTAATGCTCAAGGAAGTTAGATTGTGATGGATAAATGATTATATGATGTTAGGAATTGATTGGTATGCTCTAAAAGAGGCAGCCATATATCCAAGAGAAGTGAGAAGAAATAAGCAAGATTAAGTGAAATAGAGCCAAGTATATGAGGTAGTAAACTTATCCTAAACTTGTATGCATTTAATGTTAATGCTTGATTGTGCTATGGCTTTGTTGAATTGTGTTGCATATGTGCTTATGTATGAAGCTCTATTTCTATGATTACTTTGGCCAATGGTATTTCATATGTTACATGGAAACATGCACATTACACAATGTTAACACTTTCACAAGCAATCACAAGTATTTACATTAATGCATGCAATGTTTAATACTGTTTGCTACGAGATTTCCCCATAAATCTCATCCCATTCCATGTAATCCCAATTCCACAGGTTTGTTAATGATGAAAGATGATTGAAGAAGCATGAAGAGAAGCTAGGGATTGGATAGTATAAATGTTATATGAAGAATTGTTATATGTAATGTTACTATTTGACCAATGCAAGTAGTGATGATCATGATATAATGAAAAATAGTAAATGATAAGATAAATGTATGAAATTTTACAGATATTTATTTAACATGTCAAGCTTCGTTTTGACACCTAGAATGCCTTATTTCAATGTATGTACAAAGAGAACTAATTTTTCAATGTAAGTGACCAGAATTTGTTTTCAGAATTTTTGACCAAATGAACAGTAATATTTGGAGAATAAACTGTATTAATTGGCTAATCATTTGGTCTGAAAATTATTTTTTCCTTAAATTTCAAGATGTTATCTTCATATAGTTTTTTGAACCACTTCATTTCATTTTTTTAAAATTAATTATGATTTTTTGAAGTTCTTCGCTTAATCTGAAATACCATATAAATAGTAACCCGAGAAAGAGTAATTTTCCAGATTTGGCTAATGGACTTCTAAGGTCTTGTAAGTGGTTCTAAATGCTACTGAATGGTCCCTAAGACATATGAAAGTAAGGATGTTTTATGCTTCTTTCTTGGTTCAATGAAAATTTTGCAAGAGTTTCCTTATGGTTCTTAAGCATGCCGAATGGGTATTTATAGATAAATTTGGGTGAAAATGGATGGCCAAGATTGATTTGGTTACTATTTGATCTAATGGTCCATATTCAATCTTTAAACCATCTTTCCCTAGAAGCCACAAGCTTGACGCCATGCATGCCATCACACAAGGCCATGTTTGGCTAGGAAAAGATAAATATACTGATAGGAAAAATTCCAGTCCAGTTTGGTACTGATCGGAGCAGTTTAACAGAAATCAGACTATTTTCTGTTCCTAATTTTTACAATATTCCAAGATATGTATTCTATCCTGGAAACCAGTGTTTAGGTTTCTCATACCATTGACATTGTTAAACTGAGTATTTATCTGTCATCCATCCCTTGGGAAATGACCAAAATACCCTTGGTGTCTTTTCTTGCACTATATTAACCCTATAATTGTCATTATAGTTAGGTATTCTTGGTACCTCTTAAGATATCCTTGTCGCCCTATTCTTGAAATGGTCTTTTTCCCACGCAAATATCAAAACCTAGACATTACAAAGTAACATCAAATCACACTCAACTTCAAAACAATTTAAAGACTAGGTTTAACTAACTTCCATTCTTTTTCCATATTATGTTCTATACTTCCATCTTTCTAAAATAAATTCTCATGGTTCATTTCCACACAGTTTTTCATGTAGAATCCAAATATGAAACCAAATTTTCTAAAATCAAAATATACCCTTGGCTGCTGTATAGAACCGAAGTGCTACTACTTTTTTCCAAAAAATTATATCTTGATTCTAATGCTTCAAATACTTGTTTATCTACTTTATCCCCACATAATTTTCCATTTTAAACTCATTGGAAGCATCAAAATCATGAAATTCCAATATATGAATAGTAATTTGTACAGTGGCAGCCAAGAACACAAGACCCTAACTACATGCATACTTGAATTTCTAGCCTATACCACTTGATTCTAGCTTGTTTAAGCTTGTGTAAACTATATTCTAATAACATGTGGATAGCACTTCCAGCAGCACCATCAAGGGAAATATGTCACAAAAATCTCTTAAAACCAAGAGCTAATTTGCTAGATTAAAGTCCAAGAAAAAAGGAACTAGTTACCTTGTTGCTCCAAGTTGTATGCTTCTTTCTTGCTTCAAAGAAAATTTTGGCAGAGGTTCCCTAAGGTGCTCATGATGCCGAACAAGGTCTGAATTGGTGGGGTATTTATAGGTAAAATTGGATGGAAATGGAAGGCCAAGATTAGTTTGGTTACTATTTGATCTAGTGGTCCATATCTTACCTTCCATCAAGCTTGCCCTAAAAGCCTTGTAATGACGCCATGCATGAGCTCATTTAGGGTTGTATTTGGCTAAAGAAGAGTAGAAATACTAATAGAAAAAATTTTAGTCCAATCTAGTACTGATCTGAGCAGTTTCACAAAAGCAGACTGTTTTATGTTCCCACTTTTTATAATATTCCAAACTATGTATTATGTCATGTCCTATTTTTTCCTATCTGTATAATACTGATAGTGGAAAGAGGTTTGGAAAGGATTGTGACGATGTTTAGAGGGAATGATAAAGGTCAAATGAGTCTTGAAGGAAGAGAGGGACTAAATTGAAAAGTTCAAAAGTTCAAGGACCTAAATGAAAATTAGAAATGGTTGAAGGCCAAAAGTGAAAGTAGAAACAAAAGTTAGGCCAAAAGGTGTAATTATCAAAAGTTTAAGGACCAAACTGTAATTATGAGAAAGTTGAACTAAAAAAGGCTAAAAAAATGCCCATAATCAAATTAGACCCAAATTGTACCAGTAGATAGACAAAATTATTCTGGTCAGTTTAACGTAACACAAAATTTTGATTGAGGTCCCAATTAATTGATATAAATTTCTGAAGTCAGGAAGAATTATTACAGTATTTTTCAGATCTCAGAATCAGATGAAACCTTACAGTAAATTCCTATATTTAATATAAGAATTTATAAAATTGCCAGAGTCAGAAAAGGAATGCTGTAGAATTCTTACAGGATTTTACAGTAAAATAAAATACCCAATAAATAGGGTTAGAAGAGATTTCTTGGGATTTGTGTCATAAAGGCAATGGACCAATACCAAGGCACAAATGGCATCCCAATAGGCCCAATAAGGTGGTGATATAGTTAAGTGGGCTGGAGTCCAGATCAAACCAAAAAAGTGTGAAATTACGAAAATATCCTTAGGTGGCCAGACTCTACCAGAGATGGATAGAGAGTATTTTGTTTATTCTGGACAGGCCAAAAACGTGTAAGATAGTATAAAGATGATTAGTTAGAGCCAGTATGTGCCCTAGTACAGTATAAAGAGGTGTGAAATTACAGTTTTGCTTTTAGGGTTAATATAAAGAAAGACAGTGAACCAAGGGCATTTCAGTTATTTTCTAAGGGATCTATAATTAAGTTTTAGCCTAGTCCTAGAATGTCAATAGTAAGGACAATCCGGATACTGGATTTAAGGTTAGATAGTATATTATGGAATCTCAGAAAAATTGGATTTATAAAACAATCTGGTTTTTGAGGAATCGGACTGAGCGCGTACTGGATTGGACTAGATTTTTCCAGAAGCTTCCCCTATTGGAATTTTTCCACCTATCCCTATGAGTTGTCCCTTGATGATGCCATGGATGATGTCATAATTCTCTTTTTGAAAAAGTTAAATCCAAGATTAAATGTGAGCCATTAGATCAAATAGTGCACAAACTAATCTTAGCCATTGATTTTTCATGAGATTTTTCTATAAATACCCCCTCAAATCTGATTCAAAATTGTGGAGCATGATCCCTTGGGGAAACTCTTGTAAAATGAAAACTCAAGCCAAAACAAAGAAGATTCAAGGTACCAAAGTTCAGGCAAGCTAGAGATTGAAGGTAAGTAATCTATCATAGCTTATTTTCCTTTGATTTGGGAGCTTGAACTTAGGGTTTTCATGGAGGAAAGATGAATTTTCTCTAAGGTGTTGTGCTGTCCAAAAACCTTAGATGAAAGGAGAAAGAAGGAATTAAATTTAGAGTTATATGATTGAAGCTTAAATAAGCTAGTTAAGTGATTGATGGTTGAATCAATGATGGAAGGAAATGAAATTTCAATGATCTAATGCTTCCATTGAATTTATTTGATGATATTATGTAGGATTGGATAGGTTTTGAACCTTGGAAGCATTGGAATTTCAAGTTGTGATTTTTGAGATTCTTCTTTATTACTGTTCACTCACATGAACAGTGATTAGCATTTCATAATTTTGATGCTTCCAATGGTTTTTAAATGAAAAATTGTGTGGGATAAAGTGGAGAAACAAGTATGAGAAACATTAGAATCAAAATGAGATTTTTTGAAAGAAAAGAGGGTGTTATGTAATTATGTATAGAACAGTCCAAGGAGCTAGAATTTCATGATTCTAAGACCATAAATGGATTCAAAAGATGAAATTTTATAGGGTAAAGTCAAGACATCAATTAGTTCAAAGTCCAAGTTGATTAGTGAAGACTAGAGAAAGTTATGTTAGTAAAGAGTTAAGATTTTATCAAGGATAGTCTTGAACATTGTTGGAGTTATTGGTCTTAATGAATTATGTGATGAATATGAATGTGTTTAGGACCTTAAAATATCCAAGAAGATGTTGGGAAGTGATTGATAGAAAGACTTCATGGTTGCAAAGCTAGGGAGCAAGTGCAAAAGATCAAGAGAAAAGCTTAAGTGTAAGGTAGTACACTTACCTCTTTATGTGTTTGATGTGGTATGCTTATGTGTTGACATGTATATGATATTTGAATGATGTTTTGACATGATAAATGATGTTGAATTTATTATGAATAACATGTTTTCCATGTCCATGCATTTTTATGCTAAATTATATAGCATGATGGCATGTGACTAATCAAAGAAAGTTTAATGAAATTACATATCATGCATTAGCATCCATATTGCATATTTAAGTAGTAATGTTTGCTACTGAGATTCTCTAGAATCTCACTCTCCCATAACCAACCAATTTAGGTCAAGCATGAGGGAAAATGCATGCATGGAGAAGAGCTAAACTATGGAAGAAGGAAAGTGAAGTATTTAAGATTATAGCATATGCTAGGCATGTTCCATGTATGTAAATGCCATGTAAGGTGTCTATTTATGTGATAAAATTGTATGAAATAATTATTTCATATGTACATGATGTATATGAATGCATGAAAGGCAAAAGAGATGGTTTATGCATATTGGAACAATTAATAAAAGTGAAGGAAAGGAAACTGAAATGGTAAAAACGTAGGTACTAAAGCAGTTTTGTTGTGGTTTCAGTTTAACCTAGCAAATGAATGAATTAATCCACAAAATTTTATGAGCAAGTAGTACACATCCAGATCTATAAATTCATAGGTAATACACTTCATTTGTATTTGTATATCAAGAGAAATGAATTTCCAAAGTTTAGAGATAGAATTTGGAATTTCCAGAATTTGCCATCTAAACAGTAAAAAGTAACGATTTAAATGTATCAATTGGCAATGTAAATGTCCAGATGTATATTTTTCCCTTAAAGAGCTATGAAAGAGATTCAATTAAATTTTTTTATCACCTCCATACAATTTTTCTACAATTTTTTATGAATTTTTAAAGTTAAACTATAAATCTAAAAATCACCAAGTGAACAGTACCTGAAAGTAAGTTTTGAAATTTTAGTTTTTAGGGCTAATGTAATGATTTCGCTAATCAAATATGCTTCCAAATACGTACTCTAAGGTGGTAAAAGTATGATGTTTCATATTCTATCATGAAAACCAGTGTTTAGGTTCTTTCTACCATTGACATTGTTAGACTGAGTATTTATCTGCCAACCATCCCTTGAGAAATGACCAAAATACCCTTGTTATACTTTCTTGCACTATATTAACCTTAAGGGCATAATCGTCATTTCACACCTCTTATACTTCATCATAGTATATACTGGCCCTAACTAATCATCCTTGTACTAGCTTGGACATTTTTGACCTGTCCAAAATGACCAAAATACCCTTCATCATTCTCTGGTACAATCTGGCTATATAAGGGCATTTTCATAATTTCACACTTTTCTAGGGTTGCTTTGGACTCTGGCCCATTTAACTGTCCAACTACCTTACTAGGCCTCTGGGATGCCATTTTTGGGTCTTGATGTGGGTTCATTACCTTTATGGCATAAATTCCAAGAAACCTCTTTTAAATGTATTTATCAAGAATTTTATTACACTGTAAATTCTTGTAAGAATTCTACAGGCTTCCTTTTCTAACTCTATCAATTTTATAAATTCTCATATTAAATATAAAAATTTACTATAAAGTTTCATATGATCCTAAGGTCCAAAAAATACTATAATAATTTTGTGACTTTAGGAATTCATATTAATTAATTGGGACCTCAAATCAAAAATATATGTTGTGTTAAACTAATCATAATAATTTTCTCTACTTACTGGTAAAATTTGGGACTAAACTATTTTTGGGCAATTTTAGGCCATTTTTGGCTCAACTTTCTCACAATTACATTTTTTCCCTGAACTTTTGATAAATTACATTTAAATCCGTTACTTTTGATAATTACACATTTTGGCCCAACTTTTGTTTCTACCTTTAGTTTTGGCCTTAAACCTTTTTAAATTTTTATTTAGGTCCTTGAACTTTCCTTAGTTATGAGTCGCTCTCTTTCCTTCCTCAATTGGATACAGTTTACTTTAAGAATCTCATGTCTTGTACATATAAATTGTATACATATATCAGATAAGAAAATTGGGGATATGACAACTTGCATGAATTAGTTGTAATGTTTATTGATAAGATTCCCCTAAATCTTACTCCTCCCTTAACCAACTAATATAGGTCAAGAATTATGGAATATGTATGCATGAAGAAAAGCCAATGAACGGAAGAAGAAAAGTATACAATTACATGTTCTATCATGGAATGTTTGATTCTCCACTTATGTAAATATTATGTAATGTGACAAATTTTGTTACAAAATTGTATAGAATAATTATAACATGTTCATAGGATTATATGAATGTATAAGAAGCCCAGATAATGGTTCAAGCATGTTAAAATAATTAAAGAGAATTAAAGAAGATAGTAAGGCAAATTTGTTAGTTTTGGAGTAGTAATGTTCCAACCCTATTTTGACTAATGGTTGAATCTGAGACATTTGGTGAACATATAATACATATCCCAAGCTTTAAAATCATATGTACTTTGCCTAAATAGGATGTGTACACTAGGAGATACTAATTTCTAAAGTTAAGGCAGAGAATCTAGAAGTTCCCAAATTAACCAAATGAAGAGTAAAGTTTAATGAATTAACTGTACGAATTGGTCTAGTAAATTTCTAATTTAATTTTTTTCCCTTTAAAATCATTGAAATATCTTCAATTAAAAATTTAGATCACCCCCATACATTTTTTTAGAATTAGTAATGATTTTTCAAAATTAGACTACTAAATCTGAAAAATGCACGATGAACAGTACCCTATGACTAATTGACAAAATTTTAATTTTCAAGCCTAAGTAAAGCTTTCACATATCTATTCGCTTCCAAATACATACTCTTAAAGGTAAAAGTAAGATGTTTCATAATCTAATGGTTCTTTGAAACAAAATAAGTTGAGCAGAGAGACATGTATTACCATAACACCCAAGGAGGAAAAATGGAGAGCTGAATGTTTCAGTCACAAAACACATGATGATGATCAATGCAATGAATAATGATGATTCCGTGAGAGTTTAGCAGACTCTGATGAATCAGAAAGTGATGAGGAAACCTTAGTAGAGACTCTTAATAATGAGTCAATTTGAAAGATAAAATTGGACATGAAGGAGAACAAATTTTGTTACATGCTTCTAAGGGTGAAGCATAAAAGATTTTATTATGTTCACTACGAGAGAAAGAAAAATAAAGGTGAATATGCTTATATAGCTCTTGCTGATTATTACATTATACTTTGGGCTTGTGCAAGAGCTGCTAAAGTTGATCTTTGGATTATGCATATTGGGGCATTAAGCTTTGAGAGAAGACTTGCTTGGATAGAATAATGGATTAACAATCTCTTATGTGTGAAACATCCAAGGATTTCTTGCCAGTTTTGCAGTGGTAAGAATGCTCCTCTTGACAAGGAAGGATCTGTTGATGAATAGGGTCTCTCAAATTTGATTGTCTAAGAATTTTTAATTGAGTATTTTCTTCCACAAACCTTTGATAGATCTCTAACAAGCATGGCTTAGATCCTTTTTGGTATAAAATATAGTTTAGATCATTAATTGGCCTTGATTGTGTGAATTTTCAAGTTAACCCAGTCTGATACGACTTGCTACTTGTATAGGTTCAATGACCATTCTAATTTTCAACTACCTCAGATAAGACCTCTAATATGGAAGCTTGAAGGGCATTGGCACCTCCACTTTCTCCAATAAGGGTCTCTACTACCGCTTCTATCATCTTCATTGGGAATGGATAATAGCCACACCTAAACTTACCATAAATATGGCAATGTGGTTATCGCCGATGATTCTGATGCCTTCGATGAGGCTCTCAAGCTAATGACATAATTGACACCGGTGTGGCCAATGAGAACTTAATCGACAAGGGAAGAGATACCAGCATCAGTATCTACTTAGCTAGTGACCACTATTAGTGTTCGTATGCGAACAAGGTTGAACCTATTTCTATGGTCAACTCTATTTATTGGTCCTAGTCCCTATTTATGAAGGCTTTGGGGTTGGACGACGAAGCTCCTCAACCTCAATAAAGTCATAATGAGGTTCTTTTTTAGAATGAAGGAGTTTTAGATTATGGATTCCATTTTAATGACGACTGTTCCTCAGTTCCAGGCAATTTTTGGGGTCCAAATGCCTCTAGTGTTATGAGTTTTGATTATTATTACAAAGATAAAGATGTGGTATGTGATGGGGTTATAGATTATGGTTGAGCTTTAATGTAATATTGTTGTTTGTGTATTTACTTCTGACTGAGTTTTGTGCTTACGATTAAAGGAGACAAAAAGGGAGTATATCCTCTCAGCAGTGGCCACTTTGTCCTCATCCCTTAGAACTTTTAAATCCCATCTATCCAATCTATCCAAGTGCTCATAAAGGGATTCGCCAATTCCATATCGCCTTCATGAGTCACTTTTTTGTGAAAGTTCCAATCCTTCGTCGATGCAAATAGGGAGCTTCATCCTTAGCCATAGTCAGGTATCTGCATTGCCCTTCCTCATTCTTAGACTGTTGAATGCTTAATTTACTCAAAAATGAAATTTTCCCCATTCTTCCTAGTTGCTTCTCTATTGACTATTGGATTTCACGAGTTCTCTGAATTGTGACTTTGATATTTCTGTGACTGAAGAATTGCTGCCTTTTTGTTGATACATAAAGTACTTGTTTTAATAAGAATCATGCATGTGCATGCTCTACATTAACTCTGATATGTTTGTAGGCTTCTTTCCTTTCTTTACCTATGCTGTTAAATATGCTTTTCTACCTAGTCATATTTGCATTGTTGTTTGAAGAGAATTTTGAAGTTTCATGTCCATCCTGTTAGTATAATATCAATCTTAAAAAGAGTAACTAGTTTACTGTTACGCACAATTTAGTAGGACCAAAACTACAATTACCTTCATGACCTATCTTACATTATTCCATGAGTATATTCAAATGCTTGGGACATTATATTAACCACTCACTTTTCCTTTCTTCCATTCAACCTCATGACTCAATATTTAATTTGTGTCTTTAATCTTTACCACATTATAGTTCTGTAAGTTGTAGCAAGTTATTGGTAGTGTTGAAACTCCTGAAGGCTATGCAAAATTGGAGACTATGAATTCTTATTCTGATCTAATGTATTTTGCCAAAAAATTGGTTCATGTAAATTTTAAAGATACTAACTCTAATTCTAATTATAAGAGCTAGTTAATTTTTTTTTGCCAAAAAGTTGTTACATGTAAATTTTAAAGATACTAACTCCAGTTCTAATTATAAGAGCTAGTTAATTTTTTTGGATAAATTAAGAAAGCTAATAAATCAATTAATTATAAATATATAAGAGTTAGTTGACTAATTTAGGTAAATTGAGGAGTATATAATATAAATTCATCTTGAGAGATTGAATTTAGTCATAATTAACTAATTTATTTAGCTTCTTTAATTTATCTGAAAAAGTCAACTAGCTTTTATAATTAAGATAGAGGGAGCAAGAGTTTAGTATATTAAGGAGCTTGGCAGTACCTTTAATTTGACAGGATAGTAACTTTTGTGGTCACTTTGCCTAATTACTTTCAGGCTTACCTCTCAACTTTTGCTAATTGTAGCTTCATTCTTAGCGCTTCATCCATTTATTATATCAATACTTCATATTTAGAGTTCAGTTTGAAGGCCTTCATTCGCTAACCTTGATTCTTTCCCTTTTGTTTTTGTTGTTGAGGTTCATGACAATGAGATTGATGGCAAAAATCAGACGGTATGGAAAGAGAATTGGTATCCTTATAGAGTCAACTTTGCCAAACACATCTACAGAAGGAAACCTAGGAAGAAGCAACAAATGGAAAAGATGCTTTCTAGTGACCAAGCTGTTGACTTACCTTTTCGGTGATAATAGCAGACCTAGCATATTCTAGTAGTATTTTAGACCTAAATGTCGTATTGTATTAGGTTGTTTTGGGTCACATGAGGACCATTCTATTTTGACTATTTTGTCATTAGTTTACAAAGGAGGGAGGCATGTTTTAGTTGTCATGAGGGAACGGTGAGAAAATTGCTACCCCTCGAATGCTAGGTCATTAGTATATGTTCTATAAGGCTAATTACAAATTGTCACTTCCTTTCTCCCACTGATAAGGAAGATTATTTTGAGTATTAATCAAATTCCAGAGCATTATTAAGTATTTGAAGGAAGGTTCCTAGCATTTTGGTACCAAAGTAGGGAGATTCAAAGGAAACAGAGATGGCAGATGTTATGAAAGAGCTCACAAATGCGGTAATGGGATTAACAAAAGGGGTAGAAGAAATACTTGGCTTGGCAAAGAGAGTGTATGACTTGACTAATGGTATGAATATACTCCAAGAGATGGTATGTCAGCTAAATGGTTCGGTCAACATGTCATGTCCCAAAATTTAAGCTGTGACCGGCACAAAATATGAATAAATTCATATTCCTTAAGCTTAAAACCTTAAATAAACTATTTGAAATGGAAATCCTAATGTATCATAATTTTAAAGAAAAGGCAAGTTCTTTGTAGGGATTTTGGCAAGATCGTCGTTATATAACCGATCTCCCAACAATCCTATAACAGATTGCAAATTTCAAATCACCTGTAACATCTTTCTAAAATAACCAAGATATTATCTAAGAGCTATGTGGAGCATCTATCCCTTCATCAAAATAATACAAGTACTTCATAAATGATAATTACATCAAAAAGTATATTTGTAAAAAAAAACAACGCTTTGGATCTGCAACGAGGCTCTTCACTGCTCAGCGGGAGGATTAGGGCCAACTGCACTATCTGAAGCTAAATAATTTACTCATGAATAACGTCCCCAAAAACATAATTTAAAAATGTAGAAAATAAATAATTTCAACATGTTAGATGTAAATCATAACATTTCATAATTTTATGCAAACATTTCTATAAACATTTTTATTTAAAGAAAACCATTTGAAATAACCATTTCAAACCAATCACTTTTTTGTAGGATTTTAGCATAACAAAAATAGGCGTGGACACACAGTCCATGAGGGTAAATAACTAATCGCGCACAGCCGGAAGCCATGAATAAAAGGCTCAAGTACGAAACCTATGAATAACAGGACTAGGTATGAGACCTACAAATAACTAGTGCAAGAATAAATCCCATGAATAACTGGCACGAGTACGAGATTCACGAATATCCACCAAGGTCGGCTAACCAAGGTGCACCAAGGAGTAATAGTACTACTGTTAATAGCTAGCATTCTGTATTTCGTCCTTTCTAAAATGTTTCCAACATGCGTGGGGTCCATTTCACATGTAATGATCACAACCATTTTAAATGCAATAATCTTTAGTAAAACTGCTTTAAATTTCAAAACCCCCAGTGTGGACATTTAAATTCAAATATCAAGTTATTATGGGAAACATATAAAATTCACATAGCAATATTTCTTGAAAAAAAAAGTCAATTCAATATAACAAATGCCATATTCTTTTCTAAAACTACTTCATCCATTTCATACAAAATTGTAATCCTGTTGTAAACCAATTGATAGAAAATCATTTCTAAAAATTAAAACCATGGAATTTCTTAAAAGTACTATTTTAAGGGACATTATTCACTCACATGCCATGCTCTTAAACCTTTACTCTTTTCAGCCAATCAACTTTAAATTATTTTCATTTCTCAGTTCCTTGATATCCCAAAATAATATATTAACTTTCTGATCAAAACTCCAATAAAAGTAACCATCCTTAATCTAATATCTTATCTTATTACACGCTTGCAATCTATAATATGGAATTCCATCTTCTGAAAACAAATTCAAAGTATTATTCAGAGAATTTAGAATATGTATAACCTCAATACTAATAGCAACAGCTATTAAACAAGTATCCATGTAAAAGCAACTCTTTATTCACAGAATTAAACAAAACATAGTAAGGGTTTCCAAGCTTCATTACCACTGAACAAACCAACCACGTGTAGACAATAAAACTCCATTTAAAACCATTATACAATCACTGTTTTTACCAATCTTACACTTCCATTCACAATATATATCCTTGAGCATTGGAGCCTAGTTTTAGATGTAATACTACATTAGTTAGTCCCCAAAAGTTCTACTGCAACCATATATATACACAACTAAAACAACTTGAAATACCAACATGTTTCGATTTCCACATATTCCCCTTACTTTATGCATAACCCACAAAGCTCTCATTTTGGAATTTGAAATTATAATCCAAACCTTCAACTAAGCTCACAATTAAGGCAAATCCCTCACTGGGTAAAACATCCACCATTTTAAATTTTCATACAAAACATGTTATATATATGTATACACATATGCTGTCTAAAACATTTCTCAAGTGGCAGTAACATATAATGACAGTAAACAGAGGGAATCTGCAAGCCAAATATCACTTCCATATTCTCTCTTACACCCATCACAGCTCACCAATCATACGCACATATTCATTCCTCACCATTACTAAACATAGTTGCAATCAAGTGGAAGAGCATTGGAAATCAACCATTATCAACCTTTTGTATTAACACCTTAACCCACAATACAGAGTCTAAAACCATCAAAAGTATCACAGTCCTTGAGCCAACGGTTATTTTATTTTTCTTTCCTTCATAGAATCGGCAAGCAGGGAAATAGAAAACAAATCATTCAGCCACCCTAAACACTGATCTACACATAAGGGAAAAGAAGTATTTCATACATACTACCTACTGGAAATAGCTAAACAGAGACAAGGAAAAAGCTCGGCGAACTGCCACTGCTACAGTAACCTAGTCACTCACCCACAGTAACCACAGTAATCACCGTTGAGTTAGCCGAATTATGAGAAATTGAGATGATCACCGAGTCAGAACAGTCACCACTAACAGTAACACTACGGATGAGTTACAAAACACGGTAATAGAGTTCTGCGAGCTTTCTTTCCTTGCTCTCTCTCTGCTTCGCTGACAATAATACAATGCCAGACTAGACGGTGGAGCTAATGAGTCACCCCAATCGATATCGATAAGCCACACAACAAAAGACTTCAGCTCACTAACCTTTTATTTCCCATGCTCTCGTCCTCTTTGCTCTATTTATCGGAAGAATGAAGCTTGCCGAATGACATGATGACTCTAGTGGCGATAACACAGTAGAGGAAATTGATGGAACACTGTAGAGGCTAACCACATGGCATTGATGGTGTGACGCTTCTATCGTTGCTCCCTTTCTGTCTACGTCGCTGAAGCAAATTAGAGAAAATGGTAAAAGAGGTACGGGGTTAAATGTAAAATGGGGAAGGGTATTTTGATAATTTCACATACTGGAAAAAAGTAAAACCTTTACTTTTACAGTTTATAGGGCTCGAACAGAGGACCTTTATAGTTAACTCTCGCCACTTGACCACTCAGCTCATGACTCCATATTGATATTTGCTGCAATGAATATATATATGCTTTTTTAAAGTGATTTTGTTTCTATGATTTTCAGAGCCATTACATTCTTCTCCTCTTAAGAAATTCGGTCCTCTAAATTTAAAAATATGCTTACCTCAATTCTCAAACAAGTGTGGGTACTTAATCCACATCTAACTCTCCATTTCCTAAGTAGCTTCTTCCTCTAAATGATTACGCCATAACACTTTCATCAAAAGAATCTATTTCGATTTTAACTTCTTTACTTGTCTATAAATAATAGCTACTAGATACTCATCATATGACAAGTCTTCATTCACAAGAACTTCTTAATATTCCACAACATGAGATGGATCATACAAATACTTCTGTAGCATCAATACATGAAATACCGAATAAATTCCCGATAATTCTAGTGGTAAGGCTAATCGATAAGCTACATCACATACTTTATCCAAAATCTCAAAGGGACCAATATACCTTAGACTCAACTTACCTTGTCTCCCAAATCTCATAATACCTTTCATTGGCGAAACCCTTAAGAATACTTAATCTCCGACCATGAATTCCAATTCCCTACGACGATGATCCACATACATTTTCTGTCGACTCTAAGCTATTAATAACCTTTGCTGAATCACTTTCACATTTTCTTTAGCATCTTGAACCAAATCTGGTCCTAATACCTCTTTGTCACTAACTTCAAACCATCCAATTGGAGATCTACATTGTCTTCCATATAATGCCTCAAATGGTGCTATTTGAATACTTGATGGATAACTATTATTATAGGCAAATTCCACTAGTAGCAAATGCTTATCCCAACTTCCACCAAAATCCATAATACAAGATCTCAACATATCCTCAACTATTTGGATTGTTCTCTCATATTGCCTATCTGCTTGAGGATGAAAAGTAGTGCTTAAATTCAATCGAGTACATAATGCTTTTTTAAACTACTCTTAAAATCAAGAAGTAAATTAGGGCCCTCTATATGAAATAATAGACACTGGGACCCTGTACAATTGCAAAATCTCTATAATATAAATCTCAATGTATCTAGCTGCACTGTAAGTCATCTTCATTAGAAGAAAATGATCTAACTTAGTTAATCTGTCAACAATCACCCAGATAGAGTTAAAACCTTTAACAGTACGGGGTAATCCAATAATGAAATCTATTGTTATGTTTTTCCATTTTCACTAAGGTATTTCCAACCATTGCAATAGTCCTGCAGACTTCTGATGTTCCGCTTTAACTTGTTGACACACCAAACAACGTGCAACAAAATCTGCCACATCATTCTTCATACCATGCCACCAATATAATTGCTTGAAATCTCGATACATCTTAGTTATCCCAGTGTAGATAGTATAAGCAGAATGATGAGCTTCTTCTAGAATTTGTTTTCTCAACTCTTGAACTTGAGGTACGTAAATCCTGTCACTATACCTCAGGACACCTTCTTAGTGAATCATAAATTCTGTATTACTTCCATCTTGGATTGAATCTTGCAACTTGCACAACTTCGGGTTAGAGTACTGGGCTTCCTTAATCTGGTCATTTAGAGAAGAATGAGCTTGCAAATGAGCAAAAAATGCTCTTTTATCAGTAATTTCAAATATGACTCCCTCTGGCTCTACTTTATGAACTTCTTGTACCAATGATCTCCTTTCAACCTTTATATGTGCTAAGCTACCTATTAACTTTCTGCTTAAAGCATCATCCACCACATTCGCTTTCCTCAGATGATACAAAATTGTACAATCATAATCTTTTAACAATTCTATCCATCTTCTTTGCCTCAGATTGAGATCCTTTTACTCAAAAATGTACTTGAGACTTTTGTAATCAGTAAAAATTCACAAGTTTCACCATATAGATAATGTCTCCAAAATTTTAAGGCAAACACCATTACGACCATTTCTAAATTATGAGTTCCATAATTCTACTCATACGTGTTAAGCTTTCTAGAGGCGTAAGCAATCACTCGCCTATTATGCATTAATACACAGCCTAACTTGAGTTGAGAACATCGTAATACACTATGTACCCTCCACCTCCTTAAGGTAAGCTTAAAACTGGAGCAGAAGTCAAAGATTCCTTCAACTTCTAAAAACTTCCTTCACACTTATCATCCCACATGAATTTCACATTCTTTTGAGTTAACCTTATCATTAGAGCTGTTATTCTTGAAAAATACTGCACAAAATGGCAATAATATCATGTAAGGCCTAAGAAACTTTGAATATTTGTGACCTCAGTAGGTCGTGGCCAACTTTAGACTGCCTCAACCTTATTAGGATCAACCTGAATACCGTATTTTGACACCATGTGCCCCAACAAAGTAACCTCCGTTAACCAGAACTCACTTAGAAAACTTAACATAAAGTTATTGTTCCGTCACTATTCGCAAATGATGTTCATTTTCCTCTGTACTCTTAGAATAGACCAAGATATCATCAATAAGCACAATTACAAACTTATCCAGAAATTCCTAAAATATCTGATTCATCAAGTCCATGAATATTGTAGGAGCATTCGTTAAACCAAAAAACATCACCAAGAATTCGTAATGACCATACCGAGTTCTAAAAGCAATCTTTGGAATATCTTCCTTCTTAATCTTTAATTGGTGATACCCTGATTGTAAGTCTACCTTTTAAAAATATTGTGCTCCCTGTAACTGATCAAAAAGGTCATCAATATGCAGCAACGGGTACTTGTTCTTTATGGTCACCTTATTAAGCTATCGATAATCAACACACAGCCTCAAAGATCAATCTTTCTTTTTCATAAACAACACAGGTGCACCTCAGAGGAAGTGTTAGGTTAAATGAACCCCTTATCCAACAATTCTTGTAGCTGAGTCTTTAATTCCCTTAACTCTTAGGGCACCATCCTGTAAGGCAGAATAGAAATTGGCTGCATGCCCAAAATAATGTCAATACTAAATTTTATTTCTCTATTTGGAGGTAAACTAGGCAATTCCTCCGGAAAGATGTCAGGATATTCCTGAACAACTGGAGTTTGCTCTAAACTGACAGTAGGCTTATCGATATCTTGGACTATAGCCAAAAATCCCTGACAACCCTTTGTCAATATTCATTAGGCTTTTAAAGCAGAGATCAAGTTAGTTGGCCTCTTTACTTCATTCCCTTACAACACAAAAGAAGTTTCACCCAGAATATTAAATTTTACCACTTTCAAATGGTAATCCATAGTAGCATAGCAAGAAGCTAACCAATCCATGCATAATACCACATTAAAGTTAATCATATCAAGAATAATCAAATCAACAAGGCTTTCTCTACCCTTAATAGACACTTCACAAGATTTATACACTTGTGAAACTGATAAAGATTCCCCAACCAGGGTAGCAAATCAAAAAGAAAAATCAAGTCTAACAAAATCTATAGCCAACCTTTTAGCAAAATATTTTGAAACATAAGAATGCTTCGATCTAGGGCCAAATAATGCATAAGCTTTTTGAGAACATATAGTGATAATACCTGTGACCACAGTATTAAAGGCCTGAGCATCTTGCCTCATCATAGCATATACCCTAGCTTGCCCTTGACCTATAGAAGGTTGTGCCTTTTCCTTCGAAGGTTGTCTTGATGTACCTCTACCTATTGAGGTAGAAGTTGTTCTAATAGATGGAGCTATAAAAGTAGCAGGGTAGAGAGAAAGTTGAGCTGACCCATAACTAGAAGTAGGCTGAGCAAATGGACATTTCCTATTCATATGACCTGGTTATCCACATCCATAACATATCCCTATGGTCTTGCGATAAACCCCTGAATGATACTTCCTACACAGAGCATAGGGAGACCTATAATAGTTAGACTGTCTTGCCACAGACTAAGGTCTAGCACCTCTAAACTTAGGTCTCGAATCTGAAACACCCATAGAGGGTATATAAGATATGGGCACTGGCTATATAGCAAATAACAGGGTTTGGCCTTGAGAGTGATTCCCTTTAAATGAAAACCCTTGGAATCTTCTGTTCCTGGTCTTCTGCTTCTTAGAAACCCCTTTTTCTTCTATGTGCGTCAACTTAATTCTTAGTGCACAGTCAACCACATTAGCGTAAGAGGCAAAATGATTCAGCATAAGGGCTACAACATCATGTATATATATCGATAATCCCTAAATAAATCTGTCGATCCTATCCTTCTTTGACAGAATCTATGTAGATGTATACGATAAAAGCTCTGTAAACCTTCTATCATACTCAGCCACTGTCATCCCTGAAGTATACTTCAATAATAGAAATTCCTTTTTCTGGCAGCCTTCTTACTCTGGGGAAGATAACACTTAAGGAAAATATCCTTAAAATATGCCCATGATAACAATGGTACTCTATCTCCTTATAAACTGGTATTATCTTGCTCAAAGCATTAGAAATCCCCACTAGTCAAAATAAGGCAAACTCCACATATTGTACATCCAGGCATCTCAAAGCTTGACATCTTTGTTAGAAAATGTGCCCTAGGGGCCAATCATTGTCTTATGAATATTATTGATTTATGAATTTATTAATTGTGTTATCATATTATTTGCATGTTTATTGTGATGACCATCCTTAGATAATTCATGATCTTATCCTAAATGTCCCTGGTCGATCATCTATATGGGAGCAGAGATGAAATAAGGCTAGTATGGCTTTAAAGATGTATAGAGATATAAATCAAAGTCATAGGCACATCTAAGAGTACAAGGTGTTGGACTGACCCGCTATGAGAGAGCTGCATGGGTTACGTCATAAGTTTCTCTCATATACAAACCATGTCACTATGTCCTTTGACCTGAGATCATCATGGATTCCTAAATGACAAACGCTCAGCTTTGACCTAGTCAAAAGTCACTTTCGACCGAGTGATCATAAAGACTATGTTCGGGCTTAGTGGTTTTTCATGCGGAGGAATGTGAATGGTCAAGATGGAATTTGTCCCTCACATTCGTAGAGAGATATTACTGGGCCCCTCGATGAGTGAGTCTGAGAAATATATGGCCATACTGTAATGGAAAGGTAGTTCTATTTCTATAGTCAGACTACTCAGGGATCGAGAAAGTAACGGTCAGGAATAGGAGGATGACATTATCCATGCCTCATCCATGACCAAAATATCACGTGACAGAAGGGATATGATATAGTTGTATAAAAGGTTATATCGTTTATCGATCCTCATATGATTTGGCTAGTCGTTATGTCTTGCTAGAGACTGCTTGCGACTTGTGGGCCAGTATAGCAAATGGCCCACTGCCAACTTTATATGGGCCTATAGGGTCACACACAAAATAACCCAACACGAGCTATGATATCCAGATTCATTGAATCTAAGACGTGTCCAGATTCAATGAATCATCCAAGGTTGATGTATATATTTATTTATATTTATATTCGTATATATATATATAAATTCATATATATATATATTATATATAAGGGATATATAGAATTTAATTTATAAGGATAAATTAAATCTCTATCATGTTTGAATTTGAAATTCAAATTTATAGGATATCTCATATAAGAGATATTTATAAGATTTAATTTATAAGGATAAATTAAATCTCCATCACGTTTGAATTTGAAATTCAAATTGATAGAATATCTCATATAAGAGATATTTAAAAAGATTTAATTTAGAAGAATAAATTAAATCTCTATCACGTTTGAATTTGAAATTCAAATTGACATGATATCTCAAATTTGATTTATGAGAATAAATCAAATATAGTCCCATCTTATATTTATTTTAAATTAAATAAATAGGTGAATTAAATATGTGGGACAGATTTAATGTAAATATTATTTATTTAATTAGTTTCTTATCAAATTATACAATATATGATATTGTATTAATTTCAGAATTAATATAAATTAATTCTAAAATTCAATTCGGTTGAAAAAAAAACGCAGAGCATCCTATATATCTGATTTTAGGAGCTACATTTTTTAATAACACATAACACAAAAGGCCAAAGGAAATCTATAAAAAGGTTTGCAGATAATAAACTGCTGAAGTAGAGACGGAGAGGACGAATTGTTGAGAAAGCCTTGGAGGGACAGGAGATGCTAGCACGTCGTTCGTTGTTGGAACACTGTTCGTGTGGATACTAGTAGAGGGAGTCGACCTGAGGCGTCGACTTCTTGCGATCAGAAAGAGAGCACGAGCCGCTGAGAGAAGCTATGGAGGTCACTGAGGAACACTCTGTCAACTTCTTGTGATCGAAAGGAGATAACCAGTCGCGGAGAGGAGCTGTAGAAGTCGTAGAGGAACATTGAGGGTAATGCTTCTTCCCACTTGACTTAAACACATACGGTAGATCCTGGCAAGGAATGGAAAAAATTTTACGTTAATTTCCGCTGCGTGTCTTCCAATTCCTTTTAGTGGTGTCAGAGCCATACCATTTTGTGTTTAAGTTAGGCTTGATTGTTGATTAATATGATATGTGTTAGTCATAGCCAATCATATAATATGCGTTTTATGTATGACATATAAGGAATCCGTGTTATGTATGACATAAAAGGAATCTAAAAGGGAATTGAAATCGGTGGTGATACGTTTTGATTTGATCAATCGTAACACATGTTATTTTGTGAACATTTTATATTTGAAACATTAATTGCCCTTCAATTAGATCTGAATATTGATTCTTGAATGTTTGGGTATGGTGAACAATATGGCTTTAGATTGCAAGTGTTGTAATTTTTTAAATACGGCCTGTGTGTCGTGCCTTCCTCTATATACTCTCAATGTACCCTCTCTTCTCATCTCACTCCCCTCCAATGTTAAAAGAGGTTTCTATATGTATTTTCCCTTTTCTTACTAGATAGCTCCTCTCATTGGCTTGAGGGGACTTAGGATAGGTGAGCCATATTGAATCACGTTTAAATTATGCATCTTATGATTATATCAGAAACATGCATTCTTATAAACAAGATAGATAAATTAAGCCCTCTGAATGAAATCTTAAGTCATAATGCTGTCAATTTATGAACACTTGTCAAAACCTCGATCGCTCAATTGTGGACTTCACCAAAGTGAGTGCTTTTGAGTTATCTTGGGGAGATAAGCAAGAGTAATGGTGCTACTCTCATATGTTTATTATTGTTTGACTTAATTGAGATTAACAAAACAGTTTTGGGTCTCAAGGCATTAGATGGGATTAAAAACATGATAGATCATATGATGATACAATCCCATGAACATCTAAGAGTTACATTTAATGTAATTGGTAAAGGTGTTACCTACCTAAATAACTTAATTTAAGCGTCCTGCCAAAGTGGACTTAAGTTTGAGCGAAATATGGATCTTAGCCCACTAATTATTGCATTGAGGGTTCTTTATTTAGTGGGAGATTGCTAATTAAATTGTATATTTTTAATTGTAGAATCATGACGACTAGTAATACTGCTACATTATCGTTGCAATCTGTACTTGAGAAGGACAAACTTAATGGGACAAACTTTCTTGACTGGTTTAGGAACTTGAGAATTGTTCTCAAGCAGGAAAGAAAGGCGCATGTCCTAGATCAACTCATTCCTAAGGAGCCAGCGGCCAATGCTTCTAGAGCTCAAAGAGATGCTTACACGAAGCATAAGGAAGACTCTATCGATGTGGGATGCTTGATGCTAGCCATCATGGTTCTGGAGCTCCAAAGAGATCTGGAACACATGGAGGCTTATGAGATGATTGTGCATCTCAAGGAAATGTTCGAGCAATAGGCAAGGCAAGAGAGATATGAGACCACTAAGGCTTTACATTCCTGCAAGATGGCTGAAGGTGCATAAGTCAGTACTCATGTCTTAAAGATGAAAGGGTACATTGATCACCTTGAAAGGCTTGGATTTCCCATGAGCCAGGAGTTAGCTACAGATTGGATCTTAAACTCACTCCCAGAAAGTTATGACCAGTTTGTCATGAACTTTAACATGAACAACATGGAGAAATCTATTTCTGAACTGCATGGGATGCTTAAAACTGCTGAGCCGAGTCTTAAGAAGAAGCCCAATGCTGTTTTTATGGTTCAGAAAGGAAAGGGTATGAAAAAGAAAGGCAAAGGCAAGGGGAAGGGTTATGGCTCATCAGGTAAGACCAAAGAGTCAGGCAAGCCCGAAACCAAGCCTGCACCAAAGAAGGTAAAGCCTCCGAAGGAAGGAGTCTGCTTCTTCTGCAATGAACCTGGTCATTGGAAGAGGAATTGCAAACTCTACCTCGAAGATCTGAAAAAGAACAAGAAGGATAGTGGGGCTATCGCTTCAGGTATTTATGTTATAGACATTCATCTTTCTACTTCCACCTCATGGGTATTAGATACCGCATGTGGTTCTCAAATTTGATTTATGAGAATAAATCAAATATAGTCCCGTCTTATCTTTATTTTAAATTAAATAAATAAGTGAGTTAAATCTGTGGGACAGATTTAATATAAACATTATTTATTTAATTAGTTTCTTATCAAATTATACAATATATGATATTGTATTAATTTCAGAATTAATATAAATTAATTCCAAAATCCAATTCGGTTGAAAAAAATGCAGAGCATCCTATATATCTGATTTTAGGAGCTACGTTTTTTAATAACACATAACACAAAAGGCCGAAGGGAATCTGCAAAAAGGTTTGCAGATAAGAAACTGCTGAAGTAGAGACGGAGAGGACGAATTGTTGAGAAAGCCTTGGAGGGACAGGAGACGCTAGCACGTCGTTCGTTGTTGGAACGCTGTTCGTGTGGATACTAGTAGAGGGAGTCGACCTGAGGTGTCGACTTCTTGCGATCAGAAAGAGAGCACGAGCCGCGGAGAGAAGCTGTGGAGGTCGCTGAGGAACACTCCGTCGACTTCTTACGATCGAAAGGAGATCACCAGCCGCAGAGAGGAGCTATGGAAGTCACAGAGGAATATTGAGGGTAATGCTTCTTCCCACTTGACTTAAACACATACGGTAGATCCTGGCAAGGAATGGAAAAAATTTTACGTTAATTTCCGCTGCGTGTCTTCCAATTCCTTTCAATCTTTTCTTAATCCTTCTAGGAATTCCATAGGTTCCTCTAGAGAGTTAAAACCTGAGAACTTGTGAGGATCTAGCTTGATGAATTCTGACAACCTGAATGCTATAGTATCTTCCTCAATAACCTGAGGTGCCTTTTCTCGAGTCTCATGTCTAGAGGATGTATAGATCTCTAGAGATTATGGATAAGATGGTTTAGCTTCAGATAGAATTTCTTGAAGAGGTCTAAGGGGTCAACCTCTTTAGGCCCTAGCTCCCCTACGACCATATCTCATACCTCTAGGGGCAAGTTACTTTACTGATTAGAGCCTATGTCCAAAGCCCTATCACTCCTAGAGCTTCTTCCAAATGGTAGATGTCTAGACGGCATTAACTTTACACAAAACATAGAAAATATTTAATTTCAAGGAAATATGTTTTCAAAATCATAAGAAAACAAAACACTTTCAAATTTCCTCAAGAGATCTTCAATAATGTCTTAACTATAATTATGCCCGGGTTCATAATGATAATTTAGACCTCAATGAAGTATCCTTACTAGACTTAGCCATATAAAACCTTTTACTCTAAAACCAAACTGCCACGTCCCAAAATTTCAACCGTGACTGACATAGAATATAATAAATTCATATTCCTTAAGCCTATAACCTTAAATAAACTGTTTGAAACAAAAACCATAATGTATTATAATTTTAAAGAAAAAGACAAGTTCTGTAGGGATTTCGGCAGGATCATCATTATATAACCGATCTCCCGACAATCTTATAACAGACTACAAATATTAAAATCATCTGTAACATCTTTCAGAAATAACCACGATCTAATCTAAGAGCTATATGGAGTATCTATCCCTTCATCAAAATAATACAAGTGCTTCATAAATGATAACTACATCAAAAAGTATACTTGTCAAAAAAAGCAACGCTTCAGATCTGCAACAAGGCTCTTTACTACTCAGCAGGATGATTAAGGTCAACTACACTATCTGAAGACAAATAATCTACTGGTGAATAATGTCTCTAAAAACATAATTTAAAAATGCAGAAAATAAATAATTTCAACATGTTAAATGTAAATCATAAGATTTTGTAATTTGATGCAAATATTTCTATAAATATTTTTATTCAGGAAAACCATTTGAAATAACCATTTCAAATCAATCACTTTTCCTTAGGACTTTAACAGAACAAAAACACGCATGGACACACAGTCCACGAGGATAACTAACCAATCAAGCGTGGCTCAAAGCCACAAAAATAGGCGTGGGCACACAGTTCATGAGGGTAAATAACAATACACATGAATTGAAGATACGAATAACAGGCGCAGGTATGAAACTTACAAATAATAGGCCCAGGTATGAAACTTATGAATAATAGGTGCGAGAATAAATCCCACGAATAACTAGAGTAAGTATGAGACTCACGAATATCCATCGAGCTCAGGTAACTAAGGTGCACCAAGGATTAATAGTACTACTATTAGCAACCAGTATTCTGTATTTTATCCTTTCTAAAATGTTTCTGACATGCGTGGGGTCCATTTCACATGTAATGATCTCAAAACCCCTAGCATGAACATTAAAATTCAAATATCAAGTTACTATAGGAAGCATATGAAATTCACATAGGAATATTTCCTGAATAAAAGTCAATTCAATATAATAATTGCCAAATTCTTTTCTAAAACTTCTTCATCCATGTTCACACATAATCGTAATCCTGTTGTAAACCAATTGAAGGAAAATCATTTCTAACGATTTAAACCATGAATTCTAAAACTTACTTTTCGTAAATCATATTTGAAATTCAACATTTTAAATGGAATAACAATTTATTAAAAGTACTATTTTAATGGACATTATTAACTTACCTGCCATGCTCTTAAACCTTTACTCTTTTTATCCAATCAACTTTCGATTATTTTCACTTCTCGTTTCCCTAATATCCCAAAACAATATATTAAATTTCTGATCAAAGCTTCAATAAAAGTAATCATCCTTAATCTAATATCTTATCTCATTACACGCTATCAATCTATAATATGGAATTCCATGTTCTAAAAACAAATTCAATGTACTCTTCAGAGAATTTAGAATCCGTATAACCTCAATACCAATAGCAATAGCTATTAAAAAAGTATCCATGTAAAAGCAACTCTTTATTCACATAATTAAACAAAACAAAGTAAGGGTTTCCAAGCTTTATTACCACTGAACAAACCAACCACGTGTAGACAATAAAACTCCATTTAAAACCATTATACAATCACTATTTTTACCAATCTTACACTTCCATTCACAATATACATGCTTGAGCATTGGAGCCTAGTTTTAGATGTAATACTACATTAGTTAGTCCCCAAAAGTTCTACTGTAACCATATATATACACAACTAAAACAACTTGAAATACCAACATGTTTTGATTTCCACATATTCCCCTTACTTTATGCATAACCCATAAAGCTCTCATTTTTGAATTTGAAATTATAATCCAAACCTGCAACTAAGCTCACAATTAAGGCAAATCCCTCACTAGGTAAAATATCCACCATCTTAAATTTTCATACATAATAGGTTATATATATACACATATGCTATCTGAAATATTTCTCACGCAACTGTAAGATATAATGACAGCAAACAGAGGGAATCTGCAAGCCAAATATCATTTCCATATTCTCTCTTACACCCATCATAGCTCACCAATAATACACACATATTCATTTATCACCATGACTAAACATGGTTTCAGTCAAGTGGAAGAGCAGTAGAAATCAACCAATATCAACCTGTTGTATTAGCACCTTAACTAACAATACAGAGTCTAAAACCAACAGAAGAGGGAAGCGTCTAAAGAAAATTTATCAATAAGTTATTCGATAAGGCTATTTACCGATAAAGCCTTTGATAAATGAGAAGAAAATTTGTAAAGAAAATTTATTTTCTGAAGTGAATTTATCAATAAGTTATTCAATAACCCTATTTATCAAAGAACGCTTTAATAAATTGGATATTTTGAAAATTGAAATTATGATATTTATCAAATAGCTATTCAATAAGGTCCTATATTGAAGTCCTTTTTTATAAGGGAACTTTTCAGTAGTGAACTTTTCAATAAGCACTTCAATAAATGGAAGAAATTTTAAGAAGTTACTAAAGATTTATCAAATGATTCTTTAATAAGCTTATAACTTGCTTTGATTTGCTCAATGACCTTATACACTCTTGTTTCAAAATATATTACATGGTTTAAAATTTAAAGAAAGAATGTTTGAAAGTTTAGGTATATTAGAGGCAATTTCGAGATGTCAATGTTTCAAAGAGGTACACACAAAAATAAGGATTCAAGTATAGTTTAGGAAATAATTAATGTAATGATTATTAAGGGTTATATAGCACCCAAGATCCTGATCATATTTCTTATATACATCCATGTTAGAAAGTGGGCTGATCCACCTTTGGTGGGTTATACCCAAACCCAATACGCATTAGGGGCCATTGTGAGAATAAGGGAGAGAGTGGGGTATATATATGTAATATACCCCATATGAAAAGAAATGGAAGTTACCCACCAGTTTTGTTGGAGGATAACGTGGGGGAGTGAGGAGAGTTTTCAGTAACCAACTTCCCCTCACTCTTGCATATACATATGAGGCACGGAAGTAAAATGAAGAAGTATGTGTGTTCTGTATTTTCATTTTACAAGTGTTCTCTCTCTCAGGTGTGGTGTCCGACGCTCTGCCCCTACTTTCTTTAGTGTATTTGCTGTGCAAACGTAATTGTTAGTCTTCTAAAGTACTCCGATTTCGTATGGGTATTCAGTGAGTCAAACAAAGGATTCCATGTACGCCTAAAACCTTCAGTGGTATCAGATCTAGGTTATATACTTCCCCATGCTTCTCTGTGATTTTTTAGTTTTCTATTTATGTACTGTTCCATTACTTATTTTTGTTTTAAAGTGCTTATTTAGTGATAATATGTATAAAGCATGCATTTAAAGCTTTAATGTCCATGTAACAGAGAGCTTTCATTTTTGAAATTGGGTCATTAGAAAATAGTGTTTTTAGGCTTTGAAATTTGTCCCATTGTGTAGAGCACAAAAAAATAAATAAAATAACACAAAGAACATCGAAATCGGATGGAGGACAGAGGAGTTATGGCAAAAAATGGGGCAGTTCTATTTTCCAGTCGGGGTCTGTGCGACCCGGCTAGAGGTTAAGGATGATCAAAACTCACCATTTTGATCATCCCCAAAACGGCATTGTTTTGATGCTGTGAAGAAAAAAAAGGTTGCTGCTACACTGTGGACTAGGCTGGCATAACCCAGTCCAATAACAAAAAAAATTTGGGTTGAACTGGTCCAAGCCCATTTAAATAAATATTTTTTTCTGAATAATATGTTATTTTTTGAAAAAAAGGAAAAAAGGCGAAATCTCATGACTAACACGTGGCAGAGCCATGTGGCAGCACTAGACTGACTCGTATAATGCACACGCCAGAGGCCAAGAGTGGGCTTCATTCAGTTTTTTTATTTTTTATTTTTTTGAATTTTTTCTTCTTAGGGCGTGTGAGAGAGCGTGGGACCTCCGATTGAGGTACGGTTTATTCTAAAAAATCCCTAAAATCAAGATCTTTGTTTTGATATATAATTTGCCTAATTTTAAGGGCAATTCTGGACTTATTTATGAATATTCAATGTATTTCTGGTGTTTTTTAGTGTTTAAAAATTCCAAAAAAACTATGATAATTAATATTTTTTATTATTTAGGTGAAAATGACTTTATCTAGCACTGAATCTATGGGATATACTTTAAATGATGACATCTCATTCTTAGATGATGTCAATAACATAAAGGAGAACCTTCAAGAGGGCCCGGATGAGGAATCTAAGGAGGATCCAGAACAAGATTTTGATAAATTTTCTGAAGAAAACCTAGAGGAGTTGATGGAGGAAGTTCTGCAAGAGGAACCAGAAGTAATATATGATTCCAAATCGTGCTCAGAAACTTTATTCCCCATCGAACCACTTCCTCTATAGCCTTTCATGGTGTCTTCAAATTTAAACTCCAAGATGGTGCCTACTTTTAACAGTTAATCTCAAGTTGAGGAAGGAAAGAAGTGAACTAACATCTAACCCCTACTTTGGCCATGAACATAGCTAAAACAGATGCAACCAAATTAATAAACATAAAAGGCCTTAATGGCATAATTGGTGATTACATTGAATGCATGACAGATAAGGAGAATCCTGAATTCTACTTGAAAGTCATAATGGAATATATAAGAGCAACAAGAGTTAGAGGCAAGCCCAAACCAGGACACATGAGCAAGAAATATTAGCTTAGAAATTTCAAAAATGGGCAAGAAATTTTAGAAAAATGGGAAGAAAGTCAGTCTTCTACCCAAGAAGGGCAAGCAGCAGTACAAGAAGGAAAAGAAAGGAGGCAATAAAAAGATAGACCTAAAGAAGGTCAAAGGCTTTGCCTGCCATAATATGGGACATTTTGCACGTGACTGTTCTAAACAGGCTAAAGCAGAAAGGTAGCAGTAAATTATGTGAATTCACATGTCTCATTTGTTTCTAGCATTATTTTTCAAACAAAACCTATTTCTTTTTCTTGGATTATTGACTCAGGCTCTACAGACTCGTAAGCTGAGATCGAGGATCTTTTGTGCAATACCATCTGTTGTCATTTCAAAGCAAGTGCCTTTTGTTGGCAATAATGCAAGGATCGAGGTTCGAGGCATTGGCACCTACAAACTTGTTTTGCGTGGTGAAAAGACCTTGAAACTGTATGATATGCTTCATGCTCCTAACATCTGATGGAATTTAATTTCTATAATTTGCTCATTAGACTTTGGGTTTAATGTAAACTTTCATGGTAAAATTGTAGACATTTGTAGCAACTCAATATTTTATGGTTCACCTTTCCAATTTCAAAAGTTCTTCATTTTGGATCTTGCTAGTTATTTTAATGTTCATGATTGCTTTGCTATTACATTGAATAATGTCATATCCCAATTTTTAGGCCTAGAAGCCTAGTATATAGCCTGAAAAAGGGATGCTACCAGGCCCTGTTGAGCAGAGGTCTCATTAAATACAGAAAATTATGCTGATCAGTTTGATGCAACACAGAGTCTTGATATGAGGTCTCGAAAGATTTATATTAATTTTCAAAGAGAAGGAAAATTAATACAGTATTCTTTAGACCTCAGAATCAGATAAAATATGGTAGTAAAATCCTACAATTAATATAAGAATTTCTAAAGCTGACAGAGCCCAAAAAGGAGTTCTGTAGAATTTACTACAGAATTTATAGTGGATTAAAAGACCCGATAAATAGGTTTCGGGGGAATTTCTCGGGAATTGAGCCCATGAAGATAGGGGATCATATAGAGGCTCCAGAATGGCACCTTATAGGCCCAATGATATTTCCATATAAGTTTGTGGGCTAGAGCTAATAAAGATAAAAAAATGAAGAATTACGAAAATGCCACTGAAGGTATGCCACTGTGTTGTGTCATTGAGTCAGAGTCAGAGTCAGAGTCAGATGAAGGGTGTTATGATCATTTGACTAAGGTTAGACAGTCAAGAAAGGATATCTGGATAGTTGACCAGGGTCAAGAGGTACTCTGGTAAGGTATGGAAAGATAATAGTACTCCTATAAGCATTAAAGAGGAACTAAGCGCATTTTGGTAATTTACTAAAGATGTTTCTTGGGAACCGATCCACCAGAGTGCTTAGGCTTGGTTAGAAACCCAAGATGACAATCCAAGGCTCAAAAACGTAGCCCAAGAGTAATGCAGGCCCAAAAGGCATTAAAATATTATTTTAGTACTTTTTCAATAAAGTAAAGTGACCCGGTCTAAGATAGAACTGGGTAAAGTGATATAGAATCATGAGATGGCATAAATGGGGCCCACAAGGCACCACATGGCATGATTACAGTAAAAGAGGAAAAGCAAAGGACACATGGCATGATTACAAGAAAATGAGAAAAAGCAAGAGGACACATGGCACAATCTCAGCTGTCCATTCAGGGAAAAGACTCTGGAACTCTCTGGAAAGACTGAGTTAGCTGGTGATGTGTCCCAAGGGCCCCACCATTATGCCACATATACCCCTGAGGTGTCCCTTGAGGTGTCCTAGATGATGTAATGAGTGGTGAGTCATTAAGGAGGGTGATCTCAGCGTGATGATGCAGGCAAAGCTTCTTGAGGAAGCAAGCAATTTGAGCCATTCATCGTGAATCAATCTGGACCATTCATTCTACCTCCTCTCACCTATAAATAGGCCACTCCCCTCCCATTTCAAGGCACACCATGGATTGGGCAAGAGAAAGAAGAGAAAGAATAGATAAAGAGAGAAAGAGAGAAATGAAGGAAGGAAGATAAATAAGGAAGGAGTTCTGGTGGAGCCAAGAGCAGTCTAAGGAGCCGAGGGATTAGGCAAAGCTTAGGAATGAGGTAAGAAAGTTATCTAGTCCCTGCTCTAATAAAGTAGAGGATTTCTCTTAGTGGTTAGAATAGAGAAATATCTCTATTAATAAAGGTAGCTAAAGATAGAGAGAAAGCCAGGGGAATATCAGAATAAGGATATCACCCCTAGTTAAACATGAGTTAAGTAGAGCTATGCTGATAGAATAATAATGAATATATTATTATGCTATGTATAAGCTCTGACCTATTAAAAGGAATCTTAGAGCAAAGGCTAAAAGATAGAGGAATGTTATATGCCAAGTAGTAAACTTATCCTAAACTTGTAAGCATTTAATGTTATGCTTGATATGCTATGGCTTTACTGAATTATGTTGAATATGTGCTTATGTATGAAGCTATATTCCTATGATTACTTTAGCTAATTGTATTTTATATGGAACATAGAAGCATGCACATTATGCAATGCTAACACTTTTACAAGCGAGCACAAGTATTCACATTAATGCATGCATTATTTAGTGATGTTTGCTACTGAGATTTCCCCATAAATCTCACCCCTTCCATATCAATCCAATTACAGCAGGTCTTCTCAAGATGAAGGATATAAAGATGCATGAAGAGATGTTAATTGCTTAGCATGATTGATATGTGATTCATGTATATATAATTGCTGGAAATTGTCACTGTGAATAGTAACTCGTGGTGTGGCAGTGACATTTGAGCTGTAATTATAAATAGTAAATGATTGAACAAATGTATCATATTTTTCTAGTAAATATTATATATGCCGAGCTTCGATTTGATATATAGAACATCTTATTTGGATGTCTACACATAAAGATATGATTTATCAAAGTTAGGACCAGAATGCTGGAATTAGGGATAGGACGCTGGAGGAATAGTGATTTTGGAACATTGACCAAAGTTGACCTGGTCAAGGCATGGTCAATGATTCATTTTTCCCTGAAAGAGTATCAAGTTAGATTCGCGTAGAAATTTGAACCACTTTATTTCGATTTCTCTAGAATTAGTTATAATTTTTTGAATCTGGTCACTCCTCTGGAATTTACACAGGGATGGTACTCGCTAGAGTAAAATTCCAGATTGTATGATTTGGCTCTAGTGACCTTAAAAGTGGTTCTAAATGCTACCATTTGGTCCCTAAGACGTAAGAAAATGAGGATGTTACAAATAATCCTGATATGAATATTTGGTATGCTAAACTAGGGCATATTAATCAAAATAGAATGATTAAACTGGCTAAAGAAGGCTTGTTACTGGTGATCCCTAGCATGGATATGTAATTATGTGAAAGCTATTCTAAATGCTACCATTTGGTCCCCAAGACGTAAGAAAATGAGGATGTTACAAATAATCCTGATATGAATATTTGGTATGCTAAACTAGGGCATATTAATCAAAATAGAATGATTAAACTGGCTAAATATGGCTTATTACTAGTGATCCCTAACATGGATATGTCATTATGCGAAAGCTATCTTGCTGGTAAGGCTACCAGGAAACCATTCAACAAGGGAATACAAGCCAAAAACCCATTGTAATTAATCCATTTCGATATTTGTGGTCTAATAAGTGAGGGTGAGATATGGAGCTTGGTATTTTATTACCTTTATTGATATTTTTCACGATATAGTAATGTCTATTTGATTTCACATAAGTCTAAGGCACTAGATGTCTAACTATCCCTGGTACTCCTCAATAGAATGGGGTTACCGAAAGAAGTAATAGAACTCTTCTAGACATAGTTAGGTCTATGATGGCTAAGATGAACCTTCCAATTTCATATTGGGGTGATGCTTTAATGACGGCAACCTTCATACTTAACCGTATGCCCTTAAAGTCAATCGCTTCCACAACCTACGAGTTTTGGACTAAACGTCAGCTAGATCTAAGCATCCTTAGACCTTGGGGCTCAGTGGCATATATCCATGACAATTCTCATAGACATGGGAAACTGAGTCCTAGAGGGAACAAATATATTTTTATAAGGTACTCTGAACCCTCAAAAGGATATGTCTTCATAGTAAAATTGAAGATGGAACAGTGGCTGAAATAGAATCAAGAGATATTGTATTTATTGAGACAGAGTTTCACAGTAGGGGAAATATTGACCGCACTATATCTCTTTATGAGACTTAGGAACAGGTCAGTACTGAACATATTGATAGACCAGAATGCTCTAGGTATGTTAATATGAGTGGGAGCCAATAACGGTCAACACAAAGACTGAGACAAATGTGAAAAGATAAGCAAGTTACTCCTACCATAAAGAATAATAGGGAAAGTGTTCCAAAGAGACACTTCCAAATAGAAGGCGAAGCACTCTTAGTTACTCCAAAATGGAATGATGAACCCCACACTGTTCATGAGGCCATAGCAAGTCCTACCAAGGAGAAATAGAACAAAGCAATGAAAGAGAAAATGGACTCAATGATGAAAACCAAGTTTAGGAATTGGTTGATCTGCCAAAAGGGCGTAAAGCCATTGGGAACAAGTAGGTTCTCAAAATCAAGAGAAAGGTGGATGGATCAATTGAAAAATTCAAAGCTCAATTGGTTGCAAAGGGATATACATAACATAAAGGTATATGTTATGAGGATACTTTTTCACCTGTTATGAGTTTCAATTCAATAAGACTTATTCTAGCAATAGTAAACAGTTTAAACTTAGAGTTACATCAGATAGATGTAAAAACTTCATTCCTGAATGGTGACTTGGATGAATAAATCTATATGGAGCAACCAATAGGTATCATTAAAAAAGGATTTTAACACAAGAAGTGTAAATTCAAAAGATTCATTTATGGATTAAAACAGTCATTAAGACAGTGGTACTTGAGGTTTCACAAAGCGATAACCTCATATAACTTCCAGATTATAGAGGAAGACCATTGTGTCTATGTTAAACGGTTTGAGGGTAACTTTGTGATATTATCCATATGCGTAGACAACATACTCTTAGCCAAAAATAGTCTTGACTCGGTGATAGCCATCAAAGAATGGTTTTCATCAAATTTTGATATGAAAGATATGGGTGAAGCAGAATACATACTTGGAGTCAAGATTTAAAGTAATCATTCCAAAAGAATCCTTATCACATCCTTACTTTTAAACTTAATTATACTCCATTAGAAGTGATTGGAACCAATTACATTATCATTTGCTTTGAAAACATCCAATTCCAAAAGAATTGCTCTCGGGTACTGTTCACTTTTACTGTTCATTTGGTAATTCCAGAACATGTACCCTACTTTGAAAATTCATAATTAATTATATAAAAATAGAAATAATATGGTTCCAATTTATAATAAAAAATATTTCATAGATATTAGAAGGAAAAATATGGAACTGAGATCTTCTTGTCCAAATGAAATCAGTTTATTCGTTGAAAATCACTGTTCATTTGGTAAAATCTGGAAGTTCCAGTTTCTTTGCCTTAAATTCAAAAATTCATTTCTCTTTGGTTACTTATCCAAATGAACCGTGTTACCTATTTATTTGAAGATATGGATGTTTTATTTAATCTCATAAAATTTCATAGAAAAATTCGTTCATTTGATATATAAAATCATCGAGTGAACGTCGGTGCCTCTAATCACTCACTTTATCTCAATTCCAGATTTTAGTTCCAACTTTGGAAAATCATAACAATTCGGATACTTATCCAATTAAGTCATTCTTGGTGTCCATTTAATTATCTGTATCTTAGCTATTATCATGCCAAATTTCATACTAAAACTCGTTGATTTATGCATCATAATCATCATCAAATCACCATAGCCTTAGAACATAGTTATAGAAACATACACCATGCATACTAGCATATCATCCCATAGTGTCATGTAAGTCATGTAACTTATTATACAAACTTAATCATCAACATCTACTCTCTTCCCTTCAGATGATCCAGCACCTAAAACATAGTTATGCATGTGGAAGGAATGAGATTTCATGGAAATCCCAATAGCAAGTTACACAAACTATAATATCATGCATGAATAATTGGATGCTTAACATGTTATAATGAGATGTGAGCTACTTCATAATGTTACATAAGAAAAATCTAACATACATATTGTCATGACATAACTTTCAAGGAGTTCCAATCATTCATACTTCATCATCAACATGATGACACATTCTCATACTCAACCAAACACCATAATCAACAAGCAAGCAAACAATTAAACAAACATGAGTTATAGTTAGGTATCCTTACTACCTCTTAGCCTTGTCAAGGTCTTCTTGAGGTTCTTTCCTTCCTTCACAAGTGTCAAAACCTAGCCATTACAAAGTAGTATCAAGTTATAACTCAACTTGAACACAAAACCAAGACTAAATTTTCACTAACTCCCTTTCTTTCTCTACTTTATGTTCCATACTTCCATCTTTCCAACATAAATTCTCATGATTTATTTCCATATAATTTTTCATTTAGAACCCAAATATAAAATCAGAATTTCCAAAATCAAATCATACCACTTGCTATATTACCAAACTGAATGCATGCTCTTATTTTCCAAAAATTCTCATTTTGATTCCAATGCTTCTAATACTTGTTTTCCTACTTTATCCCCACACAATTTTCCATTTTAAACTCATTGGAAACATCAAAATCATAAAATTCCATCATATGAACAGTACCAGCAAGAACACAAAATCCTAAATCCAAACATACTTGAATTCCCAAGCTTATACCACTTGATTCTAGCTTGTTTAAGCTTATCTAAACTATCCATAACATAAAACTCATATTTTAACCATATATGAGTAGCACTTACAGCAGTAAACATAAGAGAAATATAGCATGAAAACCCCTTAAAACTATGAGCTAATTTAGTAGAACAAAGCTCAAGATCAAGGGAGATAATTACCTTGATTGTTGCTTCTTGTGTGTTTCTTTGTTTGTTGAATGGAAATTTTGCAAGAGTTTTCCTATGGTTCACCATGAATACCAAATCCATCTGAATAGGGGTATTTATAGAGAAATTTGGGTTGAAATGGATGGCCAAGATAGATTTGTGCACTATTTGATCTAAGGGCTCACATTTCATCTTGAATTTAACTTTTTTCAAAAAGAATGATTATGACATCATGTGGGAAAGATCAAGGGACACCTCATGTGGTGCCATTTTCATGCAAGGAAGCTTCTGGAAAAATTCCAGTGTAATCCGATACCGATCGGAGCAGTTTCACAACAACCGGACAATTTTCTATTCCTAATTTTTTGTAATATACCAGGATATATATTCTGTCCTGGACATCAATGTATAGGCTTCTCATACTATTGAAAATGATATACTGAATATTTATCTGCCATTCATCCCTTGGGAAATTACCAAAATACCTTTGGTATCCTTTCTTGCACTGTAATAGCCCTAAGGGCATAATTGTCATTTTACCCCCTCTTTACACTGCCTCAGGGTATATACTAGTTCTAACTAATCATATTTATACTATTTCCCACATTTTTGGCCTATCTAGAATGACCATAATGACCTCCATCCTTCACTTGTACCGTATAGGTATCCAGGGGTATTTTCGTAATTTCGCACTTTTCCTGGACTGCTTTGGTCTCTGGCCCACATAACTGTCTCATTACTTTATTAGGCTCATGATGGCACCATTTGGGCCTTGATATGGGCTCATTGGCTGTATTGCCTTTATGGCCCAATTCACAATACAACTCTCCCGATCCTATTTATCAGGTATTTTATTTCACTGTAAAATCCGGTATGGATTCTACAGGATTCCTTTTCTGACTATGTTAGTTTTATAAATTATTATATTAAATATATAAATTTCTTATAAGGTCTCATCTGATTCTGAGATATGAAAAATACTATAATAATTCCTTCTGACTTCAGGAATTTATATCAATTAATCGGGACCTCAAATCAAAATTCTATGTCATGTTAAACTGACCGAAATATTTTTTTCTATCTACTGGTAAAATGTGGGTGTGATCTGATTCTAGGCATTTTTGGCCTGTTTTGGCTCAACTTTTCCATATTTATATTTAGGTCCCTTAACTTTTGATTAATTACACTTTAGTCCCTGAACTTTTCATTAATTGTATTTAGGTCCTTCCTTTTTCTTATACTTTAACTTTTTGCCTTCAAGCTTTTCAATTTTCGTTTAGGTCCCTATTCTTTCCTTAGTTATTAATCATTCCCTTTTCTTTCTCAATTTGATACAGTTTATTCCAAGAATCTCATATCCATTACAGATAAACTGTACAGTTACATCAAGTAAGAAAATTGGGGATGTGACATTTCTCTCCCCCTTAAAATAAATTTCGTCCTTGAAATTTACATTACATATACTAAGAAAATAGTTCAGGATATGATTCTTTCATTCTTTCCTCTGCTTCCCAAGTAGCTTCATTCTCTGTTAACCCTTTCTAGACCACCTTAACTAGAGAGATCTACTTATTTTGCAACTACTTGACCTTCCTATCTACAATATGTACTGGTCTAACTTCATAAGTCAGGTCATCATGCAGTGCAATATCATCCTGCTCAATCACATGTGATGGATCTAGAAGATACTTCTTAAATTGGGAAACATGGAACACATCATGAATCTTGTTGAGATGTGGAGGAAGAGCTAATCTATAAGCCACTGATCCTACTCTTGTGAGGATCTAAAATGGCCCAATATATCTAGGATGCAGCTTCTTTACTTTGATCGATCACCTTGCTCGTATCATCGTAGTCAACTTAAGGAATACATGCTCTCATTCTTCAAACTCCAACAGCTTTCTTCTAATATTAGCATAACTTTTCTGTCTGCTTTGAGTTGTCAGCAATCTCTTTCTAATCTTATTGATATGTGCTACTATCTTGTCTACTATATTAGGACCAAACATCCTCCTTTTGCTCAGCTCTACCCAGCATAAGGGAGATCTACACTTCCATCCATAGAGTGCTTAAAATGGGGCCATCTGAATACTAGCCTAGTAACTATTGTTGTAGGAAAATTCTATCAATGGCAGATGGACATCCCAACTCCCTTTGAAATCCAAGACAAAAGCTCTCAACATATCCTCAAGTGTCTGGATCATTCTCTCATATTGACCATCTGTCTGAGGATGGTAAGCCGTACTGAATCTGAGAGTAGTGTCCATTTCTTTATTTAAAACTCGCCAAAAGTTTGACGTAAACTGAAGATCTCTGTCAGATATGATACTATTTGGAATACCATATAATCTAACAATCTCCTTTATATACAGTTTTGCCAGCTTCTCCAGAGAATCTTTCTTATTGATTACCAGGAAATGAGCTGACTTTGTCAATCGGTCAATTACTACCCATGTAGCATCATGCTTAATAGGAGTCATGGGCAGTCCTTCAACAAAATCTATGGCAATACTATCCCATTTCCACTCAAGTATCTCTAGTGGTTGCAATTTCCCTACTGGCCTTTAGTGCTCAACTTTCACCTTCTGACATGTTAGGCACTTTGACATATAAGCTACAACATCATTCTTCAATCCATGCCACCAAAATAAACTCTTACCATCATGATACATCTTGGTCATACCTTATGTGCCTCATCTAGGATCTTTTCTCTCAATCCCATTGCATTGGGAATATATGATCATCCCCCAAAATCATAATAATCCATCTTGGGATATATCAAAATTCTTAGTTTCCCCTCTTTCCAGCTTACTTTTGAATATTGCTACAAGCCTATCTTGTTCTTGATCTTTTTTTATCTTATCCTCAATGCAAGCTTTAATCTGCGTTCCTCCATAAGAACTTTCTGCTGTCTGTATTTGATACAGAGGACTCCAATCTCATACATTTTCTATTAATTCTACCTCTTTGATCATAAGACTTGCCACTTGCACCACTTTTCTACTCAAGGCATCGGCTACCATATTTGCTTTTCCTGGATGGTATTTAATATGAAAATCATAATCCTTCAGAAATTCCATCCATCTCCGCTGCCTCATATTCAATTCTTTCTGATCTTGTAGATACTTCAGGCTTTTGTGGTCGCAGTACAGTTTTATGGTTGCTCCATACAAATAATGTCTCCATATCTTTAGAGCATAAACTACCGCTGCAAGCTCCAAATCACGAGGAGGATAGTTCTCTTCATGTGGCTTTAACTGCCGAGAAGCATAGGCTACCACTCATCCTTACTGCATCAACACACATCCCAATCCTTGTTTGCTAGCATCAGTGTAGACTACATAAGTTTGAGTTAGGTCTGGAATAATCAGCACAGGAGTCGTGGTTAATCTCTGCTTTAGTTCATGAAAACTAGCCTCACACTTCTCATCCCACCTTTATTGTTAATTCTTTCTGGTCAGCTTAGTTAATGGTAGAGTAATTCGAGAAAAGTCCTTAACAAATATTCTGTAATACCCTACTAAGCCCAGAAAACTTATGATCTCCATCACTATCCTTAGTTGTTCCCAGCTGAACATTGCTTCAACTTTGCTAGGATCTACAGCTACCCCTTCATGGGATATGACATGACCGAGAAATTTGACTTCTTGCAGACAAAACTCATATTTACTAAACTTAGCATAGAGTTTATTCTCTTTAAGAGTACTAAGAACAATCCTCAAATGCTCTGCTGCAGATTTGGAGTACACTAAGATATCATCAATGAAAACTACCACAAACTAATCTAGATAAGGCATAAAGATCCGGTTCATACAATCCATAAAATTGTAGGCGCATTCGTCAGACCAAAGGGCATTACCAAAAATTCAAAATGACCATATCAAGTCCTGAACGTAGTCTTTGAAATATCATCTACTTTGATTCTGAGTTGGTGATAACCTGATCTCAGATCAATCTTAGAGAATAAGCTTGCTCCAACTAACTGTTCTAGCAAATCATCAATTCTGGGAAGAGCGTACTTATTCTTAACTATAATTTTATTTAACTTCTGATAGTCAATGCACAATCTAAGACAACCATCTTTCTTCTTGACGAATAATACTAGAGCACCCCATGGAGAAACACTAGGTCGAATGAAACCCTTCTCCAGAAGCTCCTCAATCTGCTTCTTAAACTCAATCATCTCGTTGGGAGCCATATGATATGGGGCTTTGGATACTGGTCCAGCTCCAGGTACTATATCAATAGAAAACTCCACTTCTCGCTCTAGAGGTAATCCCTGAATCTCCTTTGGAAAGACTTCAGTAAAATCTTTGACCACTGGAATTACTTCAATTCCTTCTTTCGCTTATACCTGAACAGAAAAAAAAGACCGTATATCCCTGACATCCTTTTCATAGACATCTATCTGCCTGAGCCTCTGTAACATCCTTACTTTTATACGTCTTTGGGTCTATTCAGTAGCATTTGGAACCACTTACAAGACTTGGAAGTCCATTAGCCAAATCTAGAATTTTACTCTTTCTCGTGTTACTATTCATATGGTATTCCATATTACGCAATGAACTTCAAAAAATCATAATTAATTATATAAAACTTGAAATAATGTGGTTCAAAAAGATACCTGAATATAACATCTTGAACTTTAAGGGAAAAATAATTTCCATACCAAATGATTAGCCAATTAATACAGTTTATTCATTGAAGTTTACTGTTCATTTGGTCAAAAACTTTGGAAACAAATTCTAGTTCTTTAATTTGGAAATTCATTTCTCTTGATATACAAATCCAAATTAAATGTTCTACCTATGAACTTAAAGCTCTAGATGTGTTCTAAACTCTTGTAAAATTTCATGAAATAATTCCTTCATTTGCTAGGTCAAAATGAAGCCACAACAAAACTGTTCTAGGACCTACGTTTTTACCATTTTAGTTTCCTTTCTTTCACTTTCAATAATTGTTCTAGCATGCATAAGCCATCAAATAAGCTTCTCAATATTCATATACATCATGTACATATGCTATAAATATCACAAATAGTTTCATCACATAGATGGATACCTTGTATGGCATTTACATACATAAATAATGCAAAGCATATGCTAGGATCTCAATTACTTCTATTCCTTTCTTCTATTCTTTAGCTATTCTCCATGCATACATTTTCCATCATGCTTGACCTAAATTGGTTGGTTATGAGAGAGTGAGATTCTAGGGAATCTCAGTAGCAAATATTACCACTTAAATATGCAAGATGGATGCCAATGCATGATATGTAATTTCATTAAACTTTCTTTGATTAGTGACATGCCATCATGCTATATACTCTTACATAAAGTGCATGACCATAGAAAACATGTTATTCACAATACATTCAACATCATTTATCATGTCACAATATCATTCAAATATCATATACATGTCAACACATAAGCATACCACATCAAGCACATAAACAAGTAAGTTCACTACCTTGCACTTAAGCTTTTCTCTTGATCTTTTGCACTTGTTCCCTAGCTTTCCAACCATGAAGCCTTGATGTCAATCACTTACCAACATATTCTTGGATGTTTCAAGGTCCTAAACACATTCATATTCATCACATAATTCATTAGGATTCATGAACTCCAACCATGTTCAAGACTAACCTTGTTACACTCTTTATTATCATAACTTTCTCTAATCTTCACTTATGATGTCTTAACTTTACCCTACACAATTTCATCTTTTGAATCCATTTATGAGTTTAGAATCATGAAATTCCAGCTCCTTCATGGCCTATTGTACAGAACCGAACACATGTACATAATTCTTTCAAAAATTCTCATTTTGATTCTAATGCTTCCCATACTTGTTTATCTACTTTACCCCACGCAACTTTTCATTTTAAAACCATTGGAAGCATCAAAACCATAAAATTCCAATCACTATTAATGCGAGTGAATAGTGACTGTTATATCCTAATTTTTAGGCCTAGAAGCCCAGTATGTAGCCTGAAAAAGGAACGCTACTAGACTCTATTATGCAAGAGTCCCAGAAGTATACAGATGATGTTCAAGGACTAAAATGCAAGAAAGTGAAAATTTAGGGAAAATAGTGAAAGTCCATATGGCATAAAGAAGAAGTAAGAGGTATTTCTTGGGAACTGAGCCACCAGAGTGCTTGGACTTAGTAAGAAACCCAAGATGAAATTTAAAGGCCCAAAAACGTAGGCCCAGTAGTTATGGGAGTTTAAGAGGCATTAAAATAATATTTTAGTGCTTTTCAATAAAGTAAAATGATCCGGTCAAAGATAGAACTGCGAAAAGTGATCTAGAATCATGAGATGGCATAAAAAGGACCCACAAGGTGCCACATGGCATGATTACAAGAAAAGAAGAAAATTTAATGACACATGTCATGAGATTAGAAAAAGGAGAAAAAGTAAAAAGGACACGTGGCACAATCTCAGCCATTCATTCTAGGAAAAGGCTCTGGAATTCTCTAGAGATGATGAGTCAGTTGGTGAGGTATCCTAAGGACCCCACTATTTATGCCACATACTCCCTGAGGTGTCCTCGGATGATGTTATGTTGGTGAGTCATCACGGAGGATGATGTCATCATGATGATGCAAGCAAATCTTCTTGAGGAAGCTAAGTGATCTGAGCCATTCATTACACCTCCACCCACCTATAAATAGACACTCCCCTCCCTCCATTTCATTCACAGATTTGACAAGAAAAAGAAGAGAAAGAAGAGAGAAAGAGAGAAAGAGAAAGAAAGGAAAGAAATGAAGGAGTTCTGGTGGAGCCAGGAGCAGTCCAAGGAGCTTAAGGACTGGGCAGAGCTTAGGAATGAGGCTTTGACTTATGAGAAGAAGGGACTTTAAAGGCAAGGCTAAGAGCTGGAAAGAAAGGCTACATGCCAGGAATGTTAGAAAAGGATTGAAGAAGCATAAAGAGAAGCTGGGGATTGGATAGTGCAAATGTTGGGACCAAAATGCTGGAATCAGGGAAAAATACTGGATGAACAGTCAACTTTAGATATTTGCTGACATTGACTTGGTAAAGGAGTGTTCAAAGAGTTATTTTTCCATGAAACAGCATTAAGTTAGTTTCATGTAGCAATTTGAACCACTTTGTTTAGAATTTTCTAGAATTAGTTATGATTTTTTGAAGTCAGGTTAATCCACTGGAATTTACACAGTGAATAGTACTCACTAAGAGTAAAATTCTAGATTGAGTAATTTGACTTCAATAGCCTTAGAAGTGGTTCCAGATGCTACCATTTGGTCCCTAAGACATATAAAAATGAGGATGTTTCATTTTGGTATCAAAGCAGAGGATTCTAGCTCAGAGCATATGGTTATGGTATAGAATCAAGAGGGCTCTAGTATAAAGCAAAGGGTTCTGGCACAGAGCATAAGATTCTGGCATAGAACAGAAGGTTTTGGCTCATTGATGCTCTAGTATAGTTAGATATTTGAACTAAGAGGTTCTCCCCTTAGTAGAAAATATGGGGACAGTGTTTATTACTTAGAGACAGTGACACCCAGATAGATAGAACAGTACCCCGTACCTTACAGCAGTATAGGATAATCTTCAAAGAAGTAGTTAGTCTTAGTGAGCCTTTACCATCGAGGTCTCATGTTTCTTAGCACGATATGGCTTGACTAAGCAGGATAACGTCTAAGGAGCAGTTTCCTCTATGGATAGAGACAGAAGCTAACCAGTCCCAGGTCAAGGGAAACTTCCAAACGTTACAGTGACAATGATAATGAAGGTACCAACCTGGTTGAAGTTAATCAACTAGAGATTGGTAAAAAGTATAATCAAGGCAGATAGTATAAACTAAGAAGATATGAAGGATTAGTTGAAGACAATGTTTAGAAGTAGATCCTCTATGTGGGTAGATCTACATAATGAAATAATTTGTTCAGCTAGTGTTTCCTGAACAAAAGAATTAAAAGTTAGAATGAGGCTTGCCTAGGAATGATTCTAGCATGTGGCCTAAAGTTAGAGATAAGATGATTAATAGATAAAGAGAGTTGATATTCCTAAGATAGAGGAACCATAGTCTAGTCTAGAGCAGACTAAGACTGATAAAGAGAAAGGTAGCCACAGTTTCAAAGATAAAGAGACTCCCCAATTTAAGAAAGAGTAAGAAGGGTTGAGTCTATACCCTAGTAAGAGGGTAATGTGGCAGCCTAAGTTAAATGAGTAGTTATTTCATATTCCTAAATGAATGTTTGGAATCTAGCAGATAATGTGATAGAGGAAATAATGTTTTAAAGTTTATTTAGTTGATTGTTCAATTGCAGTGTACGTATGATAGATGGTTGAGCAAATTTATGTGATGATGATATGGCTTATGTTGCCATAAGTTATGAGGAATAGTTGCATCTCCTTGCAGTTGTCATATGATGACACACATGTTAGACGATGCTATGAATACTCCCCTCATACAGTACATGCAGGGTAGAGTTTATGATAAGAAAGTTATGTTGCTCCCATACCATACGACATGCAATAAGAATGTACCCAGGATGATAAACAATCTCAATAAGTGGGACAGTTGTTATAGTATGATTGGGGTTACTCAGGTATTTCTACAGACTTATGAATACAGTACTCAGGGCCATTTCTTATGTTAGGGTTACAGCAAGTACCAAGAAGGTGGTAGTGTTATAACTCTATCAAAAGAAATGGTATACAGAAAGAGTAAGAGATAGCAGTAAAGAGATTGTTTTCATATCACTCTTCAGATAAGAGTTGGATATGAAACAGATGGCTCTCAGATAGAGATAGATTCAGATGAGTTCATATCACTCTTCCTATAAGAGTTAGATCTGATACAGATTGCTCATAGTTAGAGCATAGTTCAATGATTCGCAGTTAGAGCACAGATAAAAATAAGAAGTTATGATGAGGCCATAGCAACAAAATACAATGGCAGGTGGTTAGACCATAATTGGTAAGCCACAACAGAGTAAGAAAGATGAGAAGGAACTCCTAAGTAAGAGGGAAAATAAGTAAAGTCTTAGTAAATAATATGTGCTACTGAATGTATTTTAAAATTTTTTATTGAGTTATCAACAAGTGGAAGTAGTTAACCTTATAACTTAGTCTGTTGGATGAGATTTTTCAGAGATGATATAGTATAATAGAATAACAGAGGATTCTGGAGGATCGCAGTTAGATCCTAGCATGGCTCAAGGATCACAGTTAGATCCTAATAGCTTCAGAGTCACAGTTAGATTCTGAAGAGGCTTATGGTTGATTGAAGTTAGATCCAGAGGTCGCAGTTAGACCTAGCCTAAGGAAAGTAAGGAGCCATGGAGAAATGAGAACAGTATAGTATCTCTTTGAAAAGATGAGTACCAAAGATGAAGTTAAGATAAGGAGCTTCACGAGTTGATTAACTCATCTAGAAAATTTATTTATAGCCTATATTATATACAGACTGAACTTAGTTTACTCTTATGAAGATGGAGTCCAAGTTCAAGTCAGAGTGCTGATATTCAAAATTTTTTGTAGAAGTATGCCTGAGGAATAGAAAAGAGAACCCCATATGTTTTGACAATGGAAAAGTATGAGTAGATAAATCCTTCAGATAAGGATAAAGAGATTAAAAGGTTAGTAAAACCTAGAGAAGAGGGTCAAAAGATAGAATACAGTTATATGAGAAAGATGTAAATGCCACAAAAGTTTGGCATAGATACACAGTTATGAAAGATAGTAAGAGAGGTTGAGAAGAGCTAAGAAAGTTAAGAAAATGTTGTGAAATGAAAGGGACATTCTCCTCAGAGGAAACTATTCATCAAAGTATGAATAGAGATTTGACCCTGAAATTTCGAGGACGAAATTTATTTTAAGGGGAAGAGAAATGTCATATCCCAATTTTTAGGCCTAGAAGCCCAGTATGTAGCCTGAAAAAGGAAGTCCACTAGACCCTATTATGCAGGAGTCCCAGTAGTATACAGATGATGTTCAAAGACTAAAATGCAAGAAAGTGAAAATTAAGGGAAAATAGTGAAAGTCCCTCTGGGCATAAAAAAGAAGTAATAGGTGTTTCTTGGAAATCAAGCCACCAGAGTGCTTGGACTTGGTAAGAAATGCAAGATGACATTTAAAGGCCCAAAAAAGTAGGCCTAGTAGTTATGTGAGTTTAAGAGGCATTAAAATAATATTTTAGTGCTTTTCAATAAAGTAAAGTGACCCGGTCAAAGATAGAACTAGGGAAAGTGATCTGGAATTATAAGGTGTCATAAAAGGGACCCACAAGGTGCCACATGTCATGATTATAGGAAAAGAAGAAAAGTTAATGACACATGTCATGAGATTAGAAAAAAGAAAAAAAGTAAAAAGGACACGTGGCACAATCTTGGCCATTCATCCAGGAAAAGGCTCTGGAATTCTCTGGAGAGGTTGAGTCAGATGGTGAAGTGTCCCAAGGGCCCCACCATTTATGCCACATACCCCCTGAGGTGTCCTTGGATGATGTCATGTTGGTGAGTCATCAAGGAGGATGATGTCATCACGATGATGCAAGCGAAGCTTCTTGAGGAAGCTAAGCGATCTGAACCATTCATCACGATTCGATCTGAGCCATTCATTACACCTCCACTCACCTATAAATAGACACTCCCCTCCCTCCATTTCATTCACAGATTTGACAAGAAAAAGAAGAGAAAGAAGAGAGAAAGAGAAAGAAAGGAAAGAAATGAAGGAGTTCTGGTGGAGCCAGGAGTAGTCCAAGGAGCTTAAGGACTGGGCAGAGCTTAGGAATGAGGCTTTGACTTATGAGAAGAAGGGACCTTAGAGGCAAGGCTAAGAGCTGGAAAGAAAGGCTACATGCCAGGAATGTTAGAAAAGGATTGAAGAAGCATAAAGAGAAGTTGGGGATTGGATAGTGCAAATGTTGGGACCAAAATGCTGGAATCAGGGAAAAATACTGGATGAACAGTCAACTTTAGATATTTGCTGACATTGACTTGGTAAAGGAGTGTTCAAAGAGTTATTTTTCCATGAAACAGCATTAAGTTAGTTTCATGTAGCAATTTGAACCACTTTGTTTAGAATTTTCTAGAATTAGTTATGATTTTTTGAAGTCAGGTTATTCCACTGGAATTTACACAGTGAATAGTACTCACTAAGAGTAAAATTCTAGATTGAGTAATTTGACTTCAATAGCCTTAGAAGTGGTTCCAGATACTACCATTTGGTCCCTAAGATGTATGAAAATGAGGATGTTTTAGTAACCATGAAGGATTTGAAAAACTACAAGCTTGGGATTTTAATGTTTCCAAGATCCAAAACCTTTCCAATCTCACACAAAATTATCCTATAAATTCAATGGAAGCATTAAATCATTGAAATTTCATTTTTTCCCTTGTAAACAGTGCATACCGAATAGCTTACACCATGGCAAAGTCAAGAATATTAACTTGATTCAACAACCAACCACTTAACTAGCTTGTTTAAGCTTCAATGATATGTCTCTAACTTTAATTTCTTCTTTTCCCTTTCATTTAAGGACTTTGGGCAGCACCACCCCTTAGAGAAAACTCACCTTTTCCCCCATAAAAACCCTAAGTTCAAACACCCAAATCAAAGGAAAATAGACTAGGAGAGATTGCTTACCTTTAATCTATAGCTTGCTTGAACTTTGGTACCTTGAATCTTCTTTGTCTTGGCTTGCATATTCATTTTCCAAGAGTTTCCCCAAGGGTTCATGTGCTTCACGTTTTGGTTCAGATTTGGGGGTATTTATAGCCAAAATCCATGGAAAATCAATGGCCAAGATTGATTTGTGCACTATTTGATCTCACATTTAATCTTGAATTTAACTTTTTCCAAAAAGAATAATTATGGCATCAAGTGGGACAGATCAAGGGACACCTCATGGGGGTATGTGGTGCCATTTTCATGCAATGAAGCTTTATGGAAAAATTCTTGTCCAATCTGGTACAGATAAGAGCAGTTTCACAACAACCGGACTGTTTTCTGCTCCTAATTTTTTATAATATACCAAGATATGTATTATTTCCTGGACATCAATGTCTAGGCTTCTCATACTATTGAAAATGATATACTTAATATTTATCTTCCATCCATCCCTTGGAAAATGACCAAAATACCCTTGGTGTCCTTTCTTGTACTATACTAGCTCTAAGGGCATCATTGTCATTTTACCCCTATTTACACTACCTCAGGGCATCTACTGGCTCTAACTAATCATATTTATACTATGTCACACATTTTTGCCCTATCCAAAATGACTATAACGACCTCCATCCTTCACTGGTACAATATGGGCATCTTGGGGCATTTTCATGATTTCACACTTTTCCTTGACTACTTTGGTCTCTGGCCTACTTAACTGTCCAATCACCTTAATGGGCTCATGATGGCGCCATTTGGGCTTTAATATTGACTCATTGCCTTTATTACCTTTCTGTCCCAATTCACAAGACAACTCTCCCGATCCTATTTATCGGGTATTTTATTTCGTCGTAAAATCTCGTAAGGATTCTACAGGATTCCTTTTTTGACTCTGTCAATTTTATAAATTCTTACATTAAATATAGGAATTTTCTATAAAGTTTCATCTGATTCTAATGTCTGAAAAATACTGTAATAATTCTTCTAACTTCAAAAATTTATATTAATTAATCGAGACCTCAAATCAAAATTCTGTGTTGTGTTAAACTGACCGGAATAGTTTTGTCTATCTACCGACAAAATTTGAGTCTAATATGATTCTGGGCATTTTTAGATTGTTTCAACTCAACTTTCTCATATTTATATTTAGGTCCCTGTACTTTTGAATAATTGCTCTTAGGCCCCTGAACTTTTGGCTATTTGCGTTTAAGTCCCTTAACTTTTAAAAATTACACTTAAGGGCCTAACTTTTGTTTCTACTTTCACTTTTTGCCTTTAACCTTTTCTACTTTACGTTTTAGTCCTTCTCTTTCCTCAAGACTCATCTAACCTTTATCCTTTTTTTATCTTCATCATAATCCTTTCTAAACCTCTTTCCACTATCAGTACTATGTAGATAGGGAAAAATTAGGATATGACATTTCTACCCCCTTAAAATAAATTTTGTCCTCAAAATTTACTCAACACCTCAATCAAGGATTGGGGTATCTATCTCTTATCTTTTATCTTGACATCTTAGTGGAGTACCTTTCATGTCCGCAGATCTTCATATCTTTGCTGTCATTACTTCCCTTTTATTCCAAACCAACTCAATCATAGTTGAACGTTACCTTATTCTGTTACTTACTTCATTGCTTTGCATCCATTTGCATATGTACTCCTCACTATACTGAACCTGTGAGTAGTGTACATTTCTTTCATATCAAATTCTCTCGAATATTGCTATATTCGAGAGTTTCTGTTAACTACTCATCATACTTCTTAGTGTAATCATGTACTGCTCATATGGTTATCTAGCATAATTCTCTGAACATCCACAACACTTTATCTCTTATTTTCATATCATCATATTTCTTATTATCTTTAATAACTCATCATAATATAGAGAGAGGACTTATGTCATGATTCTTTCTTTCGTTGCTCTATTACTAAATAGAAGCACACAGGAGCATATAGGAGCACATACTCTAACATGCATAATGCCTGGCCAACATGTTGCAGGACTACATACCTGCTCATGAATGCAAAGCTTTAACATTGGAGCTCAAGCATTCCTTCTCTTAATGTGCACAGCTCTAACACTCGAAGCTTATATAGCTCTATAACAGAGCTTGCACTGCTTTAACATTAGGAGCTTTAGCATATTTTATAAACATCACGTAGCATAACATAACACCTGACATTTCATGCAAGGAGTAAAAGTTCTCATTTGCTCTTTTATCTGTAACTTATCATTCAAACATCTTATCCCTTTCAAAAATAGAGCCTCTCAATCTGTTTACAAAGTTAGCTATACAGCCACTTCATATTGTATTTCTCAATACATTTTCCTCATAACATATCTCATTATGTACTCTTCATAGCATTTCTCATTTTGTATCTTTCATGCCATAACATGGCATATTTTGCCAAATCTGGCTATATCATAATCTATCTTTCAAAACTATTTCATTTGGACTTGACATAAGGGTTTTAGTCTTTTACTGTTCATAACCCTTTCTAGCTTTTCATAGCTCTTTCTATCATTTTACATAACTTTGTGCATATATGTCAATTTCTATGGCATTTCTACCTTTTTCTATCACTTCTTAGAGGGTTACTCATCATTGGGATATTCTTGCCTGAGCATAATTAACTGAAAAAGTACAGATATAAATCTGAAGCACTGGTGCTAACAGGCTCCAACCCTAGTACTTTCTTATCTTAGACCCATCTTATACTATCTCTCTTGGGTCTATCTGGCCTTCTAATCTCTTTATCCTCATCTGGAGGATCTATTTACCTTTCATTCTTATTCCTTGTAATCTTATCGTAAGGATCTCTTTATTCTCATTTGACCCTTTCTCATATCTTATGAAATATTCTTATAAATCCTTGGAACTCAGGATTAACAACTTTAACTTTGATCATTTAGTTCCTGTTACGTGTAAGGAAATTCTGAGTTCAGTCCCTAATAGTAATCAGGCTATCTGAAACTAGCATAATGGGTACTCTCTCTGTTATGAGTTAACCAACTTATGAAGCTTCTATACCTTAACTTTTCCTTACTATTCATCCTTCCAAATAAATATTGTACTTATAGCTCATTACTTTCTTGCTCTAGGCTTGGTCTACTGCGACCCTCAGGATCTACTACGATCAACTGTAAGCCTTTTCAGGATCTAACTGAGACACTGTGAGCCATACTAGGATCTACTGTAATCCTCCAGAATCTACTACGATTCTATTGTACTGTATTCTTATCTCTGGAATACCTAAACCAACAGAGAAAGTTACAAAGTTAGTCACTTCCACATAGTTGTTAACTCCACAAATAATTCCCCAAAAATGATCATATAAGCCAATATTATCTATTAGGACTTTACTCATTTCCCTATCACTCAAGAATTTCTCATATCATTCTCATCTTTTATAACTTTACTATATCCATTATTGCAGAGAGCTACACAGGCTCTACCATGCATATATCTATCATCATCTATCTATCTAATCAGAGGGACCTTACTCTATCTGAGTTATACTGTCCCATCTCTTGGCTTTATTTCAAAAGCAATCTTACTCTATCGCAAGAGCAATCTAGCTCTATTGCAAAAACATTAACTTATATTACTTAGAAACTGCTCCTTCTTAGAGCTGTACCATTTTTTATAATTGCATCTCATTTCCTTTCATATTCATAGCACATCATTCATATAACTTATCCCTACTAAAGGGATATGTCCTGAGTACTGTAATCATTTATCTATAAATTCACTATTAATCTTTCATCTTTAATCTCATTCTCTATCCCATTGACTATCATTGTCTGATCATAAATTCTCATTCCATTCTTTGGAAATTAACTGGCTAACTATTTTGTTCATCACTTTTCTAGTGCTTTATCACCATCAGGTTAAATTATCTAATTGCATGTTATAGGATATGGGAGCAATAAATTTTTTAAAACTTTCTCATCATATCTACTCTACCCTGCATGTAATGTAAATGGGAGTATTCATTCATCACAGCATACTCAACATGCATAATATGCAAGGAGATGCAATCATTTAAGCATTCTTTAACATGCGTGTCATCATATGACAATTGCAAGGAGATGCAACTTCTCATCATAACTTATGGCAACATAAGCCATATCACTATTACATAGTTTGCTCAACCATCCCTTATACTCACATTGCAATTAAACAATTAACTAGGTAGACTTGAAAGTATTATATCCCTTAATCACCTTAATCACTAGGTCTTGATCATTTATTTAGAATCCTAAATTATTTACTTGTTTCACTTAGACTGCCACATCACCCTCTTATTAGGGTATAGACTCAACCCTTCTTTACTTTTTCTTATATAAGGAAGGCTACCTTACTAGGCCATACTCATTCTTATCATAACATTTCCCATCGCCTGTATGACTTCTATGTCTCTACCTGAAGGACTTCTATGTCCTTGGCCTCACTGTAATCTAGTAGTAATCCATAACTGAGTCAGCTATTTCCTTTCAACTAATTGAGGAACGGCTTGTTCTTTATGCCATTTATACTTTTAAGTTTTTCCTTATCCTCCTGGATTACTAACATGCGAGAGAATATCCCCTATTACACCTAAACGTTCATGTGGATGAATTTAGCTAAGTATTCATTAAAAGGTTTATCTTTCCTTTGCTCTAACCCTTAGCCTCACGCTCGCCTCTCTCTAATTGAGAGGAATACTTCTTTTAAACTGTTCGAGAAAAACTTCTCAAGTAAACAGATCACTCTCCATCTCGTATAGAATAACTTCTGTACTTCTATATGTGATGTCTGTCAGTCTCAATCTGTTCTTGACTGGACTGTGATTCCTTTCTAGTTTGTCTTTAGGTCCTAACTAATTTTGGTCATAGGGATCTCATTCATCATTTAGCACTATTACTTCTATTTTCTAGGGTAGCGTAATAGGTTACTATCCATTTGTGATGGGATCCTTCTGTTTTCAGAATATTACTTTCTATCTATTAGCCATCACATCTTTAACCTTAGGCCATGTGTTAGATCATTCTTAGGCAAGTCTCATTCTAACTTATTATTATTCTGTTCAATAGAGACTAGTTGCACAAAGTCTTTTGTACTGTAGATCAACTCCTGATGATCATACTGAGGATCTACTTCTAAACCTCTTCTTAAACTGATATTCTGTATCTTAGTGCTTTGTACTATTTAACTTGCCTGCACTATGTGCTAAACCTCTAACTGATAACCTTCAATGAGGTCAGCATCTTCTGAGTCAATTAAGACTCCTTCATGTCTATACATCATAATTACATTAAAAAGGAAACATATTCACATACATGTTCAACCAACAATCATTTCATTATATCACATAACACTTCATATTTCATGTCACCATAACATTTGTACATGCATTACATTTATATCAATTACATATTCGGGGTATATTATAACTATCATACATCTGAGTAATTACTTTACTCTATCCTGTTTACATGTTTACATTAGCCATCATCCCTTTTTACATTCTTTTCTAGGGAATTATAAACTACACATACTTCTGTATACGGTTGTGCCACCCCTGAATATCAGTTGGCGGATCATTTGCCAGATACTCGCTTAGCTCTATATGCCATGTAGGGGTATATGGCAGTACTTGACTCACTACCATCTCATGCCAGTCTACTAGAGCATAAACTTGATTCAGGTTAATGCCCTCTATTGTGTATCTCTTTATTATCCTTACTATGACATTGAGGAACTGCAGGTAAACTAACTGCTCTTGATTTCTACTTCTATCCATCCCCTGACCTAAACTGAGTAATTCACTTTCCACAGCTTTCATGAGACTGATACAGTCAGCATTATCTATCTTTAACAAAGAAGGTTGGGGTTGACTAAGACTAGGAACATCCCACTAATCTTTCTCTATAAATGCATATATTTCTGGACTTTGGGAATGGACAGGAACTGTCATAAACTGTGACTAGATGTCTGAATTAGGGAACTGTGATCTATTACTCATAACAACTCTGTCCTCAAACTCTGGTGGAGGAGGAATAATATCTAGTCTACCCATTATCCAGTACCAGTACTCATCTTCCTCAGCCATAACATTTCCTCTCAGAGGAGGAATAGAGCTTATATCAGGGTTAGAGGGCACTCCAACAAACTCAAACTGTGTAGAGTCACCAGATTTAACATTATCTGGTGCATACACGGCTTTAGGATGAATCTCTACATGACCTCCAGACTACAAGTTTGAGTCTACATAAACATCTATGGGACATTCTACTGTAGACTTTCCTCACCGATCCCCTACACTCTCATCTAAACTCTCTTCATTGTCTGAGGGATGATCAAAGTCTGAATGTACATTATCCTCGCATATCACTACTGGCCAGGGGTTTCCCTTATTAACTGAAGCCTCTGAGTTAACTTTACAAAATCTCATATCTACTCCTGCAATATTTTCTTAATTAAGCAATGCTAACTATCTCAATACATACCATAACTTAACAAAGTACTTACTATTTAGGGTTATGGTCTAGAAAATATCTTAAATCATGCTAGAAACTTCTGCTCTGATACCAAAATATAACATCCTTATTTTTATACATCTTAAAACCATTCAGTAGCATTTGGAACCACTTACAAGACCTTGGAAGTCTATTAGCCAAATCTAGAATTGTACTCTTTCTTGGGTTACTGTTCATATGGAATTCCAGATTACGCAATGAATTTCAAAAAATCATAATTAATTCTATTAAAATCAAAATAAAGTGGTTCAAAAAGCTACGTGATGATAACATCTTGAATTTAAGGGAAAAATAATTTCCAGACTAAATGACTAGCCAATTAATATAGTTTATTCATTGAAGTTTACTGTTCATTTAGTCAAAAACTCTGGAAACAGATTCTGGTTCCTTACTTTGGAAATTCATTTATCTTGATATACAAATCCAAATGAAACATTATACCTATTCACTTAAATCTCTGGATGTGTGCTATATGCTTGGAAAATTTCATGAAATAATTCCTTCATATGCTAGGTCAAACTGAAGCCACAACAAAATTGCTCTAGGACCTATGTTTTTACCATTTTAGTTTCCTTTCTTTCACTTTCAATAATTGTTCCAACATGCATAAGCCATCAAATAAGCTTCTCAATATTCATATACATCATGTACATATGCTATAAGTATCACAAATAGTTTCATCACATAGATGGACACCTTATATAGCATTTACATACATAGATAATCCATAACATATGCTAGGATCTCAATTACTTCTATTCCTTTCTTCCATGCTTTAGATCTTCTCCATGCATACATTTTCCATCATGCTTGACCTAAATTGGTTAGTTATGGGAGAGTTAGATTTTAGGGAATCTCAGTAGCAAATATTACCACTTAAATATACAAGATGGATGCTAATGCATGATATGTAATTTCATTAAACTTTCTTTGATTAGTAACATGCCATCATTCTATATACTCTTACATAAAGTGCATGGCCATAGAAAACATGTTATTCACAATACATTCAACATCATTTATCATGTCACAACATTATTCAAATATCATATACATGTCAACACATAAGTATACCACATCAAGCACATAAACAGGTAAGTTCACTACCTTGCACTTAATCTTTTTTGTTGATCTTTTGCACTTGTTCCCTAGCTTTCCAACCATGAAGCCTTGATGTCAATCACTTCCCAACATCTTCTTGGATGTTTCAAGGTCCTAAACACATTCATATTCATCACATAATTCATTAGGACTCATGAACTCCAACCATGTTCAAGAGTAACCTTGTTACACTCTTTATTATCATAACTTTCTCTAATCTTCACTAATCCACTTGGCTCATAAACCAATTGATGTCTTGACTTTAACCTATACAATTTCATCTTTTAAATCCATTTTTATGATCTTAGAATCATGAAATTCCATCTCCTTCATGGCCTGCTATACAGAACCAAACACATGCATACAATTCTTTCAAAAATTCTCATTTTGATTCTAATGCTTCCCAAACTTGTTTCTCCACTTTACCCCACACAACTTTTCATTTTAAAACCATTGGAAGCATTAAAATCATGAAATTCCAATCACTGTTCACGCAAATGAACAGTAACCATGAAGGATTTCAAAAACTACAATCTTGAGATTTTAATGTTTTCAAGATCCAAAACCTTTCCAATCCCACACAAAATTATCCTATAAATTCAATGGAAGCATTAAATCATTGAAATTTCATTTTTTCCCTCATAAACAGTGCATACCGAACAGGTTACACCATGGCAAAGTCAAGAATATCAACTTGATTCAACAACCAACCACTTAACTAGCTTGTTTAAGCTTCAATGATATGTCTCTAACTTTAATTTCTTCTTTTCCCTTTCATTTAAGGTCTTTGGGAAGCACCACCCCTTAGAGAAAACTCACCTTTTCCTCCATAAAAATCCTAAGTTCAAACACCCAAATCAAATGAAAATAAACTAGGAGAGATTGCTTACCTTTAATCTCTAGCTTGCTTGAACTTTGGTACCTTGAATCTTCTTTGTCTTGGCTTGCATTTTCATTTTGAAAGAGTTTCCCCAAGGGTTCATGTGCTTCATGTTTTGGTTCAGATTTGGGGGTATTTATAGCCAAAATCCATGGAAAATCAATGGCCAATATTGATTTGTGTACTATTTGATCTAAGGGCTTACATTTAATCTTGAATTTAACTTTTTTTGAAAAAGAATAATTATGGCATCAAGTGGGACAGATCAAGGGATACCTCATGGGGGTATGTGGTGCCATTTTCATGTAATGAAGCTTTATGGAAAAATTTATGTCCAATCTGATACAGATCAGAGCAGTTTCATAACAACCGGACTGTTTTATGCTCCTAATTTTTTATAATATACCAAGATATGTATTATGTCCTGGACATCAATGTCTAGTCTTCTTATACCATTGAAAATGATATACTTAATATTTATCTGTCATCCATCCCTTGGGAAATGACCAAAATACCCTTGGTGTCCTTTCTTGCACTATACTAGCTCTAAGGGCATAGTTGTCATTTTACCCCTCTTTACACTGCCTCAGGGCATATACTGGCTCTAACTAATCAAATTTATACTATGTCCCACATTTTTGGCCTATCTAGTGTTATATCCTAAATTTTTCCTATCTGTATAATACTGATAGTGGAAAGAGGTTTGGAAAGTATTATGACGTAAATCAGAAGAAATAATAGAGGTTAGATGAGTCTTGAGGAAAGAGAAGGACTAAAACATAAAGTGAAAAAGGTTAACGGTAAAAAGTGAAAGTAGAAATAAAAGTCGGGCCCTTAAGTGTAATTTTCAAAAAGTTTAGGGACCTAAATATAAATATGAGAAAGTTGAGCCGAAACAGGTCAAAAATGCCTAGAATCACATTAGACCCAAATTTTACCAGTAGATAAACAAAATTATTCTGGTCAGTTTAATGCAACACAGAATTTTGATTTGAGATCTCGATTAATTGATATAAATTTTTGAAGTCAGAATAATTATTACAGTATTTTTTAGACATCAGAATCAGATGAAACTTTTCTAGAAATTCCCATATTTAATGTAAGAATCTATAAAATTGACAGGGTCAGAAAAGGAATCTGTAGAATCCTTATGGGATTTTACAATGAAATAAAATACCCGATAAATAGGATCGGGAGAGTTGTCTGGTGAATTGGGCCATAAAGGTAATAAAGGCGATGAGGCCTTATTAAGGACCAAATGGCGCCATCATGATTCCAATAAAGTAGTGAGACAGTTATGTGGGCCAGGGTCCAAAGCAGTCCAGGAAAAGTGCGAAATTACATAAATGCCCCTATATGCCCTTATTGTACCAGTGATGGATGGAAGGCATTTTGGTTATTCTGGATAGGCCAAAAACGTGGGACATAGTATAAATATGGTTATTTAGAGTCAATATATGCCCTGAGGTAGTGTAAAGAGGTGTGAAATTACAATTATGTCCTTAGGGTTAATATAGTACAAGACAGTGAACCAAGCGCATTTCAGTCATTTCCTAAGGGATCTGTAATTAAGTTGAGGCCCAGTACAAGTATGTCAATGGTGTGATAATCCTAGACATTGATTTCTAAGAAAAAATACATATCTTGGTATGTTATAAAAAATTAGGAATAGAAAACAGTCCGGTTGTTGTGAAACTGCTCTGATTGGTATCGGATTAGACTGGAATTTTTCTAGAAGCTTCCTACCATGATAATTTCGCCACATAATCCCTTTGAGGTGTCCCTTGAGTTGTCCTTTATGATTTCATGATGATGTCATAATTACCTTTTTAGAAAAAGTTAAATCCAAGATTAAATGTGGGCCTTTAGATCAAATAGTAACTAAATCAATCTTGGCCATTGATTTTCCATGAAATTTTCTATAAATACCCCCTCCATTCTGGTTCAAAACTGTAAGCTCATGGACCCTTGGGGAAGCTCTTGCAAAATGGAAACTCAAGCCAAGATAAAGAAGATTCAAGGTACCAAAGTTCAAGCAAGCTAGAGATTAAAGGTAAGCAATGTCTCCTAGCTTATTTTCCTTTGCTTTAGGAGCTTGAACTTAGGGTTTTCATGGGGAAAAGTTGAGTTTTATCTAAATTTTTGTGCTTCCCAAAAACCTTAGATTAAAGGGGAAAGAAGAAATTAAAGTTAGAAACATATGGTTGAAGCTTAAACAAGCTAGTTAAGTGGTTGGTTGTTGAATCAAATTGATATTCTTGACTTTGCCATGGTGTGCCCTATTCAGTATACACTGTTCATGAGGGAAGGAAATGGAATTTCAATGATTTAATGCTTATATTGAGTTTATATGATGATTTTGTGTAGGATTGGAAAGGTTTTGAACCTTGAAAATATTAAAATCTCAAGCTTGTAGTCTTTGAGATTCCTTATAATACTGTTCACTCACATGAACAGTGATTGAAATTTCATGATTTTGATGATTCCAATGGTTTTAAAATGAAAAGTTGTGTAGGGTAAAGTCAAGACATCAATTGGTTCAAGAGCCAAGTGGATTACTGAAGATTAGAGAAAGTTATGTCAATAAAGTGTAACCAAATTAGTCTTGAACATGGTTGGAGTTCATGAGTTCTAATGAGTTATGTGATGAATATAAATGTGTTTAGGACCATGAAACATCCAAGAATATGTTGGGAATTGATGGACATAAAGGCTTCATGGTTGAAAAGCTAGGGAGCAAGGGCTAAAGGTCAAGAGGAAAGCTTAAGTGTAAGGTAGTGAACTTACTCTTTATGTGCTTGATGTGGTATGCTTATGTGTTGACATATATATGATATTTGAATGATGACATGACATGATTAATGATGTTGAATGTATTATGAATAACATATTTTCCATAGCCATGCACTTTATGTTAGAGCATATAGCATGATGGCATGTCACTAATCAAAGAAAGTTTAATGAAATTACATATCATGCATTAGCATCCATCTTGCATATTTAAGTGGTAATATTTGCTACTGAGATTCCCTAGAATCTCACTCTCCCATAACCAACCAATTTAGGTAAAGCATGATGGAAAAGATATGCATGGAGAAGAGCTAAAGAATGGAAGAAAGGAAGGGAACTATTGAGATTTTAGCATATACTATAAATTGCCCGTGTATGTAAATGCCATGTAAGGTGTCTAGTTATGTGATAAAACTATTTAAAATACTTATGGCATATGTACATGATGTATATGAATATTAAGAAGCTTATTTGATAGTTTATGTACGCTGAAACAATTATTGAAAATAAAAGGAAGGAAAAAGAAATGGTAAAAATGTAGGTCCTAAAGCAGTTTTGTTGTGGCTTCAGCTTGACCTAGCAAATGAAGGAATTATTTCACAAAATTTTATGAGCATATATAAAACATCCAGAGATTTAAATGAATAGGTAGAAAGCTTCATTTGGATGTGTATATCAAGAGAAATGAATTTTCAGAGTAAGGGACCAGAATCTGTTTCTAGAGTTTTTGACCAAATGAACAATAAACTTTAACAAATAAACTATATTATTTTGCTGATCATTTGGTCTGGAAATTATTTTTTCCTTAAATTTCAAGATGTTATATTCATGTATCCTTTTGAACCACTTCATTTTGAGTTTTCTAGAATTAATTATGATTTTTCAAAGTTCGTTGCGTAATATGGAATACCATATGAACAGTAACATGAGAAAGAGTAAAATTCTAGATTTGGCTAATGGACTTCCAAGGTCTTGTAAATGATTCCAAATGCTACTGAATGGTCCCCAAGACATATAAAAGCAAGGATGTTACATCCAAAATGACCATAATGACCTCCATCCTTCACTGGTACAGTATGGGCATCTAGGGGTATTTTTATAATTTCACACTTTTCCTGGACTACTCTGGTCTCTGGCTCACTTAACTGTCCAATCACCTTAATGGGCTCATGATGGCACCATTTGGGCCTTAATATGGGCTTATTGTCTTTATTGCCTTAATGGCCCAATTCACAAGACAACTCTCCTGATCCTATTTATCGGTATTTTTTTACCGTAAAATCCTGTAAAGATTCTACAGGATTCCTTTTCTGACTCTATCAATTTTATAAATTCTTACATTAAATATCATAATTTTCTATAAAGTTTCATCTTATTCTAATGTCTGAAAAATACAATAATAATTCTTCTGACTTCAGAAATTTATATTAATTAATCGGGACCTCAAATCAAAATTATGTGTTGTGTTAAACTGATCGGAATAATTTTGTCTATCTACCGAAAAAATTTTAGTCTAATCTGATTTCGGGCATTTTTGACTTGTTTTACCTTAACTTTCTCATATTTACATTTAGGTCCCTGTACTTTTAAATAATTGCACTTAGGCCCCTAAACTTTTGGCTATTTGTGTTTAAAAATTATACTTAAGGGCCCAACTTTTGTTTCTACTATCACTTTTTGCCTTTAACATTTTCTACTTTATATTTTAGTCCTTATCTTTCCTCAAGACTCATCTAACCTTTATCTTTTTTTTCTGATCTTCGTCATAATCCTTTCTAAACCTCTTTACACTATCAGTACTATACGGATAGGGAAAAATTAGGATATGACAGCCTCCGTCAGGAAATTCAGTTTCACTTCTGGATTCACATTTGTAGCTTGTGGACAAAGAACTAGAGTTCTATTCTTACAATCCAACATTACATTGTTGGCAGACAACCAATTCAATCCAATTATAACACCAATGTCATGAAAGGGCATACATATTAAATCTAGAGTAGTGCAGTAACACTCATACCGAATGACACTGTTTAGGCAGACATCTGACATAACTACCTTAGCATTTGTGGGAGTTGTCACACATATAGCATAATGCAATTTGTTAATTGTAAGGCCTAACTGCTTAGCATATTCATAAGAAACAAAGGAATGACTTACACCTGAATCAAACATAGCAATCACAGAATGATTATTATGATAGATGATACCTTGGATCATCTCAAGTGATCTCTGTGTATCTTCCCTTGTGAATGCAAACACTCGCCCTTGAGTACGTGGCCTTTGATCATTAGCTGCCTAGGGATAATTTTTGGAAAAGTGTCCAGGCTTCCCACAAGTATAACAGACATTCTGCCCCATCAAGTATGGTATATCTCTATGGCTTTTGTTGTACTTATCACATACTCTATACCTCAGGTCTTTATCATTAGTATTGTCCCTATAGTTTCCTCTGTTAGACTTCCTATTCTGTTCCCACTGTCTTTTCTTTCTCTTGTTATAGCCACTGCCATTGGCTATATTTCTGTTCTGATTAGTTCTCTAAAGATCAGCAGTCTCTCTATTCACTGATCTCATCAGCAATCGATGATTAAGACTATTCTCAATGATTCTACAAGCCTCTACTGCTTTATTAAATTGGTTGTACTATTTGGGAGTCATCTTATCTTTCAAGGTAACATTCAATCCCCTGATCATCCTCTCCGTCATCCATCGTTCATTATCTACTTGTCGCAGGTAAGTGGAATACTGGGAAAGACGGATGAACTTGGCTAAGTACTCGTTAAAGGATTCTTTCTCTCCCTGTCTCAGCACAAGGAATTCTGATTTTGTTTCATCCCTTACTGACTGAGAGAAATACTTTTCCTAAAACTGTTCTAGAAACACTTCACAGGTGATGGGAATGTGTCTGGCCTGCAGTACCAACTCAATATTCTTCCACCATCTATCTTCATCCCTTTCTAGCTGATAGATTGCCATCTGTGCCTTGCTCTCATATGGACAACCCAATACCTTAAAGATCTTCTCTAGTCTGCTGATCCAATCCTCCAGTTTCTGTATACCAAATGTTCCCTCGAACGTCGGAGGACTATGCTTATAGAATTTAGCCATCCACTGTTGAATGCCAGTAGGATCCACTATTTGTCCTATCTGTCTTTATGGATCTGCTGTCTACTTAACCATCTCTGGTTCTGTATGAACCATACCTACAGACTATGGGTGTCTGAGTTTTTCTACTGCTTCAGCTACAGCTGCTGCTATAGTAGCATCCTTTTCTTGTTCGCTCCTAGCCTGAGCTACTCTTACTTCCTCAATCAACTTCTATTGCTATTCCAGTCATTCTAAAATCAACTGGTTAATATCTCCGGCTTTTTGGGGTTCACCCGAAGAACTAGCTCTTCTTGTTCTTACCATTTTGTTTTACTATAGTAATAGGAAATAGGAAAGGAATACTATAATTAACATAATTCATAATTCATTCAAAACATAGCATATAACAAGTTTAACAGCATTACATAGACTTTTTATAACATACATACATATACAATAGCCTTACTATCATAAGTACATTCATAGGTTCACTTATATATCAGTCCAAAATAATCTATTCAGAGCATTTCTTAACCTAGAATCCTATGCTCTGATACCAAAATGTCATATTGTAACATCCTTACTAGGGGTGGTCATTTTATTCCCGTCCCAGATGACCTGACCTGATCCTGAAGAGTTTGGGACGGATATGTCCTATCCCTAGAAAATATCAGGACGGGACAATATATGTGTTGGGACGGGACGGGATGAGTCTCGGCACTACCCTCAGGTCATCCCATCCCATCCCGACATGAGTTTTCTTTTTCTTTTTTTTTAATTATACTTGAAGTTGAAGCCTTCTGCCATCTGCTCTCTGCGTTTTCACACTCTTCTCACTTCTCACTTTCATTTTCAGCCAGCTCTAGCAGATGCAATCACCACATAGCACGATACCTCAACCCTTATCCTAGCCCCAGCCACCAGCGACAGTTACCGCTCGCACTGTCAGCCAATAGCCCATCCTCTCACCACCCTCATGGCCTCGATTGGTCCTCCTCGACAGTTGGCACATAGTTCTATCTCAAACCCGCATCCATTATTTCTCTCTCTAATTCTAAGTCTTTAGGGTTTTGTCTGGCTTCTTACCTCTCATTCATTGAGACTGGTAAGAAGGTTTCATTTTTTTAGTTGTTCATTGTCTATGACATTGTTCTTGTCTAGTTTTTTCAAAAATGTGTTTGCTTGGGTTTTCCATTTTTGTTTATCTGACTATGAAATGATGCAATGCAGGTCCTTTTTTCTAGAATTTCTTGGTTACTTTAGGTTTCATAGGCTATTGGACTTGATTGGTAATTTTTTCTAGAATTTCTTGGTTGCTTTAGGTTTCACAATGTGGGTTTTTTTTATGGAATTCTTTCAGTAATTGGTAATTTTTGTTTGCTCTTTTTTTTTGCTTAGTTTTCCATTTTTGTTTCTCTAATAAATTCTCTTTTATTAGTAATTTTTATCTTGAAATCATGGGTAGTGTCTCGTTAATTTGTTTCTACAGAAAGTTGAAAGCTTTACTTGTGGTAAAGCTCTGTAATTTTGGCTCTTATCTTGAGGAGCCTTTGGCTCTTTTTTGTGATTGCATATAATGCTTGTGTGCTTTTTTGCCTTCATGCCTAGGCAATGCATATGCATGGAAGCTCCAATGTTTCTAGATATCATCAATTCTACTAAAAGATACTCTCCAGCTACTATATTTCCTATACTCCTTTTGCATTGTTATCACTTCTGATTTTATTTGGGTTCCATTTCTTTGAATTATAGACTGCAAAAAATTCTGTTACAATTAGAGGAGGAGAAGGGAAAGAGATGTCAACACTTGTCATATATGATTTTATTCTATATGATGAATTATATTTGTTATTTCATACTTTTGTTCTCTATATAGTAATTATGGGATGTTCAACATAACTTGCTTAGTTGTAACAGAAATAGTACAACTTAGTTGAGTCACATTAACTTAGTTGTTACATTATGTTATTCATCACCTAAAAGTTGAATTGGGTCGACATGAGGGAGATGAATGCTTGAAGATCAGGGATTGCTTTATACCTCAACCTTCGCAAAAAAGAATGTCTTCTAGACTTCTACATCTTTGAGAAAAAATACAGGATTAAGGAAGTATCTGTGATCGGGTTTTGTTGTGGAGTTAAAATATTTTCATATTCTTATGAGTTAAGGCTTGTAGTAGCATATGCTTTCGGTGCATTTGAGGAAGACTGTGAATCATTGTTTCTCTTTTCACAATAGCATTATGACATAAGCTATTGTGAGTTTAGACATCCGAGTGAACTAAAACTCTGCATTTGTGAGTGCATTAGAATGCTAATATCCTCTTCTGAATGTTGTGTTCACGTAAGTAAGAAGCTTGTGGAAATTAGGCTTCCTGTTCTAGTGGTATGCAAAGACAGTTTCACCAATGTCTCCTTACAAAGAATTGTATGTAGAGCTGGAGGAAATATTCTTGAGAATCATCTTTACACTTCCAATGTCAGATGCACAAGAATTGTTGCCGCAGTGTCTAAGCTTCTCAACCTGAACATGGAAGATTGTCCTCACCTGTTCATAGCATTCAATACTTGGTTCTGGCTGCAGCCCAACCCGTGAAACCAGATATGATGAGAGCTCTAGTGAATGAGTAGCAGCACTAACATGCGTCTTTGTTGCTTGCCTTCTGTTCAAGATTTTCTCTTGCAAATTTTCCATCCAATTATTGTTATTTGTGATTATTGATATTTATTATGATGGAATAGATGTTAAATGTGAATGCATATTTTTATTTGGGAATTCTTGGTCCCGTCCCAAACCCATCCTGGTCCCGATCGGGATCGAGACAACCTCGGTCCGCGACGGGACACAGGGCACAAAGTGTGTCCCATATCCATTCTCGGGACGGGATACGGGACGGGGGTATCCCGGTCCCAACCCATCCCGTGATCACCCTTAATCCTTACTTTTATATGCTTTAGGGACCAATCAGTAGCATTTATAAGTACTTACAAGACCTTGGAAGTCCATTAGCCAAATCTACAATTTTACTCTTTCTTGGGTTACTGTTCATATGACATTCCAGATTACGCAATAAACTTCAAAAAAACATAATTAATTGTAGAAAAATTGAAATGCAATGGTTGAAAAAGATACGTGAAGCTAACATCTTGAAATTTAAGGTAAAAATAATTACCAGGCAAAATGACTAACCAATTAATACATTTTATTCGTTAAAGTTTATAGTTCATTTGGTCAAAAACTCTAGAAACAGATTCTGGTCCCTTACTTTGGAAATTCATTTCTCTTGTAATAAATATCCTAATGACACGTCTACCTATGAATTTAAAGCTATTGATGTGTGCTACATGCTCAAAAAATTTTGTAGACTAATTCCTTTATTTGCTAGGTCAAACTGAAGCCACAACAAAACTGCTCTAGGACCTACGTTTTTCCATTTCAGTTTCTTTTCTTTCACTTTCAACAATTGTTTCAGCATGCACAAGCCATCAAATAAGCTTCTCAACATTCATATACATCATGTACATATGCCATAAGTATTACAATAGTTTCATCACATAAATGGACACCTTACATGGCATTTACATACATGAACAATTTATAGTATATGCTAAAATCTCAATACTTCACTTCCTTTCTTCCATTCTTTAGCTCTTCTCCATGCATACATTTTCTTCATGCTTCACCTAAATTGGTTGGTTATGGGAGAGTGATATTCTAGGGAATCTCAGTAGCAAACATTATCACTTAAATATGCAAGATGGATGCTAATGCATGATATGTAATTTCATTAAACTTTCTTTGATTAGTGACATGCCATCATGCTATATACTCTAACATAAAGTGCATGGCCATGGAAAACATATTATTCACAATACATTCAACATCATTAATCATGTCACGATATCATTCAAATATCATATATATGTCAACACATAAGCATACCACATCAAGCACATAAAGAGTAAGTTCACTACCTTACACTTAAGCTTTCCTCTTGACCTTTAGCCCTTGCTCCCTAGCTTTCCAACCATGAAGCCTTTATGTCCATCAATTCCCAACATCTTCTTGGATGTTTCATGGCCCTAAACACATTCATATTCATCACATAACTCATTAGGACTCATGAACTCCAACCATGTTCAAGACTAATTTTGTTACACTCTTTATTGTCATAACTTTCTCTAATCTTCATTAATCCACTTGGATCTTGAACCAATTGATGTCTTGAATTTACCCAATACAATTTTATCTTTTGAATCCATTTATGAGCTTAGAATCATGAAATTCTAGCTCCTTCGTGGCCTACTGTACAGAATTGAACATAAGCATACAGTTCTTTCAAAAATTCTCATTTAGATTCTAATGCTTCCCATACTTGTTCCTCCACTTTACCCCACACAACTTTTCATTTTAAAACCATTGGAACCATCAAGATTATGAAATTCCAATCACTGTTCATACGAGTGAACAATAATCATAAGGAATCTCAAAGACTACAAGCTTGAGATTTTAATGTTTCCAAGGTTCAAAACCTTTCCAATCCTACACAAAATCATCATATAAACTCAATGGAAGCATTAAATTATTGAAATTCCATTTACTTCCCTCATGAACAGTATATACCGAACAGGGCACACCATGGCAAAGTCAAGAATATCAACTTGATTTAAAAACCAATCACTTAACTAGCTTGTTTAAGCTTCAATAATAAGTTTAAAATTTTAATTTCTTCTTTCCCATTTCATCTATGGTTTTTGGGAAGCACCTCCCCTTAGAGAAAACTCAACCTTTCTCCCATGAAAACCCTAAGTTCAAGCTCCCAAATCAAAGGAAAATAAGCTAGGAGAGATTGCTTACCTTTAATCTCTAGCTTGCTTGAACTTTAGTACCTTGAATCTTCTTTGTCTTGGCTTGAGTTTTCATTTTGCAAGAGTTTTCCCAAGGGTCCATGAAATTACATTTTACTACAGAAATGAAGGGGTATTTATAGAAAAATGTTGGTGGAAATCAATGGCCAAGATTGATTTGGTTACTATTTGATCCAAGGGCTCATATTTAATCTTGGACTTTACTTTTTCATAAAGCAAATTGTGACATCATCATGACATAATAAGGGAAACCTAAAGGGACACTTCATGGGCTTATGTGGAAAAATCTTAGGGGGAGGAAGCTTATGGAAAAATTCTAGTCCAATCTGGTACCGATCAGGGCAGTTTCACAACAACCGGACTGTGTTCTGTTCCTAAATATTTATAATATACCAGGATATGTATTCTATCCTGGAAATTCATGTCTAGGCTTCTCATAACATTCACAATGATATATTGAAGATTTATCTGCCATCTATCCCGTGGGAAATGAGCAAAATACCCTTGGTGTCCTTTCTTGCACTGTACTAACCCTAAGGGCATAGTTGTCATTTCACCCCTCTTTATACTGTCTCAGGGCATATACTGGCTCAAATAATCATATTTATATCATGTGCCACATTTTTAGCCTATCCCAGATGACCAAAATGCCCTCCATCCATCTCTGGTACAATCTGGGCATCCAGGGGCATTTTCATAATTTTGTACTTTTCTGGATACTAGCCCCTTCTACTGATTGACTGGTACCCTGGGTTTTGGGCCCTTCTTGGCGTCATCATGGGCCTATATATGAGGTCATCTGATCTCATCCTATCTAGGCTCACATATCGATAAGTGTTGGAAAATGTGCCCTAGGGGCCAATCATTATCTTATAAACATTATTGATTTATAAGTTTATCAATTGTGTTATCATATTATTCGCATGTTTACTATGATGACTATCCTTGAATAATTCATGATCTTATCCTAAATGTCCCTGGTTGATCATCTGTGCGGGAGCAGAGATGAAATAAGACCAGTATGACTTTGAAAATGTATAGAGATATAAATTAAAGTCATAGGCACATGTAAGAGTACAAGGTGTTGGACCGACCCGCTATGAGAGAGTTGCATGGGTTACGTCATAAGCTTCTCTCATATACAAACCATGTCACTATGCCCTTTGACCTGAGATCATCATGGATTCCTACATGACAAACGCTCAGCTTTGACCTAGTCAAAAGTCACTTTTGACCGAGTGATCATAAAGTCTATGTTCGGGCTTAGTGGTTTTTCATGCGGAGGAATGTGAGTGGTCAAGATGGAATTTGTCCCTCATATTCGTAGAGAGATATTACTGGACCCCTCGATGAGTGAGTCTGAGAAATGTATGGCCATACTGTAATGGAAAGGTAGTTCCATTTTTATAGTCAGATTACTCAGGGATCGAGAAAGTAACGGTCAGGAATAGGAGGATGACATTATCCATGCCTCATCCATGACTAAAATATCGCATGACAGAAGGGACATGATATGGTTGTATAAAAGGTTACATTGTTTATCGATCCTCATATGATTTGGGTAGTCGTTATATTTTGCTAGAGACCGCTTGCGACTTGTGGGCCAGTATAGCAAATGGCCCACTGCCAACTTCATATGGGCCTACAGGGTCGCACACAAAATAGCCCAACACGAGCTATGATGTCCAGATTCATTGAATCTAAGACGTGTCTAGATTCAATGAATGATCCAGGGTTGATGTATATATTTATTTATATTCATATTCGTATATATATAAATTCGTATATATATATATATTATATAAGGGATTTACAAGATTTAATTTATAAGGATAAATTAAATCTCTATCACGTTTGAATTTGAAATTCAAATTGATAGGATATCTCATATAAGAGATATTTATAAGATTTAATTTATAAGGATAAATTAAATCTCTATCATGTTTGAATTTAAAATTCAAATTGATAGGATATCTCAAATTTGATTTATGAGAATAAATCAAATATAGTCCAATCTTATCTTTATTTAAATTAAATAAATAGGTGAATTAAATCTGTGGGACGGATTTAATATAAACATTATTTATTTAATTAGTTTCTTATCAAATTATACAATATGTGATATTGTATTAATTTTAAAATTAATATAGATTAATTCCAAGATCCAATTCGGTTGACGAAAACACAGAGCATCCTATATATCTGATTTTAGGAGCTACATTTTTGACACACAACACACAACACAAAAGGCCGAACGGAATCTGCAAAAGGTTTGCAGCTAAGAAACTGCTGAAGTAGAGACAGAGAGGACGAACTCTTGAGAAAGCCTTAGAGGGACAAGAGACGCTAGCACGTCGGTCATGGTTAGAACGCTGTTCATGTGGATACCAGTAGAGGAAGCTGACCTGAGGCGTCGACTTCTCGCGATCAGAAAGAGAGCACGAGCCGCGGAGAGAAGCTGTGGACGTCTTCTTGCGATCGGAAAGAGATCACCAGCCGTGGAGAGAAGCTGTGGAAGTCGCTGAGAAACACTAAGGGTAATGCTTCTTCCCACTTGACTTAAACACATACGGTAGATCCTGGCAAGGAATGGAAAAAAATTTAAATTAATTATCATTGCGTGTCTTTCAATTCCTTACAATAAGTTCTATTATCGGATCACTGGTGTTATCAAACTCCCATAAAAATTAACTGTTATGGGAATAACTTTTTATACAGGACTTCAGTGGGGTTCTATCATATTCATAACATATGACACTGTAGGGCACACTTTTCTGTAATTCCCCCACTTATATCTGGTATCCATAGAATACGATAAAAATTTAAATAACTTTAGACTATCAGATAATTTTCTGCTATCTGGAGTCTTAATAAAATTTCTGTATCATGCCAGATTAACTAGCGTAACTTCCCCTATTTACTGATGGAATATAAGACTGAAAAACTTCTGGGTAGTTCTAACCCTTTTTGGGCTAAACTTTCTATAATTACAATTTTGTCCTTGAACTTTTCTCTTAAGTATATTTATGTCCCTAACTTTTTACATATTTATATTTAGGTCCCTAAACTTTTGAAAATTACCACTTTTGGGCCAACTTTTATTTTTACTTTAATTTTTGACCTTTAAATTTCTGCAATTTTTGTTTAGGTCCCTTTCTTCCTTCAAGACACATTTAACCTCTATTATTTCTTCTGATCATCGTCATAATCCTCTCCAAATCTCTTTCCACTATCAGTATTATCTAGATAGGAAAAAATCAGGATATGACATTTCTACCCCCTTAAAATAAATTTCATCTTCGAAATTTACTCAACACTTAATCAACAATCTTAGATAGGTATCCTTGTCCTCTTTATAACTAAGGATTGGGGCATTTACCTCTTATCTTCTATTTTGACATCTTAGCAGAGTATTTTCCATATCCACAGATCTTCTTATCTTTGCGATGATCATTCTTCTATTCTGAATCAACTCAATCAGAGTTGAACTCTAGTCCATTCTATTACTTGCTTACTTGCTATGCTTCAATCTGTATATGGACTTCTCACCATACTAAACTTATGATTAGTGTCCATTTCTTTCATACTAAACTCTCTCGAATACTGCTATATTCGGGAGTTTCTATTAACAACTCATCAAGTGCAATCACTTCTTTCTTATCTGAGTATCTAGCAAAATTCTCTGAATATCCGCACACTATAACTCTCATTCTTATATCATCATACATTCTTATCATCTTTAATAACTCATCATAATACAGAGAGAGGACTTGTATCATGATTCTTTCTTTCATTGCTCTACTGCTAAACAGGAGCACATAGGAGCATATACTCTAACATGCATAACGCTTGGCCAACATATTACAGGACTGCATACCTGCCCATGAATGCAAAGCTCTAACATCGAAGATCAAGCATTCCTTCTCTTAATATGCACAGCTCTAACACTCGCAGCTTGCACAGCTCTAACACTCAGAGCTTGCACTGCTCTAACATTCGGAGCTTTAGCATATTCTGAAAATATCACGTAATGTAATGTAACATAAGGCCTGGCATTCTATGCAAGGAGTGGAAGCTCTCAAAGCTCTTATTTGCTCTTTCACATGTAGCTTATCATTCAAATATCTTATCTTTTCCCGAACGGAAGCCTTTTTATCTATTTACAAAGCTAGCTATATAGCCGCTTCTCAAGGCATATCTTCTCATTTTGTATCTTTCATGACATAAAATGGCATATCTGGCCAAATCTGGCTATATCATAGTTCATCTTTCAAATCCATTGCATTTGAACTTGACAAAAGGGTTCTAGTCTCTTACTGTTCATAACCCTTTCTAGCTTTTCATAGCTCTTTCTATCATTTTACATAGTTTTATGCATATATGCCAATTTCTTGTGGCATTCACATTTTTTTCATCACTTCCCAGGGGGTTACCCATCATTGGACTACCCTTGCCTGAGCACGCTTAACTGAAATGTGCAGATAAAAATCTAAAGCACTGGTGCTCAGTGGCTCTGACCCTGGTACTTTACCATCTTAGACCCATCTTATACTATCTCTCTTGGGTCTATTTGGCCTTCTAATCTCTTTGTCCTCATTTGGAGGATCTACTTACCTTTATTTTTAGTCTTTGTAATATCATCGTAAGGATCTCTTTATTCTCATTTGACCCTTTCTCATATCTTATAAAACATTCTCATAAATCCTTGAAACTCAGGATTAACAACTTTAACTTTGATCACTTAGTTCCTGATACGTGTAAGGAGATTCTGAGTTCAGTCCCTGATAGTAATAAGGATATCTAAAACTAGCATCATGGGTACTCTCTCTGTTATGAGTTAATCAACTTGTAAAGCTTCTATACCTTAACTTTTCCTTGATATTTGTCCTTCCAAAGAAATACTGTACTTATGACTCATTACTTTCTTGCTCTAGGCTTGGTCTACTGCGACCCTAGGGATCTACTATGATCAATCGTAAGCCTTTCAGGATCTAACTGTGACCCTATGAGCCATACTAGGATCTAACTGTAATCCTCCAGAATCTACTAGATTCCGTTGTACTATATTCTTATCTCTGAAAGACCTAAACCAACGGATACAGTTATAAGTCAGTCACTTCCACATAGTTGTTAACTCCACAGATAATTCCCCAAAAATGATCACAGAAGCCAATATTATCTATTAGGACTTGACTCATTTCCTCTATCACTCAGGAACTTCATATACCATTCTCATCTTTATAAATTTATTACATTTAACATTGCAGGGAGCTACACAAGCTCTACCATGCACATATATGTCATCATCTATTCATCTCATCAGAGGCACTTTACTCTATTGCAAAAGCAATCTAGCTCTATTGCAAAAATATTAACTTATATTACTTAAAAACTGCTCTTTCTTAGAGCCATACCATCTTTCATAACTGCATCTTATTTCCTTTCATCTATCTTATCCCTACTAAAGGGATATATCTTGAGTATCATAATCATTTATCTGTAGACTCACTACTAATCTTCATCTTTAATATCATTCTCTATCCCATTGACTATCATAGTCTGATCATAAATTCTCTTTCTATCTTCTGAGAATCAAGTAGCTAACTTTCTAGTTTAGCACTTTGCTATTGCTTCATTCTTGCTAAGTTGAATTATTTAATTGCATGTCATAAGGCATGGGAGCGACATAACTTTCTCATCTGGTATACTCTACCCAGTACATACTGCATAAGGGGAGTATTCATTTATCATAGCATACTCAGCATAATATGCAAGTAGATACAATCAATTAAGCATTCTCTAGTATGTGTGTCATCATATAACAACTGCAATGAGATACAATTTCTTATTATAACTTACAGCAACATAAGCCATGCATCACTACATAGTTTGCTCAACCATCCCTCATACTCATATTGCCATTAAGCAATTAACTAGGTAGACTTTAAAATATTTTGTCCCTTTATCACCTTAACTGCTAGGTCTTGATCATCTATTCAGGTACCTGAGTCATTTACTTGTTTCACTTAGGCTGCCACATTACCCTCTTATTAGGGTATAGACTCAACCCTTCTTTACTCTTTCTTATATAGGGAATAGGGGAGTCACCTTACCTTTAAATCTGTGGCTACTTTACTTTCTTTAAACCTCATAAACTTCTTTCTCTTAGCTTACATATATCTTTTCTACTAATCCTCAAACAATTTCTGAGGCAATTTATCTTTAGCTTACATCTCCAATATCCTATTTATTTATTTAGGAATCGAAGATAGCTGATCATATCAGGCTATCTTATCATAACATTTCTCATCGCCTGTAAGACTTTTATGTCTCTAACCTGAAGGATTTCTGTGTCCTTGGCCTCACTGTAATCTATCTGTAATCCATAACTGAGTCAGCTGTCTTCTTTCAGCTAACAGAGGAAAGGTTTTGCTCATATCTTTATGCCATTCGAACTTTTAAGTTTTCCCTAATCCTCCTGGATTACTAACAGGCGAGAAAGTATCTCTTATTAAGCCTCAAGGTTCATATGAATGAACTCGATTAAGTATCCATCAAAAGAGTTCTCTTCCCTTAACTCTAACCCTTAACTTCATTCTCACCTTTCTCTAATTGAGAGGAATGCTTCTTTTAAACTTTTTGAGAAAAACTTCTCAAGTGAGCGGATCATTCTCCATCTCATATGGAGTAACTTCTGTGCCTCTCTGTATCTCTTAACTCTTTCTGTCTATCAATCTCAGTCTACTCTGGACTAAACTGTGATTCTTTTCTAGTCTGCCTCTAGATCCTGACCAATTCAGGTCACTTGGATCTCATTCATCACTTAACATTACTATTTATGTTCTCTAGGTGCTCTACCCTAGATGTGCTAGGTTACTGTCTCTTCGTAATGGAATCCCTCTATATTAGGATCATTAACTTTCTATCTATTAACCATCACGTCTTTATCCTCAAGCCATGTATTAGACCATTCTTAGGCAAGTCTCATTCTAACTTCTCATTATTCTTTTCTGTAAAGACTAGCTACACAAAGTCTTTCGTACAATAGATCAACTCTAGATGATCATACGGAGGATCTACTGTTGAACCTCTTCTTAAACTGATCTTCTGTATCTTAGTGCTTCGTACTGTTTAACTTGCCTATACTCTGTGCTAAATCTCTAATTGATAGACTTCAGTGAGGTTGGCATATTTAGTCTCATGACACTTGACTTACTATCATCTTATACCAATTCTCTAAAGTATATTAGGTTAATGCCCTCTACTAGATATCTGTTTATCATTCCTGCTACGGCATTGAGGAACTGCATATAACTAACTGTTCTTAATCTATACTTTTGTCCATCCCTTGACCTAGACTGAGTAATTCACTCTCCACAGCTTTCTTCAGACCAATATGGTCAACACTATCTGTTTTTAATGAAGAAGGTTGGGGTTGACTAGGACTAGGAACATCCCACTGATCTTTCTCTATAAAGTCACATATTCCTAGACTTTGGGAATGGACAAGAACTATCATTAACTCTGACTAGATATCTGAATTAGGGGACTGTTGTATCTTAATTATCTTAAATCTATCCTCAAACTCTGGTAGAGGAGGAATAATATACGGTCTACCCATAATCCAGTACCAGTACTCAGCTTCCTCAGCCGTAATCTAGCATCTCATAAGACGGATAAAGCTTATATCAGGGTTAGAGGGCATTCCAACAAACTTATACCGTATAGAGTTACTAGACTCAATATTAATTGGTGCATATTAGGCTTCAGGCGAATCTCTACATGACATCCAGACTGCAGGCTTGAGTCTACAGAAATATGTATGGGATATTTCACTGTAGACTTTCCTGACTGGTCCCCCATACTCTCCTCTGAACCCTCTTCATTGTGTAAGGGATGCTCAGAGTTTAGATGTATACCATGTCCATATATCACTACTAGCCTAGGGTCTCCTTTATTAACTGAAGCTTTTAACTTAAATTTATGGAATCTCATATCTATTCTTGTACTATTTGCTTAATTAAGCAATGCTAACTATCCCATAATATACCATAACTTAACCAAATACTTACTATTTAGAGTTAGGATATGGTAATAATCTCATATTAGTGCATAAATAATCTATTCAGAGCATTTCTTAAGCCAGAATCCTATGCTCTGATACCACAATGTAACATCCTTACTTTTATACATCTTAGAGACCATTCAGTAGCATTTAGAACTACTTACAAAACCTTAGAAGTCCATTACCCAAATCTGGAATTTTACTCTTTCTCGGATTACTGTTCATATGATATTCCAGATTACGCAACAAACTTCAAAAAATCATAATTAATTCTAGAAAACTCAAAATAAAGTAGTTCAAAAAGCTACATGAATATAACATCTTGAAATTTAATGAAAAAATAATTTTTAGACCAAATGATTAGCCAATTGATACAGTTTATTCGTTGAAGTTTATTGTTCATCTGGTCAAAAACTCTGGAAATAGTTTCTGGTCCCTTATTTTGGAAATTCATTTCTCTTGACATACACATCCAAATGAAACGTTCTACCTATGCACTTAAAGCTCTGGATGTGTACTACATTTTTATAAAATTTCTTGAAATAATTCCTTCATTTGCTAGGTCAAACTGAAGCCACAATAAAACTGCTCTAGGACCTAGTTTTTTTACCATTTCAGTTTCCTTTTTTTCACTTTCCATAATTGTTCCAGCATACATAAATCATCTCTTTTGATTTTTCTAAATTTATATACATCATGGGGTTATACAATAATTGTTTCATACAATCTCATTACATAAATAGATACTTTACATGGCTTTGACATACATGGAAAGTGCAAAGCATATGCAAACATCTTAAATACTTCACTTTTCTTCTTCCATGCTTTAACTCTTCTCCATGCATACATTATCCATCATGCTTGACCTAAATTGGTTGGTTATGGGAGAGTGAGATTCTAGGGAATCTCAGTAGCAAACATTACCACTTAAATATGCAAGATGGATGCTAATGCATGATATGTAATTTCATTAACTTTTTTTGATTAGTGACATGCCATCATGCTATATACTATTACATAAAGTGCATGGCCACGGAAACATGTTATTCACAATACATTCAACATCATTTATCATGTTACAACATCATTCAAATAACATATATATGTCAACATATAAGCATACCGCATCAAGCACATAAAGAAGTAAGTTCACTACCTTGCACTTAAGCTTTTCTCTTGACCTTTAGCCCTTGCTCCCTAGCTTCCCAACCATGAAGCCTTTATGTCCATCACTTCCCAACATCTTCTTGGATGTTTCATGGTCCTAAACACATTCATATTCATCACATAACTCATTAGGACTCATGAACTCCAACCATGTTCAAGACTAACTTTGTTACACTCTTTATTGTCATAACTTTCTCTAATTTTCACTAATCCACTTGGCTCTTGAACCAATTGATGTCTTGACTTTACCCTACACAATTTCATCTTTTGAATCCATTTATGAGCTTAGAATCATGACATTCCAGCTCCTTCATGGCCTGCTGTACAGAACTGAACATAAGCATACAATTCTTTCAAAAATTCTCATTTTGATTCTAATGCTTCCCATACTTGTTTCTCCACTTTACTCCACACAACTTTTCATTTTAAAACCATTGGAACCATCAAAATCATGTAATTCCAATCACTATTTGTGCGAGTGAACAGTAACCATAAGGAATCTCAAAGACTACAATCTTGAGATTTTAATGTTTCCAAGGTTCAAAATATTTCCAATCCTACACAAAATCATCATACAAACTCAATGGAAGCATTAAATCATTGAAATTCAATTTTCTTCCCTCATAAACAGTGCATACCGAACAGGGCACACCATGGCAAAGTCAAGAATGTCAATTTGATTCAACAACTAACCACTTAACTAGCTTGTTTAAGCTTCAATCATATGGTTCTAACTTTAATTTCTTCTTTCCCCTTTCCTTTAAGGTCTTTGGGAAGCACCACCCCTTAGAGAAAACTCAACTTTTCTCCCATCAAAACCCTAAGTTCAAGCTCCCAAATCAAAGGAAAATAAGATAGGAGAGATTGCTTACCTTTAATCTCTAGCTTGCTTGAACTTTGGAACCTTGAATCTTCTTTGTCTTGGCTTGGGTTTTAATTTTGCAATAGTTTCCCCAAGGGTCCATGAGCTTTTGGTTTGGTTGCAGAATGGAGGGGTATTTATAGCCAAAATCCAAGAAAAATCAATGGCCAAGATTGATTTGGTTACTATTTGATCTAAAGGCTCACATTTAATCTTGGATTCTACTTTTTCATAAAAGAATAATTATGACATCATGTGGGACACCTCAAGGGACACTTCAAGGGGTTATGTGGCATGCTCACCATGCCAGAAAGCTTCTGGAAAAATTCCAGTCTAATCCGGTACCGATCAGAGCAGTTTCACAACAACCGGACTGTTTTCTGTTCTGATTTTTTCTATAATATACCAAGATATGTATTCTGTCTTAAAAATCAATGTCTAGGCTTCTCATACCCTTGACATGGTTATACTGAGTATTTATCTGCCTTCCATTCCTTAGAAAATGACCAAAATACCCTTAGTATCTTTTCTTACACTATATTAACCCTAAGGGCATAATCATCATTTTACCCCTCTTTATACTGCCTTAGGGTGTATCTGGGCTCAACTAATCATATTTATATCATGTGACATGTTTTTAGCCTATCCCAGGTGACCAAAATGCCCTTCATCCATCTCTGGTATAATCTGGGCATTCAAGGGCATTTTCATAATTTTGCACTTTTTCTAGACACTGGCCCCTTCTACAGATGGACTAGTACCCTGGGTTTTGGGCCCTTCTTTGCATCATCATGGGCCTATATGTGAGGTCATCTAGGCTCACATACCGATAAGTTCCATTATCAGATCACGGGTGTTATCAAACTCCCGTCAAAATTCATTAATATGTAAATAACTTTTTATACAGAACTTCTTCCAGAGTTCTGTCAAATTCATAACATCTGACACTGTAGGGCACCCTTTCTTGTAATTCCCCCACATATATCTGATGTCCATAGAATTTGATAAAAATTCAGATAACTTTTAGACTATCAGATAATTTTCTACTGTCTAGAGCCCTAATAAAATTTCTATATCATGCCAGATTACCCAGCATGACTTCCTCTATTCACTGATGGAATATGGGACTAAAATACTTACAGGCAGTTCTAAGCCTTTTCTGGCTGAACTTTTCCATAATTACATTTATGTCCTTGACTTTTTGCTTAATTACTTTAGGTCCCTAAACTTTTGAAAATTACCACTTTTGGCCCAACATTTATTTCTACTTTAACTTTTAGCCTTTAACCTTTTCCAATTTGCGTTTAGGTCCTTCTCTTTCTTTAAGACTTATCTAACCTTTATTATCTCGTTTGATCTTCGTCATAATCCTTTCTAAGCCTCTTTCCATTATCAGTACTATACAGATAGGGAAAATTTAGGATATGACAAAAGGTGGACGAATCAATTAACAAATTCAAAGCTTGATTAGTTGCAAAGGGATATACACAACAGGAAGGTATAGATTATGAGGATACTTTTTCACCTGTTGTGCACTTCAATTTAATAAGACTTATTCTGGCAATAATAAATAGTTTAGACTTAGAGTTACATCAGATGGATGTAAAAATCGTATTTCTGAATGGTGATCTGGATGAAGAAATCTATATGGAACAACCAATAGGTTTCATTGAAAAAGGGTTTGAACACAAGAAGTGTAAACTCAAAAGATCCATTTATGGATTAAAACAGTCATCCAAACTGTGGTACTTGAGGTTTCACAAGGCGATTATCTCATATAACTTCCAGATGATAGAGGAATACCATTGTGTCTATGTTAAGCGGTTTAAGGGTAGCTTTGTGATATTATCCTTATACGTAGACGATATACTCTTAGTTGAAAATAGTCTTGACTCTGTGATAGCTATTAAAGAATGGTTTTCATCAAATTTTGAGATAAAATACATGGTTGAAGGATAATACATACTTGGAGTCAAGATTCGAAGGAATCGTTCTAAGAGAATCCTCACTCTTTCACAAGAGAATTATATCAATAAGATACTTGAGTGATTTAATATGAGTGAATGTAATCCCATGGATATCCCTGTGGCCACTGGAATGGCCTTGAGTTCTGACATCTATCCCAAAACTGAATTAGATAAAAAGCAAATGGAAAGAGTTCCATATGCCAGTGTCGTTGGTGGCTTGATGTATGCAATAATGTGTACAAGACCAGATATTTGTTATGTTGTAGGTCTGGCTAGCAGATTCTAGTCTAACCCAGTGAGAAACACTGGAAAGCAGTAAAGAGGATCTTGAGATACTTAAATAGCACAACTGACTATACATTGTGTTATCAAGGAGCCTAATCAGATATTATAATGCTGATGTAGACGATGATAAAGAAGAATGTAGATCGACTTCAGGACACACCTTCTTGCTTAACAATGGCATCATATGTTAGAGTAGCAAGAAGCAGGCATGCATTACTTTACACTCTATAGAAGCTGAGTTTGTGGTATGCACTGCACCAGGGCAAGAGGCTATTTGGCTGAAGAGATTTATCAAGCACCTAGGATTTGGGAACGAGAGTACCAATCCAGTATTGATATAATGTGACAATACTGTAGCTATAGCCTACACTAAAGACGCTAAGTATCACAACAAGATCAAACACATTGATATAAAGTATAACTTTGTGAGGGATTATATAGCACAGAAAATTGTAAATGTACAATACATTTCAACCAAGTGTATGGTTGCAGATCCCCTGACCAAGCCAATAGGCAAAGAAACATTCGAGAAACATGTAAAAGCCATTGGCATGTTAAAAATATAAAGTTGCAGACTATATGTAATACTTTTGTTTTTTATTAATGATATCATTTCATTTATTACAACTTATATGTCTGGATAAAAGTATACAATGTCTAGTATGTCGTACATGTTAAAAAGGGTAGCTCTCTCACACAAGCAACTGCCTTTGATTCTTTAAAAGCATTCAAAGATGAGACATGTGTTTACCAGTAAAGCAGCAAGAGTGCTTATATGGTAGAGAAGAAACACAATAAGTGTCCCCTTGACTTAAAAAGTGCAGTGAGTCGAGATGAGATCTATGAGTAAGGGTATAGATCGAACAATGGATACCCACATCCATAAAACCTGTTGCCAAATAACAAATTCTTCAAAATTGACATCATATTATGTGAATAGAATTGAAGAGTTTGGGTTTAGATATTATAAGTATCTAGACTTAAGTCTGTACGGTGTGATTGATAGAATCAAAATGACGTACACTCTTTAAGGATAAGAGGAACACCGTAACATGTGATTCATCCCACATGTGCTAAAGAACCACAAATGGAAAGAAAGTGAATCAATCCCTGCTTCATTGTTATGTGAGTTCCAGAAAGGTATAATCCTTTCATTAATGTCCTTTGACTTTGCTAATATTATGGAGGTATGTTTTAGCGATTGCTACTTTGGTATATGTTCTATGGTCAAACTATATATGAACCAAAGGTATTATGCTTGGAAAGTAGTTGATTCATATCAAAATGATATATGGGAAAAAAGAAAGATTGCCATAATATACACATCCATGCTAGTGTCAGTGATCGGTCCCTTGTGATATTATTTTGTTAATTTCATAAGTATGGACACTATGCATAAGTATAGGCTATTTGAGTTATATGCTGACTCAAGAGGGATTAGATTAGCCATAAGAAAAGTGTATATGGGTAAATATAGGACATTCAAGGTACTATAACTTATTTGATCGAGCTGCACTAAAGGGTTGCTTTAAGCTGGTCTTTGAAAAGGGTATTTCTAGTACAAACGCCAGAAAGAAGACATCATGTCTACATGGTCACGGTAAAGCACTTCTATGAAAGAAGGAAGAAAAATGAGATTTGAGCCACAATAACTAATCCACCATATGTAAGTGGGACATGTTAGGAAATGGATTGTCCACCCATGGTAAATCGGGCCCAAATTTGAGAAGCAAATTAAGGGAATTATTTGCATTTTGAAGTGAGGAAAATGAGGGAGTTGGAGATAGTTATCTGACTCCCCCACTAGATATACACACGTACAGGGAGTAAATGAAAGTATAATCAGTTTTGTGATCAACTTCTTTCGGGTGTGTATTCTCTACAGACAAGAAGAGCAAGAGGCTCTATTTTCCTTCTCCTCTGTTATTCCTATTGCTTCTGGTCAGTGCTTCTCAATTTTCTTCCTCCTTCAGTGTATTTGCTTTGCATACATATCAGAGTCCATATAAGGTACTCCAGTTGAGTGTGGGTACTTCAGTGGATAAGAAAAATATCCAAGGTACACCCGAAAACCTTCAGGGTTGAAGGCAGAGATTCAACCAGAGTTGCCACTCACTAAAGTGAAGATGATAGATGACATTATTGAGAAAGCAATAGGCGTTGATAAGAAACTTCAGATAATGGACGATGGAGGTGGATCTCGGACCCTCGAGTCTAACAGCCTAACCCTAGGCCAAAAACCATCTTAACCCAGCCTTTATTCACATGTAACACATGTGCCTAAACCAAATCGTGACCTCACCACTACTACGATGTTGATTAGCATGGAGTAAGAAAGGCGTAAGTTCTTACCGGTTGCTGGACTGGGAGATTGCTCAAAGGAGAGAGATGGGGCTTTGTTTTAAGTGTGCCAAGAAGTATGGATCCTATTTGTAAAAATAAGAATATGCAAGTGCTCATATTGGAGATGGAGATGGCGAAGAAACATACAAGGACAATATTGAAAAAACAACATCCAGAGGAAGAAGGAAAGGTGACTTGCATGAAGTTATGATTGAATTCAATGGCTGGATCTGGAAGCAAGAATATAATGAAAGTGAAAGGCGACTTAGCAGGGACAAAAATCATAGTCCTAATTGACAGCCAAGCCACTCATAACTTTAATTAAGAAGATTTATTCAGCCAAATGAACATGGTGATTGTTAAGATTGCTAAATATTCTATCACGGTCGGAGACATATATACCTTGAAAAGGAGACATCATTGCAAGGGCGTGAAATTGACAGTGTAAGGACTTGAGGTAATACTGACCTTCTATCCTTTTCCTTTGAGTGGTGTGGATGTTGTCTTGGGTGTCGAATGGTTCAAATCCTTGGGTGAGTTGAAGGCAAATTGGGGCAGTTGACTATGAAGATTGGAAAAAAAGGGAACATAGTCTATTTATAGGGGAACCCTCTCTATCATGTACTCAAGCTTCATTAAAAATCTCTTATTAAATCAGTAAAGAAATCGGTCAGGGATTCTTAATTGAGTTTAGTGGTCTTAAGAAGGACACAGATGAAAGTTTACCTAGCTCCATTGAAATTCAAGCACTGTTAAAAAAAATACAGAGGTTTGTAAATCTTCGGGAAATTTACCACCTTGCAGACAAGAAGACCATGCCATAGTGATCAAGCCAGGGTAATAGCCACCAACATATAACCTTACTGATACCCTCATTCCCCAAAGAATGAGATTGAAGTTATGGTGAAAGACATGCTCTAAGCAGGGATCATACAACTAAGTAATAGCCCTTATTCAAGCCCGGTGTTGCTTGTTAAGAAGAAAGACGGTAGCTGGAGGTTTTGTGTACATTGTTATGCCCTATTCAAGATCATCGTGCTGGATAAATTTCCTATTCCAGCTATAGATGAGTTGCTAGATGAGCTGAGGGGTTCTACAGTATATTCGAAGCTGGATTTAAAATTGGGCCACCACCATATTCACATCAAAGCTAGAGATGAGTATAAAATAGCTTCTCAAACACATGATGGCCACTATGAATTCGATGATGCCATTCAGTCTTACTGATGCCCCTTCCACTTTTCAATCTCTAATGAATTATATATTTAGAGACTTTACGCAAATTTGTGATAATAGTGATATTTGCACTCATTTGAACATCTTGGGTAAGTGTTGTCTATTTTAAGGGATAACCAGCTTGTCATCAACATGAAAAAGTGCAGTTTTACTCAGCCAAGAATTGACTACCTCAGCCATATTATATCTAAAGAAGGGGTGCAAGCTGAATAGGCCAAAGTAGAGAGCATGGTGCAGTGGCCAATGCCCAATAATGTTAAATCCTTAAGGGCATGTTTACTACAATGGAAGTGGAAGTAGAAGTAGGCAAGTGGAAGTAGAAGTGGAATCTTTCATTTCCCTTATTTGGTACAATAAAAACTACTTTCATTTCCATTTCCACTTCAATTTTTACTTATAACATTTTAGATCATTTCAGTTTCATCAAAAAAGCTAGAAAATGAGATGATGGAAGTCGAAGTGAAATATTTTGGACTATTTTACCTCAAGTTATAAAATTATTGAACAACTTTAACCCTTTCCAAGTTATAAAAAAATATTTTACACCATTTTATCATAAGTTATAAAAAAAATTTTATATACACATTTCCATCCTACCAAATAAATTTTTAAAGAAGATTTCAGTCCTAATTTTATTTTTACTTCTACTTCTATTTCTACTTCTACTTCCATAAAAAAAAAACTCATCTATTCTACCAAATGTATCATAAAGGTGTTAGACTCCAATATTTTGATGATGACAATTAATTGATAAAAGATATTGAAATAAAACGTAATTGATAAAGAGCATTTATCGATAAGCTTATTGATAATATGATTATTCAATAAGTTATTTGATAAATAAGAAAAAAAATTGAAGAAAAATATAATTTCTAAACATCATTTATCGAGCACCAATTCGATAAGGTTCCTTATCAATAAAGACTGCGACAAATCAATATGAATTTAGCTTATAAAAATTCTGAATCGATGTTCTGAAGCTGAAGTTATTCAAAGACTTGTTCGATAAGGGGATATAACAAAAGGTTTTCGATAAGTACTTCACAGACTCAACCTTGCAAAAAGAATTTTATGAAATGTTTTATCGAAGAATTGATCGAACAAAGTATTTATTGATAAGATCTTCAATCAAACAACTTTGATTTTCAAACTATTTTCAAAGACACATTATCGAATGATTATTTAATAAAGGGATTTATCGAATAATTCTTCGATAAATAAGGAAAAGTCTTTGAGTTTACAAAAGCATTGAACTATGATTTTATACTATTTGGTTTTGATGTGATATTATCTTGCTTGTTTTATAAACACCTATGATCAAAGAATAAAATGTTTTAAAGATTTAAAATCAAATCATCAAGATATTTTCAAGATCTTTGATTCTTAAAAATACCTTTGACCGTGTTTTGTTTTCTTCTCAAATTGTTCTGAGAAATCTTATACTACAAATTTATATAAGATCAAATGTAAGGCATAAAAGTTAAGTTGAAATATCTAATTGATGGTTTGTGAATATTTCTGTTGAGAATATGAGTTACTTTGAATTTGATTGAATGAATGAATGATCTTCATTTATAGCCTGATCTTATTTACTGAATGATTATATGCTCATAACTTATTATGATATGCTAAATAAATTCAGTCGAGCTTAGGATTCTATGATTTGCTCTGTTTTGCTAAAATGATGATCTTGTAACCTGTATTGATAAATGATCTTATGTACTCTTGTTTCCAAATATATTACATGATTTAAGAAAATATCATAATTCTTGAAAGTCTAATTTTGAAAAGGTATTCTTCAGTATTTATCAATAAATTATTCAAAGAGCTTATTTATCGAAAAAATATTTTGATAAATAAGGTATTGTGAAATATATCGATAAATATATTTTTCAAAGAGTTATTCAATAAGAACTTTTATCATAAAAAATATTCGATAAATTATCAACTATCTCTGTGCAATTCATTGAAGATTTATCGAAGTCCTTTTCAGTAAAGCTGATTATCGAAGAATTACTCGATAAGATTTAAACTTTTCAAAAGCAATTATTCAAGCAATTTATCAAAGACATTTTCAATAAGGTTTCTCTTAGATAAGGTCTTCGATAATTTAAACTATTTTGCGAAAAGATTTTTAGACCAAACCTTGACAGATTGTGATATTTAAATCTAAATTATTTGAAAATAATTGCTATATGCTTATACTAATTATATATATTTACTAAAGTATGTTTCAAGATCATTACAGTCTAAAATAAGATGAAACAAAGAGCATCATATGCATACTTCAGTCATAATGGTTATATTCGTAAACAGCTACTTCAATGTATTTATGAAGAACTAAGTATAAAAGAAAAAAAAAAGACAAAAATAAGAAAGCTGGAGAAGTTGGAAGACGTATAGAAAAACAAGAGATGCCTACAATGCACTTCGATTACATTCACTAATCCTTGTTTCCCTCTATTTCTCTCGTTTGGTTTGGTTTAGAGCATATCATATATTCTTATAAAAGAGAAACTTGAAAGTTGTGAGCTAAAGTATTTATCTTATCCATTCTAGTCAAAGAGTTTCATTTGTATCAATTATCTTTTAAATTGTTCAAGAGTGTGAGACTCTTGATGGATTGTAACCTTATAGGTATAAAGGGAAGTAAGAGGGATCCTCACTTGTGATAACCTTACAGGTGTTAAAAGGGAGTAAGAGTGAATGTATTGAAACACCAAGAGTTAACAAAATCTTAAAGATAGTATAACACTTAGAATAGCTCTAGGAGGACTCGACATAGATTAAATAGATTTAGTCAAACTAATATAAATTATGGAGTACAATCTTTTTCTTACAACTTTTTCCTCCAATTATATGATTCTAAAATTTACTCTTTATATTCATTCAATATATTTAGTTTTTAAAATTTTTTAAATACCTCAATTCACCTTGACCTCTTGAGTAAGTCATATTCAACAAAGAGGTTTTCTAGGGCTGACCAGTTATTACCGGAGACGGGTCGGAAAAATCGCCCATCCACTAACCGATTTACTCAAGAAAGATGCATTGAAATGGTCCCAAGAAGCCAATGAAGCTTTCGAGCCGCTCAAGTCAGCCATGATCAAACTTCCATTTCTATCAATGCCCGATTTTTCACTTTCTTTTGAGCTGGAGACTGACGCATCAGGTACTGGAATCAGGGTAGTGGTTATACAGCCGATAGCCTATTATAGCCAAAAACTCTCTAATCGAGCCCAACAATAGTCGGTTTATGAAAGGGAGTTAATGGCAATTGTCATGGCGGTTAAAAAATGGAGGCATTACTTGTGGGACAGAAATTTGTGATACAGACAGATCAGTGGGCTTTGAAGTACTTATTGGAACAACGGATATTGGAAGAAAACCAACAAAAACGGGTGTCCAAGTTACTGTGATTTAATTTTGAAATTAACTACAAGCCAGGCAAGGAAAATCGAGCAGCGGATGCACTCTCAAGCCAGGCCATTTCTTTATGGCAATGTGCAGATTTGGAGAAATGGGAGACGAAATATAAGCTGATCCTAAAGTCATCAAGATTTTACACCAGCTCATTACCAATCCGGAGCAAAGTTGAGGAGTACAGCTTGGTAAAAGGTTGTCTCCACTATAAAGGGCGATTGGTGCTGCCAAAAAAAATTTCAATGATCCCTTTATTGCTCAGGGAATACCATAACTATCCGAAAAGACGGCACTCGGCTATTTTCACACTTATAAGAGGCTTGCTAATGTGGTGTATTGGGAAGTCATGAAGCGGGACAACCAACAATATATTGCAAAGTGCAAAGTTTGTCAAAGGAACAAATACCAACTCTCACGCCAGCGGGATTATTGCAGCCACTTACCCATTCCCCACGGAGTGTGGGAAGATATTAGTATGGATTTTATCACCGGAATCCCTAAATCAGAATGGTATGATACGATCCTAGTAGGGGTGGACCGACTCATTAAGTATACTCATTTCTTGCCCCTCGCTCACCCTTTTGATGCTAAGGATATGGCTGACATATTTGTTCATGAAATAGTGAAATTGCATGGTTTTCCAAGAACTATTGTATCAGATTGGGATGGGGTGTTTGTGAGTCATTTCTGGAGGGAAATGTTTAAGTTTTCAGGAACTCAGTTTGCCTAAGCTCTGCATATCATCCGGAGTCAGATGGTCAAATGGAGGTTTTAAACGGAGGGCTAGAGACTTATTTAAGATGCTTTACTAGTGAGAAGCCACAATAGTGGGCCCATTAGTTACCATGGGTTGAGTATTGGTACAATACCTCACACCAAAGTGCAGCCAATATGACACCCTTTAAAGCAGTGTATGGTCGAGATCCATCCACCTTCTTGAAGCTGCAAGAGGAAATTTCAGCTATAGATGCAGTCAATGAGCAACTTCATGCCAGAAACATGATAATTGCAGCTTTGAAGGATAATTGAATTCTTGCACAAGAACAGATGAAGAAGCAAGCTGACAAGCATAGGCGTGATGTACTCTGTGAGATAGGTGATCTTGTGTATGTTAAGATTAAAACTTACAGGTTGCACACTTTGGCTAAACGAATCAACGAGAAGCTGAGTCTGAGGTTCTATGACCCATTCAAAATTCTGCAGAAAGTGGGAGCAGTAGCCTAACGCGTTGAGCTCCCACCTACAGCTAGGGTGCATCCTGTTTTCCATGTTTCCAACCTCAAAAAATTTTGTCCAATCTGCACTGGTAGCTTCCACTATTCCCTCAGTATTATCAGAACAATTAGAGTTACAGGTTCAGCCCCAAGACATCTGCAAGGGTCGAAAACTATTGAATGGGCAAGTTGAAGTATTAGTGAAGTGGAAGGACCTACCAGATTTTGAAAGTTCATGGGAAGAAGATGCTGCAACTATCGCTCAACAATTTCTAGATTTTCCCCTTGAGGACAAGGTGAATCTTTTAGGGGCAGGTAATGATAGAGTAAGCTTTGCCAAACACACCTACAGAAGGAAACCTAGGTAGAAGCAAGCAAATGGAAAAGATGTTTTCTAGTGACCAATGGGTTGACTTACCCTTTTGGTGATAGTAGCAGGCCTAGCATACTCTAGTAGTATTTTAGACCTATATGTTGTCTTGTATTAGGTTGTTTTGGGTCACGTGATGACTATTTTGTTTTGACTATTTAGCCGTTGTTTTACTAAGGAGGGAGGCATATTTTGGTTGTCATGAGTGAATGGTGAGGAGAGTGCTAGCCTCTCGAATGCTTGGTCATTTGTATCTATTCTGTAAGGCAAATTCTAGATTGTAACTTCCTTTCTCCCACTGAGAAGGAAGATTATTTTGAGTATTAATCAAATTCTAGAGCATTATTCAGTATTTGAAGCTTGGTTCCTATCAGATCCTCAGGCTTCGTTGATGATGTGATTTGTAAGACAGATTCTGTCATTCAAACTGTGATATCATCAATGTGAGCTTAGATTCGGATCTTTACAGACAAAAAGTAGGAAGTCACTGTGTCTTGTGATTTTGGTTTTGACACTATTTGTAATATGGTAATAGGTTGTAATTTAGGATGTTGAATATAGTTTGTGGGAAGACAATAATTTTGCCACTTGTTTAGGTCATTTAGGATGTTGATTGTATTTTGATTTTAACACTTGTTTAATTCAGATATTAGGGCTCAATAAATATTTACAAAGGTATTTACATATTGTCTACTAATAAGAATCTTATATTGGCAGTGAAATTTAAACTCATGACGTTATAGATAATGAGTCAACTTTTTACCAGCTAAATCAACTTTAATTGACAAATCACAATATTTTTAAATTTTTTTTGTATAAAAATTTTTAGAAATGGGTTGGACTCACCTACTATTTAAGAGTAGTGCAAACTCTCTATTACTCCTAGGCGATACCAATATCTTAAGAGGAAGGAAGATGTTGCCTTACCTTTTGATAAAATTTTTAAAATTAGATAACTATATGTAATAAAATTACATATTTCTGAGCCTGCTTTTAGTTGGGCTAACTCCACTTTTTCTTTAACATTACCCGTTCTCCACGTATCTTCGTTCCACCTCTTGAATTTGAATTTGAATTTGAATTTGAGCATCCTGTCTAAAAGATAAGATATTCTAGTTTATTTTTAAAATGAGATAACTGGCTTGAGTTGTAAATATTTCAAGATAAATTTAATGTCTTGAGTCTTAAAAAAATAGGGTTAATCCAATCTTTGATCTCTTAAATTTGTTAAATTTAAGTTTTGATCCCTTAAATTTTAAAGCATAGGTTTTAGTCTTTCTAAAGGTAAAATAATCTAAATTTTTATTAAATTATATGAACTAATATTTTAAAATGAATGAAATTTGAGGGAGCAAAACTTATAATTTGAAAATTGAGAAAACAAAATCAAAATAAAGCGAAACTTGAGGATAAAATATTATATTAACCCAAAAATATATATATCAACTTGACTCAAATTGAAATTAATATATAGGATAATATTATGTCATTTAAAATTATAAATATATCATAAAAAAGTAAACTTAACAATAGAATGGAATTTTTTTCTTTGTAAATTGTATATAACTTATATCAAAAGAATTTTTAAAAAATAAACATGAAATTAATTTTAAATATATTTTATAAAATAAAAAATACCATATTGTAACACATAGTTTTGATAACTTTTCTAAAATATATATATGATTTTTTGGGTACAATAATATATATATATATATATATATATATATATGTTGCAAATATATTACTTTTAGATTGAACTTTTATGTGCACATTAACATACTATTTTTTTAATGAAAAAATATTTTTTTTCTTGTCCTCATCATTAAGGAAAAATGATTATCACCTTATCTTCATAGTGCTCTTAGCTATACGAATCTCACGTGGTTTAGATTATATGTTAACAATGGGACCTCATCATATATTTTGCGAGCTTTTCCAATAGACAATGGCTTTAGTTCCAAAAACTCAAAATAAGACATATGGCCACTATTCTATTTCAACAATTTTCCATCACTCACTTGACTTGAGCTATATTATTTCTAGGCATTAGGTTTTTCCTCCATTGAGTGCATCCTTGAACAATCTTTTCATGGGTTATAGAAAAAAAGAAGGACACAAAAATCCAAGTTTACAAATTTACAAATCCTAATTCTAAAATGACCTAATCAACGTAAAGTTCTTGGGAATAACTTATTAACAAATATAGGAGTAAATTATTAAATTACCTAAATTTTATAGAAAAATTACCTAAATAACCTTATTTTGAATTTTAAAATGAAATAATAACAATTTAACAAATAACAATTGTAACTTATTAAATTACAACAATTGAGGTAGTAACAATTAATTTCAACTAAACTAGTGATCCTAAACTAGTGACAATAATCCTTAACTAGAACTAAACCCTAAAAGGAATAGGGTTAAGCGGAGCAAAAAAAGTTTTACATGAGATGAGAAATAGAAACTATTAGCATCACATTGGTTTCTTTTTTAATAAATGATTGTTTGATAACCAGTAAGGAATATATGGCTTTCTCTAAATATGAAGTATTGAACTTTGAGGCTTAGTACAATTAGCACTTAATTGTATTATTTAAATATTTAGTCAGAGATTTGGTTATTGACAGTATATATAAAGAGAGTCTCATCACCAATATTAAAGTCCTTCAAGAAGTATATAGTATGAGGGGATTAATTATTGCTTTTAAAGGTGGATACCATAGATTTATCTTTAAAATAAACTTTAATTCAAAGGTAAACAAACTGCCTCTAGAATATAATGTAACTTTAATTTTTGATAAATTAAGAAAAAACTATGTTATGTATATAATTTTAGATCAAGCTTTTACTTACTTTAACATATACTAATGTTTTTCTTAAAAGAAATTATTGTTCCCATGATTTTATAAATCCGTCCCAAATCGCAATCAGCATGATTTAACGATTAGCAACTTCTTCGTCTTTTAACATAAACAAAACAAAAGAAAAAGAAAAAGCCATTGACATGATACCACATGATCCCTCACTGGAAAGGGGAAAACGTGAAGAAGAATATAGAAAAAATGCCCAAAATATTTGTAAAAATGGAAGAAACAGTGACCATGAAGGAAATGAGAATATAAATAAACCTGTGTTGTTTTATTTAGAAAAAATTAATTTGTCAGTCTTTATCTTTTTATTTAATTTTTAATTAGATCCCTATATTTTTTTTATTAGATCTTTATAGTTTCTTCATCTATAGTTATTAGTCTTTATACTCATAATCTATTAATTAGTACTAATATAGATATCAATCAAGAGACATGTAAATTTCAGCAAAATACAAAATTAAAAAAAAATAAAAACAAAATGATGGATATTATGTTCATAATTCGTGTCCTTGTGTATATAATATGTAATCTGGTTAATTTTGTTTTTATTAGACCCATTAGTTATTAATATTGTTTCTCTTACAAATTAAAATATTATGGATATAAGAACTAATACATATAATTGAAAAAATTATAAGAATTCAATAAAAAATGAAAAACTTACAAGAAAAATTATAAGAATTTATATATTAATATTTTTATTAGGATCACTTTCTTACATTAAATGCAGCTTTGCCTCTGTATTTTATTAATTTCCAAATATTTTATAACAAAAAAGGAAAGGAATTCAAGCCAAAAAAAAGGGAAAGGAGAATATAGAAAAGTGGGCAAAATAATCGCAAAAATGAAGGGAACTATTATAAATATTGAAGATATTGAAGAATGGATGAATACAACATCCCACTCTTAAGATTATTTTTTTTTATGTTCTTAACTTCATCACCTCCTCGATGAATTACTTGGAGGAGTTTTGTATTATAAATATTATTATGTTACTATTTATTTTATTGTGATCTTTATGTTAGCTTTAAGGAGTTGAGACCTATAAATAGAGGACATGTAAAAGGTATATGTAAAATGAAAAAGACACACATTGCATGAGAAATAATCCCTTGCACTCTCTCCTAATTCTTGTTTTGGAAATCATCTTTTCAACTCTCTTTCTGTCTTATTTTTATAATACGTTATCAGTACGATTTTGCTTTAAAAATTTGAGGTATAAATTTTTTATAGATTCATATGTTCTTATAGTATATAATAATGCTTCATGTTAGCTTCCTTTTACACAATTATTTCTTTTTACCCAATTGTCATGTGCAATTTTAATTTTATGTATATTTCCTATATCTATTATGTTGTATGTCTCATACTATGCTATTTTTGTATTTGTTCTCTAGGTTATTTTATATTTCTATGTTTACGTTATCAAGTGTTTTATATTTTTTTTGTTACTTTTATGTATGTTATATATATACATATATATATCATGTTGTTATCTTTTATCTTTTTTATTTTTATATTATCTTTTATATCATTTATTATTATATGTTCCTAATATAATAATTGATATATGCATACACATAGTTTATCCCATTTACATTTTCCCTTCATTCATTGGATTTGTTTATGTTGTTTGGTTATATAATTATATTTATTTCGTTGAGCTTCAATTTATTTAATTTATTTTGTCTACTATTATTCTTGTAATGATTTAAATTGCTACATATATTTCTATTTATTTATATTGTTTGAATTGCTCTATTTATTTAATAAAGAGATATCAATAAATTATGTCAAAATAAGAAAAATAGAATTGAAAAGATAAATTTATCAACAATAGTTTTAATAATAATATCACGTGATCAAATGAGGATCTTATATATAGACTTATCATGTGAAGTATGTTAGAATATAAATATCTAGTATACAATATAATCAATCTAGATTATGACATACATAAGTATAAAATCTATATGAGATACAACGGAAGACTTAAAGTTACCTCTCACCATTAGCTTAATTGATCTAAGATGAATTGGAGCTCAAATCAGATACCTATCAATCAGAGAGCACTGTTATATAAACAACAGGCTTTTTCAGCTAGTGATTAGGCACAATGATGGCAACTTGTGTACTACTGTCACCAATGGAGAACCTTCAGGAGTAAGCTAAGAAACTAGCTTATCGCTTGGGACTCAAAAATTATTGCTCAATAAAACTGTGGATTGTTAATTTTTATTATTAGAAAATTAGTCTTAATAAAGTGAGTTAACAACCCACCTTGGACTCGGCCCAAATGACTATAGGATACACTCAAAAATATTTATTAATTATCCTAAACAATATCTAAATATGTTATATTATAATAATAAATATCTCACATTCTCCCACTTGGCTTGTAACTCAATGTCATTGCCCTGTCTAGGTAAACTAATATCATGCTACAAGAATCATGGTAATAAGTCCCCTTTTATCGAGTATTACCTTCCATGTATTACAGGTAACACCATCACTTAACATGTATTATATTATACATGAACTCAATATTCATTCGGTTCCTATTTCAATGTTTATCAATTCAATAACACAAATGTATGCAATCATAAATTTGAAATGATAAACCACAAAATCTGATTTTATTACCCATACTTCCCCTAGTCAAAAGAAGGACGAAGTCCCATATGAGGCACATTGTGAAAAAAATGTTTAGCTTCAATCCTTTCATCAAAGGATCAGCCAATATATCCAATGTACTGATGCGTTCAATGGAAATTTGGCCATCCTGAACTCTTTCTCTCAAGCAAAGGAATTTAAGTTTGACAAGTTTGCTTCGATTTTTATTCCTTTTGTTGTTCATTATAGCCACCGTAGCTAACATTATCACAGTACATTTTGATTGGCTTATAGACTGAATCCACAATCTTAAACCCAACAATGAAATTCCTTATACAAATAGCTTGTGAACTTGCTTCAAAACGCGTAATGTGAATATCCTGTTTAAGTTTGCTCTTAGCACTGCTCAACGATTTAGCTATATTACCATAGTACATTCTGTTTGAGTTTGCTCTTAACCCTACTCCTCGATATAGCTCCTTCTGCCAATAGGAAGATGTAACCAGATATAGACTTGTTCGTATATACGCATCCTCCAAGATCTAAATATGAATATCCAATTATGTCTAGATTGTATGTTCTCCTATATATGAGCATGTAGTGTTTAGTACCTCGTAGATACCTAAACACCTTCTTTGCAGCTATCCAATGTACTTCCCCAAGATTACTTTGGTATCTTCCCAACATACCTATAGTAAAAGCGATGTCAGATCTTATACAAGCATGTGCATACATCAAGCTTCTCACTATTGAGGCATATGTGACCCTTTCCATTTGTTTCATTTCAAGCTCAATTTTAGAATATTGACTTAGACTTAATTTATCTCCCTTTTCAATAGGAGTCACATTAGATGAACAATTTTTCATTCTGAATTGTTCAAGAATCTTGACGATGTAAGCCTCTTAAGACAAGCCTACAAGACGCTGAGTTCTATCTCTATGAATCTTTATGCCAATGATATAAAATACCTCACCCATTGTAAGGAATTGGAAGACATGCAGCAGAAATTAATTTAAAAAAATTTCTATTCCTTGCCAGGATCTACCGTATGTGTTTAAGTCAAGTGGGAAGAAGCATTACCCTCAGTGTTCCTTGGCGACTTCCACAACTTCTGGTCACCATGTTCACAGCTTCTCTCCGCGGCTCGTGCTCCCTTTCCAATCGCAAGAAGTCGACGACTCAGGTCAGCTTCCTCTACTGGTATCCACACGAACAGTGTTCCAACCACGAACGACGTGCTAGCGTCTCTTGTCCCTCCAGGGCTTTCTCAAGAATCCGTCCTCTCCATCTCTCTTTCAGCAGTTTCTTATCTGCAAACCTTTTACATATTCCCCTTCAGCCTTTTTGTGTTCTATGTGTGTCACTAAAACGCAGCTCCTAAAATCATATATATAGGATGCTATGCGTTTCTTTCTCTCTACCAAATTAGATTTTGGAGTTAATCTTATATTAATTCTGAAAATGATACAATATCATATATTGTATAATTTTATAAGAAACTAATTAACCTATTTATTTAACTTTAAATAAAGATGAGACTAAACTATATTTGATTTATTCTCATAAATCAAATTTGAGATATCATATCAATTTGAATTTCAAATTCAAACGTGATAGGGATTTAATTTATCCTTATAAATTAAATCTTATAAATATCTCTTATATGAGATATCCTATCAATTTGAATTTTAAATTCAAACGTGATAGAGATTTAATTTATCCTTATAAATTAAATCTCATATATCTCTTATATATAATATATATATACGAATTTATATATATACGAATATAAATATAAATAAATATATACATCCACCCTGGATCATTCATTGAATCTGGACATCATAACTCGTGTTGGGCTATTTTGTGTGCGACCCTGTAGGTCCATATGAAGTTGGCAGTGGGCCATTTGCTATACTGGCCCACAAGTCGTAAGCGATCTCTAGCAAGACATAACGACTACCCAAATCATATGAGGATCGTTAAACGATGTAACCTTTTATACAACCATATCATGTCCCTTTTGTCACCTGATATTTTGGTCATGGTTAAGGCATGGATAATGTTATCCTCCTATTCCTAACCGTTACTTTCTCGATCCCTGAGTAGTCTGACTGTAGAAATGAAACTACCTTTCCATTACAGTATGGCCATACATTTCTCAGACTCACTCATCGAGGGGCCAAGTAATATCTCTCTATGGATGTGAGGGACAAATTCCATCATGACCATTCACATTCCTCCGCATGAAAAACCACTAAGCCTGAACATAGTCTTTATGATCACTCGGTCAAAAGTGACTTTTGACTAGGTCAAAGCTGAGTATTTGTCATGTAAGAATCCATGATGATCTCAGGTCAAAGGGCATATTGACATGGTTTGTATATGAGAGAAGCTGATGATGTTACCTATGCAGTTCTCTCATAGCGGGTCGGTCCAACACCTTGTACTCTTACATGTGCCTATGACTCTGATTTATATCTCTATATATCTTCAAAGTCATACTGGTCTTATTTCATCTGTTCTCCTGCATAGATGATCGACCAGGGAGATTTAGGATAAGATCATAAATTATCCAAGGATGGTCATCATAGTAAATATGCAAATAATATGATAACACAATTAATAAATTCATAAATCAACAATGTTCATAAGACAATGATTGGCCTCTAGGGCACGATTTCCAACACTCATATTTTTCATATCAAAACTCTTAAATAGAAACTGCTTCACCTCGCGCAATAGTCTTAGATCATTGGTAGCAAGCAAAGTGTCATTCACATACAAAATTAGGAATATGACCATGCTCCCACTAGCCTTATGGTTATATAGTCATCCATGATGTTCTCAATAAAACCAAATGATGTGATCACTTCATAAAACTTTAAGTACCACTGTCGTGAGGCCTATTTCAAACTATATATTAATTTCTTTAGCTTGTATACCAATTGTTCTTTACCTTTTACAACAAATCCCTCAGGTTATTTCATATAGACTTCTTCCACCAGTTCTCTATTAAGAAAAGCAGTCTTTACATCTATTTGGTGCAACTCTAGATCAAAATGGGCAATCACTACCATGATGATACAGAATGAATCTTTTTTAGATACAAGTGAAAAAATTTCACTGTAATCAATTCCTTCTACTTGAGTGAATCCCTTAGCAATGAACCTAGCCTTGTATCTATAAATCTTTCCTTGTGAGTCTCTTTTGGTTTTATAAACCCATTTACAGCCAATAGCCTTAGACCTACTAGGAAACTGTACAAGTTCTTAAACATGGTTGTTTGCCATGGAATTTATTTCATCAATAATCTCATCATGCCACAACTTAGAGTTCGTACTTTTCATGGATTGAGTGAACATCAAAGGATCATTTTCAAAATTTATATCACAGTCAACTTCAGCAAAATACACCACATAGTCATAAGATAATGATAATCTTCTGTCTCTAGTTGACCTCCTTAATTCAACCTCTTAAGTTGATCCAGTTTGTTGAATAAGGACATCCTCTATCATATTTTATGGTATTTATAATTGTGTAATAGGTTTACCATCCGTTATATGTCTAACTTATTCAGCATCATCAACTTAAGCCACAAGGTTTACATCACGTTCAATATCAATCCCAATAATAGGATGATCATTAACTATTGACTTCCCCTCATGAATGATATCAGTGATTTGCTCTATGTAATCATCTAGTGGACAATCACTCCCACTAATCACATCATTCTCAAGAAACTTGGTATTCCTATACTCTACAAACCTTTTAGAAGGAGGAGGACAATAAAACTTATAAACATTAGACCTTTCCGCATAGCCTACAAAATAAGCTCTAATAGTCTTGGGGTCTAACTTCTTCTCCTGTGGATTGTACAATATTACTTCAGCAGGATAACCCCATACCTTGAAATGATTTAAATTGGGTTTATATCTTTTCTAGATTTTAAAGTGTGTCATAGACACTGCCTTTGTTGGAACCCTGTTTAATATGTATGTGATTGTCTTGAGTGCTTCCTTATATAAGAAAGATGGCAGTTTGGAGTTACTCATCATGCTCTTAACCATATCCAATAAAGTTCTATTTCTTCGTTCAGCTATATCAGTCATGTTAGATAATCCAGGCGTAGTATATTGGGCTACTATTGCTCTTGAAGAAAATCAGCAAATGGACCTGGTGCTTGTCCTTCACTAGTGTATCTACCACAATATTAACCACTATAGTCCGATCTCACGATCTTGATTAGTTTCTCAATCTATTTTTCTACTTCTACTTTATATTCTTTGAAAGCATCTAGTACTTTACTTTTATTATAAAGTATGTAGATATACATACATTGTGAGTAATCATCAATAAAAGTGATAAAGTACCTTTAACCATGCACAATCAAATCAGGGCAACAAATATCTATGTGTATAATTTCTAGCAATTAGAACTTCTCTTAGCCCTTTTATGTGACTTGTTGATATGCTTTTCCCTTATGCATTTCACACAAAACTCAAATTCTGAATCATTTAAAGATGGAAGAATTCTATCTTTATTTAACCTTTTGATTCTCTCAACATAGATATGTCCTAATCTCCTGTGCCACAGGCTATAAGAATTCTCATCGATAACACTTCCCTTAGTACCACGCGAAACAGAAAAAGATTTAGGCAAATCAAAAATAATTTTAAATAAGCCATCAATCATAGCAATCAAAACATAATCCTTTGTCAAAGTCATAAGTTTCTTAAAAAGGACTAATTGATAGTCAAATGGAATCAGTTTTGACATAGAAATCAAATTCCTTTTGTAATATGAAACATAAGAAATATCATAAAGTTTCAAAACATGATTATTCAAAAAGGCTATGCAAAAAGTTCCAACAGCTTTCATAGGATATTATCTTCCACTGTCTGAAAGAACAGTTTCCTCATTCGGATGTGGAGACCTTCTTAATAGAAAGCCTTATGTAGTAGTAGTCAAAATGTGGATCATCAAACCATTATCAATCCACCAAGTGTCATTGTTAACGCTAAAAAAATTATATTCAAAAGTAACACACGATGAAAGCATACATCTCATCTTCATTATGTGTTGCCTCGCACCGCCAATATATGTAATCCTCATAGCATATAGTTAAGACATGATGGCACCACCCATCTGCTCATTTGTCATCTCAAATTGTTTATTTAAGGCTCTAAGGTATCCTTTTGCTATGTCGCACTTAGGGATTGCTCTCTTAATACTTGTAGTGATACTTTGTTGTATAAATAAAAGAGATAAGCGGTTGCTCCGCTCTCATATATTATACCTTTCTTTTGCCTATTTGTCATCAGAGGTATCATCAGGTCTCAGAGGTTTATCATACCTCAAGGCATAATTCAAATCCAAGAAATTGAGTTACAGTAAAATATCTTCTCTCTAATCAATATAGTTAATGTTGTCATCTAAGACATATATAAACAAGCTCATGAGTTAGAATTTGACGCAATCACAAGTCATTGTGCCATGTATGCATGCTTAACACAAATGTAGCATGAAAGCAGTTATAAATACATATTACTAATGTCTACCTGTGGGTAAAGCATTAACATAACATGTATTTATCTTAAGTGATAGACTATAATTCCTTTGTAATTTTCCAATACCTGTAGGTTACTTAGAAAATAACAAGGTCATTCTATCTAACCCTAATTAAATGTATAATTATGAGATATCTATCTGTGGGCAAAGATAAATTATAGTTATACATTTAATTACAAATGATATTTTAAATCCATATATGATTAATGAATGCATGCAACAAATTCAATAAACAAGGATGATGTAGCTACTTCTTAAAGAATTGTACTATAATCACAAGGCAAAGCATTAACATAGAATGTATTTATCTTAAGTGATAGACTAAAATGCCTTTGTAATTTTTCAATACCTGTAGGTTACTTAGAAAATAACAAGGTCATTCTATCCAACCCTAATTAAATGTACAATTATGAGATATCTACCTGTAGGCAAAGATAAATCATAGTTATACATTTAATTACAAATGATATTTTAAATCCATAGATGATTAATGAATGCATGCAACAAATTCAATAAACAAGGATGATGTAGCTACTTCTCAAAGAATTGTACTATAATCACAAATATCATTCATGTGCATTGAAAATCTAAATATGAACAATTTAATGGAGCAATTAATTCTCACCCTAATTAAGTATACAATTATGAGATATCTACTTGTGGGTAAAGATAAATCATAACTATACATTTAATGACAATTGATATTTTAAATCCATAAGTGATTAATTAATGTAACAACAACAACAAGCCTTATCCCATTAAATGGGGTTGGCTACATGGATCATACGACGCCATTGTACTCCATCAAAAACTAAATCCTTATATAGGTTATTGACCAGGAGATCCTACCCAATGACCTCGTTGAGCGTTCTCTTTGACCTTCCTCTACTTCTTTTAACCAAAGTTCATACTGTTTGATCTATCCTCCTCACCGGCGCATCCCTTGGCCTTCTTTGCATGTGTCCAAATCACCTAAGATGATTATCTACTATTTTCTCTTCAATATGTGCCACTCCAACTATTCCCCATATTTGTTCATTACGAATCTTATCTTTTCTTGTATGCCCACACATCCATCTCAATATCCTCATCTAATCTACCCTAACTTTATGCTCTTGCTGTCTTTTTAAAGCCCAATATTCACTTCTATAAAGTATTGCTGGTCTTATAGCAGTACGATAAAACTTTCCTTTTACTTTATATGGTACTTTCCAATCACATATAACCCCTGTAACATTTCTCCATTTAAACCACCCAACCTGAATTCTTTGATTAACATCCTCCAAAATTTCACGATCCTTCTGTATAATTGATCCCAAATATTTGAACTTATCTATTTGTAGAATAGCTTGATCTCCCAATCTTACCTCCAAATTACTTCTAACTTGCCTCTTATTAAAATTACAATGCATATATTCAGTCTTACATCTACTCAGTTGAAAACCTTTTGACTCTAAAGTACTTCTCCATAACTCAAGTTTAAAATTAATCTCTTCTCTTGACTCCGCCACAAGAACTGTATCGTCCGCAAAAAATATGCACTTAGAGATTTCTTCTTGAATAGGTTTAGTTAGAACATCCATTACTAAATTAAATAAATAAGGAATCAAGGATTATCCCTGATGTAGATCAATCCTAATAGAAAAATCCTTTGTTTTGCCCCCAGCCGTTCTTACAGTAGTCATGCAATAAAAATTCAATAAATAAGGATGTTGTGGCTACTCCTCATAAAATTGCATGCTAATCACAAATATCATTAACGTGTATATAAATCCAAATATGCACAACACAATGGAACATTTAATAAATCAATTTAATCAACAAATAGGACTAAATAATTTAATTTAAATTCTCTTATTGCATGCACCAAAAAATATTTAATAATTAATTTTAACTCAAAAAGGATTTTACAATATTAAACAGTTAATTTAATTGCTCAAGGACAAATTAATATACAACGCAAACAATTAAATAACATAAAAATTAAAATTTGTAAACAACTTTTCCAAATAACAGACAAAATAATGAAGAAATTAATTTTTCTTTATTTAAACATTTGTAATGTATATAATAGTAATTAAAAGGACATATTAAAATTAAAAGGAATTTAATTGAAAATATTCTGAAAAATCAAATTAAATAGCTCAAAAATAATTTTCTAGAAATAAAACCAGCCCATACACAAAAGTCTAAAATAAAGCCCAAAATATTTTTTAAAAATAAACAAAAAACTCTAGGCCGAAAGTATTTTCCAAAAGCAACAAAAGAATTTTCTTTTTAGCCCAAAATTGAGGCCCAAAAGTGCAAGCAGAACCAAAAAAATAAAAAAAATGATGCTCAACCCAAAAAAATGCCGGGCGCAATTTGGTTTTTATAAAAAAATTCTAGTGGCCCAAAATATGTTAGCCCAAAACATGTTCGGCCCAGTCAGCAACAGACAATAAAAAAATAGTTTTTTAACTAATAGCCAAAAAGGGTTTTTTTTTCTTCAGGCCTAAAGACGCCACGGCCTAAAACAAAAAAAAAAAGATGGCCTGTTATTTTAATGAAACAGTGTGTTTCAGCTTAAGGCCGAAACGCACTGTTTAGGATGACCATGTTGGCTGAGTTGGGTTCACCTAACCAAACCCAATAACCTAGAAAACAGAAAACTAGCGTAGCAACATCTGTCAATTGAAGCCATATGCTGGCATTCTTCTGTAGGTGATTTTCGATGATACAAAGTTCTTTTTCCATTAATCTCAACAATGACTAGTATGGTTGTCTTCGACGATAACTCTCAGTGACTATCACCCTCTTTGTCGCTGTCTCAAATGATTCCACCTGCCGTTAGCTTCTCACAGTGAATCTCCAAACTCCAATGACTATGGCTCTCTCTCTCTCTCTCAGCGAGTTCAGTGACCTCTCACAGTGATTCACATAACAAAAATGGTCAACATATCAAAATAAAACAAATTATGATATCTAAAGTTCCATATATCTTATATTTTATCTCATATTGTTACTCATGAGAATAAAAAATAACAAGCAAGTCAAGGAATATTTCAAACAAGGCTTTGATGCTACATGTTAGAATATATAGAATATAAGCATCTCATACACAATACAATCAATCCAGATTATGACATACATAAGTATAAAACCTATATGAGATGCAGTAGAAGACTTAAAGTTACCTCTCGCCATTAGAATATTTGATCTGAAAATAACTGAAACTCAAATAAGATACCTGTCAATCTAAGAACATTGTTAGCTAAACAATATATTTTTTTAGCTGGTGATTAGGCATAGTGATAACAACTTGTGTACTGTCATCGCCAGTAAGGAACCTTTAGGAGTGAGTTGAGAAACTAGGTTATTGCTTTGGGACTCAGAACTATCGCACAATAAAATTGTGAATTGTTAATTTTCACCATAAAAAAATTAACCTTAATAAACTGAGTCAACAACCCACTTAGACTAGACCCAAATAACTACGGACCCCAATAAAAAATATTTATTAATTATCCTAATTAATATCTAAATAGATTATATTATAATAATAAATATCTCATAAAGTAGATAGAAAAATATTTTTTAAAAGGAAAAGTAAAAGGGCAAAGAAATAATAAAAATATAATTATATTCTTTTAATATGTAAAAATTATGGATCTACAGTCCAAACATCTAAAAAATAAAGTATAGAAACATTTATATGAAAATAAAAATTATCACAAAAACTAATGATGATTATGATAAGGAATATTATTTTGTGGTAGATTTAATAATATTTGCATATATTAATAGTTTAGTGGTAAATAAAATTAAAATATGTGTCTAATAGATATTGGTATAGCCTATGCATATAGCTTACTAGATAATGAAATTCATATGATAATCTAAGGATTTAAAATGCCTGAAACATATAAAAAAATGTCTATCATTGAATAACCAATTATTCCATAAATTTTAGATTTTTTTCTATAATTATTTTGTCTATAAAAATATATTAAATTTAATGGACTAAAAGTCTCATATATTTATTCTATTATAATATTTACCTATGGTATTGGTGTTGTGTGTTTTAATTTTATTAGCAAAATTAAGTTCATGCAGGTACACAAATGGATAATAAAATTGATATCTGAGGTGATAGTTCTACAAAAAATTATAAGACATCCTTTTATTCTAAATAAATTGAACATGTAAATGCAAAATATATCATGGTAATTTTTAGGATGATTTCGTGTTATTTTCAGTACATAAGGCAGTTGAAGAGTTTGTTAATAATTCAACATATCCAGAAGATATGTTTGAGAAATATATTTTAAAAATATGACAATGTATTATGTATAGCTCAGATAAAAGAAAGATATACTCAAAAAGTATTGAAATAATCAACTTGAGGCATTAGTACATTTTGTTCTTATGAAAGTATGAATAGTGATGTTATCATCAAGGGGAGTAAAATTGTTGTTGTCATAAGGGGAGGTAAATGCCATGCGATACTCTTTTTTCTTTAACTAAGGTTTTGTCCACTGGGTTTTCTGGTAAAGTATTTAATGAGGCAGCTTCAATATATATTTTTAATATATATTGTATACTCTTTTTCTTTTACTAGATTTTTGTCCCACATATTTTTTTCCTAATAAAATTTTAATGGGGCACAATATTTATCTATAAACATCCAATGGGGAGTGTTATAAATATTAAATCATGTGTGGATGTTTGTAGTTTCTTAGGATTCTCTCATATTGAATGGCATATAACTCTCAAATTAAAGGGTCTCTAATATTCATTATCTATAATATCTAATTATACAATTATATTGTTTAATTCCCTTCTTTACATACTTGTAACTCTTTAGAATTAGTCTTCAATATTGGTGTCCTATAAATAGAGGATAATGTACACACATTAGGGATAACAATATGAATGAGAACCACTCTCTCTTTCTCTCCAATTCTCTCTTGCCATTTCCTTTTCTTTTATCCCAAAATTTTCTTGTATTTTTCTTTATTTCTATAAAATGTTATCAGCAGCCATAATATTTTTGTGATTAAATGACCAGAAATCATATCACTTTTGAAAATAGTTCTATGATAGAAGATCATTGTGTGATTCTTATGTATCACATGATGGACTAAAATATTGTGACAATTTGATGATCTAATGATTACAAATATCAAAACCCTGAAAGTTAATGACTAAAATATTTAATTATACAAAAATGCTTGTAGCTTTGAAATATTTTTGTTATAGTCCTGAAGATTAATATCTAAAAAAATTGATAATGTATTACTGAAAGCAATAGAACATAACTATGCGAATAATAATCCTATGAGAAAATATTACAAGATGTCCAAAAGTCATATAAACAGAAAAAAAAATGTTACAATATGACTATAAGTCATATGGAGAAAAGATAAATATTAAAATGTGACCGAAGGTCATATGGATAATTATGCATCAATTCATTTGTGATGACACCAAAACAACCATGAGATTTTATAAAAAAAAAATATAGAAAGTAATTGTGACTCTCAATGCAATAAGTTGATAAAAATATCAAAATAAATAATTATAAGCTCAGAAGACAAGTCAAAAGAAATAATTATAAGCCTAGAAGGCTATATGATTTTTAATTCGTATTATTGCTTAAATTTATTGTGATTTATTTGTGAGAGATAAGTTTATATATGTGTATATATATATATATATATGTTTTTGGCTTTATTTAATCTTGGTGCATAAGATCATATGTAATCTTATTCGTGAGTGCAAAATTATACTATATTTATTAAAATTTTAAATATGCATGATTTTGTGATTCGAGTTAAACATAATTTCATTTTAAATCATGAAAGGAAAAATTTAGATTCTAGATGTATGCTTTAATAAAGAAACTGAATATTAGAAATGGAGTAAGTGGTAGAGAATAAATTCAATTAACTGACTATTTGATGTGTGTTTCAAATACATCATGAGATAAAGGATCATATACTCAACTCCATGGAATTAAACAGTGGGGATAAGTGGGGATCATATTGCTTCCTAGAGTAATAATATAAATAACCATATTTCTCTTTAGCATATTATTTTTTAAAAAAAAATAAGAAAGTAAGATATGACTTACTTTGAATACAAAATGTCTCCTGAAAAGATTAGAATGAAAGCAGCGATTGTTACAAGCAAGTGTTACAACATACAAGTATATAGAAGAAACACTATCGTTTTATTACTGATTATGCATTTATAAGCATTAACATTCGAATGAAGTTAAAGTTCAAGGGGAAGGTAGGCTTGTAATATTTTGCAACATTATTCTCTTGATTAAATCTTTTAATGGTGAAATTATTTCTCAAACAGGCCTATATATCCCTGAGATGCATATATAGGATTATTTCCATGACTAATGAGGCAATAAAGAACCTTTAATTAGTAGAGTATTTTTATTTTAGAATTTATTATTTTAAATTACTAAGTCAATCTTTTCTAAATATCAATTTGGGAATTTGTTGTTTACCGTATTTAAGGCAAAGCGGGTAGGGGCTATGCTTCAGAAAATGCACATTCCTTCTTTGTAATTTTGCATGCACACAGCAAGTGGTACATGTTTTTATTTTCATTTGGCTAAGCATACATGGCATTCATCATTTATGTTTATATTAATAGATGCATGGGGAAACTAAAGTATTACTACAGTTTAAATTGGCTAATTGATTTGTCCTTTATGGGCTTTTAATATAATTGGATTTTATGTATTTTAAATATACATGATATATTCTATTTTTCTTTAATGGGATTTGTTTTCATTATGTGTATTATCAATATTTTAAAAGTCCATTAAAATGTTAAAATATTCTATGGGCAATCAACGTTCCTCAATTTAGCGGTTAACGTATTTAGTTATATATATTATGGTTATTTAATGAGAAAATAAATGGTGAAGTTATTTCTAAGGAATATGTTTGTGCTTAATTTATGTTTTGAATTTTTCTTTGAATACTATATAAGTATGATGAATTGTATATTGCAATATTCAATATCTCTATGGATGAGTAATATTGATAATTGTAGAATCAAAGTTTGGTAGTGTCAAATTCATCATGTTGCTTAATTTGTGACATTTAAAAGGGAAAGAAAAATATTTATGTCCAATTTAAATTAGGAAAATGGAGATTTATTTTTTTGAGAAAATTTATTAAGCATGAATGATTTATCTATATGTTCACTATATACTTTGCATTCATTAAAAAATATCAATAATTTTTTCAGTTTGTGGATATATTCAAGCTTTTACTATGTTTAGTTAATATATATGAAATTGATCTATATATATATTTAAAAAAATATATTGTAATGGAAGATGGATGTTCCTTTTATTCCGCCATTATATGTGAGGTGTTGACGAAAATTGTAATGAAGATTTGATTTTAATTAAGTAATGGTTACTAATTAATTTTGTTATGTAATTCATAGGATGTGTGGTACAATTCTAATTATTATGATCTATCTATTTATCATAAAAATATTATAATAAAATATTTATGTTATAGATAATTTTAAATATTAAATTTATTGTTAGTTACAGTAAACTATAAGTTTACTTATCCAAATAAATATATTATTGGTATAATTTGTTTGATCCTCTTATATGATTAAAAAAATATTAAAAATTATACATTGACATCCATTGAATAACCAGAAAATTTTTTATGAATAGTCAATATAAGAATTAATATGTGTTGCTTGTTTCCAAACAAAATTAATCTTAAGAATCTTACTAGTTATAATTTATAAAATGTATATTTACATTTTTAGAAGTATATGAAATTCATATATATGGGCCCATTCAAAAATATTTAAATCATACAAGTATTTAATAAATATGATAAATGTATCTATAAAATTGTTACATGTGTAATTATTAGGAGTTTGTAACTAGAAGTTTGTAAAATTTTTTAAATAAATCATTATATTGAGTGTACAATTTCTAGAACATGTTATCCTAAAAATAATCTCTGATACTAGTGAGATTATATATTAGCAAAAATATTTATTAATGCTTTCATGAGTAGCTGGATCAATGCTTATGAGAATAATATTTTTATTTCAGTGTTGACATATTTGATTTGATATATTACAAAATACATATTAAACTAACAAAATTATCCCAATTAAATTGACTTTTAAATATGCAATGCTTATTTCTATTGATCCACTATAATGCACATGGATGACTATTAAAATAAAGTTGGGATAAATGTTAGGTAAGAACTTCCTTCTTCTTGTTTTTGTCTAAATAAAACACAAGAATGTTTCTAAAAAACAAATAGATTTAGGATATTTACACTACATGATTAGTTGATTGTCACTTGACAAAATTTTCTCAACATAAAGAGAAGAAAATCAATAGCTAGTAAAGAGGAACACAATGTATTATTACTATCAAATGCAAATTTCTCAAATATAGTAGTATGAATCAGAAGTTTATAAAATATTGTATTTATAAAATATAATAAAATATCTACCAAGTGCGATTACTGATTTAAATGAGGATTATTAAATCTCATTCTAACTGAAAATGCTCTAGTTAGTATAAATAAAAATGAGACATGTTTGAAGCAAGAAATGCTAATTGGTTTCAAATATAATATTAGAAATATTGGAGTATATAATTAAAATGATTATATTAAGGAGGCATGTACTCTAGAATAATGCCAAGATATAACTATTTGCAAAAATCTCAAAAGAGGTAAAGTAATAAAGAGAGCTTGATAAATTATGTAACAACAAGAAAAATAGAACCAAAAAAATAAAGTTGTCAATAATATTTTTTATAAGAATATCACGTGATCAAATGTTAATCTTATGTGTAAATATGTCATGTGAAGTAAATAGGAGAAAATATTTTGCCAAAATGGAAAAGAAAAAGGGCAAAGACACAATGAAAATAGAATTATATTAATTATAATATGTAAAAATTATAGACATATAGTTTAAACACTTGAAATATAAAGTTATTATAAAATATATAAACATTTATATGAAAATAAAGATTTTTAGAAAAGCTTATAATGAATATAATTACGAATATTATTTTGTTGTGAACGCAATAATTTTTTCATATATTACTAGTTCAACAATATATGGAAATAAAATATGTTTCTAATATATATTATTAAAGCATAGGCATATGGTTTATTAAATAGTAAAATTTATATGATAATCTTTTAATAATTTAAAATTTTGAAGTATGTAAAGAAAATGTCTAGAGTTGAATATCCTTAAATTTTCTATGATTATTTTGTTGGAAATTATGCCCTAGGGGCCAATCATTGTCTTATGAATATTGTTAATTTATGAATTTATTAATTGTGTTATCATATTATTTGCATGTTTACTGTAATGACCATCCTTGGATAACTCATGATCTTATCCTAAATGTCCCTGGTCGATCATCTATGCGTGAACAGAGATGAAATAAGATCAGTATGACTTTGAAGATATATAGAGATATAAATTAAAATCATAGGCACATGTAAGAGTACAAGGTGTTGGACCGACCCGCTATGAGAGAGATGCATGGGTTAAGTCATAAGCTTCTCTCATATACAAACCATGTCACTATGCCCTTTGACCTGAGATCATCATGGATTTCTATATGACAAACGCTCAGTTTTGACCTAGTCAAAAGTCACTTTTGATCGTTAGTCAGGAATAGGAGGATCAAGAAAGTATGGCCATACTGTGGGACGGATTTAATACAAACACTATTTATTTAATTAGTTTCTTATCAAATTATACAATATATGATATTGTATTAATTTCAGAATTAATATAAGATTAATTCCAAAATCTGAGTATGTGGTAACACGCATAGCATCCTATATATCTGACATTTAGGAGCTACGGTTGGGACTGGAAAAAAAAAGGGTGAATGGAAATTCGCAAAAGGTTTGCAGATAAGAAACTGCTAAAATAGAGACGGAGATGATGAATTCTTGAGTAAATGCTAGAGGGATAGGAGGCGCTAGCACGTCGTTCGTGGTTGGAACGTTGTTCGTGTGGATACCAGTAAAGGAAGCCGACCTGAGTCGTCGACTTCTTGTGAGCGAAAAGAGATCACAAGCCGTGGAGAGAAGTTGTGGACGTCGCAACCAGAAGCTGAGAAAGTCGTGACTGAATACTGAGGGTAATACTTCTTTCCACTTGACTTAAACACATACGGTAGATCCTGGTAGGGAATGGAAAAGTTTTTAAGTTAATTTCTGCTGCGTGTCTTCCAATTCCTAACATATTTTATCTATAAAAATATATTAAATTTAATAGACAAGAAATCTAATATATTTATTCTATTATAATATTTACCTATTTTATTAATATTTCATATTATAATTTTATTGGCAAAATTAAATTCTTTGCAGGTGTAGAAATGGGTAATGAAACTGGATTTGATATGACTATTACATATAAGATCATTTTTTTCATAACTAATTGAATATGTTGATGCAAGATATATCATTGTGATTTTTATAATAACTTTTTTTATTTCTATAGTGCATAAGGCAAGTAAAGAGTATGTTGATAATTCAACATATCTAAAAGATATGTTGAAGAAATATATGTAAAGGTATCATATGATGAGAATGAATCATGCATTGTTCAGCCAAAAAAAAAGATATGCTAAAAAAGCATTATAAATAATCCACTTAAGAAAACAGTACACTCTATTAATAAAGAGATGTTGAAAGGCTGATGTTATCAATAGCGAAAGCAAAAATGATATTATTATAGGAGTCAAAGTTATGATGCATTCTTTTTTCCTTGACTAAGATTTTATCCTACTAGGTTTTTCTAGTAAAGTTTTTAATGAACAGTTTTAATCTATATTTTGTACTTTTTTCTTTTATTAGATTTTTGTTTCACTAGGCTTTTCCTAACAAGTTTTAACAAAGCACAATATTAATTATAAATATCTAAGAAAAATTGTTATGAATATTAAAGAATAGATATATATAACCTCCAATTATTAGGATTCATTACTCTTAATATCCTTAATTTCATAACCTTGTCAAGGAATTGTTTGGAGAAAATTATTATTGTAAATGTCATCATTTTACTATTTATTTTATTGTAATTTTTGTATTATTTTTAAGGATTTGAGGCTTATAAATAGATATTATATATAAGGTACATATAAAATGAAAAATATATACATATAAATGAGAAATACTCTATTATTCTCTCTCCAAATTCTTATTCTAGCAACTCTCTTTTTTACTCTTTTGTTTTCATATTTTTATAATAGGAATGAATATTTTGAGAGGAACGTCAGCAATGCTTTTGTGAAGAATCGGATACTCCAATTGACAGAGCGAGGGATCCTACCATTGTAAAGCCCAAAAGCAAACGAAAAAGTTTCACTCCGCTACTTTATTCCGTTTACTTTGATGGCAGAACAAAGTTTAGAGTTTAACCTTTAATTCAAACAAACTTTTAAACGTTTTTAATTAAGGAGATAAAGTCCAGAAAAATTGCATCTTGAAAATAAAATTTTACTTAAAATTAAATAATTATAAAAATTTAATAAATTTTCAAAATATAAAGATACTGTCAAAGTTCAATAAAAATTTATTAAATTTAAAAATATATTTTTAAACTTCAGAAAAATTACTTAAAGTCTCTAAATTTTGTAATAAATTTAATATTTAGAAATAATTATAACTAGATGGAGATAATGTATTTCATCAAATTTGAGAACTATATTTTAGATAATATATCTAATATTGATTTTTATGATATTAAGATGAAGAAATGAATAAGATATCTTTTTTTTATTTATCTACTAATATCCAATACTATTAATAACTGATTAGTTTAACTCATGAGAATGTATGCCTACAATAAGGGTAACCTCTCAATCTACTAGAAATGAATAATGTATCTTTAAGTTTTTAACTAAATTTGATAAATAATTTTAATGGCATAGAGAATTTTAAGTTGTAGATTTAAGGAATATACACTGTTTTTTAATAAAAATATATATATAAATAAAAGTAAAAAGATACAGCATAATAAAACCCCATTTTACAAAACAGAGACATGATAAAACTGGATTTAACATAACTCCGATAAGTTATTTCTAAATCTATAAAGAATTTTAATTTTTAAAAATTCTTAATTATTGATCCAGGAAAATTATTAAATACCAGCCAACTAGAAAGCATTTACAGAAAAAGTTGGGAAGCGATTAGTAGAAAAAGACACTTTCACCCTTTTTCACAACAAAACTTTTCTCTCTCTCTCTCTTTTGCTTTGCTTCAAAAGGACCCACTTATTATGTGGAATATTCATACTTTCTAAGTTTCTTCAACACTTCAATCTGCCTCCATGCTTTATTTATTGTTCACTTATTTTTATGCTTTTCCATTACATGGTTAACAGAAAAAACAAAGTAGTCAAACTATGGCGCCAAAGAGAACTTGAAACATTTTCATAAAATAATTCATCTATAAAATCTGCAAAATTTACTCATCAATTATAAAATCTGAATAATATAAATTAATCTAAGCAATTCATCTAAAATATAAAATATATAGCAAACTGGAATATTTACAAATAGATTGTGCAAATCGTACTTATGTGCCATTCATGAAAAACATATATTGTTGGAACAGAAGAAAACAACACAATGAGTTGCAAGGAATGTAGTCTCATCAATCAATTGATTATCTTCAAAGAAACTAATGTCATAAGGTTACATGTGAGATTGAACTCCCGACCTCCTAATTTTTAAATTGTCCAATTTTTTTTATATAATCTATATAATATCTTACAACCGATAGATAGAAACTAATATTCTTAATAAGTAAATATCATTTATGTAAATTTTGCCTTTCTTAACAAAATATTTGTATGCATACAATTTGATTCAAACATTAGATATTTTGTTTAAAGGATTCAGCCATTTATCAACTATTTTAGGCTTTCTTGATTAAGTTGTCTAATTCTATCTCCTCTATCATTTGTTTTCCCTCATTTTTTTTGTTTTCTTGTTTGTAATTTTTATCATAATTATACTCTTTATCCCTTTACAAAGTCACACTCTTTCTTCAAAGGCCAAAATAAATAACTATAAGCAAAGTTAAATTGACAAAATTATGACTCACTCAGATTTAGAGGCCATGCATTAATAATGGGTTTTGATATGATCTATTAGACATGAATGATGAGAGACAGAATCATTATAATACGAAAGCTAACTTAAAAGTTAAAATGCCTTTTCCTGTTGAAGGTTTTAGGGCGTACCTAGAATCCTTTGTTTAACATACTGAATACCCACATGAAACCATAGCACTTTAGAATTCTCACAATCATGTTTGCACAGCAAATACACCAAAGGAGGAAGAAAAATAGAGAAAATGGCCACTGCAACGTGAACACACAAAGAGAAAAAGAAGAGCACTGAAAAATACTACTTTGTTCTCCTGTCCACTTCTTCTCTTTTGCTTGGTGTGGAAGAGTTACATTCATATACAACCTCCCACTCCTGTGTTTGTCTCTGTTTTGAAATTAGGAGAGCAAAACTATTCCCTCCATTTCCCACCAATGCATATTCTCATATGGATTTGGGCTTAATCCACCATGGGTGAATTTGCCCATTTCCCAACATCTCCCACTCACACTTGGTACATTAGACGCCTTGAGTCTAATCTCATTCTCTCCCTTCTTTCATACTAGGTTCTTTGCCGTGACCGTGTAGGCATGACGTCTTCTTCCAGGCGTTTGTACTAGAAATCCCTTTTTCTGAGACCAACACACAGTAACCCTTTAGTGCAACTCGATCAAATAAATTATAGTTCCTTGAATGTCCTAGATTTGCCCATATATACTTTTCTTATGGCTAATCTAATCTCTCTTGATTTAGTATATAACTCAGATAGCCTCCACTTATGCATAGTATCCACACTTATGAAATTAATAAAATAATATCACAAGGGACCAGTCAAAGACACTGGCATGGATATGTATATTTTGGCAATCTTTCTTTCTCCTATATATCATTTTGATATGAATCAACCACTTTCCTAGCATAATACCTTTGGTTCATATATAATTTGATCATAGGATATATACCAAAGTAGTAATCGCTGAAACATACCCCCATAATATTGTTAAAGTTAAATGACATTAATGAAAGAATTATACCTTTATGGAACTCACACAACAATGAAGTAGGGATTGATTCACTTACTTTCTATTTGTGGTTCTTTAGCACATGTGGTATGAATCACATGTTACGGTGTTCCTCTTGTCCTTAAAGAGTGTACGCCATTTTGATTCTATCAACTACACTGTACTTACTTAAATATAGAAACTCATAATATCAAAACACAAACTCTTCAATTCTATTTACATAATATGATATCAATTTTGAAGAATTTGTTATCTGGCAACAGGTTTTATGGATGTGGTTATCCATTGTTCGATCCATACTCTTACTCATGGATCTCATATCGACTCACTGCACTTTTTAAGCTAAGGCGACACTTATTGTGTCTCTTCTCTACCATATCAGCACTCTTGCTGCTTTACTGGTGAACATATGTCTCATTTTTTAATGCTTCTATAACATCAAAGGCGGTTGCTCGTGTGTGAGAGCTACCCTTTTCAACTTGTACGATATACTAGATATTGTATACTTTTACCCAGACATATAAGTAATAATAAATGACATGATATCATTAATAGAAAATAAAAGTATTATATACATTATGTAACTTTATATTTTTAACATGCCAATAGCTTTTACATGTTTCTTGAATATTTCTTTGCCTATTGGCTTGGTCAGGGGATCTGCAACCATATATTTGGTTGAAATATATTGTACAGTTATAATTTTCTGTGCTATATAATCCCTTATAAAGTTATACTTTATATCAATGTGTTTAGTCTTGCTGTGATACTTAGAGTCTTTAGTGTAAGCTATAATTGCAGTATTGTCATAGTGTATCAACACCGGATTAGTACTCTCGTTCCTAAATCCTAGGTGCTCGATAAATCTCTTCAGCTAAACAGCCTCTTGCACTGCCGCAATGCATGCCATAAACTCATATTCCATAGAGTATAAAGCAATGCAGGTCTGCTTCTTGCTACTCCAACATATGGCACCATTGTTAAGCGAGAAGGTGTATCCTGAAGTCTATCTTTGTTCTTCTTCATCACCACCTACATCAGCATCGAAATATTCGATTAGGCGCATATCGCTTCCTTGATAACACAACGCATAATCAGTTGTGCCCTTTAAGTATCTCAAACTCCTTTTTACTGCTTTCCAGTGTTTCTCACCAGGGTTAGACTGGAATCTGCTAACCAGCCCTATGGCATAACAAATATCTGGTTTTGTACATATCATTGCATACATCAGGCTACCAACAGCACTGGCACATGGAACTCTTTCCATTTGCTTTTTATCTAATTCAGTTTTAGGACACATGTCAGAACTAAAGGCCACTCCAGTTGCCATAGGGATATCCATGGGTTTACATTCACTCATATTGAATCGCTCAAGTATCTTCTTGATATAATTCTCTTGTAAAAGAGTGAGGATTCTCTTAGAATGATTCCTTCGAATCTTTACTCCAAGTATGAATTCTGCTTCACCCATGTCTTTCATCTCAAAATTTGATGAAAGCCATTCTTTAATAGCTATCACAGAGTCAAGACTATTTTCGGCTAAGAGTATATCGTCTACGTATAAGGATAATATCACAAAGTTACCCTTAAACCGCTTAACGTAGATACAATAGTCTTCCTCTATCATCTGGAAGTTATATAAGGTAATCGCCTTGTGAAATGTCAAGTACCATTATTTGGATGACTGTTTTAATCCATAAATAGATCTTTTGAGTTTACACTTCTTGTGTTCAAACCCTTTTTCAATGAAACCTATTGGTTGTTCTATATAGATTTCTTCATCCAGATCACTATTTAGAAATACGATTTTTACATCCATCTGATATAACTCTAAATTTAAACTATTTACTATTGCCAAAATAAGTCTTATTAAATTGAAGCATACGACAGGTGAAAAAGTATCCTCATAATCTATACCTTTCTGTTGTGTATATCCCTTTACAACCAATCGAGCTTTAAATTTGTCAATTGATATGTTCACCTTTCTCTTAATTTTAAGAACCCACTTGTTCCCAATGACTTTATGCCCTTTTGGCAGATCAACCAATTCCCAAACTTGGTTTTTTATCATTGAGTCAATTTTCTCTTTCATTGCTTTATTTCATTCCCCCTTCGCAAGACCTACTAATGCCTCATGAACAGTACGGGGTTTATCATCCCCTTCTGGAGTAACTAAGAGTGCTTCACCTTCTATTTGGAAGTGTCTCTTTGGAACACTTTCTCTGTTACTCTTTCAGGTAGGAGTAACTTGCTTATCTTTTCTCATTTGTCTCGGTCTTTGTGTTGATTGTTCTTGACTCCCACTCAGATTGACATACCTAGATGATTATGGTCTATTAATTTATTTAGCACTATCCTATTCCTGAGTCTCATAAAGAGATACAGTGTGGTCAACATCTCCCCTATTGGGAAACTCCATCTTAATAAATACAACATCTCTTGATTATGTTTCAGTTACTGTTCCATCTTCAATTTTACTTATGAATACATATCCTTTTGAGGGTTCAGAGTACCTTATAAAAATATATTTCTTCCCTCTAGGACCCAGTTTCCCATGTTTATGAGAATTGTCATGGATATATGCCACCGAGCCCCAAGATCTAAGGATACTTAGATCTGGCTGACGTTTAATCTATAACTCGTAGGGTATGGAAGCGACTGACTTTGAGGGCACACGGTTAAATATGAAAGTTGCCATCAATAAAGCATCACCCCAATGTGAAATTGGAAGGTTTGCCTGAGCCATCATAGATCTAACCATGTCTAGAAGAGTTCTGTTTCTTCTTTCAGCAACCCCATTCTATTGAGGTGTGCCGGGGATAGTTAGTTGTCTAATAATCCCTTTTTCTTCACAAAGCTGATTGAATTGGTCTAAAGGGTATTCACGACCTTGATCAGTATGTAATGCCTTGATTCTATTATCCATTTGATTCTCTACTTCATTCATGTCTCGTCTAAAGCACTCTAGTACCTCAGACTTGTGTGAAATCAAATAAACATGACCATATCATGAAAAAACATCCATAAAGATAATGAAATACCAAGCTCCGTGTATCTCCCTCATACTCATTGGACCATAAATATCGGAATGGATTAATTGCAATGGGTTTTCGGCTCGTATTCCCTTACCGAATGGTTTCCTGATAGCCTTACCAGCTAGACAGCTTTCGCATAATAACATATCCATGTTAGGAATCACCCCCAACAAGCCTTCTTTAGCCAGTTTAATCATTCTATTTTGATTAATATGTCCTAGTCTAGCATGCCAAATATTCATATCAGGATTATTTGAAGTAATAGCAAAGTAATCATGAACATTAAAATCACTAGCAAGATCCAAAATAAAGAATTTTTTAAATCGGAAAGTTGAACCATAAAATATCGAGTCGCTACAAATATTTGCAACTTTACCATAAAAGTTTACATTAAACCCAAAGTCTAATTATAGAAATTAAATTCCGTCGGATGTCAAGAGCATGAAACACATCATGCAGCATCAAGGTATTTCCACCGCGCAAAACAAGTTTGCAGGTGATAATGCCTCGAACCTCGATCCTTGCATTATTGCCAATGAAAAGCCACTGCTTTGAAATGGCAACCGACGGTATTCCACGAAAGATCCTCGATCTTGACTTACGTAGTCTATAGAGCCTGAGTCAATAATCTAATAAAAAGAAATAGGTTCTGTCAGAAAAATAATGCTAGAAACAAATGTGACATGTGAATTCACATAATTCATTGTTACCTTTCTGCTCTCAGCCTATTTAGAACAGTCACGTGCGAAATATCCCATACTCTGACAGGCAAAACATTTAACCTTCTTTAGGTCTAACTTTTTCTTGCCTCCTTTCTTTCCCTTTTTCTTGTACTGTTACTTGCCCTTCTTGGGTAGAGGACCGCCTTTCTTCCGATTTTTCTAAAATTTATTGCCCTTTTTGAATTCAGGCTTTGATTGGGAAGGATCAACACCTTCAGTCAAATAGGCTTGTCCAGTGGCCTTATAAGCCTCCAGTCGTTCATCCTCCAACTCCAAATGCTTAGCTACATCATTGAAAGTAATAATATTTTCATTATAGGTCAAATTAACTTTCATGTGCTCCCAACTAGCAGGGAGCGACCTAATAACAGGTTGCACTTGCTGTTCGTCAGATAGATTATGTCCAGCTTCCTTCAGTTCGTGAATCATTGTGGACATCTCTCGTAGATGTTGCCTCATAGGATTATTTAGTTTTAACTTATAAGTATCGAATTTAATCGTCAACCTTCTAAGTTTAGTCATGGACACTCCCCCAAACTTATCCTTTAAGGCAATCCACATTTTTTTGTGCCGTTCTGTGTGTCTCAAACTCACACATCAAATCATCAGCCATTGCACTCAGCAGGATGATTCTTGCGATGCTATTCTTCCTTTTCCAGGACATGTATGCTTCATAGTCTCTCTTGCGCTGGGCCATATTTCCAGCCTCAAGCTCTACCATGGCCATTGTTAATGGCTCAATTACATCATGTTCTTCTAGAATATATTGGATCTTTCGGTGCCAAATATCCTAGTTATCCCCATTAAGTTTTTTCCCCTTGTTCAATTCAGCAATAATGTTCTTTGATGCTATTGTTCAATATCAGTTCTGTGACAAACCTTTCCCACATTAATTTATTGAACCATAGAACATTTAAGTGAATTTACATATATATATATATAGCATATGTTCAGTATATAATGTCACGTACTTTCATTATTTTTTATCAGAAAATAATATCACTAGACTCATGATCAAGAGAATACGTCTGTAACTCCCATCACACAAGCACTAGCAACGCCATTATTTTCTATTAAAATTAATATAAGCACTATTCTCATTAAATATTACTTTTTAGAATACTCATCATCTAAAAAAGCTCCCACTTATAAAAAGGTATACATGAATCATAACTAAGATAATGAAATGAAACATGTTTTTCTTGCATATAAGGCATGTAATAAATGACAAGTCTTTACAAAGAAAGAGTAATAAAGGATGTCCTTAATAAAGTAAAGCAATGGAAATCAAAATACAAATTTACATCATTTGATATGATCTTTACAATATTCTAACATCGTTTTTCTTAGTTTCTTAAGCTCACGAGGCGGCTTTATAAGGTTAGATATAAATCATATTGTTCTAAGCCAATATGTTTTGCTTATACGTCCTGTTTTGGGGTTGCCTCTAACTCTTGTTGCTCTTATATATTCTATTATGTCTTTCAAGTATAATTCAGTATGCTTCTTATCTGTCATGCATTTAATGTATTTGCCAATCACGCCATTAACACCTTCTATGTTTGTTAATTTGGCTATATCTCTTTCAGTTATATTCATGGCCAAAGTAGGAGTTAGAGGTTGATTCATTTCTTCTCCAACCTGAACTTGAGATTCATAGTTAAGAGTAGGCATCATCTTAGAGTTTAAATCTGAAGACACTATTAAAGATTGTAGAGGAAGTGGTTTGATGGGGAATAAAGTTTATGAGCACGGTCCGGAATCATTTATTTCTTTTGGTTCCTCTTGTGGAACTTCCTCCATCAACTCCTATAGGTCTTTTTCAGAAAGTTCATCAAGATCTTGTTCTGGATCCTCCTCAGGTTCCCCCTCGGGGTTCTCTTGAAGGTTTTCCTCTATATTATTGACCTCATCTAAGAATAAGATGACATCATTTAAAGTATATCCTAGAGATTCAGTGCTAGATGAAGTCATTTTTCACCTAAATAATAAAAAATATTAATTACATAATTTTTTGAAATTTTTAAATACCAAAAAATACACTGAATATTTATAAATAGGTCCATAATTACCCCCAAAATTAGGCAAATTATATGTTAAAATAAAGATCTTGATTTTAGGGATTTAGGAACAAACAGAAACTCAATCGGAGGTCCCACGCTCCCTCATATGCCCCAAGAAGAAAAAATTTAGAAAAAAATAAAAAACTGAACGAAGCCCACTTTCAGCCTCTGGCACTGCCACGTGTCAGCCACTACAATTTTCCCTTCTTTTTTTAATTCAAAAAATAAAATAAAAATCCCTTTTTTTTAATTTAAAAAAATAAAATGGCATCGTTTCGACTGGAGGTAGTTTTCAACCTCTAGCCGGGTCAAAACGACCCATTTTACAGAGGTGGGACCCGCCACCTTCTCTTCTCCGTAACTCCATTGTCCGACGTCCATTTTTGACATTTTTGGAATCGTTTTCCATTGTTTTTTCATTCTCTACGCAATAGGATCATTTTAAGGCCTGAATTTTCTGTTTTCTAATGACCCGATATCAAAACAAAAATGTTTAGTTACGGTTTACATTGAAAATGCTTCTGTTCATAATTTAAATGAATGCTTTATGCATATTATCACTAAATAAACACTTTAGAACATAAATAAGCATAGAAAATAATGTATAACCAGAAAATAAAAAATCACAATGAATATGCAGAAGTAGAAAACCTTGCTCTGACACCATTGAAGGTTTTTGGGTATACCTGAAATCCTTTGTTTAACTCACTAAATACCCACATGAAACCAGAGCATTTTAGAAGGCTCACAGTCATGTTTGCACAGCAAATGCACCGAAGGAGGAAGAAAAACAGAGAAAATGGCCACTGCAATGTGAACACAGAGAGAGAAAAAGAATAGCACCAAAAAATACTATTTTGTTCTCCTGTTCACTTCTTTCTTTTGCTTGGTGGGGAAGAGTTAAATTCATATACAACATCCCACTCCCGTGTTTGTCTCTATTTTGAAATTGGGAGAGCAAAACTCTTCCCTCCATTTCCCACTAATGCATATTCTCATATGGATTTTGGCTTAATCCACTATGGGTGGACTGGCCTATTTTCCAACACCTCTTAATATTAAATCCCTTTGTCTTTCGATTGAATCATATATGTGCTACAAGTTGAGTAGTAAGAACTTAAAAAAAAGTCGATATACCTTAATAAGTAAAATTTCACATTAATTACCCAAAAAAATGATGATAATTTATCCTAATTAAGCACAGATCTAACTTTATTTTGAAATAATCTATAATAATCAATAGCAAATTAATATTGTTGTTGAAAAAATTGAAATCATTTCAGTATCAAGGATGAAAAATGAATAATATTCTATAAGATTAAAAAACACATCATTTATGGATCTATAGCTTCAAACAGTTAAGACGTTGTTTGTTGTGTTGTCCGTGAGGAACCAACTGAAAAACAAAAACAACAAGTTTACATTTGGGTGGCCAAGAAATCATGATGGTGATATACGATGCCTTCCACGGGTTATAAAATTAATAAAACATATAAACAAAAATATTAACTTTTAAAAAAATATTTATATATTTTAAGAGTATCACGTCAATTTAGTTATGTCCAATCAAAATATAATAAATTAATTTATGACCCATCTAAAATAATTCATGACTTATTTTATTTTTTAAAAAAATAAATATTTTAACTCCCAACACGTATTGGTTTGAATAGAAGTGGTTTTGACTATTTAAATATAAGATTTTGGTATATTAAAAAATAGCATGCTTACTTTTTTTCCATGGATTTTTATAATGTCATCTATAATAATTTTGTCATTGTTATTAATATATGTAAAAATTCACAATAACTATTATATTTTTATATAATACCAAATTATATGTTTACAATAAAAGGGAGTATAGATAAAGAAATAAAAAAAATCATGAAAGAGGGAGGATAAGATCATAAGAGACTTAAAAGTATTACTCTTTGTTTGAAAAGTCATGTTGAAATCTTCTTGAAAAGTTTTGATATATGTTTTTCCCTAAATTATAAATATAATTTGTATAAATTAATTTTGCGAATGCATTTTTTTTAGGGAAAAAAGGATATAAAAGTGATATGGTGGGTGTAAGGAATTGAAAGACACGCAGCGGAAATTATCTTAAAAATTTTTTCATTCCTTGCTAGGATTTACCGTATATGTTTAAGTCAAGTGGGAAGAAGCATTACCCTCAGTGTGTCTCAGCGACTTCCACAGCTTTCGGTCACGACGTTCATAGCTTCTCTCTGCGGCTCGTGCTCCCTTTCTGATCACAAGAAGTCAACGACTCAGGTCGGCTTCCTCTACCGGTATCCACACGAACAGCTTTTCAACCACGAACGACGTGCTAGCGTCTCTTGTCCCTCTAGGGCTTTCTCAAGAGTTCGTCCTCTCCGTCTCTATTTCGGCAGTTTCTTATCTGCAAACCTTTTGCAGAGTCCCCTTCGGCCTTTCTGTGTTCTATGTGTGTGTCTCTCACAAAACGTAGCTCCTAATATTAGATATATATGATGCTCTACGTTTTCCCTAACCGAAAAGGATTTTAGGAGTTAATCTTATATTAATTCCGAAAAATAATACAATATCATATATTGTATAATTTTATAAGAAATTAATTAAATAAATAATATTAAATCCGTCCCACAGATTTAATTACCTATTTATTTAACTTTAAATAAAGATGAGACTGAACTATATTTAATTTATTCTCATAAAACAAATTTGAGATATCCTATCAATTTGAATTTCAAATTCAAACATGATAGGGATTTAATTTATCCTTAAAATTAAATCTTATAAATATCTCTTATATGAGATATCCTATCAATTTGAATTTCGAATTCAAACGTGATAGAGATTTAATTTATCCTTATAAATTAAATCTTATAAATATCTCTTATATGAGATATCCTATCAATTTAAATTTTCAATTCAAACGTGATAGAGATTTAATTTATCCTTATAAATTAAATCTTATAAATATCTCTTATATGAGATATCCTATCAATTTGAATTTAGAATTCAAATGTGATAGGGATTTAATTTATCCTTATAAATTAAATCTCATATATCTCATATATATAATATATATATATACGAATTTATATATATACAAATATAAATATAAATAAATATATATACATTCACCTGGATCATTCATTGAATCTGGACATGTCTTAGATTCAATGAATCTGGACATCATAGCTCGTGTTGGGCTATTTTGTGTGCGACCCTGTAGGCCCATATGAAGTTGGCAGTGGGCCATTTGCTATACTAGCCCACAAGTCGCAAGCGGTCTCTAGCAAGACATAACGACTACCCAAATCATATGAGGATCGATAAACGATGTAACCTTTTATACAACCATATCATGTCCCTTCTGTCACGCGATATTTTGGTCATGGATGAGGTATGGACGATGTCATCCTCCTATTCCCGACCGTTACTTTCTCGATCCCTGAGTAGTCTGACTATAGAAATGGAACTACCTTTCCATTACAGTATGGCCATACATTTCTCAGACTTACTCATCGAGGGGCCCAGTAATATCTCTCCACGAATGTGAGGGACAAATTCCATCTTGACCATTCACATTCCTCCGCATGAAAAACCACTAAGCCCAAACATAGTCTTTATAATCACTCGGTCAAAAGTGACTTTTGACTAGGTCAAAGCTGAGCGTTTTGTCATATAGGAATCCATGATGATCTCAGGTCAGAGGGCATATTGACATGGTTTGTATATGAGAGAAGCTTATGACGTTACCCATGCAGTTCTCTCATAGCGGGTCGGTCCAACACCCTGTACTCTTACATGTGCTTATGACTTTGATTTATATCTCTATACATTTTCAAAGTCATACTGGTCTTATTTTATCTGTGCTCCCACATAGATGATCGACCAGGGACATTTAGGATAATATCATGAATTATCCAAGGATGGTCATCATAGTAAACATGCAAATAATATGATAACTCAATTAATAAATTCATAAATCAATAATGTTCATAAGACAATGATTGGCCCCTAGGGCACGATTTCCAACAGTGGGTTTAAGAGCTTCGGATTAATTCACGTTAAGATTTTTTTCTTTTATTCCGAGGAAACATCTTGGAAGTTATTTATGAATAGAATAAAAGTAATAAAGCATGTTAAAGTTTCATTATCCGCTATGTTACTCACTAGGGGTATTTATGGGACGGGTCAAGACTAAGATAACCTCATCCCATGTCCTGTCCCGATATAATACATGAGACACAAAATGCATCCCATATTCCGTCCCGTCCTGAATTTGTCCCGACAAGACTGAAATTCCTGACTCTATTTTTTTAAAAAAATATTATAATAAAATTATCTCAGTAAATCATTCCATATAAAAATATCACGGTAACTTTATCTAAATACCAAAATTTCTCCCTAATATAAAATAATAACTTACCCAGATAAGAGAAAAAAATAACAGTAAGGAAGAATAAAAATATCTGTATAAGAATATTTATAAGTAAAAATATCTGTATGAGAGTGACGACTAGCGAAACCTGTGACCATGAGCAAACAAAGCGTAAGAGAAGAGATACGGAGAGCTTGAGATGAGTGGACAGAGTGAGAAAGATAAAAGAATGTAATATATGTTTTTATAAAAAAAATTGGGGTCGGATCGAGACGGGACAGGAGTCTCGAGAGTCAAGTCGAGACCTGTCCCATCATGACCCTTCCCTCTGTCCCATCCCGGTCCTTCTCGGGACGGGACAGACCTGTCCTGAAATCACTAGGACCAAGTTAGGACACCCGGGACAGGATAATCTTGAACACCCCTATTACTCACTGTATTTCTTTTTATATGTCATTTTAGAGAGAGAACTTTGATTCTATTTATGTCAATTTATAATTTCAAAAAATATTAGTTACTATTTTTTCAAATATACCTTTATGTTAATTACTACTTTTTCAAAATTTTGCTTTTGAACTATTTTTTTAAAAGAATTAGTTATCTTAAATGATTTATTAAAGCAATATCACCTCTCAAATATCAAAATAATTGCAATGTTATCTTAGAATTAATGTTTAAAGACATTTATTGTTAATTTCTGATAGACAATCTAAGTAGATTGACACATAGCATGCTTAAGCGAAGTAATATTGGGATTAAAGGGTATTTTCACTTCTAAAATATCCTAAATAGTATCATTTTTTTATTGAAAATTGTGGCCTTATGTTTATTGGTAAAATTTATAAAATAACAAAATATATAGTTCGAGTCGCGTCTGAGTATATTGTCTTTAAGAAATATTATATGACCCCTCAATAAATTAGAAAGCAGCACTATCTATAATTAAACAAATTCTTCCTATAAAGATAATATGTCATGAGGGGGAAATCTTAGGAGAGATGTTTGATTCATACTTTTCTTTTCTATCAACGAGCCCTTTTTATAGACAGTTGAAGGACATTAGATACGCCTAAACAAGATGTCTATCCACAAGATTGAAGAGTCATGTTGGAAGGACCCTTTCTTTGATACACCCACATATAATATTCACAATATTTCCAACAATCCTCACATGTGTCAAAGAAAACATGAGTTACACACATGGATATAACCATTATATTTGGTAGTCCTATGGATTTAAAACTAGACCTATACCAGTATACTTAAAACCCTTATCTCTTGTGTATATTAGATGCATTAAGAGTTATATTATAGCCCTAACATTTTCGTTCTTAACAATAGTTTTGCGTGTTAGACAGCCATGCGCATGTCCCATAGGAGTGACCCCACTCTTCATTCGTATAAGTGATTTCTTTAAGTATACATGCATTTATGCACCATCCTGAGGATTATAAAATCATTAAGAGCTTTCTGCTCAACCCTTTAGAAAAGTAGTCAAGCACTTTCCCATACACCATAAGAGGACACTAGAATTATGTTTTAGTGCTAGCATAACAGGAATTAATATTAATACACTAAATTGTCATAATTTGTATATAAATAGATTGAGCAACCATGTTAAAGAATATATTAGTATCATAGTGAATATTTACATGATGGTTCTCAAAACCAAATTTTGATATACATTTTAATATGATATATCATTACTACTCATTTATGATTTTAAATCCCAAAACTATATTTAATTCACCCATGCTTTTTAACATCAAATTTGAAGCCATATTTAATTCATCTATACTTTCAAACTTAGATTTAAAGTGACAAAATATTATAATATGTCATCCATATCAATATATATTCACAATAATAATGTATATTTATACTAAAATAAATACACCTACAATTAATGAAAATTCAAACACATTTATCTTTCTCATAGACAAACGATTACATTTTTATACCCTCAAAATGTTTGTTTCAAACAACACATAAATTAGATTACTCTCAACAATAAATAATAAAGTGCCCATTTAATTTTGATCAAAACAAACTTTACAATTATAAAATGAGGCTAGTAGATATATAAAATTTTTAACTCATAAATTTTGTATAGATCTAATTTTTTCTAACTAAAATTTTATAAGGTACTCCAAATCTTAAGCACCCCACACTTTTAGATCTCAAATTTTATCTTAATTATATTTAGCAATTTTTCAATAATAATACTAATTAAATTAAAATTTCACACCATATAATTCCCTTCTATTTTAATTAAATTAGAATTTTTCATATGTCATTTGGTTTCACAATTATATTGTTGCCAATGTATGTGCTCTTTAATCCAAAAATTTTCCACCTAAGCATGCCATCTATCAGTCAAACCATATTCTTTCTTTGTAGTTAACGGTCAACAAATTTGATTGTTGATTAGTTCAAGAGTAACATTGTAACAAGTTTAACATTCCAGGGATGACATTACTTTGAAAAATAGTTTACGATAATAACTACTCCTTAGAAAATATTTCAAGGCCACAAATACACGTCAACCCTAAATTTTGTCCATAAAGAATTTTTTAAAGACTATCAGTCACCTAATGTATAAGTCAGTGTAATATTGCCGTTGAAATGAGAAAATCATAGCCCCGTTAGCAATGTTGCGTCTTCATTAAAATTCTTAGAATTTGAACATTAGTGGACATGAAAAATTATAAATAGGCCACCCAAAATTTCAAAAGAACCCCATATAAAGTCATGAGATAAATTTTCAAGATAATGTTTCAAGAGAAAACTGTGGTATAAATATTGCCCATATATATAGGTTTGATTTATGAAAATGAATTTATAAAAGAGTTAATATAATTTTTTATCCTTTAAATTTATATAAATTTTAATTTTGATCTCACATATTTTAAATCATGTTTTGATCTCTTAAGGGATAAAATAGTCTAGATTTTATTAAATTATATGGACTAATATTTTATATGAAAAAAATGTAAAGGACTAAAATCTATAATTTAAAATTTAAAAAATTAAAATTAAAATTAAAATGAGAATAAATTTAATGGATAAAAATTTATAGATAAAATTTGACGTGAATTTTGTTTTAAAGACATGTTTAAACAAGTTTTTAAATATAAGGATAGATTGTTGAGAAAGATAGAGAAAAGATAGGTGCGTGTTCAAGTAGGCGACACAACAACCAATATGATTTCTTTTAATTTCCTCTGCATTTCTTGTTGCTTGCAACATAACAATGTTATGTCTTACAAAGGCCAAGATTTGCTTTTAATGTGGGGTTTGTGTGTGTATGTAAATAAATCAATTATTGAAGTAAAAAATATTCAATAATAAGAAATAATAATTTATATCAAACATTTGTTCAACTAACATGAAATGAAATGAAAACTGGAATGCATTACATTTTTAATTCTTATAAATTGTAAAATAAACAAATGGAATAAACTTTTACCACTTACATTAAATATGCCTCTCATTTAGTCCAATTTTTTCATATATTTGAATTTAAACAAATAAGATTCTGTAAAAGTTTTGATAAAAAAAGTTTAAATTAAATGGGGCAAGAGTTCACTAAAGTCAGATCATATTTTTAGGTTTAAAAAAATACTTACATATATATATTTGTAGATCTCTCACCAATAAAGTTTATACGTCGATAATGAGATTTGGTTCATGACTGGTTATGAGTATATTTTTTTTCTCTCATTACTTTGGATATTTGTTTTACCAAGAAAAAATTAGATATATTATTTTTGTTTTAATATTTTTTGAATCAATTAGATGCTGTATTTTGTATCACAATCTTACTTCTTCTTTTTTTTCAAAAAAAGTAATTTTCATTATTGCAATTTTTTGTCACATGATTAAGCAAAAGTTCCAGCATTCATATATGTTGCATACCATATGTGATTAGATATTCGAAATACACGAGTGCACTGAACATTGAATAAAATTAGGTTGCCAAAGACTCTCGAATGCAGTGGTACTAAACTCTCCATCTCTGGGTGGGTGTGTTAAACTTTAATTATTTTCAAAAAAAAAAAGGGCAAAAAAGTTTACCAAATATTTAGAATTATTTAAGTTAATAGATTATACTTATATCAAATTCCTTATATCTATTATATCAAATTCTTCAATTATATTTTTTTATGTGGGTTTAATTAAATGAACATATTAAAACCAATAGTACAAATGGTAAGATGAAATTGAAGAATTTAATGAAATTGATACAAACAATTTGATATAAGTATTTTCCTAAATTAAATGCCACCCCCCATATTTAGGAAAAAACAAAAAAAATGTTATAAATATTATGCAACGTGGATGTACATAATTTCTCTAAATGCTTCACTTTTGGTATGTCATACTTCATAATCTCTTTCTAATAAGTATTTTTTAGGAGTTTTTATCATGTTTAATGCCCATAAATTCAAAGATCACATACCATAAACTCAAAGGTTGCATACTGCATATTTATGTTGCTTAATCTTATTATTTATTTAATTATAAATCTTAAATAAAATTGAATACTTATAAATAGAGATTATGTATCATATATTTTATATTCATAATTAATAATAATAATTTCTTCTTTAATCCCTAATTTTTTATTATCTTTTTTATTTTCATTATCTACTGTTCTTTATTTTATTATTTTTCTTATATTTTGTATTTTTATAATAAAAAAATAAGTGCCTATTTTGGTATTTGTGAGTGAGAAAAGATTCCCATTATATTACTAACCAGCGTTGGACCCTAATGGCAAATACTTTAACCTTTAATTAACTAGTATCAATTTATAAATTTAACTAATAAAAGAGTATAATATATAATTATTTAAAATATATTTAATTTTTAAAAAATATTATTTTTTTATAATTTTAATTATAGAGTTTAGAGAGATATCTTATCTCTTAAATATCTAATTTTATATCTAAAGATAATAGATAATTTATCTTATTTATTATTAATATTATTTAGAAGAAAACAAATTTTATTTTAATTTTAAATTATGAGTAATTGTTTTTAAATTTTTATATAAAAGCAAAAACTTAACTGGTATCGAGTTGAATCATTGGATATAGAAAAAACTATCATTGGGGTCCTCAGCGCCTTAAATGGGGTATTGTCAGGTGGGGCCAGATTAATATATTGATCGAATATTTAATAATAAAATCTCAAAAAAAAAAAAACACCGGATATTAGTGGATCTATCAAAATCAGAAAGGATTTCCTTACCGTATTGTGGAATTCTGTGAAATATACAGTATATTACATAAATAATAAAATATTTTTCTAATTTTAATTATTTTTATCTTTATTTTTCTTAAAGACATTACACTTTGGCGTTTACACATCTAAATACCGATTTGTTTTAAGGTTGGGGAAAAATTGGTGGCTAAATTATGTAGAATTTTTTTGAAAAATTATTTATTATTTCTTGACTAGAGATATTATAAAATGTATAAATTATTTGAAGTTTGGTTGTAATTATAACGTTGAAACAAATGGGTCCTGAATGTTAAAAATAAAAAAAGATGATGAAATATATTACTAGGTAAACAATCTATCACGTAGACAATTTCATGTTTCATTTGTTTGTTAAATAACGGGTTATATCTAAATCTGGAATTGATAGTCGTACCCCTTTCCTATTTCGCTTTCTATTGATAGTTAAAATTTAAAAATGTATCCATTAAAAAGAAAAGCATCTCTACACGTCTGATCTAAATAGTATAAAAAAAGTACATATAGTAAGAACACGTTTTCGCTAACATAAGAAATAATCAATATTAAGAATTCTAGATGAAATCGAAATACTGGGTATTTTCTTACTAGAAAAATGGTGGGACTTCTTTTAGATTTAACACTATTTTCTTTTTAATTTTCTAATATTTTTATAATATTTTCAGGGTAAAATAGTATCAACACACTGAATTTATTTCTTAGAAACATCTAAAACTATAATTTTATTTATAATATATCTAATATTCTAATATTATTTTTTTTAGTACAACTAGTATCTCTTAATATTTTTTATAATTACATCTAGTAATATAATTTTATTTATATTTTAAAATATTAATACACTGTAAATAAAATTATAATAATAGATATAACTAAAAAAATAATCTCACGGTGTTTTTATGTTATTGTTTTAACCCAATTGTTTAGGTTATGTGATTTTTAAAATTTTCTTGAATACTTTTCCTTACATATTTTTAGAAGATTTGCGTGTTAAAAAATACAATTTTTGAAAACTTTTCAAGTCATCCGTTTTCTGCAATATTACACTGAAGAAGTATTCTCTCTCTATATATATTAATTTAGGAAACTCTTAATAATTTATTAAATCATAAACAAATATGTAATATTTATTTTATATAATTTATATCTGACAAGTTAACTAAACAAAAATTTAGTTTTAACCGTTAAATTTAGCAGAATATTTTAATCCCATGCAGGAAGAAAGAAAGGCAACCGGAAACAAAAAGCAAGGATGCGAGCTGTACACTTTTTTTGTTACTAGTAGCACCACCCCCGTTTATATTAATTTTTAGAAAAAAAATTTATAAAAAAAAATTTGTAAATATTTTTAATATTTATTTTATATAATTTATATCTGACAAGTTAACTAAACAAAAATTTAGTTTTAACCGTTAAATTTAGCAGAATATTTTAATCCCATGCAGGAAGAAAGAAAGGCAACCGGAAACAAAAAGTTAACTAAATATGTAATATGTAATATTTATTTTATATAATTTATATCTGACAAGTTAACTAAACAAAAATTTAGTTTTAACCGTTAAATTTAGCAGAATATTTTAATCCCATGCAGGAAGAAAGAAAGGCAACCGGAAACAAAAAGTAAGGATGCGAGCTGTACACTTTTTTTGTTACTAGTAGCACCACCCCCGTTTATATTAATTTTTAGAAAAAAAATTTATAAAAAATAATTTGTAAATATTTTTAAATAAATTTTTATAAAAAAAATTATAGAAAAAATAATTTTAAATAAATAAATATTTAAATAATTATTATTAAAATAATTTTTATAATTAATAAATTATTAGAAAATCAATAAGATTGAAAAAATAATAAAAGAGTAAAAAAGAAAAAAGTGAGTCGACGATTCTAGGGCAATCATCTTCTTCTAATATTCATCTTCTGCTTCTTTTCTATAAAGGGTAAAATACTGAAAAAAAAATTAATTCTAGTATTGATCTTCTTTCTCATTGACGACTCTACTCCCATTGCCAGTCGCGAGTTCTGAAGAAATTGATGATGAAAATGCCGGACAACTAGTTCTGAAGACACTACTCTCTCATATCTACGACATGGACAAATAGAGATTATAGCTTATCAGTCAGCGCGTTGCAAGCATGGCTTCACGGACATCAGTGCGGCAAATGAAGGAAGAGAGAGACTGGAGCAAAATGTGAATGGCAAAGGAGAGTGCAGAAGGACGGGGCAAAGAAGAAATATAAATTATTTTTTTATCGATACATTATTTATATTAATTTATTTAAAATTATTGTTTAACTTAAAAGATATTCTTTAACTTAAAAATATTTATAAATAAAAAAATATTATGGTCTCGTTTAGTTAAAATTTTAAAAATAGATTTATAAATTTTTTTAAACAATAAATAAATATTTAAATAATTATTTTTAAAAATATTTTTATTATTAATAAATTATAAAAAAATATATGTGTATTAAATAAAGAGAAATAAAATATAAGAGAAGAGATGAGATAGAGTGTAAAAAAAGGCAGGAGAAATGAGAGAGTATAAAAAAAAGTATAATTAATATAATATTTGGTTAATTCATAAGTTCTTTTATTATTCTATAAGCTATTCTAATCAGTTTATTTAAAACCTTAATTTTAAACTATAATTTAGTTTAAAAACGTATGAATAAATATAATTATTTATTTTAAAATTTTTTAAAATTTAAATTTTATCTAAATTTAAATTTATAATTTAGATTTTGATTCTTTTTAAACATTTGTTTAAAAATTTTATAAAACTATAATTTAGGTTAAATTTTTTTATGAAACTACTGAAATATTTAATAGAGTAGAAGTAAAGATGGAGAAATAAAAATTGAAATGAATTCTTCTATTTTTTTATTTATTATAATATAAATTATTTTTATTTTTAATATTTTATATTATTTAAGTTTTATTAAAAAATTTAAAAATTTAAATAATAGAAATAAAAATAATTTTTTTAAATAATTTTATCTCAATTATAAAATTTATAGATAACTTTAATTATTTTTAAATTATAAAAAATATTTTAAATAATTTTATTTTAAATTATAAAAAATATATATAAATTTTATATTTATTTTTATCCTATTAAATAAACTTTTAAAATTTCTTTTTATCCTATTAAATAAATTTTTAAAATTTATTTTTATCTATTTTTATTTTTATTTTTATTTGTACTCTCACCTATAAAAATTGTTATACCCTACGGTTTTGCCTATATCCAAGTACTAAAAGTAAAAACAGAAATAAAATGATTACCGTAATAAAATATTATTAAATTCCCACTAATCAAGCATCACTATTTTTTCCTACCAAGCCCAGATACAAAAACAGGGCAACAAACAAAAAATGGAAGAAAAGAAAATGAAAGAAAGCAACGCCACATGGGCACACTACCACTGTACTGAAACCTCCAAACTTCCTAGGCCAGCTCAAGCGCATTATGATAACCCTTTGATTTCTTCTTTCTTCTTCCTTATTTCCTTCCTTCCTTCACTTTAAAGCCTATTTTACCCAAACCCGGCGCTACCGGTCTCCGCCGCATGAGCCCACGCCGATTCATATCGCACTATAGATATATCTACAAGTATTTTGTAGCTGTAGGAGAGAGATAGTGGGATAGTAGAGTTATAGCTCCGGTGAAGTGAAATGGGTTGCGCGGCGTCGAAGCTCGACAACGAGGACACTGTGCGGCGATGCAAGGAGCGGCGCCGCCTTATGAAAGAGGCTGTCTACGCGCGCCATCACCTTGCTGCCGCTCACTCTGACTATTGTCGGTCGCTCCGCCTCACCGGTTCCGCCCTTTGCACGTTCGCCGCTGGGGAACCTCTCGCGATCTCTGGCAATACGCCCGCCGTTTTCCTCAACCCATCTCCTCCGCCGTATGTGGCGGCGGCGGCAAGTTCGGCCACCGACTATCATCCACCGCCTCGTGTTGCCCCCTCTCCCTCTCCTTCCCTCCACCCTCCTCCGCCGCCTCCTTTTTCGCCGTCTTCTCCTACCATGGCTAGTTCCAAACTACCTCATATATTCTCTTCCTCTAGTATCGCTTCCTCCAATCATCCCCGCCGGAAGCCACCGCCGAAGCTCCCGCACATTCTTTCCGAATCGAGCCCATCTTCCTCACCACGAAGTGAAGCATCAAATTTCCCTTCCAGTTTCTTCCCCACGGCGTACCAAGCTAATTCTACCTATTCGAGTACTCCATCTCAAGCCTCTTCTGTCTGGAACTGGGAAAATTTCTACCCTCCTTCTCCTCCTAGTTCGGAGTACTTCCGGAACCGAGCACAACAGTCTCAACAATCAATGAATCAGAAAATTGAAAATAATACCTCTCATCACTTGGACAACGAAGATTTCGCTGATGAAGCTACTGAGAGATCCGAGTACGACTTTTTCAATCCAAAGCACGAGCCTCTTCAAGCCCAAAAGCTTCAACAACATCAGATTCACGATCAGGAGTACACTGAGACAGAGCGGGAGGAGGTTCAATGTAGCGAGTGGGGAGACCACTATAGCACGACGAGCTCTTCGGATGAGGAGGAAGGGGATGCGGAATCGAGGTCCGAGATCGGGACGCGTTCAAATTTCGGGTCTGTTCGGGCGGAATCCATGACCGGCGCTTCGACTGTAACTGAACCGGCTGGTCCGAAGATGCCCAGGACTTCAAGCAAGACGGAGAAGTTTGACGATGAAGGGTCGTCGGCTAGTTACCGGACTGGGGACATGATGGACATGAAAATGGTGGTAAGGCATAAGGACTTGAAGGAGATCGTGGAGGCCATCAAAGAGAACTTCGAGAAAGCAGCTGTGGCAGGAGATCAGATATCGGAGTTGCTGGAGATCAGCAGAGCACAGCTTGATCGGAGTTTCAGGCAATTGAGGAGTAAGTTAATTATTCCTTCCAATGTTGCCGGAAATTTTCAAATCTGGGTTGTCATGTATAATTCCTTCACTTTGAAGTCAAGTATATTTCAAACAATTTTTGCCTCAATTTTCTGCGATGTATTTGCTTGCTCGGAAAATATTTGGGTAATTTAAAGTTTAAACCAAGGCATCAATTTTTAAACTACTGGCATCAAATTCATTGTTGTGTTGGATTGATATTATGCTGCTGTTATTCATTCCAGTTTTAACGAATGAGGGTTATGATTTGCAGAAACTGTATATCATTCAAGCAGTATCTTAAGCAATCTAAGCTCGAGCTGGACCTCAAAACCACCATTGGCAGTTAAGTATCAGTTGGATGCTGGTTCTATGGAAGAACCAGGCGGTCCGAAGAGCCTGTGCTCCACATTGGAGAGGCTTTTGGCATGGGAGAAGAAGCTGTATGAGGATGTGAAGGTAATTTTAACTTTTAGCTTAATTTCTGGGATATTATTTGTGTTTTCAATTTTTTCTATTGGAAAGTAGGTTTTCTTTTTCTATTTTGATGAAAAAGGAAATGACTACGATCTGCCCCAAGGGTGGACTCGGTGGTAGTAGCGTAAGGCCACCGCAGAGTTTGACTGTTCAGTGTGGAAAAGACACCGCTCTATCCGTGTGAATTTACGACAATAACCTTTTGACGGCTCTCCCACTTCATTAAGTCTCTTTCGGTCTAATTTCCGTTGTTTATTTTGTAGCCGAAATGACTGCAATACCCCTTGCCTTTTTCACCTTTTTCTGTGATACCCTCCTCGTGAGGTAACTTGGTTTTATTATGTTTTATATATATATATATTATCTTTAAAAAGTTAACCTCCTCGTGAGGAAACTTGGTTTTAATATGTTATATATATTATCTTTAAAAAGTTAAGTATTGATTATTTAAAGCATGTAGGCAATAACTTTGAAAGAGGTAGGCTATGTTAAATTAAGATTGTGCAATATGATATTAGAGAAATATATCATGGACTTAAAAAGTATTTTTCCTATATCTATATATAATAGACATGTTTTTCAATTATGTTTTATATTTATACTTGTATTGTGCTAGATGTGATTGATTGATTGATTGAATATGAATGATGTGTATAGACTTTTTCTGCAACGTTTGGTTTTATTTACCTGAAAAAGGGATGGTTTCTTTGGATATACACCCATAGTCATAAAGTAATGTCTGGAATTGAAATTTCAGCGAGCAGCTTAGCCTGTCCTTTTACCAAACTGAAGATAGGTGGTTATGACCTGTAGCATTTATTTTTAGCTAAAACCATGTGTTCTTAAGATGACGCATTCTGATGAATACAACAAAATTCTTCATGTATCCATCTAGGCTAGGGAAGGTGTGAAGATTGAACATGAAAAGAAACTGTCAGCCCTGCAGAGTCAGGAATACAGAGGGGAGGATGAAGCAAAGATCAGCAAAACCAAGGCTTCTATAAAGAGGCTGCAATCACTCATTATTGTCACTTCTCAGGCCGTGTCTACTACCTCAACTGCCATAATTGGCCTAAGAGACTCTGATCTGGTTCCTCAGCTTGTTCGATTCTGTCATGGGTAAGTCTTTTAAATTCTACAATTTATGATTTAACTGATTTACTTGCTCAAAGTATGAGAGGATTGCTAAAGAGTCATGTTCTTGACAATTAGTCATTAAATACTATTTGTTCAAAATTTGATCTGATATAGTAATGAATTTAATATGGTTTTGATGAGTGAATATTTACACTGTTGCATGTGAATGAACTTTGATAACTTCATCTGGTCCTAAATTTTCAAGTAGATTCTTGTTTGTACTTATTGGATTAATAGATGAATTAAATGAGATTGTGGGGATTTCATAATTGAAGACATTGTCAATAATTCTGTGTTGCTTGTTATATTGGATAATGTAACAAAAGTTCACGGGCATGTATCTGGGTTGTTATTGCAAATTTGATTGAAAGAAAGGCAATACGAGTAGTGTTATGCGAGAGAAGCATTGATTCTATCTCTCTCTCTCTCTCTGTTATTTTTTTTAGTACTTTTTTTGGTTATACAGTATTCAGAATGAGGAACTTGTTCCGAAATATGTTGAAAGGAGAAAGGTTTTTTTGGTGTTAAAGATGCTAGTGTTTGAATCATACAAATAGTTGGACATGGTGGTTGAGAGCTTTATGGCTCTCTGGTCTGCTAAGCAACTTGCTTCATCATTTCTGTATAAGTGCATGTGCCGTAATGTACTGGGCTGTCTAAGTACTGTCTAGCTTTTAAATTCATTCCTTGGCCCACCACTGCACCTGTCAAAATGTAATGTTGGGTTTAAATTTTAGGCCCCATTATTATTATTATTGTTTTCAGATATCAATTTATTGATAGTGTTAGGTGTGTTACAGTAACTATGGTGTGACTCTTCCTGTTTTCTTTGGAATTAGAACTATTTGTGGATTATTTTTTCTTATCAATGTCATTTTTATTACTCATTCATTTGAATTAATTGTTCCAAATCATTATATATAGGATCATCCTTGCCAATATGAAAAACCAGAGGATTTTTATGTAAACATGATAGCTTGATTGATAATCGGTAAAAACATCTTCTTAATCGCAAGCAATCATTTAATTGAGGTTTAGCTTCCAAATTAATACTTGATGACCAAGTTGATTTTGAGGTGATCATAAGCTGGCGAGACTCCAAATTACTTTGACTTAATTATCCATATACTTTTTATGGGAAAAGGGTACATGTGAATATATCCTGTTTAATTATATATTAACTTTTATGTGGTCTAGGACTGAACTGGCATTTTTGCTCTTGCCTGTTATTAACCAAAAGGTGGGTGGCAACTTTGCTCTTCATATGAAGTTTCAAGTTTATTTTTTAACTTTCGACGTTTTATAGTGCATATAAAAGATAGGTTCATGGCATGAGATTAGAACTTAACAGTAACCATTTTTTAGTATTGATTCTCTATTCATGGGTGTATTTGCACACTCTAGTGAAGCAGGCCACTTTGTCTGCTTACCTTTGAAAATTTAAGTAGTAGTTTCCTTGATAATTTGTCTCAAAGATGCATCTACTTGCTGAATTTATACTTTGTACTGATGTTTGTGATATGAAAAATGTAGACTGATGTACATGTGGAGATCAATGCACCAGTACCATGAAATTCAAAGCAACATTGTGCAACAAGTCCGCGGTCTTGTGAACCAATCTGCTCGAGGTGACTCAACTTCTGAACTGCACCGCCAGGCAACTCGCGATCTTGAGTCAACTGTTTCGGCCTGGCATTCCAGTTTTTGTCGTCTTATAAAATTCCAGAGGAGCTTCATCCTCTCCTTACATGGCTGGTTCAAGCTCAGCCTTATTCCGGTCAGCAATGACAACATCAATAGCGGCAAGGAACCCTCTAATGCGTATGCCTTCTGCGATGAATGGAAGCATGCACTTGAACGTGTCCCAGACACGGTTGCATCCGAAGCCATCAAGAGCTTTATCAACGTTGTTCATGTGATTTCTGTGAAGCAAACTGAAGAGCTCAAGATCAAAAAGCACACTGAGACCTCATCAAAAGAACTCGACAAGAAGGCTTCGACTTTGCGAAACTTAGAGAGGAAGTATTACAATTCGTATTCTATGGTAGGTATAGGTCTCCCTGCTGCTGTTTCAGATAACGGGCAAGGCTTGGATGCTCGAGACCCGCTTGCCGAAAAGAAACTGGAGCTCAATGCTTGCCAGAGGCGGGTTGAAGATGAGATGTTGAAGCATTCTAAGGCTGTGGAGGTAACAAGAGCAATGACTCTCAACAATCTGCAAACTGGTTTGCCTGGAGTTTTTCAGGCATTGTCAAGTTTTTCTTCTCTATTCACTGAGGCTCTTGAGACAGTTTGCACACGTTCATATGCCATCAGGTAGTTAGGGTGTTTTTTTTTTTGTTCTATTTGGGATTTTGAGTTCTTCATAGTAGGGGCTTCTTAATGTTTATTTTTGGGATGTGCTATTGAAATGTAAATATGAAGAATTTTGTGGGTCCACGTTTTTTTTAGAAAAAAGTTTGAAAGGGAATGGGGATTGTATTTTTGTACAGGAAGTTTCTTGCAATATTGTATTAGAGATTCTGCATATCTTTCAGTTTATCAATAAATTACACTCATTGTGCTTTTCTGTTGGATTTTCCCCACAAGCACAAAACAAAAATTGAAGAGCAAAGAATTTTGTGGGTCCCTTTCTTTCTCGTATTTTACTTGTATTTATTGTATTTTACTATGATTTTCTCCTCATTCCCCCTCTTAGTTTTCTTGTATATTTATTGTATTTTACTATATTTTCATAATGATAACCGATCAATTTTATACCTAAAAAGTGAGTTTAAAATGAATTAATGTAAATCGCGGGGACAATAATATTGAGGTGACACCCATCTTAAGCATGAGTAAGTAATCAATGTAGTTGAAGCAATAATAACAACGTGGAAAAGCAATGGTGACAATAAAATTTTACGGGTTAATTCCTCATTATAATTTTTCAAATTTTAACAAATAAATTTAGATCCAATTAATAAAAACCAAAATACATATAATTCTATTAAATGTGAGATGCATATAACCCCTCTCATATTTAAAAATTTAAATTTTATACCCTAAACTCTTGGATTTTGACCACGAGGCCGGTACCGTTAGAATGCTGGTTAAATTTAACAGAATTTATGCCAATCTAATCTATATTACTTGGCAAATGAGACGGAATTTTGGGTATTTTATTCATTTATTAAACTCTAAACGCTGTTTTATATAAGGATAATTTTGTCATTATCCAATTCCACTAGGTCTAGTTCGGTATTGCTTGACCCTCCGATCTCGCCAAATTACCCCACAATACAGATCTCAAGTGCAACCGCAAGAACTCTCTCCATCTCTGTACACTCTGCCTGTACTGTTCTGTCTTTCTATTATTGTTGTTTTTTTGGGTTCTTACTCTTCCTAATACCCACCATTACACTTTTTCTAGATTCTTACGAAATTATTATTTACACTGCAATTTCTTGCGAGAAGCCATATCTGGGGCCTCTCCCAAAGCTCCCTTTATCGCCAAAGAAGTCGTGTTTTTTGCCTTGCTCCAAGCCGCCTCTGCTTTGTTATCAGAACTGTCAGAATCCTAATGCCATAAACAAACCCACTATCTTTCTAAACCCAAATTGATTGAATGTTAAGAAGGGATAGAAACGCAACATTGTGTACGAAAAAAAGAAGAGAGGAGAGGGATTTCCTCAATTGCGCAGCAAACAAATGTTGCTCTTGTGTGGGTTGGGGTAATTGGGTGCAGGGCTTTGGATGCTTTCCATGGATAGGAGATCAAAGGCCGCAACATGGAAGTGTTGAAATTACAGAATTGAAGATCGTCGTTCATGACAAAATTACCCTTTCATGAAGTTCCCGTTTTAAGTTTAGCGAAATTAATATAATTCAAATATTCCATCTCATTTGTCCAGTAATATAGATTAGGCTGATGTGGCATAAATTTAGTTAAATTTAACTGGTATTCTAACGGTAGGGGCCTTATTGTCAAAATCCAATAATTTAAGGTGCGAAATTTAAACTTTTAAAAATGAGTGGTTATATGAATCTCACTCAAAATTTAGGGAAGTTCTATATATTTTACTATGTTTAATTTTATCAAATAAATGAGTTGTTAATTGAGAGTTTGAGAGAGCTAATATGGACAAAGCACATTGATGAATATAGTAAATATGGATGAACGTTGGCAAAATTATTCCTCAAGGTCATGTGTATATATTTATTGCGACAATTTTTAAACTTTATCAATATTTCAAAGATTTAAAAGAGAAAAAAAATTTAACTTCTTGAATAAATGTTTTCATTGTATAATAAAACTCACGAAAATAAATACTTTAATACTTTTTTTTTGTGGTAATATCTACTTTAATCTAGTTCATCATTGTTCAAAACAATTTTTTATTATTTGTAATAAATATTTTAAGTTTATGGTCATAAAGTATAATTTTCCTAAAAAATTCCATGGATCAAATGCCGAGATAGGAAAAGCTGAGGAGCTAACAGGTTCAGAGCAGAAAAAGCAAGAAGGCAACGTCCTCTTATTTTAAATGATGGGAAAAGTTAATATTTTTAATTTTATAATTTTAACTTGATTATAATTTATTTTTTAAATTTTAATTAATATAATTTAATTTTTATAATTTTATTATTTAAAATAGTTATCCATATAGTTTAAAAAATAGAATTATATATTTCATAAACCTTATAATCTAAAGTTTTAAATGGTCAAAATAGTTAAAATATAGATATTGAGTAGTCTTATATACGCGCCCTAGGTATATAACTGTGATAATTATTTAGAAGTAGCGATATTTTTTTTATTATAGGCATATATTCTATTAATTGGTCTAGTTGTTAGTAACGTGGGCTACTGGTAGATAAATAAAAAAATATTTAAAATTTAGTTTCAATCAAGTTAAAATTATACAAATTGAATTGTATTGAGTCAGTTTAAGGTTGTGTTACAATTCATACAAAATTATAAGGATAAAAAATTAATTTTCTCATAATTTAATACTATTTAGTTATGAGATATAGGATTATACAGCAACTTGACAAAATTCCTACAAACTAAATTCTAATATTTCTAATATGTGATATAGGATTATACACTAGGATGAGGGATCATATAATTTTTTCTTATTTTATTTATAAGTCATTTTGCAAAATCTGTGTATTTTTTTAACAATGCCATTGGAATTGATATTATTGAGTAATTATAGTGGAGAGATGGAAAATGTTGAGTTAGAATTTATTATATTTAATTCAAAATAATTTTTAAAAATAGGATAATTTTAAAAATATAAATTTTAACTATCTTTTTTATATGTGTGATTAATTAAAAGAATGAAGAGGGTATACTTGTATGGAAAAATTATTTAACTTTTACCATTAAGTTGCTTCTAATAATTAATTGGCATTTAATTTTATAGTATTTTAATTTGGCATTGGATATTTGATACAAAATATATTGTATATCTTTAAAAAATAAAATATTTGGAAATAAATTTTTATAAAGTATGTTTAGGGTGTATATATATGAATATTAAAAGAGAAAATGATATTTAGGTCTCGTGGAAAGAATCAAATGATAAAAAAGTCCTGGGAAATGACATAATTGTCAAGTCCCATGGACATGGGATTAGCTTTTTTTAATTGTGAAAAAATATAATTGCCCATGTGACATCGATGACCCATCAACTCCTCAGCATTAGATATTTGATGTAAAATATATTGTATATCTTTTAAAAAATAAAATATATGGAAATAAATTTTTATAAAGTATGTTTAGGGTGTGTATATATAAATATTAAAAGGGAAAATGACATTTAGGTCTCGTGGAAAGAATCAAATGACAAAAAAGTTATAGGAAATGACATAATTAATGTCAAGATCCATTAGACCTGAGATTAACTTTTTTCAATTGTGAAAAAATATAATTGCCCCTGTGATCTAATCTTTTCCTCTCTTTAATGCAAAACCAAAACTTATGCTGACTAATTGGATTCACATATATGAGATGATGAAGATGAGCAAAGACTACAAAGTTAAAGTCATATCCTGTGACCCCCAACATCGCTATCCTCCTCTACCATAAAACAATACTTGCCACCTCAATATGGTACTTTCCAAGGCATCTCCAACTACCCATAACTCCTCAGCCTACAATCGGCTTCCCTCAGCCAGTCCCACCCCTTGGCATCAGTGACCCATTAGCTCCTCAGTATTATCCTCATGGCTACCAAGCATCTCCACAAGGTGTGTTTCAGGCGCCTGTTCTCCCCTTCTTCTTTTACTGATTTGTTGTCTTTATAGGTGCAATTGGTGATTGGCGATTAATATTACTGACTGTTAAATTCAAAATTTCTTTGATTGAATGCTAAAATGAATGATTTGAAATGGTTTTAGTTGTATTCGATCCAGATTGTTGGTACGAAATGATTTCATTCAGTTAATTGGGTTATTTGATTTTGTTAGTTTAATTTATAGAAGTTTATCTTTTTTTACTTTAGTTGAAAGTTGAAACTGAGTCTTCATTTCTGCATGGAATGATCTAATTATATTGAAAACTTGAGCTTTGCTTACTTGTAGATGCAGTAATATAAACTAATTTGGTAAAAGAATTTTGCTGATACTATTAATCCTTAAGAAATAGAGTTTGAGGAAAACATTTGGCCTGATTACATGCTAGCTTTCCTGGATTGAGACAAAAACCTTAGCCCAAGAATGGATCAATAAATATGTGAATGTATAGGGGATGAATTTGCAGATCATGCATATCTATGTAGTATCATGGATATAATTACTTCTAATCAATTGATTGGATAAATGAAAATACATCCTATTAGGAAACATTTAAAGGATGTGAGTTATGGATCACATTATGGTTTTCTCATGTTAAATAAATTGTGCCTTAATGTTCAGATGGATGTTTAGTTCATAATGGATTTTTATCATATTACTTACACTAGAATTTTCACAATATTACTAACTATTCAATATTGGACTCTGAAATTGTTTTCACTTTTCTTTCATTTATGCATGTTAATGATTATTTCAATATAATTTAGTTTTGAAATTATTACTTACACTAGAATCTTCACAATATTGCTAACTGTTAATTTAGGAAAAAAATGATATTAAAAGGATATTGGAGGAGGAAGCAAGAAGGTGCCAATGGCTTGTTTTGTGGCTTGATTGAGATAGAGAGGGTAAAAACATTGCATTTCAATTAATAGAAGTTTGTACTACAGTATCTTACTTCAGCACTACATGGTTCGATAGAGATTTAAGTGTTTCTAGAAGAGTCATTGTGAGAAGCAGCAATAACACTTATTTGCACAGGCTTGTCAAAGTAACACTTGTTAGTTAGATCACCAGGGCTTCATTTTCCCATGAGGAAGCTAATAGGTCTGACCTTGGTTGCTTGTATATGTTTTTTTTTGTAAATGCATTGCATACTCTCTCTTTTATTTTGTAAATAGCTGTGTAAAGTTATAATAGTAATATTTTGTAATTTTTTTCCATTGTTTTTATGTTGATGCAAAGAATTGGTATAATTGTAATATAAAGAATTATGAAGATATCGTTATTTAGAAGCCCTGGTGATCTAACTAACAAGCGTTACTTTGTCAAACTTGTACAAATAAGTGTTACTACTGATTCTTACAAGGACTCTTCTAGCAACACTCAAATCATTATCGAACCATGTATGTAGTGTTGAAGTAATATGGCGATTTACTACAGGTCATACTTCTATTAGTTCAAATGCAATCTTTTTAGCCTTTCTATCGTAGTTGAGCCACAAAACTCCTTGATTCCTCCTCCAATATCCTTTTAATATCCTTTTTGTCCTAAATTAATAGTTAGCAATATTGTAAAGATTCTAGTGTAAGTAATCATTCAAAAGTAACTTATACTGAAACAATCATTAACATACATAAATGAAAGAAAAGCAAAAACAATTTCAGAGTCCAATATTGAATAGTTAGCAATACTGTGAAAATTCTAGTGTAAGTAATATGATAAAAATCCATTATGAATTAAACATCCATATAAACATTAAGGCACAATTTATTTAACATGAGAAAACCATAATGTGAACATTAACTCACATCCTTTCAATTCTTCCTGATAGGATGAGATTTTCATTTATCCAATCAATTGATTCGAAGTAATTATATGCATGATACTACATATATAGCATAATCTACAAATTCCTCCCATATACATTCACATATACATATTGATTCATTCTTTGGCTAAGGTTTTTGCCTCAATCCAGGAAAGCTAGCATGTAACCAAGCCAAATGTTTTCCTTGAACTCTATTTCTTAAGGATTAATAGTATCAGCAAAATTCTTTTACCAATTTAGTTCATATTACTGCATCTGCAAGTAAGCAAATCTCAAGTTTTCAGTATACTTAGATCATTCTATGCAGAAATGAAGAATTAGTTTCAACTTTCAACTAAAGTTAGAAAAGATAAACTTCTATAAATTAAACTTACAAAATCAAATAAGCCCAATTAACTGAATGAAATCATTTTGCATCAATAATTTAGATCGAATACAACTAAAACCATTTCAAATAATTCATTCTAGCATTAAATCAAAGAAATTTTAAAATAAACTGTCATAATATTAATCACCAATCACCAATTGAACCTATAAAGATAACAAAACAGTGAAAAAAAAGGGAGAACAAGAGCCTAAAACATACCTGGTGGAGACGTTTGGTAGCCATGAGGATAATACTGAGGAGTTGATGAATTATTGGTGCCAGGAGGTGAGACCGGCTGGGGGAAGCCGATCATAGATTGAGGAGCTGCGGGTAATTGGAGATGCCTTAGAAAGTACTGTATTGAGGTGGCAGGTATTGTTATTGCAACTGAGGAGGATAGAAATGTTAGGGGTCACCGGATATAACTTTAGCTTTGTAGTATGTTCTCATCTTCTTCATCTCATCTATGTGAATCCTATTGGTTAGTGTAAGTTTTGGTTTTGCATTGAAGAGAGGAAAGGATTAAGTCACAAGGGCAATTATGTCTTTTCACAATTGAAAAAATTAATCTTAGGTCTTATGGAACTTGACATTAATTATGCTATTTTATGAGACTTTTTTGTTATTTGATTTATTCCACATGACCTATATGTCATTTTCCTATATTAAAAATGACCAAGTTGCAATAAATAATGCAATAAGGGTCCATTCCACATGTCGTTGGACCACCACAGCAATATTGTTCTCCCGTCCCTTTTGGCAACATTCTTTTATTTCCTTCAAATATCTAATCTTATAATAAATATAAGGGCCATAATTTTTAGATGTTATTGGCATTTTCCGATTAAATTATTCCCATTTATCTGTACTATTCAGATTCTTCTCCTGCTATCGTCCTATAAGTTTATTTGGGCAGCTAGAAAATAGGATCTGAATAAGTTTAGGGAAATATAAAAAGTACAATACACACGTGGTAAAAAAAATGTAAGATTATTACTTCTCTTGCAGTTAGTCTATGATCTAATTAAAAAATTAATATTAGTTCTAAATATAAAATATATTTTTTATATTTATTAATTTTTTTAAATTGTCCATATTAAAACTTCTTTAATAATAATAAAATAATTGAGGGAGGGAAGGAGTTAAAGAAAATAATTAAAATATTTTATAAAAATATATTATATTAATTAATTTAATTAAATTATTTAATATAATTAAATTAGTTAAATATATCTTTTATTTATAATCAGATGAGAATTATTTTGATGTTGTATGAGTGTTAGGGACTAAATCACAAATTAAAAGTTTTTATAGGACTATAGAATAAATATTTTTGGAAACACTAGTAATGTCCTAAGAGCTAAAATGAAAGAGAATATAAATAGAATGCAGACCTTATGTATTGGGTACCTTGAATATGAATGAGATTATTCTCTTTTCTCTTCTTTCTAATTCTCTACTCATCAATATTATTCTTTCATTCTCTAGTTAAATATCTTATGTCTTCTTTATTTTACCAAAAAAAACACTTAATTATATTTATATTAAGATGGTCAAGAGGTATGAAAGAGGATTTTATAAATAGCAAGGTATGACTGGATTAAAAGTGTAATTTCTTAAAGTTTCAAGTCAGTAATGGTAACTTTGAAAAATATGCCTCAAAATCTAAAAGATTTCCAAAAATTCTTGAAAAATAGAAGACAATATTTTGTACCTAGTTGAAGAATAGAAGAAGGAATTATCTTAACAAGAATTTTTACTTAATTTTAAATTTAAGGATAGTTTAAAGATAATTTGCCAAAATTAATAGGGGTGTGCATAAAGCCCACGGCCTAGTATATCCACCTGAGCCCACAATAAAGAAACCATGTCCAACCTAAAAAATATAGGGTACGGCTAGACATCAAGTTACAAAATATAACCTATACTTTTTTTAGGCAGAGCCCCGGGCAAAGAGGCTGCCCTGCCCTGCCTATAAGTACTCCTTCTTTTATTTTTTTTACTTTTCCCCCTAGAGGCTATCTTTAGAAAGAAGAATATGATAGCTACTAGTGACTACATTGTCATTTTAGAAATATGAGTATTTAAGTATGTAAGTTATAATTTTTAATATTTATAACTATATTAATTTTTTCTTTTTTTTTAACTTTACTAATCATCATATGATTACATTATAAATTATACTTGTTTATTTTATTTTTCAGATGTTTCATCTTTGTCAATATTGAAGAGATTGATGCAAAGTTACAATTACAAACTATTTAAATTTCAAGATTTATTTTTTATATGTACTGGATTTCAAGACTTTAATTATTATCTTTTTGTTGCCTTATTCTTAGTGTATGTATATTATTTAACTATTGAAAATATATTAATATAATATTATTTTAGAAGTTTATAATTATAGATTTTTTCACAACATGAGTATGACATCATGATTTGGGCATGCCTAGCCTAAAATAGTTAGGATTTTTACCGAGTAGGGTTGGGCATCGGGCTACAAAATACAACCTATGCTTTTTTCACACCCCTAAAAATTAATACCAAGAGGCCACAAATAATTAAATATAAATAGAAAATAATTACTTTGGATTTTTTTACGAATTTATGAAAATAGTAGTAGAACCAAGAAAAGATGGTATTGGATTTAGAAATATTTAAAACCTATTTATGCCATAAAGGGATAATTTCTTAGAAATTTAAGGAAAATTATCTACAGGTTAAGTTATGACTTGAGAAAAATTAGAGAAATATCCTAGACTAAAAGGGAATGTTTGAAAGTATGAGACAAATTTTAGGATAAAAAAATCATTATTAAGTACCCTGAGGATTTAATTTCTTAAATTATATAATATTATATTTTCTTAAGAAAATAAAAAATAATGTAAAAATATTTTCTTCTCCATGAGCTCTTAATTTTAGCCACATGAAAGTCTAGGATTAACTCCACATATCCTAATAGAAAGGATAAAATGTTAGGAAAAAATATAACGATATGTGGAAGAATAGAGAAGTAACATATGGCCTTACATGTGGCTTCAAGATAGAATGTAAAGAATTCAAATTAGCTTTCTCCTCCTTTTTCTTCTCCAAGATGGCACCACATGTGTGCGTTATCTAGAGTATGTATATTTAAGATTGATGACAAGGATGTCTTCTTAAACAAGGGATTTCAAGTAGCATTACTTTGGCCCTAAAAATTAAAAATATTAATTTTAATTATTGGATACTGTATATTTAGTAAATTTCATATTGACAATTCAAATTTAAAAATTCATAAATGATTCTAAAAATATAGTATGGAGATAGTTCAAATATCTAATAAAAGGTCTTTCATTGATATATAAGGAAAAAATATGTAAATTATCTTTTGCTTGACCAATTGATACAGTTAATTCATTAAAATTTACTATTCATATAGTCAATTTTGGAAACTCCAAATTTAAATTTAGAATTTCGTTTCTCTTGATATACACATCCAATGAGGCGTGTTACTTATGAAGTTGAAGATCTGGATGTGTACTATATGCTCATAAAGTTTCGTGAATTAATTTCTTCATTTACTAGGTCAAATTGGAGTCAAAGCAAGATTACTATAGGACCTATGTTTTTGCTATTTCATCTTCTTTCTTTTGATTTTGATAAATTCATCCAAAATTTATAAACCATCAAATTGGGTTATAATATAGTCATAAACATCATGTAAGTGTACTATAGTTGTTTCATATATTTTCACTATATAAATATGTACTTTATATAGCATTTACATATATGGAAATTCATAGTATATGCTAGGATATCAATGTACTTCACTTTCTTTTTTCCATATTGTATCTCTCTATGCATATATCTCTCATCATAATTGATCTATATTGGTTGGTTGAGGGAGGGTGAGATTCTGGAGAATCTCAGTAGCAAACATTACCACTTAAATATGCAAGATGGATGCTAATGCATAATATATAATTTCATTAAATTTTCTTTAATTAGTGACATGCCTTCATACTTTATACTTTGTATAAAAATGAATGGCCATGGGAAGCATGTTATACATAACATTTTCAACATCATTTATCATGACATAAAATTATTCAATCATCATATACATATCAAGACATAAGTATACCACATCAAGCACATAAAAGGGTAAGTCAACTACCTTGAAACTTTATCCTATTCTCTTTTCTCCCTTTGTCTATAACTAAACATTGATTGCTTGCTCATCCTCTTTAACTCATTTCTTTTAACATCTCATGGCCCTAAACACAACTACATTGTGTATACAACTCATTAGAGCAATTACATGAACATTATACATCAAATTCCTTAAAATCCCTACCTCTTAACTCAATTCTTAAAGTTGGTGGTTTAGCTTTGTAATAATTGTTTCCTTAGACCAATTCTATATAATTTTTTCCAAGGAATCCAAATATGAGCTTATATTTAATAAAAACAAACTCCTTCCTTAACTTATGTATAGAACCCAAAAAATACCCTCTTTATTTCCAAAAATTCTCATTTTGATTCCAATACTTCCAATACTTATTTTTCTACTTTACCCCACACAATTTTTCATTTTAAACTCATTGGAAGCATCACAATCATAAAATTCTCACCTATAAATAGTGATTTGTACAGTGACAGCCATAACATAAAAACCTAATTGCATGCATACTTAAATTTTCAAGCTAATACTACTTGATTCTAGTTTGTTCAAGCTTATCTAAACTATATATAACATAAAATTCATATTTTTCCTCTAATTCTAGATCATGTCCAGTAGCCAAGATGGAGAGAAAAATGGTGTTTCAACCATTCAAATACAAGAGGAATTTTCCTATAAAATAATATAAAGATAGGAGGTAAACATTACTTTAGATCCTTGCTTGTTTAGTTACTTGAATTTTCTCTTCTTCTTGGTCTAGAGCCATTTTGCCAGCACCTCCCCATGACTTTCTAAGGCTTGGCGTGAATGAAGAGGAGGGGATATATCATAAATATTTGGATGGATGAATGAAGGGCTTATAACTATCCTTGTACTATTTGAATCAAGGGTCAAGAGTGCTTCCTAATCTTGACTTGTCTACCAAGATAAATTGTGACATCATCCATGACATCATATAATACCTTAATTGGTTTAACATACGGAAAAACACTGATAGAAAAAATTCTAGTCCAATCTGGTACTACTCAGTCAAATTTTACAAAAAATAGATTGTTTTATAATTATAATTTTTCTGAGATTCTATAATATATTTTCTAACCTTAAATCCACTACCCTAATTTTTTCTACTATTGACATTCTTGAACTAGGTTTAAACTTAACTATTATCCCTTAGAAAATGACCAAAGTACCCTTGGTTCCTCTTTATTCTCTTTATTAACCATAAGGGCATTATTGTCATTTTACACTTCATTACACTTCTTCATAATATTTTCTGACTCTTGTCAAACATTCCTGTATCCTTCTTTGACCTTTTTAACCACAGTCAAATGGTTAAAATGCCCTATATTTACTCTTTTATTCCTTTTTACAACTCGAATTTGTCTGTTACTAACCCCTATCTTTTTCTGCATAATTTTATATTCATAAATATATAATGTTTATTGGATATATGATCAATTTACTATTTTAAATAATTTATAAATATTCAATTATTAGGTAACTATATCAATTCTACAAAACTCATCTCTGAGTTCTGTCAGTTTCATAAATTATTATAAGAATTATAAGAATTTTCTATAAAATTTTATCTGATTTTGATGTTTAGAAGGTCTTGTATTAGTTTTCAGACTTTATAGATTAATATTAATTTTTTGGGACCTCAAATCATAATTATGAAAAATATGCATAGCCTAATTACCATTCTCCATTTACTGGTAAAATTTGGGACTGTAGCATTTGCGGGCAGTTTTAGCTTTTTTCAGCTCAACTTTCTTATAATTACGTTTATACCCCTTGAATTTAACAAATTACACTTTAAACCCTGAATTTGTCAAATTCTATTTTAGTCCCTTTAAATTTTGAATTTTTAGTCCCTTTTTAAGCATTTTGAAATTTTAATTTAACTTTATTCACAAAACTTCATTTAGATCCCTTAAATTCTTTAAATTAAACTTTAATAAAAATGATGATTAGGTTCCTAACTTTTATAACTTTATACTTTTCATTTTTGTCTTCAACTTAAAACTCATATAATCATTATAATTTATTTTGATCATCGTCACAATCCTTTCCTTACCTTTTTCCTCTATCAGTCATTTATAGATAGGGAAAAATCAATCGTCTACATATAGGAAAAAATCAGGATGTGACATTTCTTCTCCCTTAAATAAATTTCGTCCTCGAAATTTAACTCGTACCTTAGTCAAACCATTCTGGATATATCTCTCCTATATCCTTCTTTATTTCATTACTAAGGGTCAAGTGTATTTTTATGAAATTGCATCTCTTGTCTTAGTATCTGGTGGAATTTTCTTAGTATCTGCAGAGCTTTACATCCTTCTCTTATTATCACACTCATTTTCTGGTTCAACTAAATTAGATTCAAAGTTTGCTCCTTTCTATTTTTTTCTCATCTTTCATTCATTCATCTATTTATGGACGACTCACTGTATTTGTCTTGTGAGTAGTGTCCATTTCTTTCATAGATAACCCTTCAAATATTTGATGAAATTCTGGGGTTTCTATCTTTCATCATGCCTCTTATATTATTACATGTCTCCTTACATGTTTCTCTTTATATATCTTAAGATATCATAAGTTAACATTCTCTTTGACTTACAACTTTGCCATCCTCTCAGGAGAATATTGCTCTTTTGCCTTTCTTTCTCCGAAAACAAAGTCAAAATCTGATTTTTTTTCTTTACAGATCTTCTTTAATTTGATTTGCTATAAAGGTTTGAGTCCCTTGCTTTCATAAATTTTTTTGACTTTTCTTAACATTTGCCATCACCTTGGATAACTTTGTGCATTTTTTCCAACTCTTTTTGGCATTTGCTTGTTCTCTTATCACTTCCCAGGGTTACCCATCATTAGGTTATTCTTGCCTGAGCACACTTAACTAAAAAGTGCCAATGAAAATCTGAATCACTAGTGCTAACAGGCTCCTACCCTAGTATTTTAATATCTTAGACCTTCACATATTGCCTTTTTTGGGTCTATTTGGCTCTTATTTTCTTTAATTTCACTTTAGGGATCTTTCTGCTTATACTTGATCCTTTCTCATATCTCATGAGATATTCTTCTTCTCTTCCTTAAGCATACTACCTATAGACTTATAAATACTTGGTACTCTTCTTCTCTTTCTTAGGTATTCTCCCTACAGCCTTATGAATACCTTGTACTCAGGACTATAAATTTGTGTAAGAGGATTATGAGATTAGTCCATATAATAAAATCATAAAAAAATATTGTGGGTACTCTCTCTGTATGAGTTAACCAATTCGTGAGGCTTTACTTCCTTAACCTTGTCATTGGTAATCATCCTTGGTAGTCATAACTTCATGGCTCATTCTTTTTCTTAGGCTAGATCTACTTTAACCCTCAAGATTTACTGTGATATACCATAAGCCTCTTTAGGATATAATTATGACCCTGGAACTCTGTATAAACCATGCTAGGCTCTAACTATAATCCTTTAAAATTTTCTGCTATTCCATTGTACTATTTCATAGTTCTCTAGAAAAACTAAAACTAATGAACTAAGTTATAAGGTTAGCCACTTCCACTTAGTTGGTAACTCAACTAATAATTTCCTCAAATTTTTTAATCAATGTTTTTCATTAATACTTAACTAATTTCTTCCTTCACTTAGGAATTTCTCATATCATTATCATCTTTTATTTTGAAACATAACTTTAATATGTATAGTACTGTAGAGAGCTATATAGGCTATGCCATACATATTCTATAATATGTACATCTCATCTTTCTTATTATAATTATATGCAGAATTATTGAAGATTTCTTAGCTTATCTAGTGGACATGGCTCTAGCATGAGCTGAACTATCAATTTCCTTGAACTGGCTCTATTTTAAGAGCGATCTGGCTCTCTCGCAAGAGCAATCTAGCTCCATTATGAGAGCATTTACTTCTATTACATAGACACTGCTCTTTCAAAGTTGCATTATCATTCTCCTAACTATATCTTATTTTGTTCTTATCATCTCTGCCATATTCATAGTTCATCACTCATACATCTCACCCTATTAACAAGACATGTCCTGAGTACTATAATCATACGTTCATAGGTATGCCACTAGCATTTATCTGTATAACCATACTGAGCATATTCTATCATATCCTTTATTCTAACTCCCTGACTAACTAACTATCATCATCTTATCTCAGACCTTCATTCTAATCCTAACTTTAATCTTTGAGTATTAATTAGAGCTAATTATCTCATCTATCTCTAACATTTAAATACCAATATATTAGGTATATGGTAGCTCAACCGTGCATATGCCAGACATTACTGTGTAAACATAAATAGGGTACTACTACCCTTAAACTAATGGGAATAGGAATATATTCATCATATGATAGAGTACTAATAGGAAGGTCCAGTTGCCCTTTACAATCATCGTTATAAACAAGTGACTAGTACCCGAGTCACATATCTCATCTACTTAGTGATCGTTAATTCATACTATCTCTTAGATTATCTCAGACAACTTCCTTAACTTTCTCTTAGCAGGGCAAAAGTTTTTTCATTTGTTTGGGGTCTCTCATCTGTCGTATTCTGTAGATATTCCTTGGCATAATTTCTAGGCTTGCCACATCTGTAGCAATTTTTTTGACCTGTTAAACAAAGTCTATCTCCATGGTCTCTACCACATATCTCACATATGAGGTTCTTATTACATGTTTGCACTTCTAACTTATTACGTCTTCTCAGTTTTTAGTCTTTACACTTTTCTGAGCATTGCAAGTCTTTCTCTGTAATCTTACATTCCCCTAATGCTTCATTAAACCTCTATAATTGCCTAAGAAGAATTCTTTCTTGTAACATGGAATTCAATCTAAATTTTAACTTCTCAATCATTCATCTCTATCATTCTTAGAATTCAAGTACATGGAATAAGGAGAGAGGCAGTGAACTTGGCTAATTATGCACTAAAGGGTTTCTTTTCTTACCCTGCCTTATCACTTATACTTAAGACTTAAGCTCATATATATTTGACTGAGGTAAATGCTTTTCACAAAATGGCTTAAGTTAAACTTCCCAGTTGATAGGGTTATTCTTTTATTGTAAGGTAACTTATGTTCCATTTACTATCTTTTAATATCTTTCTCTAATTCATAAATGCTAGCTACGCCTTCCATTATAAGGGATATTTCAATACTTTGGAGATATTGAATATTCCCTCAAATATAGGCAATTTGTATTTACACAATCAGATATTATCTTATTCCTTAGTAGACCTTGATTGGTTGCCAGTCTCAATCTGCTCTTGATCGGACTATGTCTCCTTCCCGGTTCCTTTCTTAGGATATCACAAGCTGGCAACAATCACTGCTTTTATCTCCACGATAATAGTATCTCTCTCTTATTTCTAGTGAGTTTAAATCGCTCGAGTCTTATATCTCATCTACTGCTATTGCTTTAACTTATTTGAAATATTTTTTACTAGGTCCACTGAGTCATTGGTTTCTCCTTGATGGAATTCCTCCATTTTGAAAATATCAACTCTCTGTCTATTCATTATTACATCTTTTACTTTAGACTGTATGCTAGACAGGTCTTTAGACAAGCCTTAGTCTAGCCTCCACGGCTTTTGTTTGGAAAAGGACTAGCATAACAAAGTCTTATAATGTAAATCTACTATAAATTATTGCACTGAGCATCTATTTCTGAACATTCCTTAAATTGATTATTCATGTGTTAGTATATCGTACTAGCTGGCTTAGTTGTGTCTTGTACCAATCCTTTAGTTGATAAAATTCAGCAAGGTGGCTTCATTCTGATCATCTCTGTAACATCTGACCAGATTCATCGAACAATTTTAATTCGTTCCCATATTCTAGTACCATTTTCTTAGATCTTAACAATTCTCTAGTCAACAACCTATCTATCATTTTAGGTTTAGCTTAGTCCTCATACTATACTTTAATTAATTTACAATAAGAGTTTTAGGGGTTTTCTCTCTCCTCCAGTTGCTCTCACCATCTCTAACAATTATAATTAGTACAGAAAGAGGACTTATATAACTGTTGTTTTCTTTACTTTACTGCTAAGTAGGAGTATATATTCAAACATGCATAATGCTTGACCAATGTGTTATAGGACTACATACCTGCTCATGAATGCGTATCTCTAACATAAGAGCTCAACCATTCCTTCCCTTAATATTCACAGCTCTAATACTCAAAGCTTTAACATATTTTCTCAAACATAACATAGTACTTGGAATTTAATGCAAGGAGTAAAATCTCTCACTTGCTATCTCATCTGTAGCATAACATTCAAACATCTTATCCCTATGAAAGGGAGCCTCTCTATCTATCTGCAGAGTTAGTTATAAAATCATCTTCTTGTTCATAAAATTAGAGGGGAGGACTTATGTCATATCCTTATTTTCAAAATCAATTATACTTATTTGGAAGTTATTTGCACCAATTACATAGCCTTTTGCCTTAGAAAGATGCATTTTCAAATAATTGCTTCTCAGGTACTGTTCATAGTTACTATTCATTTTGTAATCCAGAACATGTACCTAACTTTGAAAATCCATAATTAAATGTAGAAAAATTGAAATAGGGTGGTTCCAATTTCTAATGAAATTTATTTCATTTAAATTTTGGGGAAAAATATAAAAATGAGTTTCATTGCCCCAGTGAAATTAGTTTATTCGTTGAAAAATACTGTTCATTTGGTAAAATCTGAAAGTTCAGTTTCTTTGCCTTAACTTTAAAAATTCATTTCTCTTTTGTTACTTGTCCAAATGAACCGTGTTACCTATAGAGTTAAAGCTCCAGATGTTTTATTTAAGCTCATAAAATTTCATAGGAAAATTCATCGATTTGCTATATTAAATTAATGTTGGAATGTCACTGCCTCCAGATGCTCGTTTTATCTCAATTCCAGATTGTATCTCCAACTTAGAAAAATCATAGTAAATCGAATTCTTAACTAATTGAGGCATTCTTGGTGTTCATTTAAAGATATGTATCTTAGATATTATCCTACCAAATTTCAAGTTCAAATTTGTTGGTTAAGTCATGGTAAACATCATCACAAAGCAACGGCCTTAGAATACAAGTACATGATAATACATTATGCATCCCATCATGTTCTTCCATAGTGTCAAGTGACTCATATGACTTATTATACAAGTTCAACTATCTATGCTTACCCTCTTTCCTTGAGAAGTTCCAGCACCTATGACATGGTTATGCATATGGGAGGAATGAGATTTCATGGAAATCCCAATAGCAAGTCATACAAACTATAATATCATGCATGATTAATTGGATGCTTAATATGTTATCATGAGATGGGAGCTACTTCATAATGGTACATAAGAAAACTCTAATATACATATTGTCATGATATAAGTTGCAAGGAGTTACAATTATTCATAGTTATCATCAACGTGATGACATAATCTCATGCTCAACCAAACATCATAACTAACAAGCAAGCATATAATTAAGCAAACATGAAACTATAGTTAGGTATTCTTGCTACCTCTTTAGCTATCCTTGAAAAAGTCTTCTTGAGATGATTTCCTTCCCTTAAAAATGTCAAAACCTAGCCATTACAAAGTAACATCAAGTTACAACTCAACTTGTAAACAATTCTAAGACTAGATTTTCACTAATTTCCATTCTTTTTCTATTTTATGTTCTATACTTCCATCTTTCTAAAATAAATTCTCATGTTTTATTTTCACATAAATTTTCATGTAGAATCCAAATATGAAACCATAATTTCCAAAATCAAAACATCTTATGAGCTGGTTACAGAATCGAAGTGAACCCTTGATTTTCTAAAAATTCACATTTTGATTCCAATGCTTTCAATACTTGTTCTCCTACTTTATCCCCACATAATTTTCTATTTTAAACTCATTGGAAGCATCAAAATTATGAAATTCTAACATATGAACAGTTTTTTGTACAGTAGCAGCCAAGAACACAAAACCCTAATTACATGCATACTTGAATTTCTAAGCATATACCACTTGATTCTAGCTTGTTTAAGCTTGTCTAAACTATCCACAACTTAAAACTAATATTCTCATCACATATGGACAGAACTTCCAGCAGCACCCAAGAGGGAAATAATTCACAAAAACTCCTTAAAACCAAGAGCTAACTTGCTAGATTAAAGTCTATGAACAAGGGAGCTAGTTACCTTGTTTGTTGCTCCAAGTTGTGTGCTTCTTTCTTGCTTCAAATGAAATTTAACCAGAGGTTCCCTAAGGTACCATGAATTCCGAATCCAATCTGGTTTGGGGGGTGTTTATAGAAAATCTTGGGTGAAAATTAATGGCCAAGATTAGTTTGGTTACTATTTGATCTAATGGTCCATATTCAATCTTGAAGCAAGCTTGCCCTAGAAGCCTTAGTCTTGATGACATGTATGACATCATTTAGGGCCATGTTTGGCTGTAAAAAGGTAAATATACTGATAGGAAAAATTTTAGTCTAGTCCGATACTGATTAGAGCAGTTTCACAAAAACCAGACTGTTTTATATTCCTAATTTTTATAATATTCCAGAATATATATTCCATCATGGAAACCAGTGTCTAGGTTTTTCCTACCATTGAAATTGTTAGACTAAGTATTTATCTGCCAACCATCCCTTGTGAAATGACCAAAATACCCTTATTGCACTTTCTTGCACTATATTAACCTTAAGGGTAAAACTGTTATTTCACACCTATTTACACTGCACTAGGGCATATAGTGGCTCTAACTAATCATCTTTATACTATATTGGACATTTTTGACCTATCCATAATGATCAAAATGGCCTCTATCTATCACTAGTACAATCTAGCCATCTAAGGGCATTTTCATAATTTCAGACTTTTCCTAGGTTGCGCTGGACTCTGGCCCACTTAACTTTCTCACTACCTTATTGGTCCTATTGGGATGCCATTTTGTCCTTGATATTAGTCTATTACCTTTATGGCACAAATCACAAGAAATCTCTTCTGACCATATTTATCGGGTATTTTATTCCACTGTAAAATCCTGTAAGAATTCTACAGGATTCCTTTTTTGAATCTATCAATTTTATAAATTCTTATATTAAATATAGGAATTTATTATAAAGCTTTATCTGATTATGAGGAATTTGAGATAGCTATTATGTCAAGCCATCTTGCCTTAATTGGACTATGTTCACTCATTTAGCTTAGGTTGGCACTTTGTACTCGTATTAGGTACAGGAAACAGACTCAACCCTGAACTATCTTACGTGACTCTCAAGCATTATGTTTTCTTAGCTAAGGGAGTCTCAGAATCTGTAGCTACATTTTCTTTAACTTTTACTGAACATATTTAGTTTTATTTTTTGTAGCTTGTGAGGACTTATATATCCCCTGAAGGACTTATGTGTCTTTGGCCTAGCTGTAATCCATAACTAAGTTAGCTGCTTCCTTTAACTAACTGAGAAAAGGTTTGACTCACATCTCTATGCCATTCATATTTTTAAGTTTCCCCTATCCTCAAGAATCACTATCAAGGGGAAGCTATCTATTAATCTCAACTCTCCTTTAAACTTAACTAAGATTTAAACTTTATCTCAATTAACTGAGAAATCACTTTTATCTCATGAAACCTCATTATTCAATTTCTTTGGAGCCTTCTTCTCTAATCCATAATCTTAGTTGGACTATAAACAGGTAACCCCTCACTAACTTCAATCTTAAGTGAGCCTTAACTAATCCGCTGCATATTTTGTTTCCTAATAAGAGCAAGATTATCTTACACCAGAATCTCTGTCATGTGCCAAAACTTTATTGTGTACCTATGCTAGAACCATTTTCTCTGACACTAAAATGTCATATCCTACTTTTAACCCCTCAGAGTTGTATTTGGAAGCATATTTAAATAACGGAAGCATTACTTTGGTCCAAAAATTAAAAATATTAATTCTAATTATCAGGTATTGTTCATTTGATAAATTCTAGATTAGCAGTACAATTTTAAAAAATCATAACTAATTGTAAAAAAATTGTATAGAGATGGTTCAAATATCTAATAAAAGGTCTTTCATTTATCATTAAGAGAAAAATATGAAATTTGTCTTTTGCTTGCATAATTGATACATTTAATTAATTAAAATTTATTATTCATATAGTCAATTATGGAAACTCCAGATTTTGAGCCTTAACTTTATAAATTCATTTATCTTGATATAAACATCTAAATGAGGATTGTTATCTATGAAGTTGAAGATTTGGATGTGTACTATACACTCATAAAGTTCTATGAATTAATTCTTTCATTTACTAAGTCAAACTAGAGTCAAAGCAAGACTGCTTTATGACCTATATTTTGCCATTTCATCTTGTTTCTTTTGATTATCATAAATTTATCCAACATTTATAAACCATGAACTTGAGTTTTAATATAGTCATACACTTCATGTAAGTATACCATAATTATTTCATATATTTCCACTATATAAATAGGTACTTTACATAGCATTTACATACATGGAAATTCATAGCGTATGCTAGGACATTAATTACTTCACTTTCTTTCTTCCATATTGTACCTCTTCTTCATGCATATATCTCTCATCATAATTTACCTATATTGGTTGGTTGAGGGAGGATGAGATTATAGGGAATCTCAATAGCAAACATTACCACTTAAATATGCAAGATGGATGCTAATACATGATATATAATTTCATTAAGCTTTCTTCAATTAGTGACATGCCATCATGCTTTATGCTTTGTATAAAAATGCATGAGCACGGGAAGCATGTTATACATAACATTTTTAACATCATTTATCATGTCATAATATCATTTAATCATCATATATATGTCAACACATAAGCATACCATATCAAGCACATAAAGGGGTAAGTCCACTACTTTGAAACTTTATCCTATTCTCTTTGCTCCTTTTGTCTACAACCAAACATTGATTTATTTATCATTCTATTTAAGTCATTTCCTTTGACATATCATGGTTCTAAATACAATTACATTGTGTATACAACTCTATTAGAGCCATTACATGCATACTATACCTCAAATTCCTTAAAATCCCTAACTTTTAACTCAACTCTTGGATTTAATGGTTTATCATTGTAATAATTATTTCCTTATACCAATTCTACATTATTTTGTTCAAGGAATCCAATTATGAGCTTAGATTTATGAAAATCAAACTCCTTCCATGAATTCTGTAGAAAACAAAAAAATGCCCTATTTATTTATAAAAAATTCTTATTTTGATTATAATACTTCTTATATTTGTTTCTCTACTTTATCCTACACAATTTTTCATTTTAAACTCATTGGAAGTATCAAAATTATGAAATTCTCATATATATATATATATACACACACAATGATTTGTATAGTGGCAGCCAAGAACATAAAATCCTAATTGCATGGATACTTGAATTTCAAGCGTTTACTAGTTGATTTTAGCTTGTTCAAGCTTATCTAAACTATATATAACATAGAGTTCATATTTCCCATCAAATTATAGATCACATCCAGCTGCCAAGATGGAGAGAAAAAATTGTTTCAACCATCCAAATCTAAGAGAAATCTTCCTATAAAATAATACAAGGATAGGAGGAAGAAGTTATCTTAGATCCTTGCTTGTTTGGCTACTTGAATTTCCTCTTCTTCTTAGTCTAGAGCCTTTTTGGTACCACCTCCCCATGACTTCCTAAGGCTTGGAGTGAATGAAGAGAGGGGGATATATAGGAAATTTTTGGTTGAATGGAGGGCTTAGATCTATCATGTGCTATTTGAATCAATGGTCAATATTGCTTCTTAATCCTGCCTTGCCCACCAAGCTAAATTGTGATATCATCTATGACATTATATATGACTTTGTTTGGAACAACATAGGGCAAAACACTGATAGGAAAATTTTTAGTCTAATCTGACACTGACTTAGTTAGATTTTACAAAAATTAGACTATTTTATAATTCTAATTTTTATGAGATTTCATAATATGTTTTCTAATCTTAAATCCATTACCTGGATTTTTTCTACAATTGACATTCTTGAACTAGGTCTAAACTTAATTACTATCCCTTGGAAAATGACTAAGTACCCTTGGTTCCTCTTTATTCTCTTTATTAACTCTAAGGGTATTATTATCATTTTACATTCCTTACACTGCTTCATAATATTTTTTGAATCTTGTCAAACATTCCTGTATCCTTATTTGAACTTTTTGACCATGGTCAAATCACCAAAATGCCATCTATTCACTCTTTTATTCCTTTTTACATCTTGAATTTGTCTGGGTACTAACCCCTATCTTTTTCTGCATAATTTTCTATTCATGAATATATAATGTTTACTACATATCTGATCCTGTTACTATTTTAATATAATTTTTGAATATTCAATTATTCATATAACTATATCAATTCATTAGGACCTTAAATTCAATTATAAATTATACAGAACTCCTATTTGTGTTTTGTCAGTTTCATAAATCAATATAATAATTATAACAATTTCTTGTAAAATTTCATCTGATTCTGAGGCATAGAAGGTCCTGTATGAGTTTTGAAAGTTTACAAATTAATATTAATTTTTTGGGACCTTAAATTAGAGTTATGAAAAATATGTCTGACCCAATTGCCATTCTCTATTTACTAGTAAAATTTGGGATTGTAGTATTTTCGGTTAGTTTTGGGCTTTTTAGCTCAACTTTCTCATAATTACGTTTTTGCCCATTGAATTTGACAAATTACACTTTACTCCTTGAATTTATCAAATTCCATTTTAGTCCTTTACTTCTAATTTTGAAATGCATTTTAGTCCCTTTTTAGACATTTTGAAATTATATTTTAACTTCTAAATTCATAAAACTCCATTTAGGTCCCTTGAATTCTTTTTATTAAACTTTCATATGGTCAGTTCCCTAACTTTTATAACTTTATACTTTTCATTCTTTTTTAAACTTAAAAATCATCTAATCATTATAGTTTTATTGGCACACTCCTTTTCTTACATTTTCCTCTATCAATCATATATAGATAGGTAAAATTCAGCCATATACATATATGAAAAAATTAGGATGTGACAAGTTCACCACATATAAGAAAATGGGTAATAAGAGTAAAGTGCAAAGAAGAATAAGAGAAAAGGAAGAAGAGAAAGAAAAGAGGAAGATATAGGAGCAAAAAGTAAGGGTTGTACTTAACCCTAAGGTAGCAAATTTTACCTTATATGTTTGGTTGTTGCTTGCATGAATTGATATGTTTGTTATGTTTATATGATTATGTAAAATCATGCATTGATATATGTGATTATTCTTGAAATATGTCATAGGAATAAGAATTTTACCAAAACACATGATAGTTTTAAACATGTCATTATACAATGAAAGTTTTTAAGTTGCAAGCATGTTATGACGCCAAGTTTTGTGATGTATGTTGGAGTGGTGATTATTTGCTATTGAAATTCCCCTGAATCTCATCCTCCATTATCCAATCCTAGTAAGTACTATAAGTATGAAGGGAAGAATGCATGAAGTAAGAATATGGGAGCACATATTTAAAGATGATAAGGCTATATGTATTGCAAGATTTTTATTTCATGTTGAATTAGTTTTGTTTACCAAGTAATATTATATTGCTTTAGCATGTAAAAAGTTGAATGATTTCTCTATTTTTATGATATGTATGGCTTAAGTGTTTACCACAATATATCTATCGAGAGAGATTTATACTTGTATCAATCATTTTTCTGATTTGCATAAGAGTGTGATTCTCTTAAGTGGGATTACTACCTTACTGGTTGTAAGGAAGAGAAGATTCTCACATGATATATCATACTTAAAGGGGAGTAAGAGGTATTCTCACGTTGATATACTAAGGCGCCAAGAGCCTGGCTAATATTAAAAGATAATGAAATATTTAAAGGAGCTCTGAGGACTAGACGTAGACCAAGTGGTTGGGCTGAACTTATATAAATTATGGTGTTAACTTCTCACTTATTTGCTTCCTTTGTCTTTCTACAATAGGTGATATCCTTCCAAACTTAAGCTTTGAAATTCCTTTTTAAGTTCTTAAAGTTTTCAAAATTTTAAAATCTCTCAATTCACCCCTTCTTAGGGAAACAACTATTATAACATTTGGTATCAGGCGTGTCACTTATTTAAAGGATTTAACGATCTCAAGTACAAAGATCATGAATGTATTTGAAGGTTTTAATTATACTATTTTGCCTTTTCTAAATAATATTATTTTTTTGTTTTTGGAAAGCCTGAATAATGATATTTTTAAAAATTATTGATTTTGATATGAGATATATTTTTATAAATAATTTTTATTTCAAGATTAGAAAGGATTAGAGTGAGATAGAAAAGAAAATATATTTTTTAAACATTATAGTAATGAAAATTCTTTATAGTACTTTAACTGAAAATGATTATGAGAAAATAAAATCTTGCTTTGAGACTAAAGATATTTTAGATAATCTTAATTCTATCAATGCTTCTAATGAATGTGTTAACGTTAATATTTCTAATAGTATATGTGAATAAGTGATACCTGAAATTGAAGGAGAAATCTCAGATCACTTCAATCAATCTAAGGAAGAAGAAAATCACAACATACAGTAATCAAATGAAAATAAATCACTAGATGAAAGTCAAGATATGTGTATAGTAAATATTTCCAATTCTTCTATTACATTTGTGAAAGATTATTTTAATAGATTGTATAAACTTATTTTTCAACCTATTCTTGATGCTATTTCAAAAAGCAAAAATGTTTTGCAATTTAAGGATATTACGGTAAAGTTTGATTGGAAGAAGTGTTTTACACACTGATAATCATAAATTGCTTCCACTTGCCTAACACAATAACTGTAAAGGTATCCTTAAAATGCATCATCCTATTATTTCCAATTATTGTGGTAAGCTAGGTCAGATTTCTCACTCATGCTATATTAGAAGAAATTCTAATGTGAGATATATGTTTTGGATTCCTAAAGGACAAGTAAGGTATAATACTAAAGCTCAAAGACCCAAATATAAGTAGGTACCAAAGCATCCCAATCCTTTGATTTTGCAAGATATTTCTAAGAAAAGATGAATTGGCCCAAAGAAGAAGAAAAAGCCTAAGGGAGCTACTAACTTGTTTAACAAGAAAACTCTTAGTGCATCCATTGCTAGCGCTTTACAGAATATCCATAAAGAAAAGCAATAGAGACAAAGAAGAAGAGCACCTAATGTCTCGATGGAATATCACATAGTAATATTGAACTACTCTGATGAGAATAAGAGAAATTAGATTTCTAAAGCACTAAGAAGATTGCAAGATTCCAAAGCAAGAAATCTAAAGTCTCAACTTCACAAAAAGAGATGCATCGGGGATTATTCTCAAAAGAAAGATGAACTGGTGAAGCTGGAATTTTTTGTACTAAATGTGCAAGAAAGAAATATCAACACCAATTCACCAAAATCAAGCAGCCATTACAAATACAATAGGAAACATGGTGAAATATAATCCTTACCTCTTTATATTGCTTAGCTGAATTATGGATTGGATTAATGAATACTTGCTCCTTATTTAACTCCTTTAGTAATCAACTTTTCAATACTAAAAAATATTTTCATATTGCTAAATGGATTAAAAAATAAAGCTATGAATGTTTTCATATTTATATTACATATTACTTCATGGATTTTAGTTCATAAGCTTATCCTAATTTATAGAAGTGAATATCCATGATTTGAAAGATAAATTTAAATTTCAACACCTGCATAAAAACTTATGATTGTATTAAATACACATGATTTTGAAAGTATTTGTTTTTTAAACATATGGGCATCATTATTAGGGATTAATACTCTTATATGGAAATTTAAAAAATGCTCTAAATCCATTGGTTAGAGTCACCATTGATCATAAGTGTGCTATATGCTTGAACTCTTTATGGTTCAACGAGTTAAACATTCTTCTATTTAACAGATTAATCATCTACATGAAATTCAAACCTATCTATTCAAAAATAGAAATATTCCAGAACATTGAAGCCTTTTGCTTAAAAGTGTTTTTCTATTGGAATATATTTGTTACTCTAGTCATTTGGACTAAAGAGTTAATGTGCTTCATTGTTCAACTATCATTTGTAAAATGAGCAAAAGTCTTAGAATCCTCATAATGCTTCTTCAGTCAATATTCTATCATATATTACTTTTGCTCCTAGATAATTTCCATACATGTTAACATTATTGTTCAACATGCAATCTTACATGGATATTTCTCTCTAATCTAATGACCTTCAGTGTTTTTACAAAATTAATCTTCAAAGGTCCATATTTTTGAAAAATCACATTTAAAATATAGTCTCATTTTAAAGAGGGAGAGTTTTGTATTTATATATGCATTATACTTTACAAACTTAACTCTTATATTCATTTGCATTAACTGAAAATTGATGTGTTTTGATGATGGGTCATTTTTATATGGTCTTACATAAAAATCATTATCTATATGTTTAACATACTAGACGATACTAATGATTCTCTAAGGACAAAAGAAATTTGCATTTATGATAGGAGAATAAAGAAATATCTCAATGAACTAATCAATTCTAAGAATTAAGAATTGACACAACGGAACACTAGAGCAACAAAGTCCATTTGGCAAATAGTTAAAAGGATCATCATCCATGCCAATACAAAAAATTGTTCAAACACAAAGAGAGGAAGTCAAAGAACTCCATGGATTAATTCATCAGCCCAAACTAAATAAGCATTTCTAAACCTTCTCTCTATATTGAACTTAATCTCAAGCATCTTGATCATAATGCATGCTATATGTGTCTATGTGTTTTTGTTATGATTTCCCTTGATATATTATCCTTTTAACTGAATGAAAAGATATTATTCTTGAAGTTCATGTCTTAAAAATATCATATAAATTTGTGAAAGAAGTCATGAATTTATCGAAGAAGTATTGATAAAGGCTTAGATAAAACATAAAATAAAATTGAAACTATTTTGATTTTATTGTTTCTCAAATAATCTCGAAAGATTATTCGATAAAATCACTTATCGAACATGTCTTCGATAATAATGAAATGTTTTTAAAGATTTTGTGAAGTGTTAAAACTAGGATTTATTGAACATCTTATTGATAAACTAATCAATAAATTAATTCATTTTGTGAACTGTTTTGTGTTGCTTTTCATTGATAAATTCTTCAATAAGAACACTTATCCAAATGTTATTCGATAAAATATATGAAAAAGTATTGAAATTGATCGACTAATAAGGGAACTTATCAAAAACCTATTTGATAAATTAAGTAATTTTAGCAAAAGAGTTATTATTTTGTTATCGAATATCACTTTGATAAGAATATATATCCAAGAATTATTTGATAAATTCTATGTGCTTTTATTGAAAAACATTATTTATTGAGCAATTATTTAATAAGGAGGTTTGTCGAAGAACTATTCAATAAATTTCTAACCGTTGCTTAAAGATTTATCGATAACCACTTTAAATAAGAAATTTATTGAAAACCTTATTGATAAATTATAAGTTATTTAGGGAAAATTTGACTATTTCTATGTAGTTCATCGAATTCCTCCTCAAAAAATTATTCATTATTTCTGAACCTAGAAACTTAAATATGTTTCTATACCTTCATATCTACAATAAAACTACTCAGAAACTGTTCCCTTAACATTCTAATAACAAATTTAGTCTTAGAAACCTCAAATAACCTCTGTCACACCTTTGTTCATAATTTATCTTCCCTAAAAATGGCAAGAACCAAAGCAACCAAGGTTGTCCTGGAAAAACAAAGGGCAAATAGAAGCAGAGCTCATTAAAGCCTAAATACAAGCTAAAGGTGAGGAAAGATAAGAGTCCACCTAAGGAGAAAGCTACATGGCACAGAAAATGCCAAGACACCAAGTTAAAAAATTAGGTAAAGTGCTCGCAGACTTGTAAAAGAAAGAGACATATTTTATCCACTGTGTTTAAAAAACTTGAGTATAAGGATAATCATATGAGATTCTTAATCAAGCTATCAAGGATGCCATCAATATAGGTGTTTCAGGTCAATATACACCGTCTGTACTTGTTGGTTTTGAACATATAAGAAAGCAAATGGCAAGAATAGGAAGAGATGAGACTTCTCAAGGTACCTCGGAATCTAATTCATCTATCTCTATTCTTGCCCTTGCTTCTCTTGCTTTACTTACTAGGGATTTAGATAAAGGGGTAAATACATGGAAATTTAAGGAAAAATTTACAGAAAAAGAATTTTGTCTAGTAGTCTATGTGGACCTAGACTATCTAAATATAATGACAATACTCTCCTAGATCTCTCTAACCTAATGAAGTACTATGAAAATTGCTTGGGAATTAATCTAAGCTTTAGTCCAGATGTAGTAAGAAGGCTCTATTGAAACATGAGGGAGTTGAAAAAGCAAATGGTGATGAAGAATTAATAAGCATATTTTTGATCACTAAGTTGAAAGGAAGAGAGATTAAAATTAGTAAGGAGATCATTAACTTCCTACCCAAAACCATTGACCATGAGAAAAGCTCAGCTTAATCTTCATTGGCTCCATTATTTGCTTAGGCTATAGTCTATCATAATGGGAATTGAAGAATCTGAAAGAGAGCTTATTAGTACAGGTACGATAGAGTATTCATACCTCATTCCAAGACATAGCTATGATGATAAATGATTTTGGACAAGGTTTAGATGAAAAACTAATTAATAAAATAACCAGAAGACATGACTCCACCTCTTAGCAGATCATTATCTTGAAGAACATCATTAATTCACAGAGGCAAATAATTCGGGTTTTAAGAGATAAGGTTAATGACTTGAAGAACCAAGTCATGAGCTTTAACTCATTCTTCTCTATTGAAGACCTTCTAAATATTCCAAAGGCCAATGCCCAAACCTTCTAAACCACTACTCTTACTCATACCCCCCTCTTTATCTCTTTGGAAACTGACCAAGTTGCTCCTTCTAATCTTCCACCGTTTATCTCTGTACACTTTTAACTCCATCGCAACCACTTCCACCAACCAACTACTCAATCTTCCTCCCATGATTCAATTTTTAATGAGTGAAAAAAAGTGGGTGAAAATTTTGATAAATGAATAACATAATCAGTTTTAGAAAAATTTGAGTCTTTGATTTAAGACTTAAACATATTTGATAAGGTTGTTTATTGAAGATGTCTTTGATAAATTAGAAAGGGACTATGTGTTTTATATGAATGCATTTATTGAAATATTTCTCTAACAACATATTGATAAAAAAATTCAAAACAAAAGTTTTGCAAAAATTATTTTGGAATGGATTTATCAAAGTCTTAATCAATAAATAAGTTGATCGATAAGGCATTTGATAAACAAAGTCTTTCTATGTTTAAAGAACTTATCACTTTATTGATAAGTTATTCAATCAATATCGAATCTCTTGTTTGAACTATATTTTAAGCTTCATTTATCAAAGAGTTTATCGAGTATACCTCCTCTTTATAAGCTTACCAATAAATGCTTTTTATCAGTTAAATTACTTTTTGAATTGTTTCTCAATTGTCATAATCAAAACTTTAGAGTTTAACATTTCTCTCCCTCTTTGATGATGAAAAAACAATTGAAGAATTGATAAAGATTGAAGACATTGCATAAAACAAAAGTGACAGAAGCAAAGAAGACTAAGAGGAAATTGTTCAAATCAAACAAAAGAAGACTACTACTAATTTCTCAGTTCATCTCATGATCGATAAATACTTCGATCAAGAAGTGTTTGAGAAAATAGTTTTTAGAAATGAATTTATCAAAGCATTACTCGAAAAATGGATTTATCAATAAGGCTTTTGATCAATAAATTAAAATAAATTTTTTTCTCTATTTTTAAAGAACTTATCAATTTATTGGGAAGATATTCGATAATGAACTATATTTTCAAAACTCATTTATTGAAAAATTATTCGATAAGGAAATTTATCGAAGAACACTTTGATAAATAGATAAATTGTTTGGTTTATAAAGAACTCTGAATTGTTGATTTGATAAATGAATTTTGATGGTGATTTATTACTTATAATATTGCTAAGTTGTTTGAATTATCTATTTCTCAAAGTACTTTAAGTAATCTTGCAAAAAGAAGAAAGATTAAATATGAAAGAAGAAGATCTAGCAATTCTCTTCTAGTTTTTATCAATAAGCTATTTGATAAGCCTATTTATTGAATAACACTTTGATAAATTGGATATTCTGAAATATGAAATTATGATATTTATCCAATAGCTCTTCGATCAGGCTATTTATCAAAGTTCTTTTGATAAGAGCTATTTTCAATAAGCACTTCAATAAATGGAAGAAAATTCAGATTATGAAGTTATTAAAGATTTATGAAATAATTCTGTATGATCTTAATAAGCTTATAACTTGCTCTAATTTGCTATATGATCTTATGAATTCTTGTTTCCAAATATACTACATGTATTAAAAGATCAAAGAATGTTTAAAAGTTTATTTGAAAGATGAAAGAATGCCCTTCAGGCATTTATCAATAAACTATTCGATAAGCTTATTTATCGAGGAACACTTCGATAAATTAGCGATTGTGAAATATTTTCAAATATGTCAATAAATCTTAAAGCTGTTTTAGAAAAATGATATTTTTTTGAAGAGTTTTTGATAAGAGACTATTTCAATGAAATTCATTTGAGATTTATCGAAGTCTTTTTAGGTAAGGCTAGTTATCAAAGTATTGTTAGATAAGATTTGAAAATGTTTCAATGCATTTCATCATAAATTTATCGAAGTCCTTTTTAATAAGGGAACTCTTCAATAAACTTAAGTGATCTTATTAAATCAGACTTTGACATATTTTGATATTTAAATCTAAATCATTTGTAAACAATTACTATATGCTTATACTTTTTATAAATCACTTATGTAGAATATTTCAGATCAATTTTAGGCATAAAGAAGATCAAATGAAGATAAGAAAAAGTGAAATACATATGTTAGAGATAACAGATATATTCTTCAACGACTACTACAACGACTATATAATAGATTTATTAAGAACTTAACTATAAAAGAAGAAAAAGTAATAGAGAGAAAGAGAAAGAAGTTGAATGACATAAGAAGAGACGAGAAAAGGTCAACAATGCACTTCGATCATATCAAGTGAAATCCTGATAGTGTCTTGATTTTCACTCTATTTCTACTCTTTGGTACAAAGCATATTATATTATTGAGAGAGAGAAATTTAGAGAGTATGTGATTAAATGTCTATCACAATACCTCTACTAAGAGATAATTATATTTGTATCAATAATTTTTTATTAGTTGCTTAAGAATGTGAGTCTCTTAAGCAGATTACTACCTTACTGGTTGTAAGGGAGAGTGAGAAGAGTCTCATGGGACATACCTTACGGGTTATAAGGAGTGAGAGGGATTCTTAAGTTTATGTACTGAGACACCAAGAATCTGGCTAATCCTAGAAAATAGTGGAACACTCAAAGGAGCTTGGTGACTGGATGTAGGCCAAGTGGATAAGGCTAAACCAATATAAATCATCTCTGTGCAAATATTTCTTCATATTTTCCTTCATCAGGCATATCATTCTGAGCTCTAATCTTTGATTTTATTTTAATATCCTTAGAGTTATCAAAATTTTTAATATCACCCAATTCATCCTCCTATTGGGTGATATAGCAAGATTTGGTATCACAGCATGCCACTAGTTTAAAGGATCTAGTGATCTTAAGTATGAAGATCATGGTTGTATTTGAAGGTTTTGATTATACTATTTCTCCTTTTTTGAAAAATATTGATTTTTGCTTTTGGAAAGTCCGAACGATGATAGTTTTAAAAATATTGATTTTGATATGAGATATATTTTTATAAATAATTTTATTTTAAAATTAAAAAAATGTTGGACTGAGAAAGAAAAGAAAATATATTTCTTTAATATGAGAGTAATGAAAATTTTTTATAGTGCTCTAATTGAAATGGATTATGGGAAAATTAAATCTTACTCAAATGCTAAAGATATTTTAGATAAAACTGACACTATCTATGCTTCTAACAACTTTGTTGAAGTGAATATTTCTAGTAGTATATGTGGACAAATGCTACTTGAGATTGAAGAAGGAGAAATCTCAGAACACTTCAATCAGTCTGAGGAAGATGAGTATCAAAAAGAGTTCAACATGGAGGAATCAAATGAAAATGAATCATTACATGGAAGTTAAGATTTACTTATAGTAAATGGTTCCAATTCTTCTAGTAAATTTGTGAAAAATAGTTTTGAAAGATTGCATAAACTTCTTTTTCAACCTATTCTTGATGCTCTTTCGAAAAGTAAAATTAATTTTCACTTTAAGTGCATAATACATGCAAATATACTTCTAAAGGGCATAATCCTATTACTTGCAATTATTGTGGTAAACTAGATTAAATTTCTCACAAATGTTATATTAGAAGAAACTCTAATGTGAAAAATATGGTTTGTGTTCCTAAAGAATAATTTAGGTCCAATGCTAACATACAAAGACGCAAATATAAGTTGGTACTAAAACATCTTAGTTCTTTGATTTTATAGGATATTTTCAAAAATGGACGAATTGGTCCCAAGAAGAAGAAAAGTGCTCCCTATTGCTTAAGCTACACAAAACATCCATAAACAAAAGTAATGGAGAAAAAGAAGAAGAGCACCTCATATCTCGATGGACTATCATAAAGTTCTATTGAACTAATATGATGAAAACAAGAGAAATTAGATTTCTAAAGCACCAAGAAGATTGCAAGATTTCAAAACAAGAAATCCACAGTCTAAACATCACAAAAAAGATGAATCGGGGCTATACTAAAAAGGTATTAAGATTCATCCCCACTCACCTATATTGCATTAAACAGATGAGGTATGTTAAATGTAGGTGACACATTTATGAGCAATTTTCATTAAGAAAAGATAAAGTCAATCGTCACACTTGACTCTTTGATTTTGATGGCTCACGAATGAATATTGCAATACTATGAAATGCTATTAGAAAATCTATTTGACAAACATGCAATATTTAATAACTCAATCCTTTGTGCATACATGTTTATGAGAATGAAAATATCTTCTATATGCATAAAGTAAATATTCTCAGTTGATTTGAATTAATTATATCTATAGAACATATGAATTATGTTATTTTATTTTCTACAAACTAACTACTTATGGATCTAAACAAAGCTGGATATCAAGAAAAAGAAACTAGCTCAATTGTTTTGTAGGAAAAATGATTGAAAGGTTCATATCAAGATTTGTGTATTCAAAGAAAAATAATTCCAATCTTAAATGAAGATAAACCAATGAAGCTTGAATTTTGGGGCTGAAGAAAAGTTCAACATGAATTCATTGAAATCAAGCTAGCTATCACAAGGAAAAGAGAAAACATGGTGAAATCTAAACCTTACCCCTTTATTATGCTTAAATGCATTCACAATTTGGGTAATGAATATTTGTTGCTTGTTGAACTCCTTTAGCATCCAACTTTTCAATTTTGTAAAAATATGTTCAAATTGCTAAATGGATAATAAAATAAAACTATGCGTACAAGTTTTCTATCATTGTATTTTTCAAATGTTGTTTTATAAATTTCAATTTATGAATGTGCATATTCATGATTTTTAAGGTAAATGTAAATTTTAAACTCTTGAATCAAATGCTTTGGTTACATTAAATGCATATAAATAATTTTGAAAAATTATTTATTTTTGAAACATGTGGTCATAAGTATTGGAGGTTAATACATTTGTATGGAAGTTTCAAAAATATTCCAAATGTATTTTCAGAATCATCATTCTAAGTGTGCTATCAAGTGCTTAAAATCTATATCCTCTAATGAGTTAAGCATCTATTGTTTAACCAAGTCAATAATCCATATGAAGTTCAAGCTTACCTTTTCAGCAAAAGAATTATTTCAGAACATAAAAGCCTTATGCTTAAAATGTTTATTCACTAGAATAAATTTGCTACTCTAGTCATTTGGACTAATAAGCTTATGTGCTTCATTGTTGAAACATCATTTGAAAATGAGCAAAGTCTTTGAACCTTCATTATACTTCTTTAGTTGAAATCCTATCCTATATGACTTTTGCTCATACAAAAATTCCCAAAATGTGTTAACATTATTGTTTAACATGGGATCTCACAAAGATATTTTCTCCAATATAATGACTTTCAATATTTTCACAAGATTAATTTTTAAAGGGCTATATCTTTGAAAAATCACATTGAATTTGATTTTTTTAAATAAAAAGGGAGAAACATTATTCTTTAAGACAGACTCCCTTCAATATTTTACAATCTCAACTTCAAGTATACTCATCTGCATTAATTTTCAATTGATTGATTAGTTTTGATGATGAGTTATTACTATATGGTCTTACTATATAGAAATAATTCATTATATATATACTTGACAATACTAACCATTCTTGTAGAAAGAAATTATTTGCACTCATGACACGAGGAGAATCTAAGGGAAGAAAATGCCAATGGAACATAGAGACAAGGGAGCACTAGAGCTACAAAGTTCATTTGGGAACAAATTAAAGAGGGTCACCATCCATGCCAATACGAAATATGCTTAAACATAATAAGAGAGGAAGGCAAAGAACTTCATTGATCAATTCATCAAGTTGTTGAATCTAAATGAGCATTTCTAAACCCTCTCAATTGAGAATATATCTGAGATAGTTTGAGGATAATGTTTCTCATAATATATATGTCTATATGTTAAAACATTGTTCTTGAAATTCATGATTAAAAAAATATCATATAAATTTGTGACAGAAGTCATGAATTTATTAAAGAAGTTATCGATAAAGATTCTTATGCAGAAATATTTGATAAAAATGAACTAATTTAAAGATTTTGCGAAGTGTGTTAAAACTAGAATTTATCGAACATCTTATCGATAAAGGTTCTTATCGAAAAGTTATTCGATAAATTAGCCATCTCTATTAAAAGAAATGACATTTTTAATTGAATAACAATTTGGTAAATATGTTTTTCAAATGATTATTTAATAAATCTTGTGTGATTTGTGTGAAAAAGGTAGATATTTATCAAACAATTTATTAATAAGTTGGCTTATTGAAGAGCTATTGGATAAATTTTTAACCGTTGTTTGAAGATTTATTGATAAACACTTTGAATAAGGTACTTATTGAAGGGCTTATCAATAAATCATTAGTTTTAAAGCTAAAATCAAATTGTTACTTGTTAGTTAATCAAAACCTTAGTTGAAAAATTTGTGTTCTAAAACTAAAATTCCATGACTATTTCCAACCTTCAATTCATCCTTTAAAACCACCTTAAACCTCATCCTCAACCTCTCCAACCTGATGAAGTTTTATAAGAATTGATCGGGAATCAATCTCTCATATAATCCAGAGGTGGTGCAAAGATTTTATGAAGATATTTGATGAAGCCAATAAGGCTGGCAAGCTAGTGAGGAGACACATAGTCATTGAGTTGAGAAGTAGAGAAATCATATTAGATAGAGATGTTATTATCTTCCTACTTAAGATCATTAAAGGAGATTTACAAGATTATCATGCTTAGTGAAGCTTTATGAGTGATCTTGAATTTGTACCAAATAACATTTGTGATTATTGCAAGATAGGCCACTACGGAGCATGGTCAGGAAGCTTATTATCTATTATGGTTAGTATCGTAAGTGATGATAGATTAATTTAGGATCCTTGATTTACAGTAAACTCACAAACTTTCACTTTGATAGGTCTAAAGCCACTTCTATCCCTTACCCCTAACATGTGTTGTTGTTCGTTATGTGCAGCAATATAGCTTATTTGGAGAAGGGAGAGAAAGAAGTAAAAATACCAAAGTTTGGGCTAAGCAAATTCATTGAATGAGAATCACACTACCATTCCTAGTTGGTGGCAAGAGAGCTCAGGAAGGGAAATAAATAGTATAGCCATATGAGGCACAACCTATGCAAGTTCAACTTAAACCCTCAAAAACTCTATTATTTGCCTAAGATGTAATGTATAACGTCATATCATACTTTTTTCGTATCTGTATAAGATTGATAAAGAAAATAAATTTATAAAGGATTGTGATGATAAATATAGAGGAAAAGTAATTATTAGACAAAGTTACAAAGAAAAGGGACTAAATTGAAAATTCTAAAAGTTCTATGGTCCAAAAATAAAAGTAGAAATAAACTTCGGACCAAAAGTGTAATTTTCAAAAGTTCAAGGGCAAAATAGTAACTATTAAAAGTTGAGCCAGAAAAGGCCTAAAAATGCTCAAAATCATATTAGTCCCAAATTTTTCTAATAAATAGAGAAAATTATTTTGATCAATTTGACGCAATATAGAATTTTTATTTGAGGTCCCAAAAAATTGATATGAATTTCTGAAAAAAGAAAAATTAATACAGTATCCTCTGGACCTTATAATTAGATGAAATTTGGTGGTAAATTCTTATAATTAATATAAGAAATTATGAAACTAACAGATCTTAAAAAAGAGTTCTATAGAATTTATTATGGAATTTATAGTGGATTAAAATGCCCGATAAATACGTTTCAGGGGAATTTCTTGTGAGCTGAGCGTATGAAGGCAGTAGACCATGTAGAAAGCCCAAAATAGCGCCTTATAAGCCCAATAATATTTTTAAATAAGTATGTGGGCTTGGGGTAATAAAGACTGGAAAAAATCTAAAATTATGAAAATGCCACTAAGTATGCCACTGTGTTGTGTCATTGAGTAAGAGTTAGACGAAGGGCATTTTGGTCATTTGACTAAGGTTAGATAGTCAAGGAGAGTTCCTAAAATAGTTGACTAAGGTCAAGGAAAACTCTCATGAGGTGTGAAAAAATGATAATGCCCTTGAGATGTTAAAGTGAATAAATTGAAACCAAGGGGCATTTTGGTAATTTGCTAAGGGATCTATAATTAAATTTAGACCTAGTACAAAAATGTCAATGATAGGAAGAATCTAGATACTGGATTTAAGGTTAGAAAGCATATTATGAAATATTAAAAGAATTAGATTTGTAAAATAGTGTGATGTTTGGGGAATTGGACTGAGTTGGCACCGGATTAGATTAAATTTTTTTTATAAACTTCTCTTCCTTAGAATTGTACCACATGTCTGTACAAGTTGTCCCTTGATAATGTCATGGATTATGTCATAATTAGCTTTTAAGAAAAGTTTAATCCAATAATAAATATGAGCTATTAGATCAAATAGTACATAAAGTGATCTTGGCCATCCATTTTCCATTGGATTTCTCTATAAATCCCCCATATTTCTTATTCAAAACCATGAAGGAAGAACCCTTGGGGAGGCTATATCAAAATGGAAACTCAAGTTAAGACAAAGAAGAATCCAAGGTCCAAAGTTCAAGGTAGATAGAGATTAAAAGTAAGCAATCTATCATAGCTTATTTTTCTCTAATTTAGGGGCTTGAACTTAGGGTTTTTATGGAAGAAAGTTGAGTTTTCTCTAAGGTATATGTGCTGTCCAAAACCTTAGATGAAAGGAGAAAGAAGAAATTAAAGTTAGAGTTAGGCAATTGAATCTTAAACAAGCTAGTTAGGTGATTAGTTGTTGAATCAATTTGATATTATTCACTTTGCCATTGTTAAGACCTTTTGGTATACACTGTTCATGATAGAAGGAGATAGAATTTTAATTATCTAATGCTTCTATTGAATTTATATGATAATTTTGTGTAGGATTGGATATGTTTTGAACCTTGAAAGCATTAGAATTGAACGTTGTAATTCTTGGAATGCTTCCCTATTAATGTTCTCTCGTATAAATAGTGATTGGAATTTCAAGATTTTGATGATTCCAATAGTTTTAAAATGAAAAGTTGTGTGGGATAAAGTAGATAAACAAGTATGGGAAGCATTGTAATCAAAATGAGAATTTTTGGAAGAATTACGTATGTTTTTCAAATCTATATAGAACAGTACATAGGAGCTGTAATTTTATAATTTTAAGCTCATAAATGGATTCAAAAGATGAAATTGTATACGGTAAAGTCAAGAAATCAATTGATTCAAAGGCTAAGTCCATTAGTTAAGATTAAGGAAAGTTAATGTAGTTAAATGAGCTCAATGTTCAAGAGAAAGTTAGATTGTAATGGATGGATGATTATGTGATATTAGGATTTGATTGTGGACTCTAAAGAGGTAGCCACACATCAAGAAGAAGTAAGAAGAAATAGACAAAGCAAAGTTAAAGTGAAAGAAAGTCAATTATATGAGGTAGAAAACTTATCCTAAACTTGTATGTATTGAATGTTATGCTTGCTTAGGCTATGGCTATATTGAATTGTGTTGCTTGTGTATATGATTGAAGCTCTGTTTCTATGATTACTTTGTCAAATTGTATTTCATATGTTACATTGAAGCATACACATCACATAATGTTAACACTTTCACAAGCAAGCACAAGTTTTTGCTTTAATGCATGCATTGTTTAATACCATTTGCTACTTAGATTTGCTTAGAAATCTCACTCCTCCATATAATCTCAATCCCACAGGTTTATTAATGATGAAAGAGTATGAAGAAGCATGAAGAGAAATTAGGGATTAGATAATGTAAATGTTATATGATGAATGTATAAATTGTTGCAAGTAATGATGTTATATGACATGTTTGAGCCACAATGATCATGATATAATGAAAAATAGTAAATGATGAGATAAATGTATAAAATTATATATATATTTAGTTAACATGTCAATCTTCGTTTTGACTGTAAGAACATCTTATTTTGATGTCTTTACAAAGAGAAAGAATTTTCCAAAATTAAAAACCAGAATTTGTTTACAGGATTTTTGACCAAATGAACAGTTATATTTGACAATTCAATTGTATTAATTGACTAAGAATTTGGTCAGAAAATTATTCTTACCTTAAATTTAAAGATATTATCTTCACGTAGATTTTTGAACCTCTTTATTTCAATTTACTAGAATTAATTATGATTTTTTGAAGTTCATCGCCTAATCTGGAATTCCATATGAACAGTAACTCAAGAAGAGTAAAATTCTAGATTTAGCTAATGTACTTTCAAGGTCTTGTAAATGGTTCTAAATGCTACTCGAATGGTCCCTAAGACGTACAAAAGTAAGGATGTCTCATTTTGGTATTAGAGTATAAGTTTCTAGCATAAGATAAAACAGTTCCCAGACCCTAACTCTAAATAGTAAGTAGTTTTTTATGTTAGGTTATTGGTTATGATAGTTAGCATTGCTTATTTAAGCAAATATTATAGGAGTAGATATGGGATTTCATAAAGTTAAGTCAGAGCCATCAGTTAATAAGGGAGACCCCTTGCCAGTAATGATAGATGAAGATGATGTACATTCAGACTATGATCCTCCTTTAGATAGTAAAGATAGTTCATCTGGTAGGATAGAGGATCAGTTCGGAAGATCTACTCTGTCTGCAGACTCAAACCTACAATCTAGAGGTTATGTAGAGATTCAGTCTAAAATTGTGCATGTACCAGATGATATTGAGTCTAGTGATTCTATACAATATGAGTTTGTTAGAGTGCCCTCTATCGGTGATGTAAGCTCTATTCCTCCAATGAGAGGACTTATCGCGGTTAAGTATCATATCCTAATTTTCCCCTATCTATATAATGCTGATAGAGGAAAAAGTTTTGGAAAGGATTGTGATGATGAATAGAAAGGAAAAGCAATGATTAGACAAATGTATAATGATGAATGACTAAAATGAAAAGCTTAAATATTCTATGGCCGAAAATGAAAGTAGAAAGAAAAGTTAGCCCAAAAGGTGTAATTAACAAAAGTTAAGGGATTTAAATATAATTTATCAAAAGATCAAGGGCAAAAATGTAATTATGATAAAGTTGAGCCGAAAAAGGCCTAAAAATATCCAGAATTACATTAGTCTAACATTTTACCAGTGTTTGACGCAACATATAATTTTGATATGAGGTCCTGAAAAATTTATATTAATTTCTGAAGTCGGGAAAAATTATTACAATATTTCTCAGACCTCAGAATCATATGAAACTTTATAGTAAATTCTTATAATTAATATGAGAATTTATAAAATTGACAGAGTCAGAAAAGGAATCCTGTAGAATTTTTATGGGAGTTTACGGTGTAATAAAATACCCGATAAATACCTTCAAGAAAGGTTTCTCGAGATTTATGCCAAAAAGATAATAGACCCATATCAAGGCCCAAAATGGCATCCCAGAGGTCTAGTAAGGTGATTAGAAGGTTAAGTGGGCCAGAGTCCAGAGCAACCCCGGAAAAGTGTGAAATTACGAAAATACCCATATATAGCCAGATTGTACCAGAGAATAATGGAGGGCATTTTGGCCATTCTGGACAGGTCAAAAATGTCCCAACAAGTACAGGGATGATTAGTTGGAGCCAGTATATACTTTGATACAATATAAAGAGGTGTGAAATGACAATTATTACCCTAGGGTCAATATAGTGCAAAAAAGTGCAATAAAAGGGTATTTTGGTCATTTCTCAAGGGATGGTTGGTAGATAAATACTCAGTCTAACAATGTCAATGGTAGGAAAAATCTAGACACTGGTTTTCATGACATAATACATATTATGGAATATTATAAAAATTGCGAACATAAAACAGTCTAGTTTTTGTGAAACTAAGACGGGGTACCGGATTGGACTGGAATTTTTCCTATCAGTATTTCTACTTTTCTTCAGCCAAACAAAGCCCTAAATGAGGTCATGCATGTCGTCATTACAAGGCTTCTAGGGCAAGCTTGTTGTAAGGTTAGTTATGGACCATTAGATCGAATAGTAACTAAAGTAATCTTGGCCATTGATTTTTCATGAAATCTTTATAAATACCCCCACCAAATCTGAAGCAAGCCATGGAGCATGACACCCTTGGGGAAACTCTTGAAAAATGAAAACTCAAGCCAAGACAAAGAAGATTCAAGGTGCCAAAATTCAAGCAAGCTAGAGATTAAAGGTAAATAATCTATCCTAGCTTATTTTTCTTTGATTTGGGAGCTTGAACTTAGGGTTTTCATAGAGGAAAGTTAAGTTTTCTCTAAGGTATTTGTGCCATCCAAAAACCTTAGATGAAAGGAGAAGAAAAAATTAAAGTTAGAGTTATATGATTTAAGCTTAAATTTAAGCTTAAACAAGCTAATTAAGTGATTGGTTGTTGAATCAAGTTGATATTCTTAACTTTGCCATGGTTGAACAATTTTAGTTTGCACTATTCATGATGGAAGTAGAATTTCAATGATCTAATGCTTCTATTGAATTTATATGAAGATTTTGTGTATGATTGGATAGGTTTTGAACATTGAAAGCATTGGAATTTCAAGTTTTAATTTTTGAGATTCTTCTCTATTACTGTTCACTCACATGAATAGTAATTAGAATTTCATGATTTTGATGCTTTCAATGTTTTTAAAATGAAAATTTTTGTGGGATAAAGTGGAGAAACAAGTATGGGAAGCATTAGAATCAAAATGAGAATTTTTGAAAGAAAAGAGGGTGTTATGTAATTCTTTACATAACAGTGCATAGGAGCTAGAATTTCATGATTTTAAGCTCAAAAATGGATTCAAAAGATGAAATTGTATAGGGTAAAGTCAATACATCAATTGGTTCAAGGGCCAAGTTAATTAGTGAAGATTAGAGAAAGTTATGTTAGTAAAGAGTTTATCAAGTTAGTCTTGAACATTGTTGAAGTTCATGGTCCTAATGAATTATATGATGAATATGAATGTGTTTAGGACTTTGAAACATCCAAGAAGATGTTGAGAAGTGAGTGACCAAAAGGCTTCATGGTTGGAAAGCTAGGGAGGAAGTGCAAAAGATCAAGAGAAAAGTTTAACTGCAAGGTAGTGGACTTACCTCTTTATGTGCTTGATGTGGTATGTTTATGTGTTGACATGTATATGATATTTGAATGATATTGTGACATGATAAATGATGTTGAATGTATTATGAATAACATATTTCTCATGGCCATGTACTTTTATGCAAAAGTATATAGCATGATGGCATGTCACTAACTAAAGAAAGTTTAATGAAATTACATATCATGCATTAGCATCAATCTTGCATATTTAAGTGGTAATTGTCGTATCCTTATTTTCAACCTCAATTATACTCATTTAAAAGTTATTGGAACCAATTACATGATCATTTGCCTTAGAAACAAGCATTTTCAAAAGAATTGCTCTCCAGTACTATTCACACTATTATTTATTTGGTAATTCCAGAACATGTATCTAATTTTGAAAATTCGTAATTAAATGTAGAAAAATCAAAATAGGTTGGTTCTAATTTTTAATGAAATCTATTTTATTAAAATTTGAAGAAAAAATATAAAATTGGGGTTCCATTGTCTCAATAAAATCAGTTTATTCGTTGAAAAATACTGTTCATTTGGTAAAATCTGGAAGTTCTAGTTTCTTTGCCTTAAATTCAAAAATTCATTTCTCTTTTGTTACTTGTCCAAATGAACTGTATTACCTATGGATTTAAATCTCTAGACATTATATTTAAGGTCACAAAATTTCACTGAAAACTCATTCATTTACTATACAAAATTTATGTCGAAATGTTATAGCCTCCAGTTGTTTACTTTCTCTTAGTTACAGATTTTAACTTCAACTTAGAAAAATCATAACAAATCGAATACTTAACCATTTGAGGTGTTCTTGGTGTTAATTTAAATATATATATCTTAGCTATTATGATGCCAAATTTCAAGCTCAAACTCGTTGATTGAGGTGTCATAATCATCATCACACCATCATAATCTCAGAACACCATTATAGAATCTTACATAATACATCCATCATATCCTTTCATAGTGACATGTAACTCACATAATTGATCATACAAGTTCAACCATCTATGTTTACCCTTTTCCCTTGTGAGGTTCCAGAACCTATAATATGGTTATGAATATGGAAGGAATGAGATTTCATGAAAATCCCAATAGCAAGTTACACAAACTATAATATCATGTATGATTAATTGGATGCTTAACATGTTATCATGAGATGGGAGCTACTTCATAATGGTACATAAGCAAACTCTAACATGCATATTATCATGACATAATTTGCAAGGAGTTGCAATCATTCATACTTTATCATCAACATGATGACACAATCTCATGCTCAACCAAATATCATAACTAACAAGCAAGCAAACAATTGAGCAAATATGAAACTATAGTTAGGTATTCTTGCTACCTCTTAGCTATCCTTGTCAAGGTCTTATTAAGATGATTTCCTTCCTTCACAAATTTCAAAACCTAGCCATTCAAAGTAATATCAAGTTATAACTCAACTTGAAAGCAAATCCAAGACTAGGTTTTCACTAACTTCTATTCTTTCTCTATTTTATGTTTCATACTTTCATTTTTCCAAAAATAAATTCTCATAGTTAATTTCCATATATTTTTTCATGTAGAATCCAAATATGAAACCAAAATTTTTAAAATCAAAACATATCACAAGCTGCTGCTCTTGACCGAAGTGATTCCCTTGATTTTTCGAAATTCACATTTTGATTCCAATGCTTCCAATACTTGTTCTCCTACTTTATCCCCACATGATTTTCCATTTTAAACTCATTGGGAGCATCAAAATTATGAAATTCCAACATATGAATAGTGTCACGTACAGTAACAGGCATGAACACAAATCCCTAACTTCATCATACTTGAATTTTCAAGCTTACACCACTTGGTTCTAGCTTTTTTAAGCTTATCTAAACTATGCATAACATAAAACTCATATTCTATGGAAAGCACTTCCAGCAACAACCACAAGGGAAATATGGTACAAAAACCCCTTAAAATCAAGAGCTAGCTTTCTAGAATAAAGCTCAAGATCAAGAGAGATGATTACCTTGCTTATTGCTTCAAGTTGTATGCTTCGTTCTTGGTTGAATGGAAATTTTGCAAGATTTTCCCTATGGTTCTAAGAGCTACCAAACAAGGTCTGATTTGAGGGGGTATTTATAGATAAATTTGGGTGGGAATGGATGGCTAAGATTGATTTGGTTACTATTTAATCAAAAGGTCCATATTCATTCTTGAACAAACTTGCCCTAGAAGCCATGGCTTTTGACGCCATGCATGACATCACACAAGGCCATGTTTGGCTAGAAAAAGGTAAATATACTGATAGGAAAAAATTTAGTCTAGTCCAGTACCGAACAGAGCAGTTTCACAAAAACTAGATTGTTTTCTATTCCTAATTTTTATAATATTCCAGGATATGTATTCTGTCCTGGAAACTAGTTTCTAGGTTCCTCATACCATTGAAATTGTTAGACTGAGTATTTATCTGCATCCATCCCTTGGGAAATGACCAAAATACCGTTGGTGTCCTTTTTTGCTCTATATTAAGCTTAAGGGTATAATTGTCATTTTACACCTCTTTATACTTCCTCAAGGCACATACTGGCTCTAAATAATCATATTTATACTATATGGGATGTTTCTAACTTGTTCAAAATGACAAAAATGCCTTCAATCTATCACTAGTATAATCTAGTCATCTAGGGGCATTTTTATAATGTCGCACTTTTCCTATACTGCTTTGGACTCTAACCCACTTAACTATCCAGTCACCTTATTGAGCTTATGGTGGCGCCATTTGGGCCTTGGTATGGGCTCATTGCCTTTATGACACAAATCCCAATGAATCTCTTTCAACCATATTTATCGGATATTTCATTCCACTGTAAAATCCCGTAAGAATTCTACAGGAACCCTTTTCTAACTTTGTCAATTTTATAAAATTTTATATTAAATATAGGAATTTATTATAAGGTTTCATCTGATTCTTAGGTCTGAAAAATACTGTAATAACTCCTTCTGACTTCAGGAATTTATATCAATTAATCGGGACCTCAAATCAAAATTATGTGTCTCCTTAAACTGATTGGAATAATTTTGTCTATCTACTGGTAAAATTTGGGTTTAATCTAATTCCAAGCATTTTTTAGCCTTTTTCAGTTCAACTTTCTCATAATTACATTTAAGTCCATGAATTTTTTCTTATTTATATTTAGGTCCCTAAACTTTTAATAATTATCACTTTTGGCCCAACTTTTATTTCTACTTTAACTTTTGCCTTCAACCTTTTCTAATTTGCATTTAGGTCCCTAAACTTTCCTTAGTTAATAATCCCTTTCTTTCCTATCTCAATCTGATATAATTTATTCCAAGAATCTCATGTCCATTTCATATAAACTGTACAGTTACATCAGGTAAGAAAATTGAGATATGACAATAATGTTTCCTACTGAGATTCTCTAGAATCTCACCCTCCCATAACCAACCAATTTAGGTCAAGCATGAAGGAAAATATATGCATGGAGAAGGGCTAAAGAATGGAAGAAATGAGGTGAGGTAATTGACATCCTAGCATATGCTATGAATTATCCATGTATGTAAATGCCATGTAAGGTGCCTATTTATGTGAAGAAACTATATGAAATAGTTATGGCATAAACCCATGGTGTATATGAATGCATGAAAGGCAAAACAGATGGTTTATGCATGCTAGAACCTTTATTGAAAGTAAAAGAAAGTAAACTAAAATTGTAAAAATGTAGGTCCTGGATCAGTTTTGTTATAGTTTCAGTTTGACCTAGCAAATGAAGAAATTAATTCACAAAATTTTATGAGCAAGTAGTACACATCCAGATCTTTAAATGAATATGTAATAAACCTCATTTTGATTTGTATATCAAGAGAAATGAATTTCCAAAGTTAAGAGACAAAATCTGGAATTTCTAAAATTTGCCATATAAACAGTAAAAAGTAACGATTTAATTGTATCAATTGGCAAAGTAAATGTCCAAATTTATATTTTTTCCCTAAAGAGATATGAAATAGCTTCAATTAGAAATTTGGATCACCTCCATACGATTTTTCTAAAATTAGTTATGAATTTTAAAATTTGTACCGTAAATCTGGAAATAACCAAATGAACAGTACCCGATAAGTAAGATTTAAAATTTTAATTTTTGGGCTAATGTAATACTTCTACTAATCAATATACTTCCGAATATGTAGTCTGAGGTGGTAAGAGTAGGATATTTCACTAAGGAAGCTGAGTACTAGTACTGGATTACAGGTAGACCAGATATTATTCCTCTAATAGAGTTTGATGATAAATTTGATATGAGTAACCTACAGTAGTCCCTTAATTTAGAGATCCAGTTAGAGTCTACGACAGTCCCTTTCTATTCTCAAAGTCCAGGAATATGTGACTTTATAGAGAAAGATCAGTGTGATGTTCTTGGTCCTAGTCAACCCTAGCATTCTTTGCTAAAGACAGATAATGTTAACTATATCAGTCTCAAGAAAGCCGAGGAGAGTGAATTACTCAGTCTAGATCAAGGGATGGACAAAAGTAGAGATCAAGAGCAGTAAGTTTATCTGCAGTTTCTCAATGTCATAGCAGGGATAATAGATAGAAATACAATATAGAGTATTGACCTGAATCAGGTTTATACTCCAGAAGATTGGCATGAGTTGGTAGTAAGTCGATATTGCCATATACCCCTACATGGCACGTAGAGCTAAGTGAGTTTTTGACAAATAATCCGCCAACTAATGTACAGGGGTGGCATTTTTATATGTAGAAGTATTTGTAGTTCTCTATTCCCTAGAAAAGAAAGTAAAAAGAGATGAGGGGTAATATAAATTTGTAAATAGTGTAAAGTTAAGTAATTACATAGATGTATAATAGTTATGATTTACCCCGTATATGTATTTGACATGTATGTAATATATGTACAAATATTATGGTGCAATGAAATATGAGCTTTGATATGATATAATGAAATGATAGTTGGTTGAACATCTATAAGAATATGTTCCCTATTTACTGTGATTATGATAGATGGATATGAATGAGTTTCAATTGACTCAAGCTCAACAAAGTTAAGAACAAGAATTGGCCATTGCTAGAGTGAATACTGGACAAACATCATTAGAAAATAATGTTTGAAGAAAGCTATGTCCAGGGCACGACTGTAAGGTGTTTAAGTTACGACTAGTAGTCATAAAGAAGTGAAGTTGCGGCAAGTTAAGGCATGAGTCATGACAAATATTCACAGAGGTGTTTTGGTCATAACAATAACGACCATTGGTCACGACAGGGAGTTGCTTGCACTATGTGCTAAACCTCTAACTGATAAACTTCAGTGAGGCTAGTATCTTTATTCTTGTCATCAGGTCTTTGTGCATCCTAGTCGCAACATGAGTACTAGCTAGTCACGACTCATATTCTCTGTGAACTTTAGTCACGGCTATCTCCACTTACTCGTCATTATTTGATAGCTCTGTGTTCTTCAGTCGCGACCATAGGTCATCTTCTATCGTGACCTGATCTACTTATACATTTATGGCTTGGACTCATCGTGACCTGATAGCTCTGGAGCTTCCTGTAGTGACCAATGATCTTTACTCATTATGACCAAAACACCTCAGTAAATATTTGTCACGACCAGTGACTTAATTTATCGCAACTTAAATTCTCTGGAACTTCTAGTCATGACCTATATTTCTTCACATCATGACCTGGCCATAACTTTTTCTAAACATTCATATGTTATTGACTTTGATGAGCTTAGGTCACTTGAAACTCATTCCTATATATCTATCATAATCACATTAAATAGGGAACATATTCACATAGATGTTCAACCAACTAATCATTTCATTATATCATATCAAAACTCCTATTTCATATCACCATAACATTTGTACATACATTACATACATGTCCACTACATATTCGGGGTATATCGTAACTATCATACATCTATGTAATTACTTTACACTATTTACATTACCCCTCATATCTTTTACATTCTTTTCTATGAAATAATGAACTGTAAATACTTCTGCATACATAAATGCCACCACTGTATATCAATTGGTAGATCTCTTACCAAAAACTTCCTTAACTTTATGTGCCATGTAGGGGTATATGGTAGTATCTAACTTACTACCATCTCATGCCAATCTTCTAGAGTATAAACCTGATTCAGGTCAATAACCTCTATTATATATCTGTCTATCATCCCTATTATGACATTCAGGAACTGTAGATAAACTGACTGCTCTTGATCTCTACTTCTGTCTATCCCTTGACCAAGAATGAGTAATTCACTCTCCACAGCTTTCTTGAGACTGAAATAATCAACATTATATGTCTTCAGCAAAAAAAGACTGGGGTTGACTAGGACCAAGAACATCACACTGATCTTTCTCTCTAAAGTCACATATTCCTGGACTTTAAGAATAGACATGGACTATCATCGACTCTGACTGGATCTCTAGATTAAGGGACTATTGTATATTACTCATAGGAAATCTATCGTCAAACTTTGGTAGAGGAAGAATAATATCTTATCTACCTATAATCCAGTACCAGTACTCAGCTTCCTCATCCATAATCTATCCTCTCATCAGAGGAATAGAGCTTACATCAGGGTTAGAGGACACTCCCACAAACTCATGTTGTAGAGTCACTAGACTCAACATCATCTGATGCAATATCATCTAGTGCATGCACAACATTAGGCTAAATCTCTACATAACCTCTAGACTGCAGGTTTAAATCTATAGAAATATCTATGGGATATTCTACTTTAGACCTTCCTGAATGATCCTCTATACTACCATTTGAACTCTTTTTACTGTCTGAAGAAGGATCATAGTCTGGATATACATCATCTTCATATATCACTACTGGCCAGGGGTCTCCCTTATTACTGAAGACTCTGAGTTAACTTTATGAAATCCCATATCTATTTTTGCAATATTTGCTTAAATAAGCAATGCTAACTATCCCCATAAATACCCTAACAAAACAAAATACTTACTATTTAGAGTTAGGGTCTGTGAACTATCTTATATCATGCCAAAAACTTCTGCTCTGATACTAAAATGAAACACCCTTACTTTCGTACATCTTAGGGACCATTCAGTAGCATTTACAACAACTTACAAGACCTTGGAAGTCCATTAGCTAAATTTGGAATTTTACTCTTCTTGAGTTACTATTCATGTGGTATTCTAGATTAGACGATGAATTCAAAAAATCATAATTAATTCTAAAAAAATTAAAATAAAGTAGTTAAAAAATCTAAGTGAAGATAACATCTTGAAATTTAAGGGAAAAATAATTTTCAGACTAAATGCTTAGTCAATTAATACAGTTTAATCGTGAAATATTACTGTTCATTTGGTCAAAAATTCTGAAAACATATTCTGGTCTTTTACTTTGGAAAATTTGTTCTCTTGGTACAGACATTGAAATAAGGTGTTCTTGGTGTCAAAACGAAACTTGACATGTTAACTAAATGTCTATAAAATTTCATACATTCATCTAATCATTAACTATTTTACTACATCATGAACATTGAGGCTCAAACTTGTCACATAACAACATTATACATAACAATTCTTCACATAACATTTATACTATCCAATCCCTAGCTTTTCTTCATGCTTCCTCATCATCTTTCATCATTAATAAACTTACGGGATTGGGATTACATGGAGGGGTGAGATTTCTGGAGAAATCTAAGTAGCAAATGGTACTAAATAATGTATGCATTAATGTAAATACTTGTGCTTACTTGTGAAAGTGTTAACATTGTGTAAGGTGCATGCTTCCATGTAACATATGAAATACAATTGGCCAAAGTAATCATGAAACAAAGTTTCAATCATAAGCACATATGCAACACAATTCAACAAAGCCATAACACAACCAAGCATAACATTCAATACATACATGTTTAGGATAAGTTTATTACCTCACTTGCTTGATTTCTTTCACTCTAACCTTGCCTCTTTCTTCTTACTCCTCTTGGATGTGTGGCTGCATCTTTGGAGTCCACAATAAAATCCTAACATCACATAATCATGCATCCATTACAATCTAACTTCCTCTTGAACATTGAGCTCATTTAACTACATTAACTTTCCTTAATATTAACTAATGGACTTTGCCTTTGAATCTATTGATGTCTTGACTTTACCCTAGACAATTTCATATTTTGAATCAATTTATGAGCTTAGAATCAGGAAATTCCATCTCCTATGCACTATTCTGGACAAATTTGAAAAATATACATAATTCTTCAAAAAATTCTCATGTTGATTCAAATACTTCCCATACTTATTTCTCTACTTTATCCCACACAAATTTTCATTTTAAAATAATTAGAAACATCAAAATCATGAAATTCTAATCATTGTTCATACGAGTGAACAGTAACATAGAGAAACTTTAAAAACTACAACTTGGAATTTCAATGCTTCCAAGGTTCAAAACCTATCCAATCCTACAAAAAATCATCATATAAATTCAATGGAAGCATTAAATTATTGAAATTCCATTTCCTTCCATCATGAATAGTGAAAACTGAAATGGTTCAACTATGGCAAAGTCAAGAATATCAACTTGATTCAACAACCAATCACTTAGCTAACTTGTTTAAGCTTCAATCATATAACTCTAACTTTAATTTCTTGTTTCTCCTTTCATCTAAGGTTTTGGACAGCATATAAAATTTATATAAAACTCAACTTTCTTCCATGAAAACCCTAAGTTCAAGCTCCCAAATCAAAGGAAAATAAGTTAGGATAGATTGCTTAACTTTAATCTCTAGATTGCTTGAACTTTAGTACCTTGAATCTTCTTTGTCTTGGCTTGAGTTTTCATTTTGGAAGAGGTTCCCTAATAGTTCTTGCTCCACGGTTTTGAAGCTGAAATGTGGGGTATTTATAGCAAAATTGCATGGAAAATCAATGGCCAAGATCACTTTGTACACTATTTGATCTAATGGCTCACATTTAATCTTCACATTATTTTATTCTAACATATCACATGCTTCAATTCTTCTTCCTTACCCTTTCTTCCATGTGGCATAAGTGAGCATTAGGTGGGACCCAAATAATACACATTATGCCACCTTTCCATTCATGGAGTTTTTTACTTTGTTTCTTTTTTTTTAAATCTACATAAAGTATTCATGGGCCCAAAAACATGGACTTGGCGTATAGGGCTTCCTATGGTACACCATATTGGCTGTCCAAATCCATCCCCTTTTTTTATGGCACATATTCCAAGGTATTTCCTTTACCAGGTATCCTTAAAATATCCTAATTTTGAAATAAATGTTAGACACCTATTTTAATGGTTCTAAAATTTTTAGAAATTCATTCTAATATAAAATAACTCCCTTGCAAAGTATCATAATTTTTTGACACCCATAAGTCCTAATAAAAATTCCTTACATTTCTTCAACAACCTTTATCAGTGTCCGATGTCACTTTAATTTCTCAAAGGGCATTATTGTCTCTTCACACCTTATCAGAGTATTCCATGACCTTAGTCAACTATTATGAGAATTCTCCTTGACCATCTAACCTTAGTCAAATAACCAAAATGCCCTCCATCTGACTCTGACTTAATGACGCAACACAATCGCATACATTCAGTGGCATTTTCATAATCTTATATTTTTCTCGGTCTTTATTAGCCCTAGCCCATATACTTATTTAAAAATATTATTAGACCTATAAGATGCCATTTTGGGCCCTCTATATGGTCCACTATCTTTATGGGCTAAACTCCCGAGAAATTTCCCCGAAACATATTTATCAGGTGTTTTAATACATTGTAAATTCCATAATAAATTCTACAGAAGTCCTTTTTGAGCTCTGTCAGTTTCATAAATTCTTATATTAATTATAGGAATTTACTGCCAAATTTCATCTGATTCTGGGTCCAGAGGATACTGTATTAATTTCCTTTTCTTCAGAAATTAATATAATTTTTTTGGGACCTCACATCAGAATTCTGTGTTGCGTCAAACTGATCATAATAATTTTCCCTATTTATTGAAAAAAATTGGGACTAATCTGATTCTGGGTATTTTTAGACCGTTTTCGGCTTAACTTTCAATAATTACCATTTTGCCTTAAACTTTTAAAAATTACAGTTTGCACCATATAACTTTTAAACTTTTTATTTTAGTCCCTCATCTTTATACCTTTGTCTAATCATTATTTTTCCTTTCAATTCATCATCTCAATCCTTTCCAAATCTCTTTCCACTATAAGTATTATACAGATAGGGAAAAAGTAGAATGTGACAATGAGCAGTGTAATGTAGAGTCAGATTGCTCTTGAGATCGAGCCAAGAGAATGGACATTATAGCTCATGTAGAGTAATATCCACCATATGAGATGTATAGATTATGACATATATGTGCATGGTAGAGCCTGTATAGCTCTCTACAATGCTAGATGTAGTAAAGTTATGAAAGATGAGAATGATATGTGAAATTCTTAAGTGATAGAGGAAACTAGTAAAATCTTAATAGATAATATTGGCTTCTGTGATCAGTGTTGGGGAAATATCTATCGAGTTAGCAACTAAGTAGAAGTGGCTAACCTTGTAACTTAGTCCTTTAGTTACTTCTTCTAGAGATGAAAATACAGTATAACAAAATCACAGTAGATTCTTGAGGATTGCAGTTAGATCCTAACATGGCTCATAGAGAGTATAATTCCAGGGTCATAGTTAGATCCTAAAGAGGCTTATGGTTGATTGTAGTAGATCCTGAGGGTCATAGTAGACCTATCCTAGAGAAAGAAAGTAATGAGCCATAAGTATAGTATTTCATTGGAAGGACGAATACTAAGGAAAAAGTTAAGGTAGGGAAGCCTCATAAGTTGGTTAACTCATAACAGAAAGAGTACACATGATGTTAATTTCATATAGCCTTATTACTATTAGGGACTTGACTCAGAATCTTCTTACACACAACAAGAATTAAGAAATCAAAGTTAAAGGTTTTAGTCTTGAGTAACAGATATTTATGAGTTTGTAGATAATATGCCTAAGGAAGAGAAAAAGAATATCTCAAAAGATATGACAAGGGGTTAAATAAGAATAAAGAGATCCTTAAGATGAGATTATAGACAATAAAATGAGAGACAAATAGATCTCTACATGAGGATAAAAATATTAGAAGGCCAGATAGACCAAAGAGAGACAGTATGAGAAAGTTCTAAGATAGTAAAGTACTAGGGTTGGAGCTTGTTAGCTCTAGTGCTTCAAATTTTTATCGCCACTTTTTAGTTAAGCGTGCTCAGGTGGAGTAGTCTAATGATGGGTGATGCCCTGGGAAGTGATAAAAAATGGTGTAATTGCCACAGAAGTTTGGCATATATGCACAGAGTTATGTAAAATGATATAAAGAGTTATGAAAAGTTAGAAATGGTTATGAACTGTAAGAGACTAGAACCCTTATGTCAAGTCCAAATAAAATGGATTTGAAATGAAATATTTATAAGAGTTTTCTCAAAACCTAGCAAAGTTATAAGTTAAAGAGAATGTTTGACTTATGGTATCTCAGGATAGGTCATGATAAGGCAAGATAGACCATGATATGCCATATTTGGCCAGATATGCCATGATACGGCATAAAAATATGTAATGAGATATGCTATGAGAAACATATAATGTGATACATAATGAGAAATATGTATCAAGAAGTACAATACGAAGTGGCTTTGTAGCTAGCTTTGTAAACAGATAGAGAGGCTCACTTTTTGAAAGGGGTAAGATGTTTGTATGTTATGTTACAGATAAAATAGCAAGTGAGAGCTTTCACTCCTTGCATGAAATGCCAGGAATTATGCTATGTTTGTAAAATATGCTAAAACTCCAAATGTTAGAGCAGTGTAAGCTCCACATGATAGAGCTGTGCAAGCTTCGAGTGTTAAAACTATGCATATTAAGAAAAGAGAATGCTTGACCTCTGATATTAGAGCTTTGCATTCATGGGCAGGTATGTAGTTCTGCAACATGTTGGCCAGGCATTATGCATGTTAGAGTATGTGCTCCTATGTGCTCTTCCTTAGCAGTAAAGTAAAGAAAGAAAGAATAATGACATAAGTCCTCTCTCTATATTATGATGAATTATTAAAGATGATAAGAGCAATTGAAGTGTGATAAATTTTCTAAGGTAAAAGAAGTACGATGATACAAAAAATGAGATATAAAGCTTTGTGGATGTTAAGAAAATTCTGCTAGTTGCTCAGAGAAATAATAAGAGATATGTGTTAAAGGTAGTATGAGTAGTTGATGAAAACTCCAGAATACAAAAGTATTCGAGAGTTTTATATGAAAAAAATGGACACTACTCACAAGTCTAGTATAGTGAGAAGTCTATTTGCAAATAGGTGCATAGCAAGTAATCAAGTAACAGAATGAAGTAGAGTTCAACTTGATTGAGTTGATTCAGAAAAGAAGAGTATCGACAACAAAGATATGAAGATCTGCGGATATGAGAAATACTCTACCAGAGTCAAGATAGAAGATAAGAGATATATATCCCAATCCTTAGTTAAAAAGCAGAAAGGGATATAAAGATGATGTATATCCAAGATAGTTAACTAAGGTGCTAAGTAAATTTTGATGACAAAATTTATTTTAAGGGGGTAGAAATGTCATATTATACTTTTTCCCTATTTCTATAAGACTGATAGAGAAAATATGTTTGTAAAGGATTATGATGATAAATAGAGAGGAAAAGTGATTATTAGAAAAAGGTATAAAGAAAAGGGACTAAATTGAAAAGTCTAAAAGTGTTATGGTGCAAAAATAAAAGTAGAAATAAACTTTGGGCCATTAAGTATAATTATGAAAAGTTAAGGATCTAAAGTATAATTTTTAAAAGTTCAAGGTCAAAATGGAAATTATTGAAAGTTGAGCCGGAAAAGGCCCAAAAATGTCGATAATCAGATTAGCCCTAAATTTTTTCAGTAAATAGAGAAAATTATTCTGATCAGTTTGACGCAGCATAAAATTTTGATTTGAGGTCCCAAAAAATTGATATGAATTTTTGAACAAAGAAAAATTAATACAGTATCCTATACACCTCAGAATATATGAAATTTGGTAGTAAATTCTTATAATTAATATAAGAATTTTTAAAATGACAAAGTTCAAGAAGGAGTTCTGTAGAATTTATTATGGAATTTATAGTAGATTAAAACACATGATAAATATATTTCGGGGAATTTCTCAGTAGTTGAGCCCATGAAGTAAGTGGATCATATAGAAGGCCCAAAATGGCGTCTTATAGGCCCAATAATATTTTTAGATAAGTATGTAGGTCAGGGCTAATAAAGACCGAAAAATGTAAAATTATGAAAATGCCACTGAGTATGCCACTATGTTGTGCCATTGAGTCAGAGTTAGACAAAGGTATTTTGGTCATTTGACTAAGGTTAGATAGTGAAGGAGAGTTCCTAAAATAGTTGACCAAGGTTAGGGAATACTTTGATGAGGTGTGAATAGACGATAATTGCCTTGAGTGTTAAAGTGAATAAAGAGGAGCCAAGGGGCATTTTGGTAATTTTCTAAGGGAGTTATAATTAAGTTTAGACCCAGTACAAGAATGTCAATGATAGAAAGAATCCAGATACTGGATTTAAAGTCAGAACACGTATTATGGAATTAAAAAAAAATTAGATTCAGAAAATAGTCTGGTTTTTGGGGAGTAGGACTGAGCTGGTACTATATTAGAATAGAATTTTGTTTAGAAGCTTCTCTCCCTTAGAATTGTGCCACATGTCCCTATGAGTTGTCCCTTCATGATGTCATGGATGATGTCATAATTAGCTTTTAAGAAAAGTTTAATCTAATAATAAATTGAGCCATTAGATCAAATAGTGCACAAAGTGATCTTGGCCATCCATTTTCCATTGGATTTCTCTATAAATACCGCCATATTTCTTATTCAAAACTATGAAGGAAGAACCCTTGGGGAGTTTATGTCAAAATGGAAACTAAAGCCAAGACAAAGAAGAATCCAAGGTCCAAAGTTCAAGGTAGCTAGAGATTAATGATAAGCAATTTATCCTAGCTTATTTTCCTCTAATTTGGGGGCTTGAACTTAGGGTTTGCATGGAAGAAAGTTGAGTTTTCTCTAAGGTGTATGTGCTGTCCAAAACCTTAGAGGAAAGGAGAAAGAAGAAATTAAAGTTAGAGTTATGGGATTGAAGCTTAAACAAGCTAGTTAGGTGATTAGTTGTTTAATCAAGTTGATATTCTTGACTTTGCCATTGTTAAGACCTTTTAGTCTACATTGTTCATGATAAAAGGAGATGGAATTTCAATGATCTAATGCTTCCATTGAATTTATATGATGATTTTGTGTATGATCGGATAGGTTTTGAACCTTGGAAGCATTATAATTGACAGTTGTAATTCTTGGAATTCTTCTCTGATAATGTTCACTTGTGTAAATAGTTATTGGAATTTCATGATTTTGATGATTCTAATGTTTTAAAATGAAAATTTGTGTGGGATAAAGTAGAGGAACAAGTATGGGAAGCATTGGAATCAAAATGAGAATTTTTGAAAGAATTATCCATATTTTTCAAATTTTTCCAGAACAGTGCATAGGAGCTAGAATTTCATAATTATAAGCTCATGAATAGATTCAAAAGATGAAATTGTGTAGGGTAAGGTTAAGACATCAATTGATTCAAAGGCCATGTCTATTAGTTAAGATTATGGAAAGTTAATGTAGTTAAATGAGCTCAATGTTCAAGAGAAAGTTAGATTGTAATGGATGGATGATTATGTGATGTTAGGATTTGATTGTGGACTCCAAAGAGGTAGCCACACATCAAGAAGAAGTAAGAAGAAAGAGGCAAAGCAAAGTTAAAGTGAAAGAAAGTCAAGTATATGAGGTAGTAAACTTATCCTAAACTTGTATGTATTAAATGTTATGCTTAGTTGTACTATGGCTATGTTGAATTGTGTTGCTTGTGTATATGATTGAAGCTCTATTTCTATGATTATTTTATCCAATTGTATTTTGTATGTTACATGAAAGCATGGACATTACACAATGTTAACACTTTCACAAGCAAGCATGAGTATTTATATTAATGCATGCATTGTTTAGTATCGTATGCTATTAGGATTTTCCTAAAAATCTTACCCCTCTATATAATCCCAATCCCACAGGTTTAAATCATGAAAGAGGATAAAGAAGCATGATGAGGAGTTAGGGATTGGATAATGTAAATGTTATATGATGAATGTATAAATTGTTGCAAGTAATGATGTTATATTACATGTTTGAGCCACAATGCTCATAATATAATGAAAAATATCAAATGATAAGATAAATGTATTAAATTTTATAGACATTTAGTTAACATGTCAAGCTTCATTTTGACTCCAAGAACATCTTATTTAAATGTCTGTAGAAAGAGAAACAATTTTCCAAAGTTAAGGACTAGAATTTGTTTCAATATTTTTGACCAAATGAACAGTAATATTTGACAATTAAAACGTATTAATTGACTAAGAATTTGGTCAGGAAATTATTTTTCTGTTAAAGTAGATGTTATCTACATTTTTCATTTTGGACCACTTCATTTGTTTTTTTTGAGAATTAATTATGGTGTTTTGAAGTTTGTCGCCTAATCTAGAATACCATATGAAAAGTAATTCGAGAAGAGTAAAATTTCAGATTTAGCTAATAGATTTTTAAGGTCTTGTAAGTGGTTTTAAATGCTATTGAATGGTCCCTAAGACGTACGAAAGTAAGGATGCTTCATATAAGCTGGTTCAATAGGAGTGGAAGAGTTTTAAGGACAACCTACAGGTTTAAGAGAGTACTTGGGATATAGTTCATAATATTGAAGAGGTGTTCAATGAATTTGGTCAATCCTTGGAGAATAAGCTTATTTTTGAAATTGCCAAACGTCATGAGGTAACCAATGAGTAAATCAAAACTCTCAACATGTCATTGGAATGGTATGGGGGTCTTAAGACAAAATTTATAAGTTCTAACACCTTCTTCTAGGATGAAGATATCTTGGCTTCCTCATAGACCAATGCTCAAACCTCTCTAGCCAATGCTCATGCTTACATTCTTCTCTCTAAATAACTAGCTCCTAAACAAAAGTTCCTCCATCCACCTTAGAACAAATTCCTCCACCAATTAAACCAACCTTTGATCAAAACCCTTCACCTGTTTCTGACCATGTTTCTGAACAAAATCCCTCTTCTTCTGATTCTCTTTTTGAATGATGAAAAAAGGGGATAAGTGAATTGACATATCTATGATCAATTTTACATACTTTTTCAAATTTTGGTCAATTATTCTTTTTGTTGAATTATGATAAATATATATTTAATGGTTTGTTTCTATATTCAATTTACAACTTCAAATTGAGTTTTATAAATTATGGTTTGTCATAATCAAATTGGGGGAGAAATGTTAACAACAATATTTTAATGATGACAAATAATTTTCAAAAACTGTTTTGATGAGAAATTTTACTTGACTGATTTTGATTGTTCTTATGCTGAGTTAATAATTGAAATCATTCTACTTTTATTAAATGTGTTTTGTAATTATAAAAAATGGGGAGAAATATTGGACTCTAATTTTTTGATGATGACAAATAATTTAAATGATTTTCAATAAGTATTTTTAACTTAGCTTATTTGTTTATAATAAAGAGTATTTATCCACATTCTTCGATAAATTGGTTTATAGAATAGCTTATTGATAAAAAGTAGAAAAGTAATGTCACACTTTTTTCTTTAATGTTTAATCTCTCTTCTATTTGCAAGATTGCTTAAATTACTTTGAGAAATAGATAATTCAAACAACTTAGCAACATTATAACCAATACAACACCATACAAAATCATTTATGAAATCAACATTTCAGAGTTTTTTATAAACTATAAATTTTTTGTACTTATTGAAATGTTCTTTGATAAATTCCCTTATTGAATAATTTTTCTATAAATGAGTCTTGAAAATATAGTTTATTATCAAATATCTTATCAATAAATTGATAAGTACTTTAAAAATAGAGAAAACTTTTGATTTTAATTTATTTATCGAAAGCCTTATTGATAAATCTATTTTTGAGTAATGCTTCGATAAATTCAATTTTAAAAACTATTTTCTCAAACACTTATTGATCGAAGTATTTATCAATCAAGCTCTTATTCGATAAATACCTCGATACTTACATTCATATAAATTACTAAGTCACTTTCTATTTATCAAAGGCTTCTTTGATAAGCACTCTTATTGAATAAGTCCTCAAAGAATTAAAGTTTCAAACCAAGATTCAAACTTTCTGTAAAACATATTCTATTATTTATTTATCAAAGGCTTTATCAATAAGTAACCTTATCAAATAGGGCTTTGATAAATTCACTTCAAAAAATATATTTTCTTCGTAAATTTCATTCTGATTTATCAAAGAGCTTATTGATCAAATCCCTTATCGATAAGCTTATCGATAAATACTCTTTATCATAAATAAATAAGCTAAGTTAAAAATACTTCTTGAAAATCATTTAAATCATTTATCATTATCAAAATATTGGTGTCTAACACTTTTGCGGCTAGTTATAGCCTTTGAACCTCATGAATTAATTCAAAAGTTATGATAACTCTAGATAGTCCAATTTTTTTGGAAATATGCGACTTTTATGTTGTTTTAACTCAAGTAAACAATGTTCAAAGCTTAGGAAAATTTATGTGTGCATACTAAACACTTAGAATTTTCCAACAAGTCCAAAATCAAGACAATTGGATGTGCAAAACTTGATTTATGGATTTTTGAAGTTAATGTACATAATCTGTCTAAAAATTCAGAGCAAGGTTAGAAAATGAATAATCTATATGAATTTTATGAAAATTGTCATATCCTGATTTTTCCCTATCGTATAATACTGCTAGTGAAAAGAGGTTTGGAAAGGATTATGATGAAGATTAGAAGAAATAATAAAGGTTAGATGATTCTTTAAGGAAGAGAAGGACTAAAATGAAAAGTAGAAAAGGTTAAAGGCAAAAAGTGAAAGTAGAAACAAAAGTTGGGCCAAAAGTGGTAATTTACAAAAGTTAAGGGACTTAAATATAATTAAGTAAAAAGTTCAAGGGTAAAATTGTAATTATAGAAAGATCAGCCCAAAAAGGGTTATAACTGCCTGAAAGTTTTTCAGTCCCACATTCCATCAGTAAATAGAGGAAGTTGCACTGGTTAATCTGGCATGATACAGAAATTTTATTAGGACTCCAGACAATAGAAAATTATCTGATAGTCTAAAAGTTATCTGAAATTTTATCAGATTTCATGGACTTCAGATGTAAGTAGGCAAATTACAGGAAAATGTACCCTACAGTGTCAGATGTCCAGGATCTGACAGAACTCCAGAAGAAGTTCTGTATAAAAAGTTATTTATATATTAATGAATTTTGACGGGAGTTTGATAACACCCGTGATCCGATAATGGAATTTATCAGTATATAAGCCTGGATAGAATGAGATCATATGACCTCATAAATGGGCCCATGATGACGCCAAGAAGGGCCCAAAACCCAGGGTACTAGTCCATCAGTAGAAGGGGCCAGTGTTCAGAAAAAGTGTGAAATTACGAAAATGCCCTTGGATGCCCAGATTGTACTAGAGATGGATGAAGGGCATTTTGGTCACCTGGTATAGGTTAAGAACGTGTCACATGGTATAAATATGATTATTTGAGCCCAGATACACCCTGAGATAGTATAAAGAGGGGTAAAATGACGATTATGCCCTTAAGGTCAATATAATGTAAGAAAGGACACCAAAGGTATTTTGGTCATTTCCCAAGGAATAGATGGCAGATAAATACTCAGTATAACCATGTCAAGAGTATGAGAAGCCTAGACATTAATTTCCAGGATAGAATACATATCTTGGTATATTATAGAAAAATTCAGAACAGAAAATAGTCCGGTTGTTGTGAAACTGCTTCAATCGGTACTGGATTGGATTGGAATTTTTCCAAAAGCTTCCTTACACTATGAGCACGCCACCTAGCCCTCTTAGGTGTCCCATGAGCTTTCTCACATGATGTCATAATTATTCTTTTATGAAAAAGTAAAATCCAAGATTAAATGTGAGCCTTTAGATTAAATAGTAACTAAATCAATCTTGGCCATTGATTTTGCTTGGATTTTGGCTATAAATACCCCCTCATTCTTCCCAAAACCGTGGCGTTGTGATACCTTGGTGAAACTCTTACAAAATGAAAACTCAAGTTGAGACAAAGAAGATTCAAGGTACCAAAGTTCAAGCAAGCTAGAGATTAAAGGTAAGCAATCTCTCCTAACTTATTTTCCTTTGATTTGGGAGCTTGAAATTAGAGTTTTCATGGAAGAAAATTTAAGTTTTCTATAAGGGAAGGTTCTGCCCAAAGACCTTAAAGGAAAGGGGAAAGAAGAAATTAAAGTTAGAAACATATGATTGAAGCTTAAACAAGCTAATTAAGTGATTGGTTGTTGATTCAAATTGATATTCTTGACTTTACCATGGTGTTCCCTGTTCGGTCTTCACTGTTCATGAGGGAAGGATATTGAATTTCAATGATTTAATGCTTCCATTGAGTTTATATGATGATTTTGTGTAGGATTGGAAAAGTTTTGAACCTTGAAAGCATTGAAATTCCAAGATTGTAGTTTTTGAAATTCTTCTCTGTTACTGTTCACTCGCATGAACAGTTATTGGAATATCATGATTTTGATGCTTCAAATGGTTTTAAAATGAAAAGTTGTGTGGAATAAAGTAGAGAAACAAGTATGGGAAGCATTAGAATCAAAATGAGAATTTTTGAAAGAATTAAGTGCAGTTTTGGTTCTGTACAGCATGTGATGAAGGAGCTGGAATTTCATGATTCCAAGCTCATAAATGGATTCAAAAGATTAAATTGTGTAGGGTAAAGTCAAGGCATCAATTGATTCAAAGACCAAATCCATTGGTTAAGATTAAGGAAAGTTAATGAGATTAATGTTCAAGAAGAAGTTATGTTAGTTAAAGTGAGTTTAATGCTCAAGGAAGTTAGATTGTAATTGATGAATGATTATGTGATGTTAGGAATTGATTGGTATGCTCCAATAGAGGCAGCCACATGTTCAAGGAAAGTGAGAAGAAAGAAGCAAGTTAAGGTGAAAGAAAGTCAAGTGTTCAAGGTAGTAAACTAATCCTAAACTAGTATGCATTGAATGTTATGCTTCATTGTGCTATGGCTTGATTGAATTGTGTTGCCTATGTGCTTATGTATGAAGCTCTGTTTATATGTTTACTTTAGCCAATTGTATTTTATATGTAACATGGAAGCATACAAATGACACAATAGTAACACTTTCACAAGTAAGCACAAGTATTTACATTAATCCATGCATTGTTTAGTACCGTTTGCTACTGAAATTTCCCCCGAAATCTCATCCCTTTCTATATAATCTCAATCCCACAGGTTTATGAATGATGAAAGAGGATGATGATGTTGGAAATTGTGCCCTAGGGGCCAATCATTGTCTTATGAACACTGTTGATTTATGAATTTATTAATTGTGTTATCATATTATTTGCATGTTTACTGTGATGACCATCCTTGGATTACTCATGATCTTATCCTAAATGTCCCTGGTCAGTCATCTATGCGGGAGCAGAGATAAAATAAGACTAGTATGACTTTAGAGATGTATAGAGATATAAATCAAAGTCATAGGCATATGTAAGAGTACAAGGTGTTGGACCGACCCGCTATGAGAGAGCTGCATGGGTTAAGTCATAAGCTTCTCTCATATACAAACCATGTCACTATGTCCTTTGACCTGAGATCATCATGGATTCCTACATGACAAACGCTCAGCTTTGACCTAGTCAAAAATCACTTTTGACTGAGTGATCATAAAGACTATGTTCGGGCTTAGTAGTTTTCCGTGCAGAGGAATGTGAATGGTCAAGATGGAATTTGTCCCTCACATTCCTAGAGAGATATTACTGGGTCCCTCGATGAGTGAGTCTAAGAAATGTATGGCCATACTGTAATGGAAAGGTAGTTCCATTTCTATAGTCAGACTACTCAGGGATCGAGAAAGTAACGGTTAGGAATATGAGGATGACATTCTCCATGCCTCATCCATGACCAAAATATCGTGTGACAAAAGGGACATGATATGGTTGTATAAAAGGTTACATCGTTCATCGATCCTCATATGATTTGGGTAATCATGATGTCTTGCTAGAGACCGCTCGGGACTTGTGAGTCAGTATAGTAAATGGCCCATTGCCAACTTCATATGGGCCTACAAGGTCGCACACAAAATAGCCCAACACGAGCTATGATGTCCAGATTCATTGAATCTAAGACATGTCCAGATTCAATGAATGATCCAGGGTGGATGTATATATTTATTTATATTTATATTCGTATATATATAAATTCGTATATATATATATTATATATAAGAGATATTTACAAGATTTAATTTATAAGGATAAATTAAATCTCTATCACGTTTGAATTTGAAATTCAAATTGATATGATATCTCATATAAGAGATATTTACAAGATTTAATTTATAAGGATAAAATTAAATCTCTATCACGTTTGAATTTGAAATTCAAATTGATATGATATCTCAAATTTGATTTATGAGAATAAATCAAATATAATTCCGTCTTATATTTACTTTAATTAAATAAATGGGTGAATTAAATCTGTGGGACAGATTTAATACAAACACTATTTATTTAATTAGTTTCTTATCAAATTATACAATATATGATATTGTATTAATTTCAGAATTAATATAAGATTAATTCTAAAAATCCAAGTATGTGGTAACACGCATAGCATCTGATATATCTGATATTTAGGAGCTACGGTTGGGAAAGAAAAAAAAGGATGAACAGGAATCCGTAAAAAGGTTTACAGATAAGAAACTATCGAAATAAAGACGGAGAGGACAAATTCTTGAGTAAGTCCTGGAGGGACAGGAGGCACTAGCACGTCGTTCGTAGTTGGAACGCTGTTCGTGTAGATACCAGTAGAAGAAGCTGACCTGAGTCATCGACTTCTTGCGATCAGAAATAGATCATGAGCCACGGAGAGAAGCTATGGATGTCGCAACCAGAAGCTGAGAAAGTCACGACTGAATACTGAGGGTAATACTTCTTTCCACTTGACTTAAACACATACGGTAGATCCTGGCAAGGAATGGAAAAATTTTTAAGTTAATTTCTGCTGCATGTCTTCCAATTCCTTATAGTGGTATCAGAGCCATGCTGTTTTGTGTTTAAGTTAGGCTTGATTGTTGATTCATATGATATGTGTTAGTCGTAGCCGATCATATGATAACATGCATTTTATGTGTGACATATAAGGAATCCGTTTTATGTATGACATATAAGGAATCTAAAAGGGAATTGAAATTGATGGTGCATGCGTTTTGATTTGATCAATTAATATTGATGGGGTCTAACCAGCGAGCGGGACCGTCGCCCATTAACCGGCTAGCGGGACCGCTGTGGCTACCTGTTCGTAGCGCAACATAACTGTAACATATACTATTTTGTGAATATTTTAGTTTTGAAACATTAATTGCCCTTCAATTAAATCTGAATATTGATTCTTGAATGTTTGGGTATGGTGAACAATATGGCTCTAGATTGCAAGTGTTGTAATTTTTAAATAAGGCCTGTGTGTCGTGCCTTCCTCTATATACTCTTAATGTACCTTCTTTTCTCATCTCACTCCCCTCGAATGTTAAAAGAGGTTTCTATATGTAATTTCCCTTTTCTTACTAGAGAGCTCCTCTCATTGGCTTGAGTGGACTTAGGATAGGTGAGCCATATTGTATCACGTTTAAATTATGCATCTTATGATTATATCAGAACATGCATATTACTTGTATGAGATACAAACTGAGAAACATGTATTCTTATAAACCAGATAGTTAAATTAAGCCCTCTAAATGAAATCTTAAGTCATAATGCCGCCAATTTATGAACACTTGTCAAAACCTCGATCGCTCAATTGTGGACTCCGCCAAAGTGGGTGCATTTGAGTTATTTTGGGGAGATAACCAAGAGTAATGGTGCTACTCTCACATGTTTATTATTGTTTGACTTAATTAAGATTAACAAAACTGTTTTGGGTCTCAAGGCATTAGATGGGATTAAAAACATGCCAGATCATATGATGATAGAACCCCATGAACATCTAAGAGTTATATTTGATGTAATTGGTAAAAGTGTTACCTAGCTAAATAACTTAATTTAAGCATCCTGTCAAAGCGGACTTAAGTTTGAGCCAAATATAGATCTTAGCCCACTAACTATTGTATTGAGGGTTGTTTATTTAGTGGGAGATTGCTAATTCAATTGCATATTTTAATTGTAGAATCATGACGACTAGTAATACTGCTACATTATCGCTGCGATCTATCCTTGAGAAGGACAAACTCAATGGGACAAACTTTCTTGACTGGTTTAGGAACTTGAGAATTGTTCTCAAGCAGGAAAGAAAGGCACATGTCCTAGATCAACCCATTCCTGAGGAGCTAGCAACCAATGCTCCTAGAGCTCAGAGAGATGCTTACACGAAGCATAAGGAAGACTCTGTCGATGTGGGATGCTTGATGCTAGCCACCATGGTTCTGGAGCTACAAAGAGATCTAGAACACATGGAGGCTTATGAGATGATTGTGCATCTTAAGGAAATGTTCCAGTAACAGGCAAGGCAAGAGAGGTATGAGACCACTAAGGCCTTACATTCCTGCAAGATGGTTGAAGGTGCATCAGTCAGTACTCATGTCTTAAAGATGAAAGGGTACATTAATCACCTTTAGAGGCTTGGATTTCCCATGAGCCAGGAGTTAGCTACGGATTTAGTCTTGAACTCACTCCTGGAAAGTTATGACCAGTTTGTCATGAACTACAACATGAATAACATGGAGAAATCTATTTTTGAACTGCATGGGATGCTTAAAACTATTGAGCCGAGTCTTAAGAAGAAGCCCAGTACTGTTTTAATGGTTCAAAAAGGAAAGGGTATAAAAAAGAAAGGCAAAGGCAAGGGGAAGGGGAAGGGTCATGGCTCATTAGGTAAGACCAAAGAGTCAGGAAAGCCCGAAACCAAGCCTGCACCAAAGAAGGCAAAGCCTCCGAAGGAAGGAGTCTACTTCCTCTGCAATGAACCTGGTCATTGTAAGAGGAATTACATACTCTACCTCAAAGATCTAAAAAGGAACAAGAAGGATAACGAGGCTATCACTTCAGGTATTTATGTTATATACATTCATCTTTCTACTTCCACCACATGGGTATTAGATACTGTATGTGGTTCTCATATTTGTATAAATGTGCAGGGACTAAAGGACAGTAGGAAGCTAAAAAAGGGTGAAGTTGACCTACGAGTTAGAAACAGAGCAAGGGTTACTGCGTTAGCTGTAGGCACTTATGAATTAGTTCTGCCCATTGGGCTTTTGTTAGTTTTGAACAATTGCTATTATGTTCTTGCTTTAAGTAGTAACATAGTTTCACTTTCTTATTTGGATAAGGAAGGTTTCACTTCTATTACTAGGAATAGTAGATGTTCTATTTATCGTAATGATGTTTTCTATGCTCGTGGTGATTTGCATGTTGATCATTACATATTAAATTTGGAACAACCCAATCATGGAAATATCTATAACATAACCGCCAAAAGGGTCAAACCAAACGATTTGAATCCGACATACCTCTGGCACTTTTGTCTGGGCCACATAAATGAGAAACGCATTTCCAAACTCCATCAAGATGGATTTATCAACTCATTTGATTTTGAATCATATGACACTTGCGAGTCTTGCTTGTTAGGAAAGATGACAAAGTCACCTTTCATTGGGCACAGTGAGAGGGCCACTGATTTATTGGGCCTCATACATACAGATGTGTATGGACCGATGAACGCAAATACCATAGGAGGTTATTCATACTTCATAACATTCATAGATGATTTTAGCAAATATGGGTACATCTATATGATAAAGCATAAATCTGAATCTTTTGAAATGTTCAAAATATTTTAAAATAAAGTACAAAACCAGCTTGCTAAAATAATTAAAGCCCTTCAATCTGATTGGGGTGGTGAATATTTGAGCCAACTGTTCATTGATCATCTTAGGAGTTGTGGGATAGTCTCACAATTGACTCCTCCAGGGACACCACAATGGAATGGCATTTCTGAACGGAGGAATTGAACACTATTAGATATGGTTCTATCTATGATGAGTTAAACAGATCTTCCACCCTCCTTTTGGGGCCATGCCCTAGAGACAACTGCATTCACACTCAATCGTGTTCCATCTAAGGCAACTGAAAAGACTCCGTATGAGATATAGACAGGGAGGACACCTAATTTGTCTTTTCTCAAGATTTGTGGATGCGAGGCTTATGTTAAGCAACAAGCATCAGACAAATTAGCGCCCAAATCCTCAAAGTACCTTTTTGTGAGACATCCTAAGGAAACCAAGGGATACTATGTCTACAACCCTACTGATAACAAAGTGTTTATTGTCAGAAATGGTATCTTTCTCAAACGAGAATTTATCTCTAAAAGAACCAGTGGGAGAAAGGTACACCTCGAAGAAGTTCGAGCACAAGACACCTCAAAACTGTAGATGGAAAATAAAGAAGACTTACAACAAGTTGTTGAGACTCCTCAAGTCACACAAGGTCCACGAAAATCTAATAGGACACGACTTCAGCCTCAAAGATATGGATTTCTAATTTCTGACAGTCGTGATGTGTTGCTCATTGAGCATAATAAGCTGACTACCTATCGAGAAGCTATAATGGGACCAAACTCTGAAAAATGGCTTAATGCCATGAAGTCTAAGATACAATCCATATACGACAATCAGTTTTGGACCTTAGTCAACCCACTTGAAGGTGTAAAAACTATCGTGTGCAAGTAGGATTTTAAGGAGAAAATTGACATGGATGGCAATGTAAATGTCTTCAAGGCACAACTGGTTGCAAAAGGATTTACTCAAACTCATGGTGTGGACTATAATGAGACCTTTCCCCAGTTGCAATGGCCAAATCAATCAGAATCCTCTTTGCCATAACAGCATATTATGACTATGAAATATAGCAGATGGACATCAAGACAGCCTTCCTTAATAGAAAGCTCCTTGAGGATGTGTACATGACACAACCTGAAGGGTTTGTGCGTTCCGAGGACTCTGGTAAAGTGTGCAAGCTTCAAAGGTCCATTTATGGACTAAAGCAAGCCTTTCGAAGTTGGAATCATCATTTTGATGAAGTAGTCAAAGAGTTTGGATTCCTTCAAAACATTGATGAACCTTGTGTGTACAAGAAGGTTAGTGGGAGCACAGTTGTGTTTTCGGTACTCTATGTCAATGACATCCTACTTATTGGAAATGACATTCCTACCTTGCAGATTGTCAAGTCTTGGTTAGGCAAATCTTTCTCGATGAAAGACTTGGGTGAAGCCACCTACATCCTAGGAATTAGGATCTATACAGATAGATCTAAAAGACTTCTAGGACTCAGTCAGAGTACATACATAGACAAAATACTACATAGGTTCAGTATGCACGAATCAAAGAGGGGTTTCATACCCATGTCTCATGGTATTCACCTCAGCAAAGATCTGTGTCCTAGTACATCTGATCAGCGAGGTCGCATGAGTAAAGTTCCATATGCCTCAGCCATAGGATCTATCATGTACGCCATGTTATGTACTCGATCGGACTGCTGTCAAGAATATCCTTAAGTACTTAAGAAGGACTAAGGATTTATTTTTGGTCTATGGTGGATTGGATGACGAACTCTGTGTAACTGGTTACATAGATGTGAGTTTCCAAACTGACCAGGATGACCAAAAATTATAGTCTAGATATATATTCCTCCTCAATAATAGAGCAGTAAGCTGGAAAAGCTCTAAGCAGGGTACTGTAGCAGATTCTGCAATAGAAGCTGAGTATATAGCAGCATCTTATGCAGCTGAGGAAGCCGTTTAGATCAGGAAGTTCATCACGGAACTAGGGGTGATACCTACCATCTCAGATCCAATAACTTTGCTCTGTGACAATAGCAGTGCTATTGCATAGGCCAAAGAGCCTAAGTCACATCAAAAGACCAAGCATATACTCAGGCGATTTCATCTCATCAGAGAAATCAATGATAGAGGTGATATAAAAATATGCAAAGTAGTAGGAGAAGATAATGTTGCTGATCCTCTAACAAGCCGCTTGTGCAGGCAAAACATGAGCGTCATGTTAGGTCAATGGGAATTAGTCAAATTAATGATTCTACCTAGTGCAAGTGGGAGGTTATTGGAAATTGTGCCCTAGGGGCCAATCATTGTCTTATGAATATTTTTAATTTATGAATTTATTAATTGTGTTATCATATTATTTGTTTGTTTACTGTGATGACCATCCTTAGATAACTCATAATCTTATCCTAAATGTCCCTGGTCGATCATCTATGCGGGAGCAGAGATAAAATAAGACCAGTATGACTTTGAAGATGTATAGAGATATAAATCAAAGTCATAGGCACATGTAAGAGTACAAGGTGTTGGACCGACCCGCTATGAGAAAGCTGTATTGGTTAAGTCATAAGCTTCTCTCATATAAACCATGTCACTATGCCCTTTGACCTGAGATTATCATGGATTCCTACATGACAATCACTCAGCTTTGACCTAGTTAAAAATCACTTTTGACTGAGTGATCATAAAGACTATGTTCGGGCTTAGTGGCTTTCCGTGCGGAGGAATGTGAATGGTCAAGATGGAATTTGTCCCTCACATTCCTAGAGAGATATTACTGGGCCCCTCGATGAGTGAGTCTAAGAAATGTATGGCCATACTGTAATGGAAAGGTAGTTCCATTTCTATAGTCAGACTACTCAGGGATCGAGAAAGTAACGGTTAGGAATATGAGGATGACATTCTCCATGCCTCATCCATGACCAAAATATCGTGTGACAAAAGGGACATGATATGGTTGTATAAAAGGTTACATCGTTCATCGATCCTCATATGATTTGGGTAGTCGTGATGTCTTGCTAGAGACCACTTGGGACTTGTGAGTCAGTATAGTAAATGGCCCACTGCCAACTTGATATGGGCCTACAGGGTCGCACACAAAATAGCCCAACACGAGCTATGATGTCCAGATTCATTGAATCTAAGACATGTCCAGATTCAATGAATGATCCAGGGTGGATGTATATATTTATTTATATATAAATTCGTATATATATATTATATATAAGAGATATTTACAATATTTAATTTATAAGGATAAATTAAATCTCTATCACATTTGAATTTGAAATTCAAATTGATATGATATCTCAAATTTGATTTATGAGAATAAATCAAATGTAATTCTATCTTATCTTTACTTTAAATTAAATAAATGGGTGAATTAAATCTGTGGGATGGATTTAATATAGACACTATTTATTTAATTATTTTCTTATCAAATTATACAATATATGATATTGTATTATTTTTAGAATTAATATAAGATTAATTCCAAAAATCCAAGTCTATGGTAACATGCATAACGGGAATCTGTAAAAAGGTTTGCAGATAAGAAACTACCGAAATAGAGACAGAGAGTACGAATTCTTGAGTAAGCCCTGGAGGGACAGGAGGGGCTAGCATATCGTTCATGGTTGGAACACTGTTCATGTGGATACTAGTAGAGGAAGCTGACCTGAGTCATCGACTTCTTGTGATCGAAAAGAGATCACGAGCAGCGGAGAGAAGTTGTGGACGTTGCAACCAGAAGCTGAGAAAGTCGCGGCTGAATACTGAGGGTAATACTTCTTTCCACTTGACTTAAACACATACGGTAGATCCTGGCAGGGAATGGAAAATTTTTTTAGTTAATTTCTGCTGCGTGTCTTCCAATTCCTTATAGATAAAGCATGAAGAAAAGCTAGGGATTGTATAGTATATATGTTATGTGAATGTGTAATGTTGCTGTATGACTAATGTTAGCAGTGATGATCATGATGTAATGAAAAATAGTAAATGATGGAATAAATGTATGAAATTTTACAGACATTTAGATGACATGCCAAGCTTCTTTTTGAATCCAAGAATACTTTATTTGGATGTATGTACAAAGAGAACTGATTTTCCAAAGTAAGGGACAAGAATCTGTTCCCAGGATTTTTGACTAAATGAATAGTAAACTTCAACGAATAAACTGTATCAATTGGCTAATCATTTGGTCTGGAAATTCTTTTTTCCTTAAATTTCAATATGTTATCTTCACGTAGCTTTTTGAACCACTTCATTTCGAGTTTTCTAGAATTAATTATGATTTTTTGAAGTTCGTTGCGTAATCTGGAATACCATATGAACAGTAACCCGAGAAAGAGTAAAATTCCAGATTTGGCTAATGGACTTCCAAGGTCTTATAAGTGGTTCTAAATGCTACTGATTGGCCCCTAAGATGTATAAAAGTAAGGATGTTACAAAAATCAACCTAAATGATATTTTTATCATGTAAAATATTTCAAGAAATTTCAATAGAAATTTAGAGGACCCTTATACGATTTTTCAAAATTTATAATTTTTTGAAGTTGGACTATGAAACTAGAAATATTGAATGGATAATAACCCAATGATCAAAATAGTGGTAGAACTAGAAATTTGGAACTAGATGGGTGAACTTCTAATGATTTTTTTGATTAGATGAACAAATAAACTACTACCTCTAGTCCTTCATATAAGATATACTTAACTAATTTAGGTAGGTTAAGAAAATTAGTTAAGTTAGTTAATTATAATGATTGTGTGTTAGTTTACTTAAAATAAGTGCTTGAATAATATGCATTTGACCTACCCTTGATAGAAATCCCCTTTATATATGCAATCATATAGGGATACTTTAGGGAAAAGTTATAATTTTGGGAGACAAAGTGGATTAGGGTCTTATATTTAGGACCAAAGTAGACTTTCTATCTAGCTCTTATCTTTAAGATTGGAGGGAGTATAATATTATAAATACAAAAGCTTGATTATACAATGGGATAAGGGAAATTTTGGCACCCCTTGCCCCTCCCCTAATTCTGCAACTAGATAAAATAGCTAGTTTCAATTTTTGGGCTTCAATACATGATTTGCTTGAACCATAGTACTTTCTGATGCGTACAAAGGTGTTAAAATTGTAAAATGGTTGGAGCCTATCCTAGTATGCCTTGGGCTTATAATCAAGAATTTTTAAACTAAGAATTTCACTAAGTGGTGTAAACTCAGGTTATCTTGTCATATCCTAACTTTTCCCTATTTGTATAATACTGATAGTGGAAAGAGGTTTGGAAAGGATAATGATGATGATTAGAAGAAATGATAAAGGTTAGATGAGTCTTGAAGGAAGAGAGGGACTAAAATGAAAAGTAGAAAAGGTTGAAGGCAAAAAATAAAAGTAGACAAAAGCTTTGGGCCATTATGTGTAATTATGAAAAGTTGAGAGCCTAAAGTGCAATTTTCAAAAGTTATGGGACTTAAATATAATTTATCAAAAGTTCAGGGGCAAAAATGTAATTATGAGAAAGTTAAGCTGTAAAAGGCCTAAAAATGCCTAGAATCAGATTAGTCCCAAATTTTACCAGTAAGTAGAGAAAATTATTCTGATTATTTTAACGCAACACATAATTTTGATATGAGGTCCCGAAAAATTTATAATAATTTTTGAAGAAAGAAAAATTAATATAGTATCCTTTAGACCTCAGAATATATGAAATTTGGTAGTAAATTCCTATAATTAATATAAGAATTTTGAAAACTGGCAGAGCTCAAAAAGGAGTTATATAGAATTTATTATGAAATTTACAGTGGATTAAAACACTCGATAAATAGGTTTCGAGAGAATTTCTCGGGAATTGAGCCCATACAGAGCTAGAATAGAGCCTTATAGGCCCAATGATATTTTTAGATAAGTATGTGGGCTAGGGCTAATAAAGACTGGGAAAAATACAAAATTATGAAAATGCCACTGAAGGTATGCACTGTGTTGTGTCATTGAGTCAGAGTTGGATGAAGGTCATTTTGGTCATTTGGACAAGCCAAAAATGTCCAAGCAAGTACAGGAGTGATTAGTCAGTGTCAGTATATGTTCTGATAAAAAGTAAAGAGGTGTAAAATAGCAATTATGCCCATAGGGTTAATATAGGACAAGACAGTGAACCAAAGGCATTTTAGTCATTTCCCAAGGGATCTGTAATTAAGTTTTGGCCCAATCCAAGAATATCAATGGTAGGAAGAATCTAGATACTGGATTTAAGGTTAGACAGCATATTATAGAATCTCATAAAAATTATAGTTATAAAATAGTCTGGTTTTTGGGGAATCGGACTGAGCTAGTATCGAATTAAATTGGAATTTTTCCAGAAGCTTCCCCTATTGGAATTTTGTCACCTAGCCCTATGAAGTGTCCCTTGATGATGTCATAAATCTCTTTTTGAAAAATTAAATCCAAGATTAAATGTGAGGCATTAGATCAAATAGTGCACAAACTAATCTTGGCCATTGATTTCCCATAAGATTTTTCTATAAATACCCCCTCAAATCTGAACCAAACCATGAGTGTGAGAACCTTGGGGAAACTCTGGCAAAATGGAAACTCAAGCCAAGACAAAGAAGATTCAAGGTACAAAAGTTCAAGCAAGCTAGAGATTAATGATAAGCAATCTATCTTAACTTATTTTCCTTTGAATTGGGAGCTTGAACTTAGGGTTTTCATGGAGAAAAATTGAGTTTTCTCTAAATTGTTGTGCTTTCCAAAAATGTTAAGATGAAAGGAGAAAGAAGAAATTAAAGTTAGAGATTTATGATTAAGCTTAAACAAGCTAGTTAAGTGATTGGTTGTTGAATCAAGTTGATATTCTTGACTTTGCCATGGGTGAAACTATTTAGTCTGCATTGTTCATGATGGAAGGAAATGGAATTTCAATGATTTAGTGCTTCCATTGAATTTATATGATGATTTTGTGTAGGATTGGATAGGTTTTAAACCTTGGAAGCATTGAAATTCCAAGATTATAGTTTTTGAAATTCTTCTCTATTACTATTCACTCGTATGAACAGTTATTGGAATATCATGATTTTGATGCTTCTAATGGTTTTAAAATGAAAAGTTGTGTGGGATAAAGTAGAGAAACAAGTATGGGAAGAATTAGAATCAAAATAAGAATTTTTTGAACAATTGTGTGCATATATGTCAGTTCTGTCTAGCAGGCCATGAAGGAGCTGGAATTTCATGATTCTAAGCTCATAAATAGATTAAAAAGAGGAAATTTTGTATGTTAAAGTCAAGACATGAATTGATTCAAAGGTCAAGTCCATTAGTTAAGATTAAGGAAAGTTAATGTAGTTAAATAAGCTCAAGTTTAAGAGGAAGTTGTGTTGTGAGTTTAATGCTCATGGAAGTTAGATTGTGATGGATGAATGATTATGTTATGTTAGGAATTGATTGGTGTGCTCCAAATGAGGCAGCCACATATCCAAAAACAAGTGAGAAGAAAGAGGCAAGATAAAGTCAAAGATAGTCAAGTATATGAGGTAGTAAACTTATTCTAAACTTGTATGCATTGAATGTTATGCTTGATTGTGCTACGACTTTGTTGAATTGTGATGCGTATGTCCTTATGTTTGAAGCTCTATTTCTATGATTACTCTGGCTAATTGTATTTCATATGTTATATGGAACCATACACATTACACAATGGTAACACTTTCATAAGCAAGCACAAGTATTTACATTAATGCATGCATTATTTAGTACCGTTTGCTACTGAGATTTCCCCAGAAATCTCAACCCTTCATGTAATCCCAATCCTAGTAGGTTTATTTATGATGAAAGAGGATGATGAAGCATGAAGAGAAGCTAGGGATTGGATAGTATAAATGTTAGGTGAAGAATTGTTATGTGTAATGTTGCTATATGACCAATATAAGTAGTGATGGTCATGATGTAATGAAAAATAGTAAATGATGGAATAAATATACAAAGTTTTGTAGACATTTAGTTAACATGTCAAGCTTTGTTTTGACACCAAGAATGCCTTATTTAGGTGTTTGTACAAAGAGAACTAATTTTCCAAAATAAGGGAACATAATCTATTTTTAGAATTTTTGACCAAATGAACAGTAATCTTTGGCGAATAAATTGTATTAATTGACAAATTATTTTTCTGGAAATTATTTTTCCCTTAAAGTTCAAGATGTTATTTTCATGTAGCTTTTTGAACAACTTCATTTATATTTTTTCAGAATTAATTATGATTTTTTGAAGTTCATCGCTTAATCTGGAATATCAGATGAACAGTAACCTGAGAAAGAGTAAAATTCTAGATTTGGCTAATGGACTTCCAAAGTCTTGTAAGAGGTTCTAAATGCTACTGAATGGTCCTTAAGATGTATGAAAGTAAGGATGTTTCATATCTCACTTTGAGGAGCCTTAAGATTAGCTAGCAAACTAAATGCATAAGAAAGCGGTTAAACATTGGTTTAGAGTTGAAAATATTAGGAAAGCTATTTTTTTGCCCCAACAATCAATTTAATTAATATCAACAAACAAAGTTACAATAAAAAATAGCCAAAACCAATAAAACACTAAACAAATCAAAGATTACAAGCTAACACACAAAAATAAGTCACATAAACCTAAAACAACCCTATAATTCAAACTAACACACAAAGCTCACAGAATGAAAATATCTAACCAAGTAAACTGTTCTAAAAGTAAGCAATTAGCCAATACCTTCCTTATTAAATTAAGCTAGGAAGCTATCCTCATGTTCCTTGTAATTTTTAGATTCATGGGTTAAGATATTGCCTAAAGGAGATGGGGTAGAGATTAGCGAATCACACTGATACATCTCCTTGCTACTCCTACTACTAAATTATTGTCATATCCCTAATTTTTGTATTCATTGTATATTAAGACTGTATCAAGTGTATACAAATTTTAATAAAGGAAAATGTTACAATTTAATGGAAGGAAGGGACAAATTTTCAAAATAGAAAAGCATTAGAGAAGAAAGAAAATACAAACAGAATTTTTAGGGACCAAACTTGAGTTTCAAAGATTGTAGTAAGGGACCAAAATGGAATTTGGTTAACTTTAGGACCTAAAGTATATTTTGCCAATCTCAGGGGAAAATTATAATTATGAGGAAATTGAGCTAGAATTGACCAAAAATAACCCTGGAGCATTTTAGTCCCAAATTTTACAAGGAAACAAAGGAAGTAATTTTGACAAACTGCTTGATCAGAGACCAAATATGGTGTCGCAAGGGGCCTAAAAATATGCTCCAATAGTAATATGGGCCATTGTCTAGAAATGAAATATCCTTAAAATTGCATAATGACAAAAAATCTCATGTGTTATAGAATAGAACAAGATATTAATGGAGGATATTTTGGTCATTTGGCCATGGTCAAAAGGTCATAGAGGGACATAGGCGTACTTGACCAGAGTCAGAAAATATTATGATGAAGTGTAAAATGATAATAATGCTAGGGTTAATATAGTGGAAAATAATGAACAAAGGGTATTTTGGTTATTTTCTAAGGGATAATAATTAAATATATATCTAGTCCAACAATGTCAATGGTAGAAAAGATCTAGACACTATATTTAATCACATAAAACATATTATGAAATCTGACCAGAACTGTACCAGATTGGATTATATATAAAGTCACTTGGTGGGCAAGACAACTTTAAGGGTTTGTTTGGTTGGGGGGTTTTGGAGGGGAGGGGAGGGGAGGGGAGGGGAGGGAAAAGTGTATTTGGTTGGGAAAATTGAGGGGAGGGGAGATTTTTTGTCTTTTTGTGGTCCCCTCCCCTCCCTCACCTCCCCTCCCCTCCAAAAGTGGGGGTTTTTGGAGGGGAGAGAAAATTTTACCCTCCTTTTGACTAAAATACCCCTAAACTTTTTTTAATATTCCAATTATACCCTTAAACCTTTTTTTTCACAGCTATTTTTTTTAATTGCATAATAATTATAATAAATTATAATAAAAATTAATAAGTATAATAAATTATTTATATATTATATTAAAATATATAATAATTATAAAATTAATAAAAAATAATGTTAAAATTTTAACATTTTTTTATTATATATATAAATGAGATAAAACAACTTAAGATTTATAAATTAAAAAATATTAATTTTAATATGAATATTATAAATAAAGAATAAATAAATTTAAATAAAGAGATAAGGGTATTTTTGTCAACTTTTAATTAATCCCTCTCCCCTCCCCTCCCCTTCTAAACCAAACAAAAAATATCATTCATTAACCTCCCCTACCTTTCCCTACCCTCCCTTAAATTCACCTAACCTCCCCTCCCCTATGATGAACTAAACAAAGCCTAAAATGAAATATTAGCCTTTAGTTTAAATAGTACACAAATTAATCTCAACAATTAATTCGCCTAGCCTCTTGCCTATAAATACCCCTTATTTCCCTTACAACTTGGTAGCACATAAATACCATAGAGAACCTTTGCCAAAATTTACATTGAACCAAGAAGAAGCATACAAATTTGGAGGAAAAGTAACGTAATTACTTATTGAATATTGGACTTTGTTATGGCAAGATTGCTCTTAGATTTAAGTGATTTTATTGGCAATATTTACCTTAATTTGGCTACTGAATGTGCTTTGCTCATGTGGAATAAATATGAATTTTATGTTATGTATAAGTTAGATAAGCTTAAACAAGCTATAATGAAGTAGTATTAGCTTGAAAATTCAAGAATGCATGTAATTAGGTCTTTATTTTATTGCGACACTATACAGAACACTGTTTATATATGGGATTTTATGATTTTGATACTTCTAACGCGTTTAAAATAAAAACTATTTGTGTGTAAAATAGATAAACAAGTATTGCAAGCATTTGAATTAAAATGATAATTTGTTTGAATATTGAAATTCTAACCTCATATTTAGATTTTACATGAAGATTATGTGGAAATAGACCATAAAAATTTATTTTGGAAAGGTGGAAGTATAAGATATAAATTGGAACAAGAAAGTGAAACCTAGTCTTGAACTATGTTTTGAATTAAGTTGTAACTTGTCATTGCTTTATAATGGCTAGGTTTTGAAATTTATTTAGGAAGAATACCACATCAAGAAGGACTTGACAAGGATTGCATAAGAGGTAGCAAGAATATTTAACTATAATGTTATTATTGTTTGATTTCATGTTTGCTTGTTCATTGTGACTTTTTGTTGAGCTTTAGATGATGTTATGATGATGACGATAATGATGAATGGTGGATGCAAATCCTTGCAATATATGTCATAACAATATACATGTTAGAGATTGCTTATATAGGGTTATGAAGTAACTTACATATCATGATAACAAGGTAGGCATTTAATCAAGCATACATTATATTATAGTTTATATGCCTTGCTATTGGGATTTCTTTGAAATTTGATTTTTTCCATATGAATAATTGATTGGGGCGGATTGTCGTCGTCTGACTCATCAAACTAAAAGTAATTGCACCCTATTAATGAAGTATAAGGCATAACCCTATCATTCTTATCAAGGATCTCTTTTTATTAGAACCCTAGCAGATGGGTGACAAAATTATTGAAAACCTGAGTGAAAGTAAAAATGGGCTTAGGTTTAGTTGATTTTTGATGTAATAAAATAAGGGTGTAGTAAAGCAAATATTTTTTGCATTTTTGATTCTGATAGAAAATAAGTGGATTGATAAAGAAATATGGTAAGAAATACTCTTGATGATAGAAACCTTTCTATCTATGCTCTTAATATGATATGGGAATTTTAAAATTACTAAGTCTTAAATAAAACCTCAATCGATCGATTGAATCTAGAGCATCAACAATCCTTAAACTCAATTGATCAAAGCTAGTGCAAAAACCATTAATACGCTGTTTAAAAACCATTAGTGTGTAATTAAAACGAATGATGACCATAGATTTCAAGCAATCGAATGAGTTAGCAACGATCATGAATAAAAACCCAATTATCCATAAATCAAAACTGAAATATTAATATTAAACCAACATTTAAATCATCCAAATCTAATTATAAAACCTAATCTTAGAATAATTGATTGATATCCTATTCCTACTCATTCAATGAAAACCCTAGATCTAGCAGTTCTAAAATATGAAAAAGGAGATTAAAACAAAAAACTCGCCAGTGCAATGCAGTCCATGAGCTCAATATATGTGATCCATCACTAAGAGACTAACGATTTAGCCTCCATGACTCATACTATGCTAAAATTACTGCTTAGATTTGATGCCATGAAGAAAGTAGAAAGAAACATTATGGAAGGATGAATGATGGAAGATATGGGGGTAGGTTGTGGAGAGAGCGTTGAGAGAAGATTGGAGTACTGCTTCTTAGCCATATCAGGTAAAACACCAGCCTCCTGATTTCCTACCACTTCCCTCTCTTTTTAAAGTCAGGTTAACCTAATGCGCAGCTTCACTGATTCCCTTCTATCATATTCAATAACATAAATGCGCAAGTAATTTTCAACTCATAGCTAAGACAAGTTCTAGAAGATATAATCCAATTGAATAACCACTTAATATAGAAATTTATGTTGAGAATCCTTCCAACTAAGGTTTTCATCTAAATTGCTCATAAGCTTAGGTCTCAAACAATATTCAACATTCACTAAGCATTAAAACACTTATCACAATTGAAAACCCTCTTGAATGACGGATTAAAAGTTACAAAGTAATCATTCATAATCATGTAATAATCCCAAATTTAACAGTAAAAACTTGGGTGTTTCCAATTCAGTTTCCATTTCCAAAAATGCAAGTGTGATAATGGTTTCTATAAACTATTTCATGCAAAAGGTTAAAAATAAGAGGGTAATAAATCATTTATAAAAACTTTAGTAGCTAAAAAAGAATCCTTCTATACAGCATTGCACAATGCAAAGAGAAGGTAAATGGACATTTTCACACTCAAGTCTTGGCTGAAAGCAGTGAAGGTCACGACCAAATTTCACAGTGAGTGTTTGCCCTGAACTTACAACAACTAGTCGCGACCAAGAATGATTAAGTCACGACAAAGATACACAGAGAGATATTATCGAGACCTAATTACACTCATATCGTGACTAATTTTCACAGAAAGCATATTAAGTCTAAAGATCTATGTAAGATCGCGACCATGCAACACATAAGTTGGGCCTAAAAATCACAGAGGCTACAACTTGTTAGTTTTAAACACCCAAAACATCTTTTACACTAAAACCTTTTAGCCAACAATAAAACAGTTTAAAGTGGGGATCTAATTTTCAGTAATTCATTACACACTAAAATCAAAAGCCAATAATTTTGTGATGAAAGATTGCATTAATCAAAGAATTTCGCATTAATTTGCATAGAAACAATAACATCTCCCCGACACTTAAACTTGACAATGTCCTTATTGTCAACAGAATTATAGACATCACAGCACTATATAAGGTCAATTTAAATCCAACTTTAGCACAGCAGTTAAACATATCACTTAATGCAATTTCACAGTGAAGCTCGCAGTCACATTCAAATCATATGTCACAATACAAAGAAAGCAAACATGACAAGATGGGTAAACTGTAGTATGCAATTGAGTGTGGATTCAGCTCATAGAACCAATAATAAGTAAACAGCACATGGTAACACAAGGGCATTATTCAAAATAGAGCTAAACTAAAATTAAACACTATCCTATTGAATCATCAAGTAGAAAAATTAACTACTACTTCTACTAGTTAATCCCTTTTTAATCATTAAACCAACATGTCAAACATATATCACATTAAAATTTTTTTGTAAAAGGTAAGAGATAGGAAAGGGAAAACTTGGCCTCAAGGTGGCAGAGCAGATTCCTGATAAAGTTTCAAGAGGTGGCCATTTGCTTGAAAGATTTTGCTATTATCTCCTCATTCAACTCAATCAACCCAAATTCATGGACTTTAACAACTGTGTAAGGTCCATCCCAGTTAGTTTTGAATTTACCATGTTTGAACTTGAACTTAGCTTAGTACCTTAACACTATATCACCCTCCTTAAACCTCTTCCTCAAAATATGAACATCATGGATTACTTTTGTCTTTAGTTTATAAATCTCAGAGCTATTATAAGCGTCTAACCTAATCTTTTCTAGCTCTTGAATCTATAACAACCTCTCTAAACTAGCTTCTACAAGGTCCTTATTGCAAGCTTTCACTGCCCAAAAAGTCTTATGCTCTATTTTCATAGGCATGTGACAAGCTTTCCTAAAAACTGTCCTATAAGGGGACATGCCTAGAGGATTTTTGAAAGCTGTTCTATACACCCATATGGCATCATCAAGTCTTAAATTCTAATCCTTATTGGATGGCTTAACAATCTTTTCTAGAATGTGCTTTATTTCCCTATTAGAAACTTCTGCTAGACCATTAGTTTGAGGGTGGTATGGTGTTGAGACTTTGTGGGTTACATCATATTTTGCTAATAAGTTATTGATTAGCTTATTGCAGAAGTGGGTACCTTGGTTACTGATTAATGCTTTTGACTCTCTAAATCTACCAAATATATGAGACCTTAGAAACTTGAAGACCATTTGGGCATCATCTAGTCTTGTAGGAATAGCCTTTACCTATATAGATAAATAGTCTACAACCAATAAAATGTAATGAAATCCTGCTAAAGGTGGAAAAGGTCCCACAAAGTCTATTTCCTAAACATCAAAAACCTCACAAAATAGAATAGGTTATTGTGGTATCTCATGCCTTTTACTAATCCCCCAAATATTTGGCACCTATCATAGGCTCTACAAAACTCAAAAGCATCATTGAAAAGGGAAAGTCAATAAAAACTGGATTTAAGGACCCTATATGTAGTTCTTTTCCTCCAAAATAACCACCACAAACCTATCAGTAGGAAGCTTCCAAAACTGATTTGTGATCTTAGTCAGGGACATATCGTCTTATTACTTGATCTGAGCACAACCTCCACAGAAAAGGCTTATCCCAAGTAAAGTATTTAGATTCACTCTTGAGCTTTTAGGCTTGAAATTTAGACACATGAGATGGGATTAGGCTAGTCTCAATGAATTTAACTAAATGAGCATACCAAGGTTCTATGACAATAATCAAACAAAGAGATTGATCAGGGAAGGAATCATAAATAAGATTAGAACTAAGTACTTCTCTTGTCTCTGTTGGTAATAGGCTTAGATGATTTGTAACATGATTCACATTTCGAGCTTGACCCCATTACTTCTATATTGAACTCTTAAAGCAGTAGCATTCATCGTAGAAGTCTTGGCTTAGATTGAGGTTTATAGAACAGGTACTTGACTGTTGTATGATCTGTGTGAACAATAACTCTTAAGTTAATGAGATATACTCTGTATTTATCTAATACCACGACAATTCCAAATAATTCTTTCTCAGTAGTGGTATAATTAATTTGAGTAGCATCAAGTTTTTTCAAGGTATAGGCAATCACCCTAGATAAATTACCTTCCTTTTAACCTGTCATAGCTCTCACAGCCTAATTGGAGGCATCACATGATAGTTCAAAAGGAAGATCCAATTTGGTGAAGTTAGAATGGGTGGAGAAACTAACCTATCCTTCAATTTTTTAAAAGCCTCTTTGCAATCAGTAGAAAAAATAAATTCAGTGTCTTTTTGAAGAAGTTTTGTGAGTGGCAAAGCAATTTTACTAAAGCCTTTGATGAATCTTCTATAGAATCCAATGCGCCCTAGAAAAGATTGAAGTTCTTTTAAAGTTTTGGGGTAGGGCAACGAGGAAATGACTTGAATTTTTGCTTGATTCACCTTAATTCCCTTGCTAGATATAAGCTGTCTAAATACTATTCCATGATAAACCATAAAATGACACTTTTCAAAGTTCAAAACCAATTTTTTCTCAATACATCTAGCAAGGATGCTATCGAGGCTCTCTAAACACTAATCAAAAGAATTGCCATATACAGTAAAATCATCCATGAACACATCCATGCATTTTTCAATGAAATCAACAAATATAGAAAGCATACAATGCTGAAATATGCCAGGAACATTACACAAACCAAATGGCATTCTTTTATAGGAATATGTACACAGGGGCATGTAAATATGGTCTTTTCTTAGTCCTTAGGATTTATTGGAATATGGAAATATCCTGAATACCTATCTAGGAAACAATAATGGCCTTTCCCTGCTAATCTCTCAAGTATTTGATCAATAAAAGGAAAGGGAAAATGATCTTTCCTAGTAGAATCGTTTAACTTCCGATAATCAATACAAACCCTCTATGAATTTTTCACTCTAGTAGGTATCAATTCATTATTCTCATTCTTTACTACTGTCAGTCTGCTCTTTTTAGGCACCACATGCACAGGAGATACCCATTCACTATCTAAAATAGCATATATGATTCCTGCCTTTAACAATTTAATAATCTCCTTCCTAACCACATCAGAGATCAATGGATTTAATCTTCTTTAGGGTTGTTTAATTGGCTTGGAATCTTCATTCAGTAAAATCCTATGAGTGCAAACAGTGGGGTCTGTCCTTTTTATATAAGCTAATTGCTAACCTAAGGCCTCTCTGTTCTTTCTAAACACACTTAATAACCTAGACTCTTCACTAATAGTTAAAGAACTGGAAATTATTACTGACAATTTTGAATCTGGCTCAAGGTAACCATACTTTATATTATAGGGTAAATCTTTTAACTCTAATTCTGGGGGTTGGACAATAGAAGGGGTCAAATAGAGCAAATCATTTAAATTAGAAATATTCCCTTTTGTAGATCTTTGAAAGTTGCTCATATGAGATCATTAAGATACTCCATCCTTCCTATGATCTCTTTAGGAGTTGCACTAAGCTTAAGTTGGTATACAATTGCAACATAGTTGAGATCAGTCTCTTTCATTCCCGTATCATTATTTAAGGTCAAATCATTTAAGAATCTTAAAGTATGAGAGATAATTGGTGAATATGAGTAAGGATAAGTAGAGTCAAAACATATTGGCCCTTTAACCAAAATAGCAAACTGTTGAGCTGAAGGAATTTCAAATTCACTGATTGTGTCTACCATTTCTAGTCACGACCTTTCAACTTCTCATCGAGACTCAAATTGTTTGGTCGCGATGTGGTAGTCCTTTAGTCACGACTTGGGATCACAGAGAGGCTGTCCCTCAGCATCCTGATATGCTGTCATGACTTCTTCATCTTCTTGTCGTGACTAGATGTCTCAGGAGTTATTGATCGTGACCAAACAATCATCCTATCGTGACTCCATTGCACAGAGAGTATCTCCCTCAGCAAGTTCATATCTAGTCGTGACATGGAGGCCTTTACATCGCTACTTGTGGTCACATAAGCTCGACCCCTCTTTGTTTGTTCCACTTCCAGCTCCCACAATGTCTTATTTTCCTATAAAATCACTCACAACTTTCTTTCTAAAGACATTATCACTAGAGAATAATGATATTGTATCAAAGTTAGATGGGAATGAGGAATCTTTGGAAACTAGAAGCAGGCTATTCACATCAGAATAATGAAAACATAATGCATTGCCTTCACAAGAGCAAGAAAAAGAATAAATAGAGGAGAGATATTCAAAATAGTTATCATAAGCACTCATATATGAATTTGAATCCTCGTGCTCCGGAAATGCTTCATAGGAAATTTGAGAATTATGCAATATAGGATCATGCTCATCATGCAAGCTCAATTCATGCTTATCCCTAGTTTCTTTAATAGCATAATCTATGGCGTTCAACTCAACAAAAGCAGAATTATCAAAAGGATACTTCATTGCTTTGTTCATATTGAAAGTCACTACATGTCCTCCAAGTTCCATTGTAATGGAACTATGCTTCATACTAATGATTGTCTTAGAAGTTTGAAGGAAAGGTCTTCCTAGGATCAAAGTGCTCTCATTCACTAGTTCACTGGACATGTCGAGAACATAAAAATTAGCTAGGAACACTAAATCCTTAACCTGCACTAGAATATCCTCAAGAACTCCCTTAGGATACCTAATTTATCTATAAGCTAATTGGAGCACTACACTTATGTCTCTAAGATTATTTATACCTAAGGTTAGGTATACCAACCATGGCATTACATTAATGGAAGCTCATACATCTAATAATGCTCCCTTAATATGAACCTTTCCTATAGTGCATGTGATTGTGTAATATCTTGGATCTTAGCACTTAACCAGTAATTCAGCCTTAAAAAGTGATGACACATTAGCATTCACTTGAATTCTCTCAAGAGGCCTAAACTTTTTCTTATCAGCACATAACTCTTGTGAAAATTTAGCATATTTAGGATTTCTTTTGAGGAATTCAACTATATGGATGTTTACTTCTAACTTATTGAAGAGATTGAAAGCATCTTTTGCAAATTTAGAATCAATCTTTTTCTTTCCAGCAAAATAAGATTTTGGAAAAAGGAGATCCTTTATACTGACCTCCTTACCTATATGCGTAGAGGCTCTTTACTTGCTCAACTCTGCCTTTTCCTCAGTTTGCTTTCCCTTGTATGCTAGACTTAGAATTATCACTTCCTCTTCTTACTTTTCCTATATTCCCTCTTGTGATTGTGAGTTCTCCTCTTAGGTTTCCTTCTTGATCATAAGCTGTTGTTCTTTAATACTCTCTGATTTCCCAATCTTTATTTAAGACATTGCTGAATTTTCAACTTTAGAATCTTCTATATCCTCACTTGTTATTTCATCTTCCTTAAATCGAACTTCTTTCCCGCTTCTGAGTGATATGGCATTCAGACCTTTCAGATTAATCACAATATTTGAAGGTATACTACCACTGCTCTTCATTTGGATGTCATTGTATTAGTAACTTGAGTTAAATAACTTGTAATATCTGAATTGTTGAAACTTAACTCCTCAAGTTTCTTGTGCATATTAGCATTATCCTTCTGCATACTTTAAAGGATTGAAGCTATGGAGGTAAATTACCGTCATTTTCTTTGAGTTTGTGGTCTATATTGGTCATTCTACCATCCATGTTATTCATCTGTGCAACCATACTTTTCAACTACTGAGAAGTCTCATCTGGTCTTTGTAAAATTCCTTCTCTAATATAATTAATATTAATTACTTACACTTATTTTTGTATACAATATAAATAAAATAATATTATAACTAAAATTACTTTATTTTAAAGGAGTTAACCATGGTAGAAAAGAGTTTACTAAAATTTAAAAGCAACCCTACCATGGTTATAAAAGACTTTTCGTAATTGATAATTAACACTATAGAACACCACCAATCCAACACTAACATGGTTAACAAAGTTTAAAGTATTTTGAAAGTGATATCCATGATAGAAAAGAGTAAAGCTCATGAAAATGTACTATCATGGATATAAAAAATTTACAAAACCATGTTAGAAAGAATTCAACCCTACTAACATGGTTAAAGGATCCAAGCCTCAATTTAACTTCATCAAGTTACTAATTCAAATTTTCTCAGGTAACATACTTAAGTTACTAATTCCAATACCCATAATGCTAGCAAAATTTCTAAATAACACTCATAATATAATAAATAGCCTTTGAGGGTTAATCATGTGACATTCATAATCCTAAAAGGCTCTAGCCTCCTACTAGCACATATTATTCAATACGATAATAAAATAATAAATCATCAGAGTATAAACAAAAGTAGGCCCTATAGTGGCAATATACATCTACTCAACGCATAAATATAAGGAGGATGTTGTACAGTTCAACTAGCACAACTATGCCTCCAGCGCCTTCGCGTTCGAACCAAAAATTGAACTAATTCCTGAAAAATATTAATAAACATAGGGTGAAACAAAAGTTTTAGTAACTGTCAATTCTACTAATCATGCATACTAATAACAAAAGTCTTAGTAACTATCAATTCTACTAATCATGCATACTAATATATGCTCGTGAGGTGTCAAGTGGGACAGTTTATAAAGTACAACATATAGAAAATAACATATCATCATATTATAATCAAATGGATAAACCACCCAAGTTCCTCCCATCAATCCAACCGAACAACCTTATTTTCATCGATTGAACCCATGGGCTAGTGATAACTACCATATGATTGGCCACCTAAAAAGCTAACCGGTCAACTGATATAGACCGGCCAAAATCTATAGAGCACATGGCCAGACTATGGGTTCATTCCCCCTCATAAATAGGTAGGGGTATCGTAGCCCCTCGGTAAACAGGTAGGGCAAGTCCCTCGGTAAACAGGTAGGATTAAAGCTAACCATCTAGCTTCAATGGAGGCTATACCATGTGGTAGAAATATCGCTCTCATTACCAATCCCCAATGCATAATTATAAAGATAATAACATTAATAAAAATCTTAATTTTGATAATCAATAGCACCAATCAATATCACAATAGTATTTTTTCAAAATAATAAATTTATTCAAATATCAATAATAGATATAACAATTTTTTACTCTCAATTTAACTTTCCAAATTAACTTCAAGTCCCACAAGACCATTTGAATAAAATCATCAATAAAAATTCCACAATATAATCATATAAATATCAGTAGATTTATATATATCAAATCACTCACAAACATCATATCAGCACACACAATGAGTGGAAAGTGGTTACCTCTTGTCAAACAAGGAGTAATTATTGTAACATCCTTACTTTCGTACGTCTTAGGGACCATTCAGTAGCATTTAGAACCACTTATAAGCCCTTGAAAGTCCATTAGCCAAATATGAAATTTTACTCTTTCTTGGGTTACTGTTCATATGGTATTCTAGATTACGCAATGAACTTTAAAAAATCATAACTAATTATAGAAAACTGAAAATGAAGTGGTTCAAAAAAAAGTGTGAAGATAACATCTTAAACTTTAAGGGAAAAATAATTCCCAGACCAAATGATTAGCCAATTGATACAGTTTATTCGTTGAAGTTTACTGTTCATTTGGTTAAAAACTCTTGAAACAAATTCTAGTCCCTTACTTTGAAAATTCATTTCTCTTCATATACACATCCAATTGAAATGTTCTACCTATGAATTTAAAGCTCTAGACGTGTACTACATGCTCATAAAAGTTTGTGAAATAATTCCTTCATTTGCTAGGTCAAACTGAAGCCACAACTAAACTAATTCAGGACCTACGTTTTTACTATTTCAGTTTCCTTTCTTTTACTTTCAATAATTGTTCTAGCATACATGAATCATCTCTTTTGCCTTGTATGAATTCATATATATCATGAGGTTATACAATAATTGTTTCATACAATCTCATCACATAAATAGATGCTTTATATGGCTTTGACAAGCATGGAAAGTGCATAGCATATGCTAACATCTTAAATACTTCACTTTTCTTCTTCTATGCTTTAGCTCTTCTCCATGCATACATTATCCATCATGCTTGACCTAAATTGGTTGGTTATAGGAGAGTGAGATTCTAAGGAATTTCATTAGCAAACATTACAACTTAAATATGCATGATGGATGCTAATGCATGATATGTAATTTCATTAAACTTTCTTTGATTAGTGACATGTCATAATGCTATATACTTTCACATAAAGAGCATGGCCATGGAAAACATGTTATTCATAATACATTCAACATCATTTATCATGTCACAACATCATTCAAATATCATATACATGTCAACACATAAGCATACCACATCAAGCACATAAAGAGGTAAGTTCACTACCTTGTACTTAAGCTTTCCTCTTGATCTTTTGCACTTGCTCCCTAGCTTCCCAACCATGAAGTCTTTATGTAAATCACTTCCCAACATGTTCTTGGATTTTCATGGTCCTAAACACATTCATATTCATCACATAACTCATTAGAACTCATGAACTCCAACCATGTTCAAGACTAACTTTGTTACACTCTTTATTGTCATAACCTTCTCTAATCTTCACTAATCCACTTGGCTCTTGAACCAATTGATGTCTTGACTTTAACCTACATAATTTCATATTTTGAATCCATTTATGAGTTTAGAATCATGAAATTCTAACTCCTTCATGGCCTGCTGTACATAACTGAACATAAGCATATAATTCTTTCAAAAATTCTCATTTTGATTCTAATGCTTCCCATACTTGTTTCTCCACTTTACGCCACACAACTTTTCATTTTAAAACCATTGGGACCATCAAAATCATAAAATTCCAATTACTATTCATGCGAGTGAACAGTACTGTAAGGAATCTCAAAGACTACAACCTTGAGATTTTAATGTTTTCAAGGTTCAAAACCTTTCTAATCCTACACAAAATCATCATATAAATTCAATGGAATCATTAAATCATTGAAATTCAATTTCCTTCCCTCATGAACAGTACATACCAAATAGGGCACGTCATGGCAAAGTCAAGAATATCAATTTGATTTAACAACCAACCACTTAACTAGCTTGTTTAAGCTCCAATCATATGGTTCTAACTTTAATTTTTTCTTTCCCCTTTCCTTTAAGGTCTTTGGGCAGCACCTCCCCTTAGAGAAAACTCAACTTTTCCCCCATAAAAACCCTAAGTTCAAGCTCCCAATTTAAAGGAAAATAAGCTAGGAGAGATTGCTTACCTTTAATCTCTAGCTTACTTGAACTTTGGTACCTTGAATCTTCTTTGTCTTGGCTTGAGTTTTCATTTTGCAAGAGTTTCCCCAAGGGTCCATGAAGCCATGGTTTTGATGCAGAATGAGGGGGTATTTATAGCCAAAATCCATGAAAAATGAATGGCCAAGATTGATTTGGTTATTATTTGATCTTAAAGCCCACATTTAATCTTGGATTTAACTTTTTCAAAAAGTTACTTATGACATCATCATGACATCATAAAGGACAGCTCAAGGGACACTTCATGGGCTTATGTGGCAAAATTATCATGGTAGGAAACTTCTGGAAAAATTCCAATCCAATCCGGTACCGATCAGAGCAGTTTCACAGCAACCAGACTGTTTTCTGTTCCTAATTTTTAATAATATACCAGGATATATATTCTGTCCTGGAAATCAATGTCTAGGCTTCTCACACCATTTACATACTTATACTGGGCCACAACTTAATTACAGATCCCTTGGAAAATGACCAAAATACCCTTGGTGTCCTTTCTTACACTATATTGACCCTGAGGGCATTGTTGTCATTTCACCCCTCTTTGTACTGCCTTAGGGCATATACTGGCTCAACTAATCATATTTATACCTGTGTGAGATTTTTAGCCTATCCCAGATGACCAAAATACCCTTTATCCATCTCTGGTACAATTTGGGTATCCAGGGGTATTTTCGTAATTTTGTACTTTTTCTGGACACTAGCCCCTTCTACTGATGGACTGGTACCCTTGGTTTTGGGCCCTTCTTAGCGTCATCATGGTCGTATATATGAGGTTATCTGATCTCATTCTATCCAGGCTTATATACCGATAAATTCCATTATCGGATCACGTGTATTATCAAACTCCCGTCAAAATTCACTAATATGTGAATACCGTTCTATATAGAACTTCTTCCGGAGTTATGTCAGATCCAGGGTATCTGACACTGTAGGGCACACTTCCCTGTAATTTGCCCACTTATATCTGAAGTCTATGAAATCTGATAAAATTTCAGATAACTTCTAGACTATCAGATAAATATCTGCTGTTTGGAGCTTTAATAAAATTTCTGTATCATGTCAGATTAACTAGCATATCTTCCTCTATTTACTGATGGAATATGGGACTAAAATACATTTGGGCAATTCTAAAACTTTTCGGCTGATCTTTCTATAATTACAATTTTGCCCCTGAACTTTTCACTTAATTACATTTAAGTCCCTGACTTTTTGTTTATTTACATTTAGGTCCCTAAACTTTTGAAAATTACCACTTTTGGCCCAACTTTTGTTCTCCTTTAACTTTTGGCCTTTAAACCTTTCTAATTTTCATTTAGGTCCCTTTATTCTTTCAAGACTCATCTGACGTATATCTTTCCTTCTGATCTTCGTCATAATCCTTTCCAAACCTCTTTCCACTATCATTATTATATAGATAGGGAAAATTTTGGATATGACATTTCTACCCCCTTAAAATAAATTTCATTCTCGAAATTTACTTAACACTTAATCAAGGATCGGGGTATCTATCTTTTATCTTTTATCTTGACATATTAGCGGAGTACTTTTCATGTCCGCAAATCTTCATATCTTTACTATGATCATTCTTCTATTCTGAATCAACTCGATTAGAGTTGAACTCCCATTCATTCTATTACTTACTTTCTTGCTATGCATCTATCTATATATGGACTTTTCACCATATAGTATCCATTTCTTTCATATTAAACTCTCTCGAATACTGCTATATTCGTTTCTATTAATAATTCATCATACTTCTTAGAGCAATCATTTATGACTCATTTGAGTATATAGCAGAATTCTCTGAATATCCGCACACTTTAATTCTTATTCTCATATCATCATACATTCTTATCATCTTTAATAACTCATCATAATACAGAGAGAGGACTTGTATCATGATTATTTCTTTCATTGCTCTACTGCTAAACAGGAGCAAATAGGAGCACGTACTCTAACATGCATAATGCCTGGCCAGCATGCTGCAGGACTGCATACCTGCTCATGAATGCAAAGCTCTAACATCGAAGCTCAAGCATTCCTTCTCTTAATAAGCACATCTCTAACACTCAGAGCTTGCATAGCTCTAACACTCAGAGCTTGCACTGCTCTAACATTCAGAGCTTTAGCATATTTTGTAAACATCACATAACATAGCGTAGCATAACATAATGCCTGGCATTTTTTGCAAGGAGTGAAAGCTCTCACTTGCTCTTTCATCTGTAATATAACATTTGAACATCTTATCCTTTTCAAAAATAGAGCCTCTCTATCTATTTACAAGGCTAGCTATAAAGCCACTTCATATCGTACTTCTCAATACATATTTCTCATTTCGTATCTTATTACATACTTTTCATAACATATCTCATTTCATATCTTTCATGCCATAACATGGCATATCTGGCCAAATCTGGTTATATCATCGTCTATCTTTCAAATCCATTTCATTTGGACTTAACATAAGGGTTATAGTCTCTTATTGTTCATAACCCTTTCTAGCTTTTCATAGCTCTTTCTATCATTTTACATAGCTCTGTGCATATATACCAATTCCTATGGCGTTTACACCTTTTTCTATCACTTCCCAGGGGTCATCCATCATTAGACTACCCTTGCCTAAGCACGCTTAACTAAAAAGTGCAGATATAAATATGAAGCATTAGTGCTAACAGGCTTTAACCCTGGTACTTTATTATTTTAAACCCATCTTATACTATCTCTCTTAGGCCTATTTGGCTTTCTAATCTCTTGATCCTCATCTGGAGGATCTACTTGTCTCTTATTTTCTGTAATCTTATCGTAAGGATCTCTTCTCATATCTTACGTAATATTCCCATAAATTCTTATTTTCTGTAATCTTATCGTAAGGATCTCTTCTCATATCTTACGTAATATTCCTATAACTCATTGGGACTCAGGTTAACAACTTTAACTCTTATTACTGGGTTCCTGTTACGTGTAAGAAGATTCTGAGTTCAGCCCCTAATAGTAATAAGGCTATCTAAAACTAACATCATGGGTACTCTCTCTGTTATGAGTTAACCAACTTGTGAAGCTTCTATACCTTAACTTTTTTTGGTGTTTGTCCTTCCAAAGACATACTGTACTTATGGCTCATTACTTTCTTGCTCTAGGGTTGGTCTACTGCGACCCTCGGGATCTACTGCGATTAACCGTAAGCCTTTTAGGATCTAACTGTGACCCTGTGAACCATACTAGGATCTACTGCAATCCTCTAGAACCTACTACGATTCCGTTGTACTGTATTATCATCTCTGGAAGACCTAAAACAACGGACAAAATTACAAAGTTGGTCACTTCCACATCGTTGTTAACTCCACAAATAATTCCCCAAAAATGATCACAAAAGCCAATATTATCTACCAGGACTTTACTCATTTCCCTATCACTCAGGAATTTCTCATATCATCCTTATCTTTATAACTTTATTACATTTAACATTGTAGGGAGCTACACAAGCTCTACCATGCACATATTTGTCATCATCTATTTATCTCATCAGAGGAACCTTACTCTATTGCAAGAGCAATCTAACTCTATTACTAAAAACCTTAACTTATATTATTTAGAAACTGATCCTTCTTAGAGCCGTATAATCTTTTATAACTTCTTCTCATTTGATTTCATAGCATATCACTCATGTACCTTACCCCTACTGAAGGGATATATCCTGAGTATCATAATCATTTATCTGTAGATTCACTATGAATCCTCATCTTTAATCTCATTCTCTATCCCATTGACTATCATAGTCTAATCATAATTTCTCTTTCTATCTTCTGAGGATCAAGTAGCTAACTTTCTAGTTTAGCACTTTGCTATTGCTTCATCCTTGCTAAGTTGAATCATCTAATTTATGTCATAGGGCATGGGAGCAATATAACTTTCTCATCTGATATACTCTACCCTGTATGTACTATGTGAGGGGAGTATTCATTTATCATAGCATACTCTATCATGCATAATATGCAAGGAGATGCAATCATTTAAGCATTCTCTAACATGCATTTCATTATATGACAAATGCAAGTAGATGTAACTTCTCATCATATCTTATGGCAACATAAGCCATATCACTATCACATACATATGCTCAACCATCCCTTATACTCACATTGCAATTAAGTAATGAACTAGGTAAACTTTAAAACATTCTGTCCCTTAATCACCTTAATTACTAGGTCCTGATCATTTATTTAGGAACCTAAATCATTTACTTGTTTCACTTAGGCTACCACATTACCTTCTTATTAGGGTATAGACTCAACCCTTTCTTACTCTTTCTTACAAAAAGAATAGGGAAGTCACTTTACCTTTGAATTGGTGGCTACCTTACTTTCTTTAAACCTCATAAACTTCTTTCTCTTAGCTTACATATATCTTTTTCTACTAATCCTCAACCAATTTCTGAGGCAATTATCTTTAGCTTACATCTCTAATATCCTATTCATTTATTTAGGAGTCGGAGATAGCTTATCATATCAGGCTATCTTACTAGGCCATATTCATTATTATCATAACATTTCTCATCGCCTGTAAGACTTCCATGTCTCTAAACTGAAGGACTTCTGTGTCCTTGGCCTCACAATAATCCATAACTGAGTCAGCTATTCTCTTTTAGCTAACTGAGGAAAAGTCAACCTCATATCTCTATGCCATTTAAACTTTAAATTTTCCTTTATCCTCCTGGATTACTAACAGGAGAGAGAAAGTAACTCTTACTAAGCCTCAAGGTTCATATGAATGAACTCGATTTAGTATCCATCAAAAGAGTTCTCTTTCCTTTGCTCTAACCCTTAGCCTCACACTCACCTTTCTCTAATTGAGAGGAATGCTTCTTTTAAACGCTTCGAGAAAACTTCTCAAGTGAGCGGATCACTCTCTAACTCGTATGGAGTAACTTCTGTATCTCTTAACTCTTTCTATCTGTCAGTCTTAGTCTATTCTTGACTAGACTGTGTTTCCTCCTAGTTTGTCTTTAGATCCTGCCTAATTTAGGTCATAGAGATCTCATTCGTCATCCAGCACTATTACTTATATTTTCTGGGGTACCGTAATAGGTTACTATCCCTTCGTGAAGGATCCCTTTGTTTTGGAAACATTAACTTTCTATCTATTAGCCATCATGTCTTTATCTTAAGCCATACGTTAGGCTCCTTTCTAGGCAAGTCTTTCGTAACATATATCAACTCTTGATGATCATACGGAGGATCTACTATTGACTATTTTCTTAAACTGGTCTTCCGTATCACAGTTCCTCATATTGTTTAGCTTTCTTATACCATGTGCTAAACCTCTAACTGATAAACTTCAGTGAGGTTGGCATCTTTATTCTCAATTAAGACTCATTCATGTCCTCTGGAGTATATTAGGTTAATGCCCTCTACTGTATGTCTGTTCATCATCCATGTTATAGCATTGAGGAACTGCAGGTAACTGACTGCTCTTGATTTCTACTTCTATCCATCCCCTGGCCTAATCCGAGTAATTCACTTTCCACAGCTTTCTTAAGACTGATACAGTCAACATTATCTGTGTTTAACAAAGAAGGCTAGGGTTTATTAGGATCAGGAACATCCACTGATCACAACATATTCTTGGACTTTGAGAATGGACAGGGACTACCATAAACTTAGACTGGACATCTAAATTAGGGGACTGTTGTATCTTACTTATCTCACATCTATCATCAAACTCTGGTATAGGAGGAATAATATCTGGTCTACCCATAATCTAGTACCAGTACTCTGCTTTCTCAGCCGTAATCTGTCCTCTCATCAGGGAACAGGGCTTACATCATGATTAGAATGCACTCCAACAAACTCATACTGTGTAGTCACTAGACTCAACATCATCAGGTGCATTCACAGCTTCAAGATGAACCTTTACATCACCTCTAGACTACAAGTTTAAGTCTCTAGAGATATCTAGAACATTCTACTGTAGACTTTCCAGACTGATCCCCTATACTCTCCTCTAAACTCTCCTCATTGTCTGAGGAATGATCATCATATATCATTATTGGTCTGGAGTCTCCCTTATTGACTGAAGCCTCTTACTTAACTTTATAAAATCCCATATTTATTCTTGCACTATTTGCTTAATTAAGCAATGCTAACTATCCCATAACATACCCTAACTTAACCAAATACTTACTATTTATGGTTAGGGTCTAGGAATAATTTCATATTAGTCCATAAATAATCTGTTTAGAGCATTTCCTAAGCCAGAAACCTTTGCTCTTATACTAAAATGTAAAATCCTTACTTTCATACGTCTTAGGTACTATTCAATAGCATTTAGAACTACTTATAAGACCTTGGAAGTCCATTAGCCAAATCTAGAATTTTACTCTTTCTCGGGTTACTGTTCATATGGTATTCCATATTACGCAATGAATTTTGAAAAATCATAACTAATTATAGAAAATTCAAAATGAAGTGGTATAAAAAAGTACGTGAAGATAACATCTTAAAATTTAAGGGAAAAATAATTTCCAGACGAAATGATTAGCCAATTGATACAATTTATTCGTTGAAATTTACTGTTCATTTGGTCAAAAACTCTGGAAACAGATTTTGGTCCCTTACTTTGGAAATTCATTTCTCTTCATATACACACCCAATTGAAACGTTCTACCTATGAATTTAAATCTTTGGATGTGTACTACATGCTCATAAAATTTAGTGAAATAATTTCTTCATTTTAGGACCTGCCTTTTTATTATTTTAGTTTCTTTTCTTTTGCTTTCAATAATTGTTCTAGCATACATGAATCATCTCTTTTGCCTTGTATGAATTCATATACATCATGGGGTTATACAATAATTGTTTCATACAATCTCATCACATAAATAGATGCTTTACATGGCTTTGACATACATGGAAAGTGCACAGCATATGCTAACATCTTAAATACTTCACTTTTCTTCTTCCATGCATTAGTTCTTCTCCATGCATACATTATCCATCATGCTTGACCTAAATTGGTTGGTTATGGGAGAGTGAGATTCTAGGGAATTTCAATAGCAAACATTACAACTTAAATATGCAGGATGGATGCTAATGCATTATATATAATTTCATTAAACTTTCTTTGATTAGTGACATGCCATAATGCTATATACTTTCGCATAAAGTGCATGGCCATGGAAAACATGTTATTCACAATACATTCAACATCATTTATCATGTCATGACATCATTCAAATATTATATAAATGTCAACACATAAGCATACCACATCAAGCACATAAAGAGGTAAGTTCACTACCTTGCACTTAAGATTTCCTCTTGATCTTTTGCACTTGCTCCCTAGCTTCCCAACCATGAAGTCTTTATGTAAATCACTTCCCAACATGTTCTTGGATGTTTCATGATTCTAAACACATTCATATTCATCACATAACTCATTAGGAATCATGAACTCCAACCATGTTCAAGACTAACTTTGTTACCCTCTTTATTGTCATAACCTTCTCTAATCTTCACTAATCCACTTAGCTCTTGAACCAATTGATGTATTGACTTTACCCTACACAATTTCATCTTTTGAATCCATTTATGAGCTTAAAATCATGAAATTCCAGCTCTTTCATGGCCTGCTGTATAGAACTGAACATAATCATACAATTCTTTCAAACCATTGGAACCATCAACATCATGAAATTCCAATCATTGTTCATGCGAGTGAACAGTACCATAAGGAATCTTAAAGACTACAACCTTGATATTTTAATGTTTCCAAGGTTCAAAACCTTTCCAATCCTACACAAAATCATCATATAAATTCAATGGAAGCATTAAATCATTGAAATTCAATTTCCTTCCCTGATGAATAGTACAGACCGAGCAGGGCACGTTATGGCAAAGTCAAGAATATCAATTTGATTCAACAAAATTTCTTCTTTCCCCTTTCCTTTAAGGTCTTTGGGCAGCACCTCCCCTTAGAGAAAACTCAACTTTTCCCCCATCAAAGCCCTAAGTTCAAGCTCCCAAATTAGAGGGAAATAAGCTAGGAGAGATTGCTTACCTTTAATCTCTAGCTTGCAAAATGAAAACTCAAGCCAAGATAAAGAAGATTCAAGGTACCAAAGTTCAAGCAAGCTAGAGATTAAAGGTAAGCAATCTCTCCTAGCTTATTTTCCTTTGATTTAGGAGCTTGAACTTAGGATTTTCATGGGGAAAAGTTGAGTTTTCTCTAAGATATTGTGCTGCCCAAAAACCTTAGATGAAAAGGAAAAGAAGAAATTAAAGTTAGAAGTATATGATTGAAGCTTAAACAAGCTAGTTAAGTGATTAGTTGTTGAATCAAATTGATATTCTTGACTTTGCCATGGTGTACCCTATTTGGTATGCACTGTTCATGATGGAAGGAAATGGAATTTCAATGACTTAATTCTTCCATTGAATTTATATGATTATTTTGTGTAGGATTGGAAAGGTTTTGAACCTTGGAAACATTAAAATCTCAAGATTATAGTTTTTAAAATTTTTCACGGTTACTGTTCACCCTGCATGAAAAGTGATTGGAATCTCATGATTTTGATGCTTCCAATGGTTTTAAAATGAAAATTTGTGTGGGATAAAGTGGAGAAACAAGTATGGGAAGCATTAGAATCAAAATGAGATTTTTTTGAAAGAATTATGTGCATGTGTTCAGTTCTGTACAGTAGGCCATGAAGGAGCTGGAATTTCATGATTCTAAGCTCATAAATGGATTCAAAAAATTAAATTGTGTAGGGTAAATTCAAGACATCAATTGGTTCAAGAGCCAAGTGGATTAGTAAAGATTAGAGAAAGTTATGATAATAAAGGGTGTAACAAGGTTAGTCTTGAACATGGTTGGGGTTCATGAGTCCTAATAAATTATGTGGTGAACATGAACATGTTTAGAATCTTGAAACATCCAAGAAGATGTTGGGAAGTGATTGACATAAAGGCTTCATGGTTAGAAAGCTAGGGAGCAATTGCTGAAGATCAAGAGAAAAGCTTAAATGCAAGGTAGTGAACTTACTTCTTTATGTGCTTGATGTGGTATGCTTATGTGTTGACATGTATATGATATTTGAATGATGTTGTGACATGATAAATGATGTTGAATGTATTTTGAAGAACATGTTTTCCATGGCCATGCACTTTATGTAAGAGTATATAGCATGATGTCATGTCACTAATCAAAGAAAGTTTAATGAAATTACATATCATGCATTAGCATCCATCTTGCATATTTAAGTGGTAATGTTTGCTATTGAGATTCCCTAGAATCTCACTCTCCCATAACCAACCAATTTAGGTCAAGCATGATGGAAAAGTTATGCATGGAGAAAAGCTAAAGAATGGAAGAAAGGAATGAAAGTAATTGAGATCCTAGCATATGCTATGGATTATCTATGTATATAATTGCCGTGTAGGGTGTCCAATTATGTGATAAAACTATTTGTAATACTAATGGCATATGTACATGATGTATATGAATATTGAGAAGCTTATTTGATGGCTTATGTATGCTAGAATAATTATTGAAAGTAAAAGAAAGGAAACTGAAATAGTAAAAACGTAGGTCCTGAAACAATTTTTGCTTCAATTTGACCTAGAAAATGAAGAAATTGTTTAATGAAATTTTACAAGCATGTAGCACACATTCATAGCTTTAAGTGTATAGGTAGAACGTTTCATTTGGATATGTATATCAAGAGAAATAAATTTCCAAAGTAAAGGACCAGAATCTATTTCTAGAGTTTTTGACCAAATGAACAGTAAATTTCAATGAATAAACTGTATTGATTGGCTAATCATTTTGTTTGGAAATTATTTTTCCCTTAACTTTCAAGATGTTATCTTCACCTTTCCTTTTGAACCACTTTATTTCGATTTTCCTATAATTAATTATGATTTTTTGAAGTTTATTGTGTAATCTGGAATACCATATGAATAGTAACCCGAGAAAGAGTAAAATTTCAGATTTGGCTAATGGACTTCCAAGTCTTGTGAGTCGTTACAAATGCTACTGAATGGTCCCTAAGACGTATGAAAGTAAGGATGTCACAACAAATATAACAAGTTTGTACTCTCAATTTAACTTTCCAAATTAACTTCAAGTCCTACAAGACCGTTTTAATAAAATCATCAATAAAAATTCCACAATATAATCATATAAATATCAGTAGATTTATATATATCAAATCACTCACAAATATCACATCAGCACATACAATGAGTGAAAAGTGGTTACCTCTTGTCAAAACAAGGAGTAATTACCACGAGTCAAGTGGTCCTGTTTATAACAATACCAATCACAAATAATCTGGTGCTCCACTAGGAGTTACTTCAGAACCCCAATAGGTAGTGTACAAAATCATCACACAAAAACTATTACTATATTACTTATTAATTCCATGAAACTATTCTAACGCTTCTCTTAGAGTCTTGGAGCTTATCCCTAAAGACATGAATCTTTTTCTAAATTTATATTCATTTATAATATAATTAATTTAATATAATAGTACATTAAGTTGAAGCTTTGAGTTCTTTTCAAACATTACTAAGTAGAGTTTTTGTTTATAAACTATTTTTATGTATATAAACATGTATGTATATATATGTACGTACAATTTATAATAAGTTGAGTTTGTTTTCCTACTTATTTTATTAAAGAAGAAAAAGGATGAGGTGGAAAGGTGATCACATGATAGGTGTGGTTGGTGAAGGTATACATCTATATATTTATTAAAGATACAGAATTTTACAAGAGAGGAGAAAATATATATATATATTTAGTTCTCTGTGAAGGAAGACGTTGAAACTGTTTCTATGTGATTCACACCTAATGCAAATCCCACTAGTATATATATTATATATATACGCAGAACTTGAAACATCCTTACTTTTATATGTCTTAGGGACCATTCAGTAGCATTTAGAACCACTTACAATACCTTGGAAGTCCGTTAGCCAAATATGGGATTTTACTCTTTCTAGGGTTATTGTTCATATGGTATTTCAGATTATGTAATAAACTTTGAAAAATCATAATTAATTCTAAAAAAATTGAAATGAAGTGGTTCAAAAAGATACGTGAATCTAACATCTTAAATTTTAAGGGAAAAATAACTTCCAGACCAAATAATTAACCAATTAATACAGTTTATTTGTCAAAATTTACTGTTCATTTGGTCAAAAATTCTGAAGATAGATTCTGGTCCCTTACTTTGAGAAATTCATTTCTCTTGTTATACACATCCAAATGAAACGTTCTAAATATGCACTTAAAGCTATGGATGTGTACTACAAACTCATAAAATTTTGTAAAATAATTCTTTCATTTGCTAGGTCAAACTGAAGCCACAACAAAACTTCTTTAGGACCTACGTTTTTACCATTTTAGTTTCTTTTCTTTCGCTTCCAATAATTGTTCCAACATGTATAAGCCATCAAATAAGCTTCTCAATATTCATATACATCATGTACATATCCCATAATTATTACAAATAGTTTTATCACATAAATAGACACCTTACATGGCATTTACATACATAGATAATTCATAGCATATAATAAGATCTCAACATTCATATCATCATATGACAATTGCAAGTAAATGCAACTTCTCATCATAACTTATGGAAACATAAGCCATATCATTATTACATAGTTTGCTCAACCATCCCTTATACTCACATTGCAATTAAACAACTAACTAGGTAGACTTTAAAGTATTATGTCCCTTTATTACCTTAGCCTCTAAGTCCTGATTATCTATTCAGGAACCTGAGTCATTTACTTATTTCACTTAGATTGCCATGTTACCCTCTTACTAGGGTATAGACTCAAACCTTCTTTACTCTTTCTTACATAAGGAATAGGGGAGTCACTTTATCTTTAAATCTGTGGCTACCTTATTAGGCCATATTCATTCTTATCATAATATTTCTCATTACCTATAAGACTCCTATGTCCCTAGCCTGAAGGACTTATGTGTCCTTGGCCTCACCGTAATCTAGCAGTAATCTATAACTAAGTCAGCTATTTTCTTTTAGCTAACTGAGGAAAGGTCTGGCTTATATCTCTATGCTATTCACACTTTTTAGTTTTCCCCTTATCCTCTTGGATTACTAACAGGCAAGAAAGTGTCTCTTATTAAGCCTCAATATCCATGTGGATGAACTAAGCTAAGTATTCATCAAAGGGTTTCTCTTTCCTTTGCTCTAACCCTTAGCCTCACGCTCACCTCTCTCTAATTGAGAGGAATACTTCTTTTAAACTCTTTGAGAAAAACTTCTCAAGTGAGCGGATCACTCTCCATCTCGTATAGAGTAACTTCTGTATCTCTGTGTATCTCTTAACTCTTTCCGTCTGTCTGTCTTTGGATCCTGACTAATTTAGGTCTTATGAATCTCATTCATCATCCAATACTATTACTTCTGTTATCTGGGATAGAGCATTAGGTTACTATCTATCCGTGATGGAATCCCTCTATTTTTAGAACATTAACTTTCTATCTATCAGCCATCACATCTTTAACCTTAGGCCATGTATTAGATCATTCTTAAGCAATCTCATTCTAACTTCTTATCATTCTGTTCAATAGAGACTAACTGGACAAAATGTTTCATAATGTAGATCAACTCCTTTTATTCTGAATCAACTCAATCAGAGTTGAACGCTAACTCATTATGCTTCTTAGTTCATTATTAATCCTCATCTTTAATCTCATTCTCTATCTCATTGACTATCATTGCTTGATCATCAATTCTCATTCTATTCTTTAGGAATTAACTGGCTACATATCTCGTTCATCATTTTTCTATTGCTTTATCTTCACCAAGTTAAATTATCTAATTGTACGTTGTAGGGGATAGGAGCAACATAACTTTCTCATATGGTATACTCTACCCAGTATGTACCGCGTAAGGGGAGTATTCATTTATCATAGCATACTCAACATATCCTCAAGTGTCTGGATCATTCTCTCAGATTGACCATCTGACACTATAGGCACACTTTCCTATAATTCTCCCACTTATATCTGAAGTCCATAAAATCTGATAAAATTTTAGATAACTTTTAGACTATTAGATAAATATCTACTGTCTTGAGCCATAATAAAATTTCTGTATCATGCTAGATTAACCAGCATAACTTCCTTTATTTACTGATGGAATATGGGACTGAAATACTTCTGGCCAGTTCTAACCCTTTCTGGGCTGATCTTTCTATAATTATAATTTTGCCCTTGAGCTTTTTACATAATTACATTCAAATCTCTTAACTTTTAGAAATTACCACTTCTGGCCCAACATTTATTTCTACCTTAACTTTTTGCCACCAACCTTTTCAAATTTGTGTTTTAGTCCCTAAACTTCCTTAGTTCATAATCCCTTTTCTTTCCTTTCCCAATCTGATACAGTTTACTCCCAGAATTTCATATCTATTATAGATAAACTGTATAGTTACATTAGGTAAGAAAATTAGGGATATGACAGAACTTGCTTGACAAAAGGAAAAGATATCGCCGTAATAATGATTTGACAAAAGGAAGGGCAGTGACATGACAGTGAGAAGACTTGACAAGAGAAAGAAGCATGGCACAATCATAAACACTAATAAAAAAGGAGAGCCAGAAGAGGAATTGAGAAAACATACTTTTACTGCAAGAGTGATATCAGAATGAGAGAAAGAGTGATTTGAAGGTGGGAGATAATGGGTGATGGTTCAATAAAAAGGTGAGAAAGGGATCTAGGTTTAACATTTTAATTTTATTTAATATAATTATATTATCTTATTATTATTATCATTATTATTATCTTTATAATTTGTTAGAATCCTATCCGATATGGTAAATTTAAAATTTAAACTATGTCCTCAAAATTTAAAATTCATATATGAATCTAAACATAAATCTTAATATATTCCTAACTAATAACATCAATCAAATCATAAACTTTAAGAACGATAATGGTAGGATAATTCAGATATCCTATTTTCATTGAAACTAATAAAAGTATTAAACTATAGTAGTTTTAATTATTTAATATTTTTGAATTATTGATAAAAAATATTTTGTTTGTGCTTTAAAAAATAAAATAAAAATTGGGATGTTACAGTCTTGATGTCACTAAAGCATTAGCATGAGTTGGAACCATAGACCTTGCATTATTTTGGTAGGTGCTTTAGGAAGCACCACCTCCTTAGAATTGGTTTGGTCTATTTTCCTCACTCCCCCACCTGAAATTTAGGTGGTCTCTCTAACCAGAGTTATATATGTTAGAGTATGGGTCTATCTTCTGATATTGATTTTCTCTCCCTTGATACATTGCTACTATCATATGTACTGGTAGTATGCATCATTTAATTGCATGACTCACATCCTATAACTAGTAATTGTGAGGTTCCCACTGCATGAACTTATTTTGTGGAATGCATCTCTCTTTCAATTAAATTCATCCTCTTTTCCATCTGGTTTCCTAAAGCTACTATTTTTACCAAAATTTCTTTTGAATTACCCGAATATGATGAGGTCATTCTCCTTAGATACTTAGTTTGATGGTCTTCATTAGCCATTTTATGGAATAATTTCCAACTTGATTGTGGAGTCTTATCTCGTAAAGATCCATTTACTGCTGCATTTAAGGACACCTGATTGTGAGGGAGTAGACCATTAAAGAAGATGTCAACAAGTTGATAAATCTTATCCAATATTCATGTATTGACTCTCCATCCTGTTATAGAATGTTTGTAATTTCCTTCTTCATTAGAGTTATCTTAAAGGCTAGGAAGAACTGTTCTAGATATGTTGACTTCAACTGATCCCATGTAAGAGTGAAAAAATGAGTTGGTAGATTGTATAACCACTCCTTAGCCTTCCCTTCCAAAGTGAAATGGAAACAGCTCCTTAAGACATCATCCAACATAGTCATTAGAGGCTTCATCTAAAAGCATATCATATGCATGGTTTATAAGTTCTGATGTAGACATTATCCTGCAAAACCATAAAATTTAGGTAAGGCTACAATCAAAGCTCCTTTAATTTCAAAATTAGCCTCTTCATTGTAAAAACTATAAGGATCATAATTCACATGTGAATGATTTATTTCCATCACACTTCTATTATCTTCTACATTCATTGGTATTTAATTTTCTCCTTGTCTATTATGCCCATTAGGATTAATCTCATCCATGTTAGAAATTTCTAATGGAATCTCTAAATTAAGTCCAATTTCATATCCAGGGATACTAGAGGATAAGCTAGATTCTCTTGATTTTGCCATTCTCTCCTTAGTTTCCTAAGTTGTCTTTCAATTTTATGTTCAAAAGGCACTAATGGTTCAGCTTTGTTATGCATGCAACATAGGAACAATCAAGAATAACCAGTCAAGCAATCAGAATCAAACACAGAAGTTTTACAACTGAAAAGTTTAACTGGTCACGACATAAGGGTGTTCAGGTCGTGACCCAATTACACAGAGAATAAAAGTTCTAAAAAATTGGTTTAGCATCACGACTAAAATGTGGTATAGTCGTGACTAAAAATCACAAAGAGGAAATTTTTCAAAACAGTCGCGACTAGAGTTCACAGAGAGTAAATGTTCTCAAAAATGGATTTCAAGTCACGACTAGTTTTCACAGAGAATAAATTCACATAAACTTGAAAAACTACATAATGCTATGCAATGAAAACAACAAAAACTAAAATTCAAACAAAAAATAACTTAGGTAAATAATGAAATTGACGACTAATTGCTAATGAAACAATTACTTGGCTCCATGCTAATGGCACCATTGATTAGGATGGATTAGCATCGTCTGACTCATCAAAATAAAAGTAATTGCACCCTATAATGCAGTATAAGGCACAACCCTATCATTCTTCTAAATGAGCCCTTTTTATTAGAACCCTAGCAGATTGGTGACAAAACCATTAAAAGCTGAATGAAAGTAAAAATGGATGTAGGTTTGGTTTATTTTTTATGCAATAAAATATGTGTGCAGTAATGTAAATGGCTTTTGTATTTTTGATTAAGATTGAAAATAAGTGGATTCATAAAGAAATATGGTGAGAAATACTCTTGACGATAGAAACATTTCTATCCTTGCTCTTAATATGATATGGGGATTTTAAAATTGCTAAGTCTTAAATAAAACCTCAATCGATCGATTTAGTCCAGAGCATCAATAATCCTTAAACTCCTTTGATGAAAGTTAGTTCAAAAACCATTAATGGGTTGTTTAAAAACCACTTAGCATGTAATTAAATCAGATGATGAAGATGCTCTCGAATAATCATCGACCGATGACCATATATTTTAAGCAATCGAATCAGTTATCAACGATCATTGATAAAAACCCAATTATCCATAAATCAAAATTGAAATATTAATATTAAACCAACATCTAAATCATCTAAATCCAATTACAAAACCTAATCTCAGAATAATTGATCGATATCTTATTCCTTCTCATACAATGAAAACCCTAGATCTAGTAGTTCTAAAATATGAAAAAGGTAAGATCAAAATAAAAAACTCCCTAGTGTAGTGCAGTCCATGAGCTCAAGGTATATGATCCATCACTAATATATTAACGATTTAGCCTCTCATGACTCCTACTGTGCTGCAATTACTAGTCAGATGTGATGCCATGAAAAAAGCAGAAAGAAACATAGTAGAAGGATGAATGATGAAAGGTATGGGGGTGGGTTGTGGAGAGAGCGTTCATAGAAGGTTGGAGTACTGCTTCTTAATTGTATAAGGTAAAAAACTAACCTCCTGGTTGCCTGCTGCTTCTTTCTCCTTTTAAAGTCAAGTTAACCTATTAAAAAACGCACAGCTTCATTGATTCCCTTCTTTGGTCATGACCATATCCTATTTTTGGTCGCGACTAGATCCTATTTTTGGTCATGACTAGTGAATGCAGGAAATTTCCCAGAAGAAGTGAAGTCGTGACCTGTGGACACTTTTGTCACGACTGAAGTGCACAGAGGCTACCATCCTTGATTTGGTTCTCTGTGTCTTGTGATCTCTTTTCTACTCACATTAACCCTTGGTTCTCCTCCAAAATACCTACAATTCAACATCAAAGCTCACTATAAAAGTCCAACCAGTTACTAAAGAACAATATATATGTAGTTTGAAGGAGTTAATTTATCATTTTACCCTTAAATTAGCATATTGCCAAGCACAACCATGTATTACCATAAAAACACAATTGCAGGCATAAAATGAATGGTAAAGTTATCACAAAGCCCTCAAAATATTATAGAAGCTATACTCAATTTGTATCCTATCAATAACCATGTTATAAGTGCTAGAACTTCAAAGGGAAAAGGATTAAAATTGGATGAATGAACTTGCAATATGCTATGTTAGTGATCCTAGACATTAAGAAATACTTTGGTATGCTATGGTATCAATGTAAGTTGGAGGTAGTAACCTTATGATGTGATTTTAAATATCTTAAAAGATGTGATATGACATGAAACTTGGTATGATTAAATTTAAGAATAATATTTTTAATTGGACACCAATAAAACTTCAATTGGTTAAGTTTTTGATTTAATATGATTTTTCAAACTTAGAAATAAAATCTATAAAGAAGTAAAACATATGTCTAGAGATAGTGAGGTTCAAGCAATGTTTTGAGATAATAAGAAAATGAATTTGACCATGATATATTATGATATTAAATTACACGTTATGAGCTTTAAAATCATAGGTAACATGCCTCATTTTGATAAGTGATCAAGGAGAAATGAATTTTTAAAATTAAGAATTGAAAACTAGAATTTTTAGGTTTACCAAATAAATAGTGATTTTTCAACAAATAAACTAAAATTATTTGGCTAATAAAATCTCAGTTTCATATTTTTCCCTTAAAGTATAATGAAATATATTTCATTAGAAATTTGAAAAACTCAATTTAGATTTTTCTATAATTAATTATAAATTTAAAAATTTGGGCTTACAATCTGGAACGGCTATACGAACAATGCCCATATAATTAATTTTTTAAAAATCTTTTTTTTTCAAATTAAAGAGGTTTATAAGTTGTACAAATTACTTTCAACTAATCATAACTAAGGGTAAAAATAAGGACACAATATTTTGGTATCAAAGCTAGGTTCTGATCCTAGGACTTGTAGGTTATGGGCCCACCACACTTCCACTGCACCACTTTGATTTAGTTACGGCCGAAAGATATAGTTCATATAATCCATGAATATTACAGGTGTATTGATCAATCTAAAAGGCATTACTAGGAACCCATAGTTCCTAAACCTTGTTCTAAAGTCATCTTTGTCTTAGCCTTACTCTGACTCTTACAAGTCTTACTACCTCTATCGACCCTATATGGTACAGGGAGAAAAGTCATTATATGGCCTTGCTATCTGCAGGCTGCCTTAATTATTTGAAGGCTTAGGTAGGTACTTTGCCTTAGTATAAGACATAATCTCTATAGCTATTTGACTTACACACTTTTAGTCATTAAGCTATAAGCGAAAATCTTTGAACTCTAGACCCATGCCTTACTTGACTTCCCTCTCGGGAATCCTTCATCATTATCTCTCCACTTAACACATCTAGACACTAAGGTAGTGGTAATTAACAATTACAATGAAGTAATACTCATGAACCAAACTTGGTCGTACCATTCTTCTAGTACTTAATTGTGGCACTTATTCAGCTGTTTAAACAATAACTCAATAAGATAGTTTCTTTCCAACTTTTCATTCAACTCAGGCTAGATTTATGGAATACTCAATCCTTGCACTCATAACCACTTTTACCCCTTACTTTCAATTCTAACTAGGTAATATCAACTCCTCTTTATTGCCTCAGTTGCATTTACTTTTTCTCTTTCTTTATTAGAAGACCTATAGCTTTTACTAGGTATAGTCAACTCCATTTTAGAGGATGGACCAATTCCTAATTCTCAAGATATTTATCATTCAAGGTCTAGCAACTGACTACTTCTAGCCTATAAGGAAAACTCTTAATGCTTAACATAACACATTCACCTTGCTTGTAATGGTAAGCAAATTGAATCGAACATATATTCATCCTACCCATAGGAATACACCTTCCAAACTAATATTTTCTTCAAAGGCCCAACTCATTTGTTAGCTCAATTCCCAAGAAACTTCTCCGTAAGCTTTTATCGATTTTCTAATTCTCCTTAAATTCTATTATAAATTCTACAGAGCTCATTTTTGAGTTCTATCTGATTCATAAATTCTTATAATTGATATAAGAATTTGTTGTAAAATTTCATTTGATTATGAGACTAATATCAATTTTATATAATTTCTAAAACTTTAGAAATTGATATTAATTGTTTAGGACCTCCAATCAAAATTCTGACGAACATTGTTATGATTAGAATCACTTTCTTTATTTCTTGATAAAATTTTAGAACTGAAATGCTTCTAAGTAATTTTTGGCCATTTTTGACTCAATTATCGAATAATTACAATTTTACTCCTAAATTTGGCAAAATATACTTTAGTCCCTGAATTTAACCAAATTCCATTTTGGTCACCGACTACAATTTCTGAAACTCCAGTTTGGTTCCTAAAATTTCCCATTGTATTTTCTTTTTTCTCTAATGCTTTTCTATTTTGAAATTTTGTCCCTTCCTCCCATTAAATTGCAACCTTTTCCTTTAGTAAAATTCATGTACACTGGATACAGACTTAATATACAATAAATAAAAAAATTAGGGATATAATATTTCTCTTCCCCTTAAAATAAATTTCATTCTCAAAATTTATAAAATATATACTAAAACCAATTATGGATACTTTTCTTTTATTCCATCTTTACCTTCCCAGGTAGCTTCATTCTCTATTAATCCCTTTTGAACCACATTAAAAAGGGAATCTACTTGTTTTGAAAGTGCTTAATCTTTCAATAAACTATTTATACTAGTCCAAACTCATATGTTAGGTTATCCTACAGTACGATATCATCCTGCTTGATTACATGTAATGGGTCTGCGTATACTTCTTTAATTGAGAAACGTGAAATACATCATGAATCTAGCTCAAATTTGGGGGAAGAGCTAATCTATATGCCATATATATTACTTTACCAAGAATATGAAATGGTCCCACATACTTAGAATATAGCTACTTTACTTTGATAGACCAACTGGCTCCTGTAGTTAGGGTCAATTTTAGAAGTACATGCTCATCTTCTTTTATGATATCCCCAATTTTCTTATATGGTATGTATGTACAGTTTGTATATAATAAATATGAGATTCTCTAAGGAAAGTGTAAAAATTTTGGAAGTAAATGGATTAAACTGTAAATAATTGAAAGTTCAAGGATCTAGATAGAATTTATAAAAGTTCTATGGGCAAAATAGAAAGTAGAGAAAAAATTGGGCCATTAAGTGTAATTTTAAAAAGTTTAGGGACCTAAATGTAATTAAGCAAAAGTTCAAGGGGCAAAATCATAATTCTGAGAAAGTTGTGCCAAAAAAAGCCCATAACTGCCCAGAAATGATGTAGTCTCAAATTTTACCAGAAAATAGCGAATAGAAATTAGGCCAGGCATATTTTTCAGAACTTTGATCTGGGGCCCCAGATAATTGATATTAATTTTTAAAGATTGAAGATTATTACAGGTCCTTCTAGATCTCCTATCCATATGAAATTTGGCAGTAAATTCTCATAATTAATATAGAAATTTATAAAACTAACAGCGCTCAAAAAGAAGTTTTGTAGAATTTTTAATAGAATTTATAGTAGAATTATATGCCCGATAAATACTTTCAGGTGAGGTTTTTGGGAATTGAGCCATAAATATATTGGACCCATATAGATGCACAAAATAGCATCCAAAAGGCCTAATAAGATATTTGACAGTCAAATCGGCTAGTATCCAAAGGAACCCAGAAAAAGTATGAAATTACAAAAATACCCATGTGTTGTAATAATGAACAAGAAGAGATGGATTGAGGGCAATTAGGTCACTTTAGACAGGTCAAAAATGTCCAGCCAAGTATAAGGGTGATTAATCAGAGTCAGTATATGCCCTGATAAGAAGTAAAAAGGTGTGAAATGACAATTATGCCCTGATCAGTACCGAACTGGAATTTTTCCTATATGTATTTTCCCATTATTTGCACCAAACACAGCCCTTTATGATGTCATGGATGATGTCATTAATGAGGCTTCTAGGACAAGTTTCATGGAAGGTGGATTATGGATCATTAGATCAAATAGTAACTAAAATAATCTTGGCCTTCTATTTCCACCCAATTTTGTTTATAAATACCCCCAATTCTAAACCTGTTCAGTAGCTTAGAAGCCTTAGGGAACCTCTGTCAAAATTTACTTTGAAGCAAGAAAGAAGCATACACCTTAGAGCAACAAGAAAGGTAACTAGATCCTTTGATCTTAGACTTTATTCTAGCAAGTTTGCTTTTGGTTTTAATGGGTTTCTATGGCACTTTCCCTTTGATGTTGCTGCTGGTCATACTGTTCATATATGGTGGGAATATGAATTTTAAGTTATGGATAGTTTAGACAAGTTTAAACAAGATAAAATCAAGTGGTATTAGCTTGGAAATTCAAGTATACATGTAGTTAGGGTTTTGCATTCTTGGCTACCACTGTACAAATCACTATTTATATCTTAGAATTTTTTGATTTTGATGCTTCCAATGGGTTTAAAATGGAAAATTGTGTGGGGGAAAAGTAGTTAAACAAGAAGTGGAAGTATTAGAATCAAAATGAGAATTTTTGAAAAACAAGTGGAGACATTTTGGTTCTGTACAGTAGCCAAGGATGTGGTTTGATTTTGGAAAATCTGATTTCATATTTGGATTCTACATGAACAATTATGTGATAATGAACCATGAGAATTTATTTTATAAAGATGGAAGCATAAGTCATAAAGTAGACAAAGAATAGAATCTAGTTAGAACGTAGTCTTGGAATTGTTTTGAAGTTGAGTTATAACTGAAGAAGACCATCTCAAGAAGAGTTTGTGAAGGATAACTTAAGTGTTAGCAAGAATACCTAACTATAATTTTATGTTTATTTGATTGGATGCTTGCTTGTTATTTGTGATGTTTGGTCGAGCTTAAGATTGTACTATGATGATGATGATGAAGTTTGAATGATTGTAACTCCTTGCAACTAATGTCATGACAATATGCATATTAGAGTTTTCTTATGTATGAACATGAAGTAGCTCCCATCTCATAATAACATGTTAAGCATTTAATCAATCATGCATGATATTATAATTTGTATGACTTGCTATTGAGATTTCTATGAAATCTCATTATTTCCATATGCATAACCATGTTATAGGTGCTGGAAACTCCCAAGGAAAAGGTTAAATATGGATATTTGAATTTGTGTAATAAGTTATGCTTACTACTTTGCACTATGAGATGACTTGATGGGATACCTAGCATATTATAGTGCACTTGTATTATGAGGCAGTAACATTGTGATGGTAATTACGATGACTTAACCAACAAGTTTGGATGTGAACTTTGGCATGAAGGTAGCTAAGATACATATCTTTAAATGGACACCAAAAATGCTCAATTGGTTAAGTGTTTGATTTAATATGATTGTTCAAAATTGGAGATAAAATTTGGAATTGAGATAAAGTGAGCGGCTGGAGGTAATGACGTTCAATCGCTAATTTCATATAGTGAATGAATGAATTTCTCTAAACAATTTTATGGACTTAAAGAACACATCTGGATCTTTAAATTCATAGGTAACACGTTTCTTGTGGACAAGTAATCAAGAAGAAATGAGGTGTTGAATTTAAGGCAAAGAAGTTGGAACTTCCAGATTTACCAAATGAATAGTATTTTTGAACGAATAAACTGATTTCATTTGGATAATGAAACCCCAGTTTTAAATTTTTCCTTCAAAGTTAAATGAAACAGCTTCCATTATAAATTATAACTACTCTATTTTAATATTTCTATATTTAGTTATGAATTTTCAAAGTTAAGTATATATTCTGGATTATCAAATGAACAATATCTGTGAACAGTAGACGAGAAGCATTTTCTTGAAAATTCATATTTCTAAATAAAAGAGATATGTAATTGGTTCAAGTTACTTCAAATTGAGTATAATTGAGGTTGAAAATAAGGATACAACCTTTTGGTATCAGAGCAAAGGATTCTGGCTTAGGAAATACTCTAAATAGACTAGTTATAGATAGATACATAATTGAAACTTTCATAATTGACACTAAGTTAGTTGTTGTAGGACAAAGATGACTAAACATAGGACTGGATCATAAACCACAGTTAATTAAGAAGACCCTATGCCAGAGGTTTTTAGTTCATATAAGTCTAGTTTAAACTCAGAAGAGATGTTTATGATAGAGAATGATAATGATTATTGGCTTCCACTGGCAATACATGAACCAGATTCTGATGACTCTGAGTTGGACAGATTTGATAGTTCATCTACTGGGTCAAATGATATGAATAGACTCCTATTATACCTCCAGATAAACCTCCAGCTATGTCAGACCCTAAACTAGAAAGGGATGAGAGAGGTATAGCATATCCTCAGCCTCAGCCACTACAATCTGATGAGTGTCATTCCCAATTTATAGGTACCATAAATCCTCTATTCAGATAGTCTATTAACACATTTATTCTAGGACCCAATAAATTACCAAATTAGACAGATATTCCAGGTCCTAGTAAACCAAAAGTAGTCATATATCTGGAAATCCAGAATATAGAACTAGTGGCTGCAAAAACAATAAATGAAGAACAGTTCAAGAGCGCTATGGAACTAGCTAGATGGCTATATGATTTAGGTCAACTTTTAGTTAGAGAGATAGACCAAGATTATAGGATCTATTAAGATTTTATAGTTAGAGTCAGTAAAGCTTATTTGGCTTTTGATCCAGATACCCTTATTTTAGAGGATTGGACCAATATTATGGATAATATCTTGCTGACCACTAAGACTTGGAGAGCAGGGTTAGATCGCTATTTTGATGAAGAACCATATGAAAGCATACCATACTAGATCTTAATGATAGAAGAGTTTATTAGAAGAACTTTTAAGAAATATTAGTGTGATGTGATAGTGTTATATATATAAGTGATGTATAATATATATGTATGACAGTTGCACTTAAGAAATGATACTTGATAGTATATGTGTATGATGTTTTGAAACCTATATGTATGTAATGTTATAAATGAAGTATAAGTTATATTATTTATGTTATTCCCTTTCATATTTAGATAGAGAAACAAAATGGTACGAACAAGAAGAACTATTCAATAAGAAGAACCTCAAAATCCCGTAGACATTAATCAGTTAATTGTGGAACACTTAGAGGCACAATAAAAGATGATAGAGGATATGAGAACAACTCAAGCTCATAGTGACAAGGAAGGAGATGCTGCTATAGCCACACTAGCAGAAGTTGTAGATAACCTAAGATAGCCAGGGCCTATAATAGCGGTTAATGTGGAACTAAAAGTGGTACAGTAACTAGTGGAGCCACCTAGGCAAGCTGAGTCAGTGGTGGATCTTATTAGTATCCAACAATTGATGACAAAATTTTGCAAATGCAATCCTCCAACATTTGAAGGGACATTTGATGCTCAAATGGCAGAGATCTGGATCAGTTGATTGGAAAATATTTTCAAGGTACTTGATTGTCCATATGAAAGTAAGGCTTAGATGGCCATTTATCAGCTAGAAAAAGATACAAACTGGTGGTAGAAGAACACTAAACTACTGCTACAATCTAGGAACATTCCTATTACATGGGAAGTATTTCTTGAACAATTCTATGAGAAATATTTTCCTCAGTCGGTACATGATGAGTGAGAAACTGAATTCCTTGTACTAAGGCAAGGAGAGATGAGCCCTTTGATGAATATTCTACTAAGTTTATTCGTCTTTCTTAGTATTCCACGTATCTTTGACAAGTGGATGATGAACGATGGATGGAGAAAAGGATGATGAGGGGACTGAACGCTATATTAAAGGAGAATATGATGCCTCAACAATACAATCAATTTAACAAAGCAGTGGAGGCATTTTGAATAATTGAAAATAGCCTAAATCATCAAATATTATTTAAGCCAGTAAGTAAGGGGACTGTTACTCCTGAGAAGACCAATCTAAGCCGAGATGCTGCTAATGGTAGAGCCTATAAGAAGAGAAAAAGGCAATGGTAGAATAGAAGGCCTAATAGAGGAAATTTTTGAGGTAATATTAGCAATTGGGACTCAAGGTTCTGAGTATGTGACAAGTGTGGAAAGAATCATGGTGACAGACCGTGTTTAATGGGACAGAATATTTGTTATACATGTGAAAAACTTGGACATTTCTCTAAGGATTATCCTCAAGTAGTGAATAATCAAATTCCACGAACTCAGGGACGAGTGTTCACACTTACTCATGAGGATGCTAAAAAATCACTCGAAATGATCCAAGGTACAATTTATCTCAATAATCACTCTATGATTGCTATGTTTGACTTAGGTGCAAGTCATTCCTTTATTCCTTATAAATGTGCTAAAGGACAAGGCCTTATGATTAGCAAGTTACATTATGCTATATGTGTGACAACCCCTACAAATGTTATAGTAGTTACATATGATGTTTACCTAAATAGTGTTATTCTAAATTAACATTGTTGCACTATAGATTTAATATGTATGCCTTTTCATGAAATTGATGTCATAATTGGATTAAACTGGTTATCTTCTAATAACGTGATCCTAGATTATAAGAATAAGGCCCTAGTTCTTTGTTTAAGGGCAATACAGGTAAGTCCAAAAGTAAGGCTAAATTGGATGTGGAGGCTCAGGAAGATAAATGCTTATGAAAAGGATGTCAAGGGTATATGATCTTCTTTTCTATTCAGGAAAAAATAGAAGAAGGGCTTGAGGAGATTTCAGTTGTCAAGAAATTTCCTAAAGTTTTTCTGAAGGAGATTCGATGATTACCTCCTGAATGAGAAGTGGAGTTTGCAATCAATATCATACCTAGAGCTAGACCAGTATCCAAAGCCCTATATCATATGGCCCCTAATGAGATGATGGAGTTAAAGAAGTAGATTGAAGAGCTTTTAGAGAAGGGTTTCATCCGACCCAATGTTTTACCTTGGGGTGCTCCAGTGTTATTTGTTAAGAAGTAGGATGGCAATCTAAGATTGTGTATTGATTATAGGGAGTTGAATAAGATTACTATTAAGAATAAGTACCTCTTCCCAGAATTGGTGAGCTGCTAGATCAGTCAACTGGAGTAAGTTTATTCTCTAAGATTGATTTGAGATCTGGATATCATCAACTAAGGATTAAATCATATGATATTTCAAAGAGCACTTTCAGGAATCGTTATGGTCATTTTGAATTTCTTGTGATGCCTTTTAGTCTGACGAATATACCTGTAATTTTCATGGATTACATGAACTGAATATTCAGGCTATATTTGGATCAATTTGTTGTGGTCTCCATTGATGATATTCTGGTGTACTCCAAATCTGATGAAAAAGCATGAAAGGCATTTGAGAATTGTCCTTAGTATTCTTAAAGAAAAATAGCTTTATGCTAAGCTTAGTAAATGTGAGTTTTGGCTTCAAAAACTTAAATTTCTCAGTCATGTCATATCCCATGAAGGGATAGTTGTAGATCCTAGCAAAGTTGAAGTAGTATTAAGCTGGGAGTAGCTAAGGATAGTGACAGAGATTAGAAGTTTTTTGGGCTTAGTAGGGTATTATAAAAGATTTATTAAGGATTTTTCTCGACTTGCCTTGCCGTTGACCAAGTTAACCAGAAAGAATAAGCCTTTCAAATGGGATGAGAAGTACGAGGCTAGTTTTTAAGAATTAAAATAGAAGTTAACCACTACTCCAATGCTGATTATTCCAGATCCCACCCAAACCTATGTGGTCTATACTGATACTAGTAAATAGGGGTTGGGATGTGCATTAATGTAGCAATGTAGAGTGGTAGCTTACTCTTCTTAATAGTTAAAGCCACATGAAGAAAATTATCCCACTCATGATCTGGAGCTTGCAGCGGTAGTCTATGCTCTTAAGATTTGGAGGCATTATTTGTGTGGAGCCACTATAGAGTTATACTGTGACCACTAAAGTCTGAAGTATCTACATGACCAAAAAGAATTGAATATGAGACAACATAGATGGATGGAATTGCTGAAAGATTATGATTTTTAAATTAAATACCATCCAGGAAAGGCAAATATTGTAGCTTATGCTTTAAGCAAAAAATTGGTGCAAGTGGCAAGTCTGATGATCAAAGAATTGAAATTAGTAGAAGATGTTAGAGATTGGAGTCTGTTATATCAAGTGCATATAGCAGAGAATCCTTATGGAGGAGTACATGTTAGAGCTTTTATTGAAGTGAGATAAAAGAAGCTCGCAGCAATTTTTAAATATAATTTGGAGAGAGGGGAAACTAAAAATTTTGAGATCTCTCAAGATGGATTGCTAAAAATTTTGAGATCTCTCAAGATGGATTGCTACAGTTTAAAGGAAGACTGTATATTCCTAACACCATGGGATCAAGAGAGAAAATTTTAGATGAAGCACATAAAAGCTGATATACAATACATCTAGGTATGACCAGATGTATCATGATGTTAAAAGTCTATTTTGATGGCCTATATTAAAAAAGGATGTTGTGGCTTATGTATCAAAATGCCTGACATGTTAGAAAGTAAAAGTTGAGCATTAAAGGCCAGCAGGAAAATTACAACCACTAGATATACTTGAGTGGAAATGGGACAGTATTGCCATAGATTTTGTAAAAGAACTGCCCATGACTCCCACTAAGCGTGATGCAATATGGGTGGTAATTGATCAATTGACAAAGTTAGCTCATTTACTTTCAATAAATAAAAGAGATTATCTAGAAAAGCTGGCAAAATTGTATATCAAAGAGATTGTTAGACTTCATGGTGTCCCAAGTAGTATTATGTCTGACATAGACCCTAGATTCATATTTAATTTCTGGAAAGCTTTACACAAAGAAATGGACACCACTATCAAGTTTAGTACAACTTATTATCCTCAAGTAGATGGGTAGTTTGAGAGAACAATCCAGACACTAGATGATATGCTAAGAGCTTATGTTTTGGATTTTAAAGAAAGTTAGGATGTCCATCTGCCATTAATAGAATTTGCTTATAACAATAGTTATCAGACTAGTATTTAGATGGCCCCATTTGTAGCACTCTATGGATGTAAATGTAGATCTCTGTTATGTTGGTTAGAGTTAAGTGAGAGAAGAATGTTTGGTCCTAATATAGTAGATTAAATAGCAACCCATATTGATATTATTAGAAAAAGATTATTAATGACTCAAAGTAGACAGAAAAGTTATGATGTTAGAAGAAAACCATTGGAGTTTGAAGAAGGAGAACATGTGTTTCTTAAGTTGACTCCAACTATGGGAGCCAGACGATCAATCAAGGTAAAGAAGTTACATCCCAGATACATCGGACTATTTCAAATTCTCTTGAAGATAGGATCAGTGGCTTATAAGTTAGCTCTTCCTCCAAATCTCAGCCAAATACATGATGTATTTCATGTTTCCTAATTAAAGAAGTATATTCCAGACTTATCACATGTGCTTGAACAAGATGATATCATGCTATGAGATGACCTAACTTATGAAGTTGGATCAGTACGAATTATTGATCGAAAGGTTAATCAACTACAAAATAAATAAATTTTGTTAGTCAAAGTAGTCTGGAAAGGATTAACTAATAATGAAGCCACATGGGAAGCAAAGGAAAGAATGAAGGAGATATATCCTGAATTCTTTCCTTAATATGTATATATTGTAAATTTCGAGGACAATATTTATTTTAAAGGGGAGATAAATGTTATATCCCCAATTTTCTTATCTGTTATGTATGTACAGTTTGTATGTAATAAATATGAGATTCTCTAAGGAAAGTGTATAATTTTATGGAAGAAAAGGGATTAAAAAGTAAATAATAGAAAGTTCAAGGACTGAGATGGAATTTATAAAAGTTTTATGGCCAAAATAGAAAGTAGAGAAAAAAGTTGGGCCATTAAGTGTAATTTCAAAAAGTTTAGAGACCTAAATGTAATTAAGCAAAAGTTCAAGAGGCAAAATCATAATTATTAGGAAGTTCTGCCAGAAAAGGCCCAGAATTGCCCAGAAATGCTGTAGTCCCAAATGTTACCAGAAAATATAGACTAGAAATTGGGCCAGGCATATTTTTCAGAATTTTGATATGGGGCTCTAGATAATTGATATTAATTTTTAAAGTCTGGAGATTATTATAGGTCCTTCTGGATCCCCTAACTAGATGAAATTTGGTAGTAAATTCCCATAATTAATACATAAATTTATAAAAGTGACAGCGCTAAAAAAGAAGTTTTGTAGGATTTTTAATGGAATTTACAGTATAATTATATGCCCGATAAATATTTTCAGGTAAGGTTTTTAGGAATTAAGCCATAAATATATTGGACCCATATAGAGACCCAAAATGGCGTCCAAAAGGCCCAATAAGATATTTGACAGTCAAATGGGCCAGTATCCAAAGGAACCCGAAAAAAGTACGAAATTATAAAAATGCCCCTGTGTTATAATAAAGAACAAAAGATGGATAGAGGGCATTTTGGTCACTTTGGATAGGTCAAAAACATCCAGCCAAGTATAAGGGTGATTAATCAGAGTCAGTATAAGCCCTAATATGAAGTAAAAAGGTGTGAAATGACAATTATGCCCCTAGGATTAATATAGTGCAAGATAGATAACCAAGGGTATTTCGGTCATTTCTTAAGGGATAATCAGCAGATAAATACTTATTCTAAAAATTTCAATGGTGGGGAAAATCTAGACACTAGTTTTAGTGGCAGAATACATATTCTGAAATATTATAAAAATTGGGAACATAAAATACTCTAATTTTTGTGAAACTGATCGGATCAATACATGACTGGACTGGATTTTTTCCTACCAATATTTTGCCATTATTTTCACCAAACACATCCCTTTATGATATCATAGATGATGTCATTAATGAGGCTTCTAGGGAAAGTTTGATGGAAGTAGATTATGGATCATTAGATCAAATAGTAACCAAACTAATCTTGGCCTTCCATTTCCACCCAATTTTGTCTATCAATACCCCTAATTGTAGACCTGTTCAGTAGCTTAGAAGCCTTGGGGAACCTCTACCAAAATTTACTTTGAAGCAAGAAAGAGGCATACATCTTGGAGCAATAAGAAAGGTAACTAGTTCCTTTGATCTTCGACTTTGTTCAAGCAAGTTTGCTCTTAGTTTTAAGAGGTTTCTATGACACTTTCCTTTTGATGTTGCTTCTTGTCATACTGGTCATATGTGGTGGAATATGAATTTTATGTTATGGATAGTTTAGACCAGCTTAAACAAGCTAGAATTAAGTGGTATTAGTTTAAAAATTCAAGTATACATGTAGTTAGAATTTTGTGTTCTTGGCTGCCACTATATAAATCACTGTTCATATGTTAGAATTTCATAATTTTGATGCTTCCAATGGGTTTAAAATGGAAAATTGTGTGGGGATAAAGTAGTGAAACAAGTAGTGGTGGAAGCATTGGAATCAAAATGAGAATTTTTGGAAAATAAGGGGAGACATTTCGGTTCTATACAGTAGCCAAGGATGTGGTTTGATTTTGGAAAATCTGATTTCATATTTGGATTATACATGAAAAATTATGTGAAAATGAACCATGATAATTTATTTTATAAAGATGGAAGCATAAGTAAGAAAGTAGACAAAGAATAGAATCTAGTTAGAACCTAGTCTTGGAATTGTTTTGAAGTTAAGTTGTAACTTGATGTTACTTTGTAATTCTAGGTTTTGACATTTGTGAGGGAAGAAAACCATCTCAAGAAGAGTTTGCCAAGGATAACTTAAGAGGTAGCAAGAATACCTAACTATAATTTTATATTTGTTTGATTGGATGCTTGCTTGTTATTTGTGATGTTTGGTTGAGCTTAAGATTATACTATGATAATGATGAAGTTTGAATGATTGCAACTCCTTGCAACTAATGTAATGACAATATGCATGTTAGAGTTTGCTTATGTATGAACATGAAATAGCTCCCATCTCATGATAACATGTTAGGCATTTAATCAATCATGCATGATATTATAATTTCTATGACTTTCTATTGAGATTTCCATGAAATCTCATTCTTTGCATATGCATAACCATGTTACAGGTGCTGGAACCTCCCAAGCAAAAGGTTAAATGTCAATGTTTAAATTTGTGTAATAAGTTATGCTTATTACTTGGCACTATGAGATGACTTGATGGGATACCTAGCATATTATAGTGTGTTTGTATTATGAGGTAGTAACCTTGTGATGGTAATTACAATGACTTAACCAACGAGTTTTGATGTTAATTTTGGAATGAAAGTAGCTAAGATACATATATTTAAATGGACACAAAAAACGTCTCAATTGGTTATCTTTCGATTTAATATGATTTTTCTAGGTTGGAGATAAAATTTGGAATTGAGATAAAGTAAGTGGCTGGAGATAGTGACGTTCAATCGCTAATTTCATATAGTAAACGAACGAATTTCTCTATGAAATTTTATGGACTTAAAGAACACATCTGGATCTTTACATCCATAGGTAAAAGGCAAGTGATTGGTATCGACAGTGACTTAGGGTTCATCCTCGATAAACCCCTCATTTCATAACTACTCGACCTATAACAACAATAGAGTTTGACTTGGAAGATATTGAATATACTATTAGGGATGATCCTTATGAAGGAATTTGGGTGGATACAAACTATTAGATAATTAGTTTATTATGTTGTAATAAATGTCCCTTTGATTACTTAATTGACTACATGATTAATATTCTTGGTTCTTACATTTACTTATTGTTTTGTAAACGTGTTTAAGTATATTTTTGGTTAATATTTTGTTGCCTGGAATTGTCTGTTAACTTGTTTAGGATTCATCTTCAACCATTTCCTTATTGTATATATGATGTACATATATATATGTTTATTGAAAGTTTACCAACTTGGACGATTGGATGACCATTTGGATTTTCTGATTGCTGACTTCATACTTTGATGTCTAGAATTAATTGATTTATCTTCATTATACTAAATGCAGGGTGACATAAAATGAAAAATAAAATAAATGAATAAAAAAATGACACTTATTGCTGTGGGAAAATTGTACATTAACAGCATAACAATATAACCGTTGTTAATGTATTAAACTTTAACTATAGTTTTAATATTAAACCACCATTAAGGGCTTACCTTTAATGGTAGTTTTAAAAATGTCATTAAATGTTAGACTTACAATGGCAGTAGAATTCACGCCATTAATAAAAAAAATAATTTGAAATGTCACTTTTAACTGCTGTTAAACGCCTTTTTTCTAGTAGTGTTTGTTATGTTATAGGGCTGGTTAGTGTAACACCTTAATTCCGTACATCTTATTCAGTAGTATTTAGAACCACTTAAATATCCATTGAAGTCCAATTACAAAATCTATAATTTCTAAGCTTCATAGGTACTGTTCATTTGGTATTTCTAGATTGAGCGATAAACTTCAAAAAATCATAACTAATTCAAGAAAAATCAAAATGAAGTGGTTCAAAAGGATACACAAAGTTAACCAAATAGAATTTGAAGGGAAAATATGTCTTAGACTAAATACTTAGCCATTTATTTAGTATTGGTATCAAATATCACTATTTATTTGGTCAAAAATTTTGGAAAATAGTTTCTGGTTCCTAACTTTGAAAAATTTATTCTCTTTGTACAGATATCGAAATAAGGCATTCTTGGTAAAAAAAAGAAGACTAACATGTTAAATAAGTACTAGTAATTTATCATATGTTTATTCAATCATTAACTATTTTTAATTATAGCTCAAAGTTCATGGCTAAAAAATGTTTCAAAAGTAATTATACATACAAACATACATCTTATAACATACATACAATTCCATATAAATCATGCTAAATAATTCTCAACTTTTCTTCTTTCATCTTTATTTCCTCCATATTGAGAAGACCTGCTGTGATTGGATTGATATTGAAGGGGTGAGTTTTCTGTGGAAATCTCAGTAGTAAAAGGATACCATACAATGTATGCAACTACATGCTTAATGTTAATATGTGTGCACTTATTGATCATGCTTGCATAACGATTACTTTATATGTCATATCCTAAATTTTTCCCTATCTGTATAGTATTGATAGTGGAAAGAGGTTTCGAAATGATTATGACGAAGATCAGAAGAAAAGATAAAGGTTAGATGGGTCTTGAAGAAAGATAAGGACTAAAACAAAAATTAGAAAATGTTAAAGGCCAAAAGTTAAAGTAGAAACAAGATTTGGGCCAAAAGTGATAATTTCTAGAAGTTAAGGGACTTAAATGTAATTAAGTAAAAAGTTCAAGGGCAAAATTGTAATTATAGAAAGATCAGGCCGGAAAGGGTTGTAACTGCCGGAAAGTTTTTCAGTCCCATATTCCATCAGTAAATAGAGGAAGTCATGCTGGTTAATCTGATATGATATAGAAATTTTATTAGGGCTCTAGACAGTAGAAAATTATCTGATAGTCTAAAAGTTATCTAAATTTGTATCAGATTCCATGGACATTAGATATAAGTAGGGGAATTATAGGAAAGTGTGCCCTACAGTGTCAGATGTTATGAATCTGACAGAACCCCAGAAGAAGTCCTGTATAAAAAGTTATTCCCATAACGGTGAATTTTGACGGGAGTTTGATAACACCCGTGATCCGATAATAGAATTTATCGGTATGTGAACCTAGATAGAATGAGATCATATGACCTCATATATAGGCCCATGATGACGCCAAGAAGGGCCCAAAATCCAGAGTACGAGTTCATCAGTAGAAGGGGCCAGTGTCCAGAAAAGGTGTGAAATTATGAAAATGCCCCTGGATGCCCAGATTATACTAGTGATGGATGGAGGGCATTTTGGTTATTCTAGACAGGCCAAACACGTGGAATATAGCATAAATATGACTATTTAGAGCTAGTATATGCTCTGAGGCAGGGCAAAGAGGGGTGAAATGACGATTATGCCCTTAGGGTCAATATAGTGTAAGAAATGACACCAAGGGTATTTTGGTCATTTCCCAAGGAATGGATGGCAGATAAATACTCAGTATAACCATGTCAAGGGTATGAGAAGTCTATACATTTGTTTCCAGGACAGAATACATATCCTGGTATATTATAAAAAATTTAGAACAGAAAATAGTCCGGTTGTTGTGAAACTGCTCCGATCGGTACTGAATTGGATTCGAATTTTTCTAGAAGCTTCCTTACACTATGAGCACGTCACATACCCCTATGAGGTGTCCCTTGAGCTTTCCCACATGATTTCATGATTATTCTTTTTAGAAAAAGTTAAATCCAAGATTAAATATGGGCCTTTAGATCAAATAGTAACCAAATCAATCTTGGCCATTCATTTTTCATGGATTTTGGCTATAAATACCCCCTCATTCTGCCCAAAACCGTGGCCTTGTGATACCTTGGGGAAACTCTTGCAAAATGAAAACTCAAGCCAAGACAAAGAAGATCCAAGGTTCTAAAGTTCAAGCAAGCTAGAGATTAAAGGTAAGCAATCTCTCCTAGCTTATTTTCCTTTGATTTGGGAGCTTGAACTTAGGGTTTTCATGGGAGAAAAGTTGAGTTTTCTCTAAGGGAAGGTGCTGCCCAAAAACCTTAGATGAAAGGGGAAAGAACAAATTAAAGTTAGAAACATATGATTGAATCTTAAACAAGCTAGTTAAGTGATTGGTTGTTGAATCAAATTGATCTTCTTGACTTTGCCAAGAGTAAACCTGTTTGGTATGCACTGTTCATGGGGAAGGAAATTGAATTTTAATGATTTAATGCTTCCATTGAATTTAGATGATGATTTTGTGCAAGATTGGAAAGGTTTTGAACCTTGAGAGCATTGAAATTCCAAGATTGTAGTTTTTAAAATCATTCTCTGTTACTGTTCACCCCACATGAAAAGTGATTGGAATTTCATGATTTTGATGCTTCCAATGGTTTTAAAATGAAAAGTTGTGTGGGATAAAGTAGAGAAACAAGTATGGGAAGCATTGGAATCAAAATGAGAATTTTTGAAGGAAATAGGTGCAGTTTCGGTTCTGTACAGCATGTGATGAAGGAGCTGGAATTTCATAATTCTAAGCTCATAAATGGATTAAAAAGATAAAATTGTGTAGGGTAAAGTTAAGGCATCAATTGATTCAAAGACCAAGTTCATTAGTTAAGATTAAGAAAAGTAAGTGAGCTTAATGTTCAAGAGGGAGTTATGTTAGTTAAAGTAAGTTTAATGCTCAAGGAAATTAGATGGTAATGGATGAATGGTTATGTGATGTTAGGAACTGATTGGTATGCTCCAATAGGGGCAGCCACATGTTCAAGAAAAGTGAGAAGAAGGAAGCAAGATAAGGAGAAAGAAAGTCAAGTGCTCAAGGTAGTAAACTAATCCTAAACTTGTATGCATTGAATGTTATGCTTGATTGTGCTATGGCTTGATTGAATTGTGTTGCCTATGTGCTTATGTATGAAGCTCTGTTTATATGCTTACTTTGGCCAATTGTATTTCATATGTAACATGGAAGCATGCACATGACACAATAGTAACACTTTGACAAGCAAGCACAAGTATTTACATTAATGCATGCATTATTTAGTACCGTTTACTACTGAGATTTCCCCTGAAATCTCATCCCTTTCCATGTAATCCCAATCCCACAGGTTTATGAATGATGGAAGAGGATGATGAAGCATGAAGAAAAACTAGGGATTGGATAGTATATATGTTATGTGAATGTGTAATGTTGCTATATGACCAATGTAACCTGTGATGGTCATCATGTAATGAAAAATAGTAAATGATGGAATAAATGTATGAAATTTTATATACATTTAGATGACATGCCCAAATTTGTTTTGACACCAAGAATTCTTTATTTGGATGTCTGTACAAAGAGAACTAATTTTCCAAAATAAGGGACCAGAATCTATTTCCAGGACTTTTGACCAAATGAACAGTAAACTTTGGTGAATAAACTATATTAATTGGTTGATTATTTGATTTGGAAATTATTTTTCCATTAAATTTCAAGATGTTATCTTCAAGTATCTTTTTGAACAACTTCATTTCGAGTTTTTTAGAATTAATTATGATTTTTCAAAGTTTGTTACGTAATCTGGAATACCATATGAACAGTAACCCGAGAAAGAGTAAAATTCCAGATTTGGCTAATGGACTTCTAAGGTCTTGTAAGTGGTTCTAAATGCTACTGATTGGTCTCTAAGATGTATGAAAGTAAGGATGTTATATTTTGGTATCAGAGCATAAGTGTCTGGCATGATATAAGATATTTCCCATACCCTAACCTTAAAAAGTAAGTATTTTGTTAAGTTAGGGTATGTTAGGGGATGGTTAACATTGCTTAATTAAACAAATGTTACAGGAATAGATATGAGATTACATAAGATTAAGTTAGAGACTTTAGTTAAGAAGGGAAACCCCAGGCTAGTAGTGATATATGGATATGATGTACATCCAGACTTTGAATATCCCTCAGTCAATGAAAAGAGTTCAGAGGAGAGTATGGGGGATCAGTCAGGAAAGTCTACAGTAGATTACCCTATAGATGTTTCTATAGACTTAAACCTATAGTCTAGAGGTGATGTAGAGATTCATTCTGAAGCTGTGAATGCACCATATGATATTGAGTCTAGTGACTCTACATAGTATGAGGATTGTTAGAGTACCTTCTAACCCTGATGTAAGTTCTATTCCTCTGATGAGAGGACAGATTATGGCTGAGGAAGCTGAGTACTGGTACTGGATTATGGGTAGACTAGATATTATTCCTCCTCCACCAGAGTCTGAGGACAGAGTTATTATGAGTAATATACAATAGTCCCCTAATTCAGATATCGAGTCAGAGTTTATGATAGTTCTTGTCTATTCCCAAAGTCCAGGAATATGTGACTTTATAGAGAAAGATTAGTGGGATGTTCTTAGTCCTAGTCAACTCCAGCTTTCTTTGCTAAAGACAGATAGTGTTGACTATATTAGTCTCAAGAAAGCTGTGGAGAGTGAATTACTCAGTCTAGGTCAGGGGATGGACAGAAGTAGAGATTAAGAACAATTAGCTATCTGCAGTTCCTCAATGCCATAGCAGGAATGATAAATAGACATACAGTAAATGGCATTAACCTAATATACTTTAGAGGACTGGTATGAGATGATAGTAAGTCAAGAGTCATGAGACTAAAGATGCCAACCTCACTGAAGTCGATAAGTTAGAGATTTAATACAAAGTAGAGGTAAGTTAAGCAGTACGAAGCACTAAGATACAGAAGATCAGTTAAAGAAGAGGCTCAAAAGTAGATCCTCCGTATGATTATTAGGAGTTGATCTATGTTACGAAAGACTTACCTAGAAAGGAGCCTAACGTATGGCTTAAGGATAAAGATGTGATGGTTAATGGATAGAAAGTTAATGTTCCCAAAGCAGAGGGATTTCATCACGAAGAGATAGTAACCTAACTCTCTGCCCTAGAGAATATAAATAGTAAGGTTAAGTGATGAATGAAATCCAAGTGACTTGAATTGGTCAGGATCTAGAGACAGACTAGAAAGGAAGCATAATCTAGTCCAGAGTAGACTAAGACTGATGGACAAAAAGAGATAAAAGAATTAAGAGATACAGAAGTTACTCCAAACGAGATGGAGAGTAATCCGCTCACTTGAGAAGTTTTTCTCAAAGAAGTTTAAAGGAAGCATTCCTCTCAATTAGAGAGAGAGGTGAGCGTGAGGCTAAGGGTTAGAGCAAAAGACAGAGAACCCTTTTGATGGATATGAAATCGAGTTCATTTATATGAACCTTGAGGCTTAGTAAGAGTTACTTTCTCTCGCCTGTTAGTAACCCAGTAGGATAGGGAAAAACTTAAAGGTTTAAATTGCATAAAGATATGAGCCAGACCTTTCCTCAGTTAGCTAATAGAAAATAGCTGACTTAGTTATGGATTACTGCTAGATTGCGATGAGGCCAAGGACACATAAATCCTTCAACCTAGAGACACAAAAGTCTTATAGGCGATAAGAGATGATATTATAGAATGAATATGACCTAGTAAGGTAACTACAGATTAAAAGATAAAGTGACTCCCCTATTCCTCATGTGAGAAAGAGTAAAATTCCAGATTTAGCTAATGAACTTCCAATGTCTTGTAAGTGGTTCTAAATGCTACTAATTGGTCCCTAATACGTATGAAAGTAAAGATGTTACATTATATGCTTCCATGTTTCCATAATTATAACATATGGTCATAGCATAAAAAGAAATATGACATCACTTAATCATACATGATTCACATAATCAAAGTAAGCAAACCTCACATAAAACATCCAAGCAACATAAGAATACAAGTAGGTGAGTTCACTACCTCTATTCCTTGATCTTCTTTTAACCTTTCTATTGTCACTTCTTCTTGATATGGGGCTACCTTCTTTGAGCACACAATCAAATCCTAAACATCATATAATCATTTATCTATCATAATCCAATTCAACTAATATTCAAGAGTATTGAACTTGATTACTAATTAGGATAACTTTTCCTAATTTGTATTAATTGGCTTGGCCTTTGAATTAATTGATGTCTTGACTTTACCCTATACAATTTAGACTTCTGAATTTATTTATGAGCTTAGAATTATAAAATTCTAGCTCCTTTATGCAAGTATAGGTATAACTGAAAAGAAATGTTATTTCTTTCAAAAATCTCCATTTTGATTCAAATACTTGTTTCTCTATTCAATCCCACATAACTTTTTTATTTTAAAACTATTGGAAATATCAAAATCATAAAATTCTCATTACTATTCACATGTATGAATAGTAACAAAAAGGGTTTCAATTTTTTTCTTTTCAATTTCAATATTTTCAAGGTTCCAATCCTCCACAAAATCATCATTTAATTCATTAGAAGCATTAGATCATCAAAATTAAACTTCCTTCTATATAGAATAGTACAAGCTAAAGGCAACAAGATAATGTAAACTGAAGAATATCAATTAAATTCAATAACCAACCATCCAAACTAACTTATCTAAGTGTCATTTATATACTTCTAAGTTCATTTTCTTATTCCTTGAATACTGTATAGTTTTGGATAGCACCATTATGAAGAGAATATCTCACTTTTCTTCCATTAAAATATAGTTCTTTCCAAACAAACCTAAATAAACTAGGAAGGATTACATACCTTAAGCTCTAGCTATATTGGATCAAAGTCCCCTTGAAAATCCTCTTAGAATTGCCTTGGAAAGGTTGAGTTCTCATTTTACAAGAGATTTCCCTTGGTTCCTCAAGAGTATCAAGGCTTTTTACACAATGGGGGTATTTATAGCAAAATTTCAAGGGTCTTGTGACCATTGTACCCCTCCTTTAACTAAGTATTACAATGGTTTAAACTCACATCTCATTGGTTAATTCTTTGATTAGTTATCCTTTAATCATACTTAACTTAATTCTTATATTATTTTAATATAATTCTACATGTGGTAAAATTGTTCCTTGCGTTTGGATTTCAAGTGGCATTTTTCACATGGTGTGGTTCCCCATGTGCCACCTTGCCTTATCTATTGATTTTTCTTTCCTTTTTCTATTTTTTTCTTCAAATTATCCTTAAAAATTTACTTGAGCTTCAAGACACTAACTTGGGCTTCTTGGGTCTTCATGTGATGCCATTTGGCCCTCTTCTTGAGTCTAATTACTAATTTGCAAAAATCCCAAGACACTTCATATTATTTTCTATACCGATATACTTAAATTCTTTTGATTTTTGAGATAAATTTTATACAGTTATTTTAATGGTTATAGCATTTTATAAATTCATTATACTATTAAATTAATATCTTACAAAGTATCATAATTTTTTAAGATCCAAAAGTCCTAATAAAATTCTATATGTTTCTTTTAAATTCTTTATTGGTGTCTTATTTTACCTTAAATTCTATAATTAATTCTACATGACTTGTTTTTTACTTCTATCAATTTCATAATTCTTATAACAATTATAAAAATTTACTATAAAATTTTGTCTGATTCTAAGATCCAGAAGATGATGTACTAATTCTCAAACTTCGTAAATTAATATCAATTTATCGGGACCTTAAATCAGAATTCTGATAAATATGTTTGCTATAAATTTTATCCTCTATTTACTAGTAAAATTTGGGAATGTAATATTTTCTGACAATTTTGGGTCTTTTCTAGCTCAACTTTTCATAATTACATAATTTTGCCCATGAATTTGGCAAGATTGTAGTTTTATACCTAAAATTGTCAAATTCTATTTTGGTCCATTTCTACCAAATTTGAAATTCCAATTTGGTACCTAAAATCTCAAAACTCCATTGAGAAACCTTTTCTTTTTTTAATTCAATTTTTTATATTTAACTTTTCTCCAAATGATTTATACGTCCTTAGGCTTTATAACTTTATACTTTTTCTTTTTTTTCTTCTAACTTAAAACTTATCTACTCATTATCTTTTCTTCTGATTATCGTCACAATCCCCTCCAAATCTTTTTCCTCTATCAGTCTTATATAGATAGGAAAAAATTACGATGTGACAGTTAGTATATTCTAGTTCATACTCGGTAATAAAATACTTGAAAGAATTGAAGAGGATTTTGAAATCTTAAAGGGAACAACTAGTTATGTATTGTGTTATCAAGGAAGTGATCTACGCCTAGTCAGATGCTCTAATGTCGATGTAGGAAGAGATGAAGAAGAGCAAATATCAACTTTAAGATACATATTTTTGCTTAAAAAATGTGCCATATGTTGGAGTAGCACCAAACATGCATTGCCTTATACTCTATATAAGTTGAGTTTGTGGCATACAATGCTAAGTGCAAGAAGCAGTTTGGTTGAAGGGATTTATTGAACACCTAGATTTTGGGAATGAGAGTACCAATATGTGTGATATATTATGACAACACTGCAGCCATAACCTATACCAAAGACCTTAAGTATCACAATAAGACCAAACATATTGATATTAAGTATAACTTTTTGACAGATTATATATAGCATAGAAAATTGTAACAATACAATATATTTGAACCAAATGTCTAGTAGCAAATCCCCTGACTAAGCCAATAGGAAAATAAATATTTGAGAAACATGTAAAAGCATTGGCCAGTGCAAAATGTAAAATTGTAGACCATATGTAATATTTTATTTTATTAATGATATCATGTCATTTATCATTATATATGTGTATGGGTAAAAGTATACAATATCTAGTATATTGTACGAGTTGAAAAGGTTAGCTCTCTCATGAGCAACCACCTTTAACACTAGAGAGAAGTATTCAAAGATGGGACATAGTAAAGTAGTAAAAGTGTTGATATTGTAGACAAGAAACACATTAAATGTCGCTTTGATATAAAAAGTACAATAAGTTGAGATAAGATTCATGAGTATGGATATGGATTAAACTATAGATACCTACATCCATGAAACCTATTGCCATATAACAAATTCTTCAACATTAGTATCATATTATGTGAATGGAATTATAGAGTTTGGGTTAAGATATTATGATACTTAATTTTGTATGGTATGATTGATAGAATCAAAATGACATATACTCTTGTAGAATAAGAGCAACACCATAGCATGTAATTCATACCATATGTGTTAAAGAACCACAAATTGAAAGCAAGTGAATAAATCCCTGCGTCATTTTTGTGACTTCCAGAAAGGTACCACCCTTTCATTAATGTCACGTCCCAAAATTTGGACAGTGACTGACACAAAATATGAATAATTTCACATTCTGAAAGCCTATCACCTTAAATAAAGCATTCGAATTTTCCATAACATTTTCCAATATAACATAATATTTTCTAAAGTATATGTGGAGCATTTACCCTTTTATCAAAACAACACAAGTACTTAATGAAGATAATAACATTAAAATCAATTTGTTCAAAAACAATGCTTTAGATCTGTGATGAGGCTCTTCACTACCCAGTAGGAGAATTAGGGTCACCTGCACTATCTGAAGCCAAATAATCTACTCGTGAATAACGTCCCAAAAACATGATTAAAAATACATAAACCAACAATGCATAATCATGCTAAAAATGTATTTCATAACATTTTGTAAATTGATGCAAACCTTTCCATAAACATTTGCTTTTCAGATAAAACAATTTGAAATAACCATTTCAATTCAATCTAAAATAACCATTTGGAATCAATAGTTTAACAACAATCCTTTCACAACCATAATCATTCCGTAAGACTTCAACAAAACAAAAATAGACGTGGATACACAGTCTACGAGAGTAAATAACCAATCTAGCGGCTCAAGGCCACTAGCCGTCGTGAGTACGAGACCCACTTAATAATTTGGTGACTCGAGGCCATAATCCATCGTGAGTATGAGACCCACATATATCCATCGTGAGTACAAGACCCACATATATCCATCGTGAGTATGAGACCCACATATATCCATCGTGAGTATGAGACCCACGTATATCCGTCGCAAGTACAAGACCCACATATATCCATCGTGAGTATGAGACCCACGTATATCCATCGCAAGTACAAGACCCACGTATATCCATCTTAAGTACGACACCCACATATATCCATCGCGAGTATGAAACCCACGTATATCCATCGAGCTTCGATAACCAAGGTGCACCAAGGGCTAACAATACTGCTGTTAGTAACCAGTGTTCTATATTTTGGCCTTTCAAAATATTTCCATCATGCGTGGGGTTTATTTCACATGTTAAAATCAACATTTCCACATCCTTCGTAAAACCACTTTGAATTTCAAAAACCCTAGCATGTACATTTAAAATCAAATATCAAGTTACTGTGAAAACATGAAATTCATATAGGAATATATTTCATGAATAACATCAATTTAATGCAACTTTTGCCAAAACTCTTTTCAAAAGCTTATTCATTCATTTTCATACATAATCATAATTCCTTTGTAAACCAATCAAAAGACAATCATTTTTAATGATTTAAACCATACTTTCATAAAATTTGCATTTCAAAATTCATATTTGAAATTCAACATTTGAAATGATAATGTATTAGAAAATGTAAATTTTAGGGAACGTTATTCACTCACCTGCCACGTGTAAGGAATTGGAAGACACGCAGTAGAAATTAACTTAAAATTTTTTCCATTCCTTGCCACGATCTACCGTATGTGTTTAAGTCAAGTGGGAAGAAGCATTACCCTCAGTGTTCCTCAGCGACTTCCACAACTTCTGGTCACGACGTTCACAGCTTCTCTCCGCGGCTCGTGCTCCCTTTCCGATCGCAAGAAGTCGACGACTCAGGTCAGCTTCCTCTACTGGTATCCACACGAACAGTGTTCCAACCACAAATGATGTGCTAGCATCTATTGTCTCTCCAGGGCTTTCTCAAGAATTCGTCCTCTCTGTCTCTATTTCGGCAGTTTCTTATATGCAAACCTTTTGCAAATTCCCCTTCGGCCTTTCTGTGTTCTATATGTTTCAAAATGTAGCTCCTAATATCAGATATATAGGATGCTATGCATTTTTCTCTACCGAATTGGATTTTTGGAGTTAATTTTATATTAATTTTGAAATTAATACAATATCATATATTGTATAATTTGATAAGAAACTAATTAAATAAATAATATTTATATTAAATCCGTCTCACATATTCAATTCACCTATTTATTTAACTTAAAATAAAGATAAGACTAAACTATATTTGATTTATTCTCATAAATTAAATTTGAGATATCATATCAATTTGAATTTCAAATTCAAACGTGATAGAGATTTAATTTATCCTTATAAATTAAATCTTATAAATATCTCTTATATGAGATATCCTATCAATTTGAATTTCAAATTCAAACGTGATACAGATTTAATTTATCCTTATAAATTAAATCTTATAAATATATCTTATATGAGATATCCTATCAATTTGAATTTCAAATTCAAACATGATAGAGATTTAATTTATCCTTATAAATTAAATCTCATATATCTCTTATATATAATGTATATATACGAATTTATATATATACAAATATAAATATAAATAAATATATACATCCACCCTGGATCATTCATTGAATCTGGACATGTCTTAGATTCAATGAATCTGGACATCATAGCTCGTGTTAGGCTATTTTGTGTGCGACCCTGTAGGCCCATATGAAGTTGGCAGTGGGCCATTTGCTATAATGGCCCATAAGTCACAAGCGATCTCTAGCAAGACATAACGACTACCCAAATCATATGAGGATCGTTAAACGATGTAACCTTTTATACAACCATATCATGTCCCTTTTGTCACGCGATATTTTGGTCATGGATGAGGCATGGATAATGTCATCCTCCTATTCCTGACCGTTACTTTCCCGATCCCTGAGTAGTCTGACTATAAAAATGGAACTACCTTTCCATTACAGTATGGCCATACATTTCTCAGACTCACTTATCAAGGGGCCCAGTAATATCTCTCTATGAATGTGAGGGACAAATTCCATCTTGACCATTCACATTCCTCCACATGAAAAACCACTAAGCCCAAACATAGTCTTTACGATCACTCGGTCAAAAGTGACTTTCGACTAGGTCAAAGCTGAGCATTTGCCATGTAGGAATCCATGATGATCTCAGGTCAAAGGGCATAGTGACATAGTTTGTATATGAGAGAAGCTTATGACGTAACCCATGCAGCTCTCTCATAGCGGGTCAGTCCAACACCATGTACTCTTACATGTGCCTATGACTTTGATTTATATCTCTATACATCTTTAAAGTTATACTAGTCTTATTTCATCTTTGCTCCCACATAGATGAGCGACCAGGGATATTTAGGATAAGATCATAAATTATCCAATGATGGTCATCACAGTAAACATGCAAATAATATGATAACACAATTAATAAATTCATAAATCAATAATATTTATAAGACAATGATTGACCCCTATGGCACAATTTCCAACAACCTCCCAGTTGCACTAGGTACAATCACCCCTAGTTCCGTGATGAACTTCCTGATCCAAACGGCTTCCTTAGCTATATCAGATGCTACTATATACTCAGTTTCCGTTGCAGAATCTGCTACAGTGCCCTGCTTAGAGCTCTTCTAGCTTACTGCTCCATTATTGAGGAGGAATATATATCCAGACTACAATTTTTGGTCATCCTGGTCAGTTTGGAAACTTGCATCTGTGTAACCAGTTACACAGAGTTCGTCATCCAATCTACCATAGACCAAGAATAGGTCCTTAGTCCTTCTTAAGTACTTAAGGATATTCTTGATAGTAGTCCAATGGCCCTCACCAGGGTCCTATTGATATTGTTAGTCATACTTAAGGCAAACGAGACATCCGGTCGAGTACATAACATGGCATATATGATAGATCCTATAGTTGAGGCATATGGAACTTTACTCATGCGACCTCACTGATCAGATGTACTAGGACACAGATTTTTGCTGAGATAACTACCATGAGACATGGGTAAGAAACCCCTCTTTGATTCGTGCATACTGAACCTATGCAGTATTTTGTCTATGTATGTACTCTGACTGAGTCCTAGAAGTCTTTTAGATCTATCTCTATAGATCCTGATTCCTAGGATGTAGATGGCTTCACCCATGTCTTTCATCGAGAAAGACTTTCCTAACTAAGACTTGATAATCTACAAGGTAGGAATGTCATTCCCAATAAGTAGGATGTCATCGACATAAAGTACCAAAAACATAACTGTGCTCCCACTAACCTTCTTGTACACACAAGGTTCATCAATATTTTGAAGAAATCCAAACTCTTTGACTACTTCATCAAAATGATGATTCCAACTCCGAGAAGCTTGCTTCAGTCCATAAATGGACCTTTGAAGCTTGCATACTTTACCAGAGTCCTCAGAATGCACAAACCCTTCAGGTTGTGTCATGTACACATCGTTAAGGAGCTTTCTATTAAGGAAGGCTATCTTGACGTCTATCTGCCATATTTCATAGTCATAATATGCTCTATGGCAAAGAGGATTCTGATTGATTTGTCCATTGTAACTGGGAAAAAGGTCTCATCATAGTCCACACCATGAGTTTAAGTAAATCCTTTTGCAACCAGTCATGCCTTAAAGACATTTACATTTCCATCCATGTCAATTTTCTCCTTAAAAACCCACTTGCACCCGACAGTTTTTACACCTTCAGGCGGGTCGTCTTGTTGGAAATTGTGCCCTAGGGGCCAATCATTGTCTTATGAACATTATTGATTTATGAATTTATTAATTGAGTTATCATATTATTTGCATGTTTACTATGATGACCATCCTTGGATAATTCATGATATTATCCTAAATGTCCCTGGTCGATCATCTATGTGGGAGCACAAATGAAATAAGACCAGTATGACTTTGAAGATGTATAGAGATATAAATCAAAGTCATAAGCACATGTAAGAGTACAGGGTGTTGGACCGACCTGCTATGAGAGAACTGCATGGATAACGTCATAAGCTTCTCTCATATACAAACCATGTCAATATGCCCTTTGACCTGAGATCATCATGGATTCCTACATGACAAAACGCTCAGCTTTGACCTAGTCAAAAGTCACTTTTGACCGAGTGATCATAAAGACTATGTTCGGGCTTAGTGGTTTTTCATGCGGAGGAATGTGAATGGTCAAGATGGAATTTGTCCCTCACATTCGTGGAGAGATATTACTGGACCCCTCGATGAGTGAGTCTGAGAAATGTATGGCCATACTGTAATGGAAAGGTAGTTCCATTTCTATAGTCAGACTACTCAGGGATCGAGAAAGTAACGGTCGGGAATATGAGGATGACATCATCCATGCCTCATCCATGACCAAAATATCGCGTGACAAAAGGGACATGATATGGTTGTATAAAAGGTTACATCGTTTATCGATCCTCATATGATTTGGGTAGTCGTTATGTCTTGCTAGAGACCGCTTGCGACTTATGGGCTAGTATAGCAAATGGCCCACTGCCAACTTCATATGGGCCTACAGGGTCGCACACAAAATAGCCCAACACGAGCTATGATGTCCAGATTCATTGAATCTAAGACATGTCCAAATTCAATGAATGATCCAGGTGAATGTATATATATTTATTTATATTTATATTCGTATATATATAAATTAGTATATATATATATATATTATATATGAGATATATGAGATTTAATTTATAAGGATAAATTAAATCCCTATCACGTTTGAATTCGAAATTCAAATTGATAGGATATCTCATATAAGAGATATTTATAAGATTTAATTTGTAAGGATAAATTAAATCTCTATCACGTTTGAATTTGAAATTCAAATTGATAGGATATCTCATATAAGAGATATTTATAAGATTTAATTTTAAGGATACATTAAATCCCTATCATGTTTGAATTTGAAATTCAAATTGATAGGATATCTCAAATTTGTTTTATGAGAATAAATCAAATATAGTTCAGTCTCATCTTTATTTAAAGTTAAATAAATAGGTAATTAAATCTGTGGGACGGATTTAATATTATTTATTTAATTATTTTCTTATAAAATTATACAATATATGATATTGTATTATTTTCGGAATTAATATAAGATTAACTCCTAAAATCCTTTTCGGTTAGGGAAAACGCAGAGCATCCTATATATCTAATATTAGGAGCTACGTTTTGGGATAGACACACACATAGAACACAGAAAGGCCAAAGGGGACTCTGCAAAAGGTTTGCAGATAAGAAACTGCCGAAATAGAGACGGAGAGGACGAACTCTTGAGGAAGCCCTGGAGGGACAAGAGACGCTAGCACGTCGTTCGTGGTTGAAAAGCTGTTCGTGTGGATACCAATAGAGGAAGCCAACCTGAGTCGTCGACTTCTTGATCAGAAAGGGAGCATGAGCCGCAGAGAGAAGCTGTGAACGTCGTGACCGAAAGCTGTGGAAGTCGCTGAGACACACTGAGGGTAATGCTTCTTCCCACTTGATTTAAACACATACGGTAGATCCTGGCAAGGAAGGAAAAATTTTTAAGATAATTTCCGTTGCGTGTCTTCCAATTCCTTACAGTGGTATCAGAGCCATGCCGTTTTGTGTTTAAGTTAGGCTTGATTGTTGATTTATATGATATATGTTAGTAGTAGCCGATCATATAATAAGCGTTGTATGTGTGACATATATGGAATCCGTGTTGTGTATGACATAAAAGGAATCTAAAAGGAAATTGAAATCGGTGGTGATGCTTTTTGATTTGATCAATTCGCATAGATGGGGTCTAAGAAAACCGAATTCGAATTTGTAATTATTCGCATAGCGGGACCGCCGTAGCTACCTGTTCGTAGCGCAACATAACCGTAACATATGTTACTTTGTGAATGTTTTAGATTTGAAACATTAATTGCCCTTCGATTAGATCTGAATATTGATTCTTGAATGTTTGGGTATGGTGAACAATATGGCTCTAGATTGCAAGTGTTGTAATTTTTAAATATGGCCTGCGTGTCGTGCCTTCCTCTATATACTCTCAATGTACCTTCTCCTCTCATCTCACTCCCCTCGAATGTTAAAAGAGGTTTCTATATGTAATTTCTCTCTTTCTTACTAGAGAGCTCCTCTCATTGGCTTGAGGGGACTTAGGATAGGTGAGCCATATTGTATCACATTTAGATTATGCATATTATGATTATATCAGCGCATGCATATTACTTGTATGAGATACGAACTGAGAAACATGCGTTTTATAAACCAGATAGTTAAATTAGGCCATCTAAAAGAAATCTTAAGTCATAATGCTGTCAATTTATGAACACTTGTCAAAACCTTGATCTCTCAATTGTGGACTCCACCAAAGTGGGCGCTTTTGAGTTATCTTGGGGAGATAAGCAAGAGTAATGGTGCTACTCTCACATGTTTATTATTGTTTGACTTAATTGAGATTAACAAAACGGTTTTGGGTCTCAAGGCATTAGATGGGATTAAAAACATAACAGATCATATGATGATAGAATCCCATAAACATCTAAGAGTTACATTTGATGTAATTGGTAAAGGTGTTACCTACCTAAATAACTTAATTTAAGCATCCTGCCAAAGCGGACTTAAGTTTGAGCCAAATATGGATCTTAGCCCACTAACTATTGCATTGAGGGTTGTTTATTTAGTGGGAGATTGCTAATTAAATTGCATATTTTAATTGTAGAATCATGACGACTAGTAATATCGCTACATTATCGCTGCGATCTGTCCTTGAGAAGGACAAACTCAATGGGACAAACTTTCTTGACTGGTTTAGGAACTTGAGAATTGTTCTCAAGCAGGAAAGAAAGGCACATGTCCTAGATCAACCCATTCCTGAGGAGCCAATCGCCAATGCTCCTAGAGCTCAGAGAGATGCTTACACGAAGCATAAGGAAGACTCTGTCGATGTGGGATGCTTAATGCTAGCCACCATGGTTCCAGAGCTCCAAAGAGATCTCGAACACATGGAGGCTTATGAGATGATTGTGCATCTCAAGGAAATGTTCCAGCAACAGGCAAGGCAAGAGAGGTATGAGACCACTAAGACCTTACATTCCTGCAAGATAGCTGAAGGTGCATCAGTTAGTACTCATGTCTTAAAGATGAAAGGGTACATTGATCACCTTGAAAGGCTTGGATTTCCCATGAGCCAGGAGTTAGCTACGGATTTGATCTTGAACTCACTCCCGAAAAGTTATGACCAGTTTGTCATGAACTACAACATGAACAACATGGAGAAATCTATTTATGAACTGCATGGGATGCTTAAAACTGCTGAGCCGAGTCTTAAGAAGAAACCCAGTAGTGTTTTGATGGTTCAAAAAGGAAAGGGTACGAAAAAGAAAGGCAAAGGCAAGGGGAAGGGTCATGGCTCATTAGGTAAGACCAAAGAGTCAGGCAAGCCCGAAACCAAGCCTGCACCAAAGAAGGCAAAGCCTCCGAAGGAAGGAGTCTGCTTCTTCTGCAATGAACTGGGTCATTGGAAGAGGAATTGCAAACTCTACCTCGAAGATCAGAAAAAGAACAAGAAGGATAGCGGGGCTATCGCTTCAGGTATTTATGTTATAGACATTCATCTTTCTACTTCCACCTCATGGGTATTAGATACTGCATGTGGTTCTCATATTTGTACAAATGTGCAGGGACTAAAGGACAATAGGAAGCTGAAAAGGGCGAGGTTGACCTACGAGTTGGAAACAGAGCAAGGGTTGCTGCGTTAGCTGTAGGCACTTATGAATTAGTTCTGCCCACTGGGCTTTTGTTAGTTTTGAACAATTGCTATTATGTTCCTGCTTTAAGTAGTAACATTATTTCACTTTCTTATTTGGATAAGGAAGGTTTCACTTCCATTGCTGGGAATAGTAGATGTTCTATTTATCGTAATGATGTTTTCTATGCTCATGGTGATTTGCATGTTGATCATTACATATTAAATTTGGAACAACCCAATCATGGAAATATCTTTAACATAACCACCAAAAGGGTCAAACCAAACGATTTGAATCCCACATACCTCTGGCACTGTCGTCTGGGCCACATAAATGAGAAACACATTTCCAAACTCCATCAAGATGGATTTCTAAACTCATTTGATTTTGAATCATATGACACTTGCGAGTCTTGCTTGTTAGGAAAGATGACAAAGTCACCTTTCACTGGGCACAGTGAGAGGGCCACTGATTTATTGGGCCTCATACATACAGATGTGTATGGACCGATGAACACAAATGCCAGAGGAGGTTATTCGTACTTCATAACATTTATAGATGATTTCAGCAGATATGGGTACATCTATCTGATGAAACATAAATCTGAATCTTTTGAAAAGTTCAAAATATTTCAAAATGAAGTACAAAACCAGCTTGGCAAACCAATTAAAGCCCTTCGATCTGATCGAGGTGGTGAATATTTGAGCCAAGAGTTCATAGATCATCTTAGGAGGTGTGGGATAGTCTCACAATTGACTCCTCCAAGGACACCACAATGGAATGGCATTTCTGAATTGAGGAATCAAACACTATTAGATATGGTTCGATCTATGATGAGTCTAACAGATCTTCCGCCCTCCTTTTGGGGCCATGCCCTAGAGATAGCTGCGTTCACACTCAATCGTGTTCCATCTAAGGCAATCGAATGAGAATTTATCTCCAAAAGAACCAGTAGAAGTAAGGTAGACCTCGAAGAAGTTTGAGAGCCACAAGACACCACAGAACTGCAGATAGAAAACAGAGAAGACTAACAACAAGTTGTTGAGACTTCTTAAGTCATGCAAGGTCCACAGAAATCTAATAGGACACGACTTCAACCTCAGAGATATGGATTTCTGATTTCTAATAGTCGTGATGTGTTGCTCATTGAGCATAATGATCTGACTAACTATCGAGAAGATATAGTGGGACCAAACTCTAAAAAATGGCTTAATGCCATGAAGTCTGAGATGCAATCCAGGTACGAAAATAAGGTTTAGACCTTAGACGTGTAAGGAATTGGAAGACACGCAACGGAAATTATCTTAAAAATTTTTCCTTCCTTGCCAGGATCTACCGTATGTGTTTAAGTCAAGTGGGAAGAAGCATTACCCTCAGTGTGTCTCAGCGACTTCCACAGCTTTCGGTCACGACGTTCACAGCTTCTCTATGCGGCTCGTGCTCCCTTTCTGATCACAAGAAGTCGACGACTCAGGTCGGCTTCCTCTACTGGTATCCACACGAACAGCTTTTCAACCACGAACGACGTGCTAGTGTCTCTTGTCCCTCTAGGGCTTCCTCAAGAGTTCGTCCTCTCCGTCTCTATTTCGGCAGTTTCTTATCTGTAAACCTTTTACAGAGTCCCCTTTGGCCTTTCTGTGTTCTATGTGTGTGTCTATCCCAAAACGTAGCTCCTAATATTAGATATATAGGATGCTCTGCGTTTTCCCTAACCGAAAAGGATTTTAGGAGTTAATCTTATATTAATTCTGAAAATAATACAATATCATATATTGTATAATTTTATAAGAAACTAATTAAATAAATAATATTAAATCCGTCCCACAGATTTAATTACCTATTTATTTAACTTTAAATAAAGATGAGACTGAACTATATTTGATTTATTCTCATAAAACAAATTTGAGATATCCTATCAATTTGAATTACAAATTCAAACATGATAGGGATTTAATTTATCCTTAAAATTAAATCTTATAAATATCTCTTATATGAGATATCCTATCAATTGAATTTCGAATTCAAACGTGATAGAGATTTAATTTATCCTTATAAATTAAATCTTATAAATATCTCTTATATGAGAAATCCTATCAATTTGAATTTCGAATTCAAACGTGATAGGGATTTAATTTATCCTTATAAATTAAATCTCATATATCTCATATATATAATATATATATACGAATTTATATATATACGAATATAAATATAAATAAATATATATACATTCACCTGGATCATTCATTGAATCTGGACATGTCTTAGATTCAATGAATCTGGACATGTCTTAGATTCAATGAATCTGGACATCATAGCTCGTGTTGGGCTATTTTGTGTGCGACCCTGTAGGCCCATATGAAGTTGGCAGTGGGCCATTTGCTATACTAGCCCACAAGTCGCAAGCGGTCTCTAGCAAGACATAACGACTACCCAAATCATATGAGGATCGATAAACGATGTAACCTTTTATACAACCATATCATGTCCCTTCTATCACGCGATATTTTGGTCATGGATGAGGCATGGATGATGTCATCCTCCTATTCCCGACCGTTACTTTCTCGATCCCTGAGTAGTCTGACTATAGAAATGGAACTACCTTTCCATTACAGTATGGCCATACATTTCTCAGACTCACTCATCGAGGGGCCCAGTAATATCTCTACACGAATGTGAGGGACAAATTCCATCTTGACCATTCATATTCCTCCACATGAAAAACCACTAAACCCGAACATAGTCTTTATGATCACTCAGTCAAAAGTGACTTTTGACTAGGTCAAAGCTGAGCGTTTTGTCATGTAGGAATCCATGATGATCTCAGGTCAAAGGGCATATTGACATGGTTTATATATGAGAGAAGCTTATGACGTTACCCATGCAGTTCTCTCATAGCGGGTCGGTCCAACACCCTGTACTCTTACATGTGCTTATGACATTGATTTATATCTCTATACATCTTCAAAGTCATACTGGTCTTATTTCATCTGTGCTCCCACATAGATGATCGACCAGGGACATTTAGGATAATATCTTGAATTATCTAAGGATGGTCATCATAGTAAACATGCAAATAATATGATAACTCAATTAATAAATTCATAAATCAATAATGTTCATAAGACAATGATTGGCCCCTAGGGCACGATTTCCAACAACCTCCCACTTGCACTAGGTACAATAATTAATTTGACTAATTCCCATTGACCTAACATGACGCTCATGCTTTGCCTGCACAAGCGGCTTTGTTAGAGGATCAGCAACATTATCTTCTCCTGCTACTTTACATATTTTTATATCACCTCTATCATTGATTTCTCTGATGAGATGAAATCGCCTGAGTATATGCTTGGTCCTTTGATGTGACCTAGGCTCTTTGGCCTGTGCAATAGCACCGCTATTGTCACAGAGCAAAGTTATTGGATCTGAGATGGTAGGTATCACCCCTAGTTCTGTGATGAATTTCCTGATCCAAACGGCTTCCTTAGCTGCATCAGATGCTGCTATATACTCAGCTTCCATTGCAGAATCTGCTACAGTACCCTGCTTAGAGCTCTTCCAGCTTACTGCTCCATTATTGAGGAGGAATATGTATCCAGACTGCGATTTTTGGTCGTCCTGGTCAGTTTGGAAACTCGCATCTGTGTAACCAGTTACACATAGCTCATCATCCAATCCACCATAGACCAAGAATAAGTCCTTAGTCCTTCTTAAATACTTAAGGATATTCTTGACAGCAGTCCAATGGCCCTCACTAGGGCCTGTCGGTATCTGCTAGTCATACTTAAGGCAAACGAGACATCCGGTCGAGTACATAACATGGCGTACATGATAGATCCTATGGCCGAGGCATATGGAACCTTACTCATGCGACCTCGCTGATCAGATGTACTAGGACACAGATCTTTGCTGAGGTGAGTACCATGAGACATGGGTATGAAACCCCTCTTTGATTCGTGCATACTGAACCTATGCAGTATTTTGTCTATGTATGTAGTCTAACTGAGTCCTAGAAGTCTTTTAGATCTATCTCTATAGATCCTGATTCCTATGATGTAGGTGGCTTCACCCAAGTCTTTCATCGAGAAAGACTTTCCTAACCAAGACTTGACAATCTGCAAGGTAGGAATGTCATTCCCAATAAGTAGGATGTCATCGACATAGAGTACCAAAAATACAACTGTGCTCCCACTAACCTTCTTGTACACACAAGGTTCATCAATATTTTGAAGAAATCCAAACTCTTTGATTACTTCATCAAAATGATGATTCCAACTCTGAGAGGCTTGCTTTAGTCCATAAATGGACTTTTGAAGCTTACACACTTTACCAGAGTCCTCAGAATGCACAAACCCTTCAGGTTGTGTCATGTACACATCCTCAAGGAGCTTTCCATTAAGGAAGGCTGTCTTGACGTCTATCTGCCATATTTCATAGTCATAATATGCTACAATAGCAAAGAGGATTCTGATTGATTTGGCCATTGCTACTGGGGAAAAGGTCTCATCATAGTCCACACCATGAGTTTGAGTAAAACCTTTTGCAACCAGTCGTGCCTTGAAGACATTTACATTCCCATCCATGTCAGTTTTCTCTTTGAAAACTCACTTGCACCTGACGGTTTTTACACCTTCAGGCGGGTCTACTAAGGTCCAAACCTGATTGTCGTACATGGATTGCATCTCAGACTTCATGGCACTAAGCCATTTTTCGGAGTTTGGTCCCACTATAGCTTCTCGATAGGTAGTCGGCTCATTATGCTCAATGAGCAACACATCACGACTATCAGAAATCTGAAATCCATATCTCTGAGGCTGAAGTCGTATCCTATTAGATTTACGTGGACCTTGCGTGACTTGAGGAGTCTCAACAACTTGTTGTGAGTCTTCTTTATTTTCCATCTGCAGTTCTGTGGTGTCTTGTAGCTCTCGAACTTCTTCGAGTTGTACCTTACTCCCACTGGTTCTTTTAGAGATAAATTCTCGTTCAAGAAAGATACCATTTCTGACAACAAACACTTTATTATCAGCAGGGTTGTAGACGTAATATCCCTTGGTTTCCTTAGGATATCCCACAAAAAGGCATTTTGAGGATTTGGGCGCTAATTTGTCTGAGGCTTATTGCTTAACATAGACCTCGCATCCCCAAATCTTGAGGAAAGACAAACTAGGCGTCCTCCCAGTCTATATCTCATACGGAGTCTTTTCGATTGCCTTAGATGGAACACGATTGAGTGTGAACGCAGCTGTCTCTAGGGCATAGCCCCAAAAGGAGGGCGGAAGATCTGTTAGACTCATCATGGATCGAACCATATCTAATAGTGTTCGATTCCTCCGTTCAGAAACGCCATTCCATTGTGGTGTCCTTGGAGGAGTCAATTGTGAGACTATCCCACACCTCCTAAGATGATCTATGAACTCTTGGCTCAAATATTCACCACCCCTTTCAGATCAAAGGGCTTTAATTATTTTGCCAAGATGGTTTTGTACTTCATTTTGAAATATTTTAAACTTTTCAAAAGATTCAGATTTATGTTTCATCAGATAGATGTACCCATATCTGCTGAAATCATCTATGAATGTTATGAAATACGAATAACCTCCTCTGGCATTTGTGTTCATCGGTCCACACACATCTGTATGTATGAGGCCTAATAAATTAGTGGCCCTCTCACTGTGCCCAGTGAAAGGTGACTTTGTCATCTTTCCTAACAAGTAAGACTCACAAGTGTCATATGATTCAAAATCAAATGAGTTTAGAAATCCATCTTGATGGAGTTTGGAAATGCGTTTCTCATTTATGTGGCCCAGACGACAATACCAGAGGTATGTGGGATTCAAATTGTTTGGTTTGACCCTTTGGCAGTTATGTTATAGATATTTCCATGATTGGGTTATTCCAAATTTAATATGTAATAATCAACATGCAAATCACCATGAGCATAGAAAACATCATTACGATAAATAGAATATCTACTATTCCAGTAATAGAAGTGAAACCTTCCTTATCCAAATAAGAAAGTGAAACAATGTTACTACTTAAAGCAGGAACATAATAGCAATTGTTCAAAACTAACAAAAGCCCAGTGGGTAGAACTAATTCATAAGTGCCTACAGCTAACGCAGTAACCCTTGCTCTGTTTCCAACTCGTAGGTCAACCTTACCCTTTTTCAACTTCCTACTGCCCTTTAGTCCCTGCATATTTGTACAAATGTGAGAAGCACATGCAGTATCTAATACCCATGAGGTGGAAGTAGAAAGATGAATGTCTATAACATAAATACTTGAAGTGATATCCCTGCTATCCTTCTTGTTATTTTTCAGATCTTCGAGGTAGAGTTTGCAATTCCTCTTCTAATGACCAGGTTCATTGCAGAAGAAGCAGACTCCTTCCTTCAGAGGCTTTGCCTTCTTTAGTGCAAGCTTGGTTTCAGGCTTGCCTGACTCTTTGGTCTTACCTGATGAGCCATGACCCTTCCCCTTGCCTTTGCCTTTCTTTTTCATATCCTTTTCTTTCTAAACCATCAAAACAGTACTGGACTTCTTCTTAAGACTAGCTCAGCAGTTTTAAGCATCCCATGCAGTTTAGAAATAGATTTCTCCATGTTGTTCATGTTATAGTTCATGACAAACTGGTCATAACTTTCTGGGAGTGAGTTCAAGATCAAATCTGTAGCTAACTCCTGGCTCATGGGAAATCTAAGCCTCTCAAGGTGATAAATGTACCCTTTCATCTTTAAGACAAGAGTACTGACTGATGCACCTTCAGCCATCTTGCAGGAATGTAAGGCCTTAGTGGTCTCATACCTCTCTTGCCTTGCCTGTTGATAGAATATTTCCTTGAGATGCACAATTATCTCATAAGCCTCCACGTGTTCTAGATCTCTTTGGAGCTTCAAAACTATAGTGGCTAGCATCAAGCATCCCATATCGACAGAGTCTTCCTTATGCTTCGTGTAAGCATCTCTCTGAGCTCTAGGAGCATTGGCCATTGGCTCCTCAAGAATAGGTTAATCTAGGATATGCGCCTTTCTTTCCTGCTTGAGAACAATTCTCAAGTTCCTAAACCAGTCAAGAAAGTTTGTCCCATTGAGTTTGTCCTTCTCAAGGACAGATCACAGCGATAATGTAGTAGTATTACTAGTCATCATGATTCTACAATTAAAATATGCAATTTAATTAGCAATCTCCCGCTAAATAAACAACCCTCAATGCAATAGTTAGTGGGTTAAGATCCATATTTGGCTCAAACTTAAGTCCGCTTTGGCAGGATGCTTAAATTAAGTTATTTAGGTAGGTAACACCTTTACCAATTACATCAAATGTAACTCTTAGATGTTCATGGGATCCTATCATCATATGATCTGTCATATTTTTAATCCCATCTAATGCCTTGAGACCCAAAACTGTTTTGTTAATCTCAATTAAGTCAAACAATAACAAACATGTGAGAGTAGCACCATTACTCTTGCTTATCTCCCCAAGATAACTCAAAAGAACCCACTTTGGTGGAGTCCACAATTGAGCGATCGAGGTTTTGACAAGTGTTCATAAATTAACGGCATTATGACTTAAGATTTCATTTAGAGGGCTTAATTTAATTATCTGGTTTATAAGAATGCATGTTTCTCAGTTTGTATCTCATACAAGTAATATGCATGTTTCTGATATAATCATAAGATGCATAATTTAAACGTGATATAATATGGCTCACCTATCCTAAGTCCCCTCAAGCCAATGAGAGGAGCTCTCTAGTAAGAATAGGAAAATTACATATAGAAACCTCTTTTAACATTCGAGGGGAGTGAGATGAGAAGAGAAGGTACATTGAGAGTATATATAGGAAGGCATGACACGCAGGCTGTATTTAAAAATTACAACACTTGCAATCTAGAGCCATATTGTTCACCATGCCCAAGCATTCAAGAATCAACATTCAGATTTAATTGAAGGGCAATTAATGTTTCAAAACTAAAACATTCACAAAACAGTATATGTTACGGTTATGTTGCACTACGAACAAGTAGCCACAGCAATCCCGCTACCCGGTTAGCAGGCGGGGTCTAGGGGCAGCGCCCCGGGAATTTTTTTTTGTTTCATAAATAATCACGAATCTGAATTCGATTTTCTTAGACCCCATCTATGTTAATTGATCAAATCAAAACGTATCACCACCGATTTCAATTCCCTTTTAGTTTCCTTTTATGTCATACATAACACGGATCCCTTATATGTCACACATAAAACACATATTATATGATCGGCTACGACTAACACATATAATATGAATCAACAATCAAGCCTAACTTAAACACAAAATGCATGGCTTTTATACCACTGTAAGGAATTGGAAGACACGCAGCGGAAATTAACTTAAAATTTTTTCCATTCCTTGCCAGGATCTACCGTATGTGTTTAAGTCAAGTGGGAAGAAGCATTACCCTCAGTGTTCCTCAGTGACTTCCACAACTTCTGGTCATGACGTTCACAGCTTCTCTCCGTGACTCATGCTCCCTTTCCGATCACAAGAAGTTGACGACTAAGGTCGGCTTCCTCTGCTGGTATCCACACGAACAATGTTCTAACCATGAACGACGTGCTAGCGTCTCCTGTCCCTCCAGGGCTTTCTCAAGAATTCGTCATCTCCATCTCTATTTCGGCAGTTTCTTATCTGCAAACCTTTTGCAAATTCCCCTTTGGCCTTTCTGTGTTCTATATGTTTTAAAACGTAGCTCTAAAATAAGATATATAAGATGCTATGCGTTTTTCTCTACCGAATTGGATTTTTGGAGTTAATCTTATATTAATTCTGAAATTAATACAATAGCATATATTGTATAATTTAATAAGAAACTAATTAAATAAATAATATTTATATTAAATCTGTCCCACATATTTAATTCACCTATTTATTTAACTTAAAATAAAGATAAAACTGAACTATATTTGATTTATTCTCATAAATCAAATTTGAGATATCATATCAATTTGAATTTCAAATTCAAACGTGATAGAGATTTAATTTATTCTTATAAATTAAATCTTATAAATATCTCTTATATAAGATATCCTATCAATTTGAATTTTTAATTCAAACGTGATAGAGACTTAATTTATCTTTATAAATTAAATCTTATAAATATCTCTTATATAAGATATCCTATCAATTTGAATTTCAAATTCAAACGTGAGAGATTTAATTTATCCTTATAAATTAAATCTCATATATCTCTTATATATAATGTATATATACGAATTTATATATATACGAATATAAATATAAATAAATATATATATCCACCCTGGATCATTCATTGAATCTGGACATGTCTTAGATTCAATGAATCTGGACATCATAGCTCGTGTTGGGCTATTTTGTGCATGACCCTGTAGGCCCATATGAAGTTAGCAGTGGGCCATTTGCTATACTGGCCCATAAGTCACAAGCAGTCTCTAGCAAGAGATAACGACTACCCAAATCATATGAGGATCGTTAAACGATGTAACCTTTTATACAATCATATTATGTCCCTTCTGTCACGCGATATTTTGGTCATGGATGAGGCATGGATAATGTCATTCTCCTATTCCTGACTATTACTTTCTCGATCCCTGAGTAGTTTGACTATAGAAATGGAACTACCTTTCCATTACAGTATGGCCATACATTTCTCAGACTCACTCATCGAGGGGCCCAGTAATATCTCTCTACGAATGTGAGGGATAAATTCGATCTTGACCATTCATATTCCTCTGCATGAAAAACCATTAAGCCCAAACATAGTTTTTATGATCACTCGGTCAAAAGTGACTTTCGACTAGGTCAAAGCTGAGCATTTGCCATGTAGGAATCCATGATGATCTCAAGTCAAAGGACATAGTAACATGGTTTGTATATGAGAGAAGCTTATTACGTAACCCATGCAGCTCTCTCATAGCGGGTCGGTCCAATACCATATACTCTTACATGTGCCTATGACTTTGATTTATATCTCTATACATCTTCAAAGTTATAGTAGTCTTATTTTATCTCTGCTCCCGCATAGGTGACCGACCAGGGACATTTAGGATAAGATCATGAATTATCCAAGGATGGTCATCACAGTAAACATGCAAATAATATGATAACATAATTAATAAATTCATAAATCAATAATGTTCATAAGACAATGATTGGCCACTAAGGCACGATTTCCAACAACGCTCCTAAACCGTTACTCTTTTCAGCCAAACACTTTCGATTACCTTTACTTCTCAATCCCCTGGTATTCCAAAATGGTATATTAATATTATGTTCAAAGTTCAACAGAAACGATCACCCTGATCTATAACTTCAACTAACCATATACCACTAACCATTTGACATTGTTTCAAACAAATAAACATACAACCATACGGTATAAGCTTCCAACTATCCCAGGTAGCAAGCATCACCAAACATCAAATTTAATCATTTGAAATCCTGACAGCGCATATCCTAATGATTTGCCAAACAGAGACAAAGTCAAAACCCTATAACCATAATTAATAAACTCAGCAACAATCTCAATTGAACACATTCCACTTATAACCAAAATATAGCTTTTCAAATGTTCTTTCCTTCCAAAAGTTAAACTCAAACTTAGTTTTTGCACACAATTAAAATATAGCTATCTGTACATCAACCTAACACAGCAGCACACATGCATACATAGCAACAGATACCTTTTTCATCCTTGCAACTAATATATATTACACATCTAAAACAGATTCCACAGAACGCCAACTATAATTCCAAGTTTCTTCTTTGCTTCATAATTCCATCAATTCACTTCTTCTAGATCATAAACCCATTATACATATGTATCCACAAATAAAAATTTCCATGACCAACTATGAATATATATATTGACCATAGCTTTTATGATCATTATGTATACTTGACATAAATAGAGCAGCCAAAAGCAATACAATACAACACCCAAAAACATATATTCACAGTGTAACAACAACACGGATATATGAGCATGAATATGTTCCCTAAATCATAAACACAGTTCCTTATTCCTTTATTTGATCACCTCAATAACAATGAATATATATATCTCTATAAGTACATTCACAGCGCTAAGGGATGATCACACATAACAGAAACCAAACACAGTGTATACATACACATTCAATTGAGATTAAATCCACTCCACAGCTCTCGGCAGTTAGCACAACCAACTATGAAAAATTAATGTCACAGTTACCAGTGAGGATAGGGAAGGCAAAAGATACCTCACCTCCGGTGAACACCAGCCCCTAAACTCGCCACGCACTATGGTTAACAGAGATAGAAAAATAACCACTACCCCTCACTCTGTTTCTTGCCAACAGGGATGACAAAGAAGCCACAGCACTGCCGACTGTGAGAAAAGGTCGAGGATTTGGACCTACCATACTGACCCTAACCAAAAGCTGACAGCAGCATGCCAACGAAGTCCTTGCACAAGGTCAAGCCCTCTTCCCTATTTTCTCACTTTCTCTGCTTTACAAACAGAGAAAGAAATGCCACAGGACCCAACGGCGTAACCAGCAAATCGCAAGGTCTCAAGCGACAGAAGCCTTTAATGTCTCAAAACTTTTCTCACGCCTCCCCTCCCTTGTCTTCGCCCCCTGTTCCATTTATAAACCAAAGGATCTGTGGTGAAGTGATGACACAGGGGCCATGACCCACGCGATGTTACAGAGGAGAAATTTACAAACATAGCATCAATGGTGTGACTTCCCATCCCTTTTGCTATCTTCCTTTGCTACCTCTGAAATGTCCCTGACGCGCTGTGAGGTTCAGAGAAAGAAAATGGCAAAGGTACAACTCAACATAAATGAAAATAGGGAGGGGTGATTTGGTAATTTCGCATGTTGTAAAAATAAAAGAAATTCTCAATTCCTGCAGTGTCCAGGGCTGAAACACCGGACCTCTTGCTCATGCCAGCGCCTTTTGACCACTCAGCTAAAGCCTCAATATTGAAATATTCTGCAATAAATATATATACCCCTTTATTAAACCAATTTCATCTATAAAATTTTATAGGCCATAATATTCTTCCCCTATTAAGAAATTCGGTCCTCCGAATTTGAAAACATGCTTACCTTAGTCCTCGAATAATCGAGGCGATTTAATTCGCATCTCACTCTCCATTTCCCAAGTAGCTTCTTCCTCTAAGTGATTTACTTGTCTATCAATAATAGCTACTAGATATTCATCATATGACAAATCTTCGTTCACCTGAACCTTTTGATATTCCACCATATGAGATGGATCATACAAGTACTTTCATAAATATCGATACATGGAATATCGGATGTATCCCTAACAGCTCTAATGGTAGGGCTGATCGATAGGCTACGACACCTACTTTATCCAAAATCTCAAAGGGACCAATAAACCTCAGACTCAACTTATCTTCTTTTTTTTCTGAATTTCATAACCCCTTTCATGGGTGATACTCTTAAAAATACTTTATCTCTGACCATGAATTCTAATTTCCTACAACGATGATCCACGTAAGATTTATGTCGACTTTGAACTGTTAATATCCTTTGTTGAATCACTTTCACCTTTTCTTTAGCATCTTAAACGAAATCAGATCCCAAAATCTCTCTGTCTCTAACTTCAAACCATCCAATTAGAAATCTACAATGCCTTCTGTATAATGCCTTAAACATTGCCTTCCATCCAATTATTATAAGTGAATTCTACTAACTGAAAATGCTTATCCCAATTTCCCCGAAATCCATGATATAGAACCTCAACATATCCTCAATTGTTTGGATTATCCTTTCTGACTGTCCATCAGTCTGAGGATGAAAAGCAGTGCTAAGATTCAATCGAGTACCCAATGCTCTGTAAAATGATTTCCAAAATTGAGAAGTAAATTGAGGTTCTCTATCTAAAATGATAGACACTAGGGCTCCATGTAATCGTAGAATCTCCTTAATGTAAATCTCGGCGTATCAAGCCGCATTGTACGTCGTCTTCACTGGAGGAAAATGAGCAGACTTAGTCAATCTGTCAACAAATACCCAAATAGCGTCAAAACCTTTCTTTAACAGTACGGGGCAATCCAACGATAAAATCTATTGATATATTTCCTACTCCCATTCAGGTATTTCTTACCATTGTAATAGTCATGCATACTTCACAACTAACTAGGGACATAAGATAGAAATAACTTGGGACAATGGATTCAATGGTTTGGCTTTACATAAGATCCTTATAGAAGTCTAAGGGGTCGACTTTCCCTGACACCTCCCTTATAACCATGTCCTCTCCTACTATGGGGCAATTCTCTTTGCTGAACAGAGCCTCAATCTAAAGTCTTATCACTTCTATAGCTTCTTTCAACATAGTAGACATCTAGGTGTCATTTACCTATATGCCAAAAACATAGAAAATATTCAATTTTTGAGAAAAATATGGTTTCAAAATCACAAGAAAACCAAAACAATTTTGAATTTCCTATGGAGATCTTAAAAATACCTCAAACTATGGTTATGCCAGGTTCATAATGATAATTGAGACCCCACAAAATTATCCCTGCTCCACTTAGCCATAAATAAACTTAAGCTCCGATACCAAATTATCGCGTCCCAAAATTTGGAGAGTGACTGGCACAGAATATGAAAAATTTTATATTTTGAGAGCTTAACACCTTAAATAAAGCATTCGAATTTTCCATAACATTTTCCAATATAGCATAATATTTTCTAAAGACTATGTGAAGCATTTACCCTTTTATCAAGACAACACAAAACATGATTAAAAACAACGCTTCAGATCTGCGATGAGGCTCTTCACTGCTTAGTGGGAGAATTAGGGTCACCTTTACTATCTGAAGCCAAATAATATACTCATGAATAACGTCCCAAAAATATGATTAAAAATACGAAAATCAATAATGCATAATCATGCTGAAAATGTATTTCATAATATTTCATAAATTGATGCAAACCTTTCTGTAAACATTTATTTTTCAGATAAAATAATTTGAAATAACCATTTGGAATCAATAGTTTCACAACAATCCTTTTAAAACCATAATCTTTCTATAGGACTTCAACAGAATGAAAATAGACGTGGAAACACAATCCACGAGATTAATAACCAATCTAGCAACCCAACGGCACTAGCCATCACAAGTACGAGACCCACATAATAATCTGGTGGCTCGAGGCCATAATCCTTCGCGAGTACGAGACCCACAATATCAGTCGTGAGTATGAAACCCACGTATATCTGTCACAACTACAAGACCCACGTATATTGTAATATCCTTACTTTTAACCCCAATTATACTCCATAAGAAGTGATTGGAATCAATTACATGATTATTTGCTTTGAAAACATCCATTTTCAAAAGATTTGCTCTCGGGGTACTGTTTACTATTACTGTTCATTTGGTAATTCAAGAACATGTACCCTATTTTGAAAATTCATAATTAATTGTAGAAAAATTAAAATAATGTGGTTCCAATTTCTAATGAAATATATTTCATAAATATTTTAGTGAAAAATATGAAATTGAGGTTTTCTTGACCACATGAAATCAGTTTATTGGTTAAACATCACTGTTCATTTGGTAAAATCTGGAAGTTCCAGTTTCTTTACCTTAAATTCAAAAATTCGTTTCTCTTTGGTTACTTGTCCAAATGAACTGTGTTACATATGGAATTAACTCTCTAGACGTCCTATTTAAGCTCACCAAATTTCATAGAAAAATTCGTTCTTTTGATATATGAAATCATTGCGTGAACGTCACTGCCTCTCGGCACTTGTTTTATCATAATTCCAGATCTTACTGCCAGCTTTGGAAAATCATAACAATTCGGATACTTATCCAAATGAGGTGTTCTTTGTGTCCATTTAAATCTATGTATCTTAACTTTAATCATACCAAGTTTCAGACTAAAACACATTGATTTGGGCATCATAAACATCGTCACATTACCACGGTCTCAAAACAGAATTACAGAACCATACACCATTCAACCATACATGCTATCATATGCTTCCATAAGGTCAAGTAACTCATGTGACTTATTATACAAACTCATTCATCTATGTTTACCCTTTTTCCATGTGAAGTTCCAGCACCTATAACAAGATTATGCATATGGAAGGAATGAGATTTCATGGAAATCCCAATAGCAAGTTACACAAACCATAATATCATGCATGAATAATTGAATGCTTAACATGTTATCATGTGATGGGAGCTACTTCATAATAGTACATAAGCAAACTCTAACATGCATATTGTCATGACATAACTTGCAAGGAGTTGCAATCATTCATACTTCATCATAACATGATGACATAAGCTCAAGCTCAACCAAACATCATAATCAACAAGTAAGCAAAATAATTAAACAAACATGAGTTATAGTTAGGTATCCTTGCTACCTCTTAGCTATCTTGGTCAAGACCTTCTTGAAGTGCTTTCCTTCCTTCACAAATGTCAAAACCTAGCCATTACAACATAATATCAAGTTACAACTCAACTTTAAACCAAATCCAAGACTAGGTTTTCACTAGCTCCCTTTCTTTCTCTAATTTATGTTTCCTACTTCCACCTTTCCAAAATAAATTCTCATGGTTCATTTCCACATAATTTTTCATGTAGAATCCAAATATGAAATGAGAATTTCCAAAATTAAAACATACTAATTGCTACAGTATCAAACCGAAAATGGATGTCCCTTTTTCCAAAAATTCACATTTTGATTCCAATGCTTCCAATACTTGTTCTCCTACTTTATCCCCACACAATTTTCCATTTTAAACTCATTGGAAGCATCAAAATCATGAAATTTCATCATATAAACAGTACCACGTACAGTACCAGCAAGAACACAAAACCCTAAATCTAAACATACTTGAATTCCCAAGCTTATACCACTTAATTCTAGCTTGTTTAAGCTTGTCTAAACTATCCATAACATAACACTCATATTTTAACCATATATGAGCAACACTTCCAGCAGAAACCAGAAGGGAAATACAGCACAAAAACCCCTTAAAACCATGAGCTAACTTGATAGAACAAAGCTCAAGATCAAGGGAGATGATTACCTTGCTTGTTACTTCACTTTGGTTTCTTCTTTCTTGGTTGAATGGAAATTTTGCAAGAGTTTCCCTATGGTTCACCATACATACCAAAGTGTTCTGAATAGGGGGTATTTATAGAGAAATTTGGGTTGAAATGGATGGCCAAGATTGATTTGGTTACTATTTGATCTAAAGGCTCACATTTAATCTTGGATTTAACTTTTTCATAAAAGAATAATTATGACATCATGTGGGACAGCTCATGGGACACCTAAGAGAGTTAGGTGGCGTGCTGACCATGTCAAGAAGGTTCTGAAAAAATTCCAATTCAATCCGGTACCAATCAGAGTAGTTTCACAAGAACCGGACTATTTTCTGTTCTAAATTTTTTTATAATATACCAGGATATGTATTATGTCCTGGAAATCAATATCTAAGTTTCTCATACCATTGAAAATTATATACTAAATATTTATCTGCCATCCATCTCTTGGAAAATGACCAAAATACCCTTGGTGTCTTTTCCTGCACTGTACTAACCCTAAGGGCAAAATCACCATTTCACCCCTCTTTACACTGCCTCAGGGCATATATTGGCTCTATATAATCATATTTATACTATGTCCCACATTTTTGGCCTATCCAAAATGACTAAAATGACCTCCATCCATCACTGGTACAGTATGGGCATCTAGGGGCATTTTCATAATTTTGCACTTTTCCTGGACTGCTCTGGTCTCTGGCCCACATAACTGTCCAGTTACCTTAATGGGCTTATGATGGTGCCATTTGGGCCTTATTATGGGCTTATTGCCTGTATTGCCTTTATGGCCCAATTCACTTTACAACTCTCTCGATCCTATTTATCGGGTATTTTATTTTACTAAAAAATCCAGTATAGCTTCTACAAGATTCCTTTTATGATTCTGTCAATTTTGTAAATTCATATATTAAATATATAAATTTTGTATAAAGTCTCATATGATTTTTAGATCTAAAAAATACTGTAATAATTTCTTTCGACTTCAAGAATTTATATCAATTAATCGGGACCTCAAATCAAAATTATGTGTTGCGTTAAACTAACCGAAATATTTTTGTCTATCTACTGGTAAAATTTGGGTTTGATCTGATTCCAGGCATTTTTGGCCTGTTTTGGCTCAACTTTTTCATATTTACATTTAAGTCCCTCAACTTTTGAATAATTGCACTTTAGTCCCTGAACTTTTCATTAATTGCATTTAGGTCTCTCCTTTTATTTCTACTTCAACTTTTTGTCTTCGAACTTTTCAATTTGTATTTTGGTCCCTATTCTTTCCTTAGTTATTAATCCTTCCCTTTCCTTTCTCAATCTGATATAGTCTATTCCAAGAATCTTATATCCATTGCAGATAAACTATACAGCTACATCAGGTCAGAAAATTGGGGATATGACATATATCCATCGCGAGTACGAAACCCACGTATATCTATCGTGAGTATGAAACCCGCGTATATCTGTCGAGCTCGGGTAACTAAGGTATACCAAGGGCTAACAGTACTGCTGTTAGTAACAAGTATTCTGTATTCTTTCCATTCAAAATATTTTCATCATGCATGGGGTTTATTTTACATGTTAAAATCAACATTTCCACGTCCTTGGTAAAACCACTTTGAATTTCAAAAACCCTAGCATGTACATTTAAAATCAAATATCAAGTTACTGTGAAAACATGAAATTCACATAGGAATATATTTCATGAATAATATCAGTTCAATGCAACTTTTGCCAAACTCTTTTCAAAAGCTTATTCATTCATTTTCATACATAATCATAATTCCTTTGTAAGCTAATCAAAAGACAATCATTTCTAATGATTTAAACCATACTTTCATAAAATATGCATTTCAAAATTCATATTTGAAATTCAACATTTGAAATGACAATGTATTAGAAAATGTAAAATTTAGGGTACATTATTCACTCACCTGCCACGCTCCTAAACCGTTACTCTTTTCAGCCAAACACTTTTGATTACCTTCACTTCTCAATCCCCTAGTATTCTGAAATGGTGTTCAAAGTTCAACAGAAACAATCACCCTGATCCATAACTTCAACTAACCACATACCACTAACCATTCGACATTGTTTCAAACAAATAAACATACAACCATATGGTACAGGCTTCCAACTATCCCAGGTAGCAAGCATCACCAAACATCAAATTTAATCATTTGAAATCCTGATAGCCCATATCCCAATGATTTGCCAGACAGAGAGTAAGACAAAACCCTATAACCACAATTAATAAACTCAGCAACAATCTCAATTGAACATATTCCACTTACAACCAAAATATAGCTTTTCAAATATTCTTTCCTTCCAAAAGTTAAACTCAAACTCAATTTTTGCACACAATTTAAATGTAGCTATCTGTACATCAACCCAACATAGCAACATACATGCATACATAGCAACATATACCCCTTTCATCCCTTCAACTAATATATATTACACATCTGAAATAGATTCCACGAAACACCAGCTATAATTCCAAGTTTCTTTTTTGCTTCCTAATTCTATCAATTCACTTATGCCAGATCATAAACCTATTATACATATGTATCCACAAACAAAAATTTCCAAAACTAACTATGCATATATATATTGGCCATAGCTTCCATGATCATTATGTATTCTTGACAGAAATAGAATAGCCAAAAGCAATACAATGCAACACCCAAAAACATATCTTCATAGTGTAACAGGAACACGGATATATAAGCATGAATATGTTCCCTCAATCATAAACACAGTTCCTTATTCCTTCATTTGATCACCTCAATAGCAATGCATATATATCTGTAAGTACATTCACAGCGCTAAGGGATGATCACACACAACAAAAGCCAAACACAATGCACACATACACATTCAATCAAGATTGAACCTGTCACATCCTTAATTCCAAACTCAGTTATACTCAATTAGAATCCATTTGGACCAAATACATAACCTTTAGTATCAAAAAGATGTATTTTCAAAAGTTGGTTTCTCGGCTACTGTTCATGCTACTGTTTATATGTTAATTCCAGAACATGTACCTAGTTTTGAAAAATCATAATTAAATGTAGAAAAATTGAAATTAAGTGGTTCTAATTTATAATGAAAGCTCTTTCATAGATATTTGAAGAAAAGGTACAAAATTGAGATTTCCTTGTCCAAATGAAATCAATTTATTCGTTGAAAAATACTGTTTATTTGGTAAAATCTGGAAGTTCCAGTTTCCTTGCCTTAACTTCAAAAATTCATTTATCTTTGACTACTTATCCAAATGAACCGTGTTACCTATGGATTTGAAGATCTATACATGTACTTTAAGTCCACAAAATTTCATAAAAGAATTCGTTCATTTGCTATATACAATCCATGCGTGAACGCCGCTTCCTCTAACCGCTCACTTTATCTCAATTCCAGAACTCACGTCCAACTTAGAAAAATCATAATAAATTGAATTCTTAACCAATTAAGGCATTCTTGGTTTTCATTTAAAGCAATCTTAACTATAATCATGCCAAATTTCAAGTTCAAACTCGTTGATTAAGGCATTTTATCACACCATCATGTCTCAGAACACCAACACATGAACATTCAATTTACATTCCAGCATGTGCTCCCATAATGCCAAGCAACTCATGTAACTTATTGTTCAAGTTCAACCATCTATGCTTGCCCTCTTTCCTTGAGAAATTCCATCACCTAAAACATGATTATGCATATGGGAGGAATGAGATTTCATGGAAATCCCAATAACAAGTTACACAAACCATAATATCATGCATGATTAATTGGATGCTTAACATATTATCATGATATGGGAGCTACTTCATAATGGTACATAAGCAAACTCTAACATGCATATTGTCATGACATAAGTTGCAAGGAGTTACAATCATTCATACTTCATCATAGACATGATGACATAATCTCAAGCTCAACCAAATACCATAATCAACAAGCAAGCAAACAATTAAACAAACATGAAACTATAGTTAGGTATTCTTGCTACCTCTTAGCTATCCTTGTCAAATCTTCTTGAGATGATTTTCTTCCTTCAAAAATGTTAAAACCTAGCCATTACAAAGCAATATCAAGTTATAACTCAACTTGAAACCAAAACCAAGACTAGATTTTCACTACCTCCCATTCTTTCTCTATTTTAGGTTTCAACTTCTATCTTTCCAAAATAAATTCTCATAGGTCATTTCCATATAATTTTTCATGTAGAATCCAAATATGAGGCTAGAATTTCCAAAATCAAATAATGTCACAAGCTGCTGTATAGAACTAAAACACACCCCTGATTTTCCAAAAATTCACATTTTGATTCCAATGCTTCAAATACTTGTTCTCCTTCTTTATCCCCACACAATTTTCCATTTTAAACTCATAGTATCAAAATCATGAAATTCAAACATATAAACAGTATCAGCCATGAACACAAACTTCCATTTACTTGCATACTTAAATTCCTAAGCTTATACCACTTGATTCTAGCTTATTTAAGCTTGTCTAAACTATCCATCATATAAAACTCATATTCTAACCATATATGGATTACGCTTTTAGCACCAACCATAAGGGAAATAGGGCACAAAAACCCCTTAAAATCAAGAGTTACCTTGCTAGAATAAAGCTCAAGATCAAAGGAGATGATTGCCTTGCTTTGTGCTCCAAGTTATGTGCTTCTTTCTTGGTTGAGTGGAAATTTTGTAAGAGTTTACCCATGGTACTCAAGGCTGCTGAATAGGGTCTGATTTAAGGGGGTATTTATAGAAAAATTTGAGTGGAAATGGATGGCCAAGATTGATTTGGTTACTATTAGATCTAGTGGTCTATATTCATTCTTAAACCAATCTTGCCCTAGAAGCCTTAGTATTTTTGTCATGCATGACATCATTAGGGCCATGTTTGGCTGGAAAAAGTTAAATATACTGATAGGAAAAATTCCAATATACTCCAGTGCTGATCAGAGTAGTTTCACAAAAGCCATACTATTTTCTGTTCCTAATTTTTATAATATTCCAGAATATGTATTTTGTCCTAGAAATCAATTTCTAGGTTTCTCATACCATTGACATTGTTAGACTGAGTATTTATTTGCCATCCATCCCTTAGAAAATGACCAAAATACCCTTGGCATCCTTTTTTGCATTATATTAACCCTAAGGGCATAATTGTCATTTTACGCCTCTTTGTACTACCTCAGGGCATATACTAGCCCTAACTAATCACATTTATGCTATATGACACATTTTTGGCCTATCCAAAATGACCAAAATTCCCTCCATCTATTACTGGTATAATATAGTCATCTAGGGGCATTTTCATAATTTCATACTTTTCCTGAACACTGGCCCCTTCTACTAATGAACTGGTATCATGGGTTTTGGGCCCTTCTTGGAATCATCATAGGTCTATATATGAGCTCATTCTATCTAGGCTTACTTACTGCTAAGTTCCATAATCGGATCACGGGGTGTTCTCAAACTTCCTTCAAAATTCACTAATATGGGTATAACTTTTCATACAAAGCTCCTTCCAGGGTTCTGTTAAATTCATGACATCTGATATCATGGAGCACACCTTCCTGTAACTTTTTCACTTATACCTGAGGTCCATGATATCTGATAAAATTTTAGATAACTTCAGACTATCAGATAAATATCTATTATCTAGAACCCTAATAAAATTTCTATATTATGCTAGATTAACCAGCATAACTTTCTCTATTTACTTATGAAATGTGGGACCAGAATACTTCCAGGCAGTTCTAAGCCTTTTTTGGCTGAACTTTTCCATAAATTACATTTAGGTCCCTGACCTTTTGCTTAATTAAATTTAGGTCCCTAAACTTTTAAAAATTACCACTTTTTGCCCAACTTTTATTTCTACTTTAACTTTTGGCCTCCAACCTTTTCTAATTTTTGTTTAGATCCCTCTCTTCCTTCAAGACTCATTTATCCTTTATTACTTCTTCTAATCATCATCATAATCCTTTCTAAATCTCTTTCCACTATCTGTATTATATAGATAGAGAAAAATTAGGATATGACATTTCTACCCCCTTAAAATAAATTTCGTCCTCAAAATTTACTTAGCACCTTAGTCAATACTTTTGGATAGATATTCTTTTCTCACTTTTTGACAAAGGATTGGGGTAATTACCTCTTGTCTTCTATCTTGATATCTTTAGCTGAGTACTTTCTATTTCTGTAGATCTTCATATCATTATTGCACTCATTCTTTTGTTTTAAATCAACTCAATTAGAGTTGAACGCTACCTTATTCTGTTACTTGCTTACTTGCTTTGCATTCATTTGCATATGGACTTCTCACTACACTAGACTTGTGAGTAGTATCCATTTCTTTCATATCAAACTCTTTCATATATTGCTATATTCTGGAATTTCTGTTAACTACTCATCGTACTTCTTAGTACAATCACTTATTACTCATCTGAGTATTTAGCATAATTCTTTAAACATCTGTAAAACTTCATCTCTTATTTTCTTATCATCATTTTTCTATTCTTCTTATCATCTTTAATAACTCATCATAATACAGAGAGTGGACTTATATAGATAAGGAAAAATTAGGATATGACAGAACCCACTCCACAGCTCTTGGCAGTCAGCACAACTAACTATGAGAAATCAATGTCACAGTTACCAGTGAGGATAGGGAAGGCAAAAGAGACCTCACCTCTGATTAACACCAGCCCCCCCAAACTCACCGCGTACTCTAGTTGATAGAGATAGAAAAATAGCCACTACCCCTCACTATGTTTCTCGCCAACAGGGATGACAGAGAAGCCATATCGCTGTCGATGGTGAGAAAAGGTTGAGGATTTGGACCTACTATACTGACCCCAACTAAAAGCTCACAGTAGCACACCAACAGAGTCCTTACATAGGGTCAAGCCCTCTTTCCTATTTTCTCACTTTCTATACTTCACTGACGGAGAAAGAAATGCCACAGGACCCAACAGTGTAACCAGTAAGTCACAAGGTCTGAAGCGACAGAAGCCTTCAATGTCTCCAAACTTTTCTCTTGCTTCCCCTCGCCTGCCTTTGCCCCTGCTCTATTTTTTAACCAAAGGATCTGTGGTGAAGTGATGACATAGGCGCCATGACCTACGTGACATTACAAAGGAGAAATTTACGAACACGACATCGATGGCATGACTTCCCTTCCCTTTTACTCTCTTCCTCTGCTGCCTCTGAAACATCCCTGCCGCCGTGAGGTTCAGAGAAATAAAATGGCAAAGGTATGGCTCAGTAGAAATGAAAAGGGGGAGGGGTGATTTCGTAATTTCGTGTGCTGCAAAAATAAAAGAAATTCTCACTTCCTACAGTGGCCAAGGCTCGAACACGGGACCTCCTGCTCATGCCAGCACCTTTTGACCACTTAGCTAAAGCCTCAATATTGAAATATTCTGCAATATATATATATCCCTTTATTAAACCAATTTCATCTATAAAATTTTCTAAGCCATAACAATTAATGTCCTTTGACTTAACAGTATCATAGACATATGTTTTTGTTCCTGCTACTTTAGCATATGTCATATAGTCAAGTTATATATAAGCCAAAGGTATTATGCTAGGAAAGAGGTTGATTCATATCAAAATGATATGTGGGCAAAAGAAAGATTACCAGAATATACACATCTATGCTAGTGTCTGTGACCCCTCCCTTGTGATATTATATTGTTAATTTCATAAGTGTGGACATTATACATAAGTTGATGCTATTTGAGTTATATGTTGAATTAAGAGGGATTATATTAGCTATAAGAAAAGTGTATATGAGAAAATCTATGACATTCAAGGAACTAAGTAAAAAAATGCATTACATGATTTCCTTTCTTTCTCTGTATCTACAGCATCCAAAAACTCTTTATTCTAGTGTCATTTGCTGTGAATTGTAACCAAAGTCTATAACAAGTGCATTGGTTTTGTGTGGGTATCTTAGTGAGTCAGATTAAGATACAAGGTACACCTAAAAACCAATAATTACCGTAAAACATAGAAGCAAGGTTGGAAATGGAATTTGAGAGGAATCATATGAAGAACACAGCCTGAGCTCAATTCTCCAAATGGAAACCAAGGATATGAATCAAGAAAGAGTGATTGGAGCATAAATCAACTGGAGACAACCCTTTGAGTGGCACCAGAAAAAACCACAATGAAGAGGAAGTAAGAGTAAGATTTGGAGGAAAAAGTTGACTCTTCTAATAGCGAAATGGAAAAGTTAAAGAACCAAAAAGGGTTTGGAGTTTAGGTTGTGGAATTTGAGGGAAAATGCTAAAAATACACCTAAGAAGGAAAGGGTGAAAGAAATTTTAAGGGTACAATGGTAATTTCTATAATATCCTTAATTTACCCCTCATATATGCATAATTGAAAGCTAATTGAACTACTTAAAATCCTCTTAAAGTTAAAAGAATGAATTTTCAAAAATCCCATTCTCGGTACTATTTATATGGTCATTTCCATATTTTTGACTTAACTTTCAAAATTTATAATTAATTCTAAAAATTCAAATGAGGTTGTTCAAATTTATAATTGAATATATTTTAATGATCCATGAGAGAAAAAATACAAAACTGGAGTTTTATTTGTCTAATTAATGCAGTGTATTTGTTGAAAATCACTGTTCATTTAGTAATTCTGAATACATGGATACATCCAACTTTTAAGCCTTAACTTCAAAAATTTATATCTCCTCACTCATGCATCTAAATAAGGTGAATTACCTATAATTTTAAAGATTAAGATGTTTAATTTAAGCTTACCAAATTTTAAGATAAATTCATTCATTTACTAAGTCAAACTGGAGCTAGAAGCTTGCTACCTATAACCCACAAATTGCATATTTCTAGATTTTAACTTTAAATTTGAAAAATCCTATTAAATTGAATTCTTATCTAAATAAGGTGACCTTGGTGTCCATTTAAAGCTCTTTATCTTAAATTTAATCATTCCAATTTTTTATCAAAGCTTGTCTAGCAAGGTATTTATAATTACATCATAAGGTCAATGCCTCTTTGGAATATATATGCCAATGACCATTTTAGTTATGTACAATGTAAAGCATCATAAATACATCACAATTCATGCTTAATGATCCTAGTTTGAGCCTTTACCTTTTGAAGAAATCTCAATAGCAAGCGGTAATACTTTAAGATTCATCAAGTTGAGTTATTCAATCACATGTATAACATCCAAAATTTTTCCTGTTTGTATCAACTGAAAGAGGAAAGAGGTTATGAAGGAATTAGGATAGTAATAAAAAGAAAAGATAATGATTAAGATAAGTTTTAAGCCAAAGAAACAGAGAAGGTATAAAGGTATAAAGTTATAAAGCAAAATAGGCTAAATTGTAATTTAGTAAAAGTTTAGGGATCAAATTGCAATTATTGAAAGTTTCAAGGACATAATGCTCATTTTGGAAAAGAAAGAGATTAAAGTGAAAACTCTAAAAGTTTCATGGTGTAAAATGGAATAGACATAAGCTTTAGGCCATTAAATGTAATTATAAAAAGTTGAGTGCCTAAAGTGTAATTTTCAAGAAGTTCAAGGGCAAAATGGTAACTATAAGAAAGTTGAGCCAGAAATGATCAAGAATTGCCTAGAAATATTTTACTCCCAAATTTTATCAATAAAGAAAGAAAAATATTATGATCAGTTTAACGCAATAAGGAATTTTGATTTGAGATCCCCAATAAATTTATATTAATTTCTAAAGTCTATAAATTATTACAGTATCCTCTAGACCTCAAAAATAGATAAAATTTGGTAGTAAATTCTTATAATTAATATAATAATTTATAAAACTAATAAAAGTTACAAAGGAGTCCTATAGAATTAATTAAAGAATTTAAGGTGAAAAATGACATCTTAAAGGTTTAAAGAATATATAAGAATTTTTATTAGGACTTCTGGGTCTTAGAGAATTATGAGACTTTGCAAAAAAATTATTTTATATTAGAATAAATTTCTAAAAAGGTCAGAACCAGTAAAATAGGTGTTTAGAATTTATCCCAAAAATTAGAGAAATTGGAGAATATTGGTATAAGAAATATTGGGAAGTGCCTTGGAATATGTGCCAAATATCAAGATGGACATAATTTGGACCCAAAATGTACGTCATATGATGGCCCAAGAAGTTAAATAATTTTTCATGTAGCCAAATGAATTTTCTAGGATATTTTATATATTTTTTAAAAGAAAGAAATCAAGAAAAAATCCATAACCATGAGGTGGCATGTGAGGTGTCCCAAGTGCACCCCATATTGTGCCATATGGAAGGATATGTAAGACATAAGACTTTCATCACATGTTGGATTATAATAAAATAATGTAAGAATTAAGTTAATGATTATTAAAGATAATTAAGCAATAAAGCAACTAATAAGATTCAAGATTAAGAAGTTGTAATAATTAGTTGAAGGAGGGGTATTTTTGTCCCAAGGTGACAAATTTTTTGCTATAAATACCCCCTCCCATAAGCTCAAACCATGGCCTCTTGACATTGGGGAAACTATGGCCGAATGGCAACTCAAGCTAGGACAAAAGGCAATTTAAGGCACTTAGATATCAAGATAATTAAAGTATAAGGTATGCAATCTTTTCTAACTTATTTCTATGAGTTTTAGAAGGATAAAACCTAGGTTTTAATGGAAAAAGTGAGATATTTTATTGTTAATCATGATGTCTAAATCTAGACATAATAGAAGAAAGAAGAAAAGCAAGATATAATAGTAGAAGACACCTAAATAAGCTATATTGAGTGATTGGTTATTGAATTCAGTTGTGCTCTTGACTTTACTATAGTGAAGGACAATTCTACCACCTACTGTATAGGACCAATAAGAATGAATCTCAATTATCTAATACTTATATTGAATTTAAAAGATGATTTCATATAGGATTGGAACCTTGGAAGCATTAGAATTAAAAGATGGAATTTTAAACTCTTCTCTTTACTGTTCAAACACATGAATAGTGCTATGAATTTTATATTTTTATGCTTCCAATGGTTTTAAAATGAAAATTTATGTGAAATAAAGTAGACAAACAAGTATTGGAAGCATTGGAATTAAAATAAGAAGTTTTGAGGAAAATTATACACTTCTTTTGATTCTGTATGGCAGGCATGAAGGAGCCAGAATTTCATGATTTTAAGAACATAAATGGATTTAGAAGGCCAAATTGTGTAGGATAAAATCAACACATAAATTAATTGAAATGATAAGACAATTAACCACAAACAAGGAAAGTTAGAGGTTAAGTGGTGAGTTTAATGTTTATGAATGATAGCTATATTTGTGTTGATAAATGAATGATTATGCAATGTTTAGGACTTGACTTGTGTGCTCAAAGAAGGTACCACCAAATCAAGGAGAAGTATGAAGCAAGAGGTAAATGAAAAGGATAAGGAAAGCAAGGAGTATGAGGTAGTGAACTTACCTACTTGTACGCTTATTTGCTTCATGGTTTATGTGATGTTTACTTACTTTGATGATGTGAAGCATGTATGATTAAGTGATACTCTGTTTCCTTTTATGCTATAGCCATATGTTATAATTAAGGGATATGGAAGCATGTAAGTTGTCATTATGCTAGCATCGTCATTAAGTGCACACATAGTAACATCAAGCATATAGTTGTATACATTATCTGGTTTCCATTTGCTACTGAGATTTCTCCCAAAATCTTATCCCATCCATGTCATAACAACACCATCTGGTTATGTATAGAGGTTGAAATTTGTCATTATGAATAGTAACTTGTAGTGAGACAGTGATATTTATGATGTAATAAAAAATGATAAATGATAGAATAAATATATAAAATTTTACCAGTACTTGTTTTAAGATGTTAAACTTCATTTTGACATCAAGAATGACTTATTTTGATGTCTGTACAAAGAGAACAAAATTTTCAAATTTAGGGACAAAAACTATTTTCCATAAATTTTGACTAAATAAACAATAAATTGAGGTCATAGTTGACTCTGTTAACTGTTCAATTGGTATGAGGAAATATTTTCCACTTAAATTTCTTTATGTTAGCTTCACATAGTTTTTTGAACAATTTCATTTTGATTTTTCTATAATTAGTTATGATTCTTTGAATTTCGTCACTGCATCTGGAAATACCATATGAATAGTAACTCGTAAAGAGTAAAATTCCAGATTTAGCTAATGGACTTCAACGTTTATGTAAGTAGTTATAAATGTTATTGAATGGTCACTAAGACATACAAAAATAAGGTGTTACATTTTTTTGGTATTAGAGCAAAGCAGTTGGTATCAGATAGGATAATTACCAGACTATAAACCTAAGTAGTTAACATTATGTTAATGTTAGAGTACTTAGTGAGAGTCAATTTCACTTAAGTCTGAATCTTAGGTGAACTAAGAAGATCCCCTCCCTATGAATGGTTCATTACTTAAAGTAAGATTCAGATAAGGAACCTTAGGAAGAGAATGTTTAGAGAAAGGTATGTTTAAGTTACAACGACAAAGTTCAAGATAACACTAGGAAAATGAAACAGAATCATTGATAAACTCTTATTTGTATTGATTTTAGTGTGTTTAAATAGAGTTTTATTATTGATTTTTTCCCTATTTACTAATATGATAAGCAATTAATTAATAAAATAAAATTAGAACAATGGGAAATTAATTGATATAATTTTTGATCATATATTAGAATATTATCTTATTAGATAAATAATTTGTATCTTTTAAATTCCCATTGTAGGAACTGCTCATTAAGCAACAAGTCAACTTGTTGCTATAACTAAACTGGATATCAAAATATAATGGTAAGAAGATAGAGCATGTGCTAGATATAGGAATTAAGGAGCGGATAACAGAAATAAGTAGGGGATTCACGCATGTTTTGTAATAGATTAGGCATGTGCTAGACTGAACAAGTGGGCTAATATAGTGTTAGCTAGAAGCTAACAGAAATCACATAGCAGTTGGACAATAAGAGATGCATGCAGATTGTCATATCCCAATTTTTAGGTATGGAAGCCTAGTATGTAGCCTGAAAAAGGTATGCTGCTAGGCCCTGTTGAGTAAAAGTCCCATAAATATACATATGATGTTCAGGGACTAAACTGTAAAAAAGTGAAAGAACAGGGACTAAATTGTGAATAGTAAAAGTCCCTAGGGGCATTTTGGTAATTTACTAAGGGATGATTCTTAGGAACCGGGCCACCAGAGTGCTTGGACTTGATTTGAGACCCAAGATGACATCCCTAGATGTCCAAAAATGTGACCAAAGAGTGATGTGGGTCCAAGTAGCATTAAAATATTAGTTTAGTACTTTTTCAATAAAGTAAAGTTACTCGGTCAAAGATAGAACTGGGGAAAGCGATCATATAAGGCTTTAGACTTATCTAGAACCATGAGGTGGCATGAAAGGTGTCCTCATGGGACCCACAAAGATGCCACATATCATGAGTCTAGAAAAAGAAGAAAAAGCTAAGGACACGTGGCACAATTTTAACCGTTCATTCTAAGAAAATACAATGGAATTCTCTAGAAGCACTGAGTCAGCTGGTGAGGTGTCCCAAGGGCCCCACCATTGTGCCACCTAACATGTGAGGTGTCCCATGGATGATGTCACTTTGATGAGTCATTGAGGATGATGATGTCATCATGATGATGTAGGCAAAGCTTCTTGAAGAAGCTAAGCGATCAGAGTCATTCACCACAATTCAATCTAGACCATCCATTCCACCTCCACTCAACTATAATTACCCCACTCCCTCCCATTCCATTCCACAGCTAGCAAGCAAAAAAGGAGAGAAAGAAGAGAGAAAAAGAGAAAGAGAAAGAAATGAAGGAAAAATACGGAGTTCTAGCGAAGCTAGGAGCAATCCAAGGAGCCTAGGAATAAGGCTCTGACCTATGAAAAGAATGAACCTTAGAGTTAAGGCTAAGAGCTAGAGAAAAGGCTACACGTCAGGTAGTAAACTTACCTATTTATATGCTTATGTTGCTTGGATGTTTTATGTGATGTTTACTTACTTTGATGATGTGAAGCATGTATGATTAAGTAATGCTCTATTTCTTTTTATGCTATGGCCATATGTTATAAGTAAGGAACATGGAAGCATGTATGTTATCATTATGCAAGCATGATTATTAAGTGCACACATAGTAACATCAAGCATAAGTTGCATATATGGTATGGTTTTTTTGTTTACTACTGAGATTTCCCCAGAAATCTCACCCCTTCCATATCCATCTAATCACAGCAGGTCTTCTCAAGATGGGGGAGATAAAGAGATATGAAGGCAAGTTAATAATTATTTAGTATGATTGATATGTGATTGATGTATGTAATATTGATTACTGGAAATTGTCACTGTGAATAGTAACTCAAAATGAGGCAGCGATATTTGAGCTGTAATAAGTAATAGTAAACAATTAAAGAAATGTATGATATTTTTCTAAAAAATAGTAGGCATGCTAATCTTCAATTTGATATATAGAACTTCTCATTTGGATGTCTATACATAGAGATATGTTTTTTCAAATTTGGGACCGAAAATGCTTGAATAAGGGGAAGACGCTGGATGAACAGTAAACTTTGAGCATTGACCGACATTAACTTGGTCAAGTCATGGTCAACGAGTTATTTTTTCATGAAATATAATTAAGTTAGCTTTTTGTAGCAATTTGAATCACTTCATTTTGATTTTTCTAGAATTAGTTATAATTTTTTGAAGTTAGGTCACTCCTCTGGAATTTATACAGTGAATAGTACTCTCTAGATTAAAATTTTAGATTGTGTAATTTGACTTCCGTGACTTTAAAAGTAGTTCCAGATGCTACCATTTGATCCCTAAGATGTAACAAAATTAGGATGTTTCATTTTGGTATTAGAGCATAAGGTTCTGGTACAGAATCATGAGGGTTCTAGTACAGAGTAAAGGGTTCTAGCATAGAGCATAAGATTCTAGCACAGAATAGAAGGTTCTAACTCAGTTATGCTCTGGTTTAGTTAGACTAACCCCTTAAACAAGTTAGAGATTTGAACTAAAGAGATTCCCTCCCTAGTATGAGATATTGGGATGGTGTTCACTACTTAGAGAATATTTCAGACAAGAGACAGTGACACCCAGATAAATAGAATAATACCCCGCATATTATAGCCTTACGGGGTAGTCTTCAAGAAAATGATTACGATAGACTAGTCTTAGTCAGCCATTAGCACTGAGGTCTCGTGTTTCTTAGCACGATGTGGATGGACTAAGCAGGATAACGTATGGGGAGCATTTTCCTCTATTAAATAGAGATAGAAGCTGACCAGTCTATAGTCAAGGGAAGCTGCAATAGTAGCTTGAGGTATCATTATGTGGTCAGACATTATAGTGACGATGATAATGAAGGTACCAACCTCGTTAAAGTTTATCAACTAGAGGATTGATATAAAGTATGATCAAGCCAGATAGTATAAAGTACTAAGATATGAAAAATTAGTTTAAGATGATGTTTAGAGTAGATCCTCCATATAAGTAGATCTACATTACAAAAGAATTTGTTTAGCTAGTATTTCCTGAACAAAAGGATTGAAAGTTAGAATGAGACTTGTTTAGGAATGATACTAGCACATAGCCCAAAATTAGAGACAAGATGGTTAATAGATAGAGAGCTGATGTTCCCAAGATAGAGGGATTAGATCATGAATGAATATTAATCTAACAGATCTAGGATCGAGTACCCTAGAGAACATAAGTAATAATAATAGATGATGAATGAGATCCATACGACATAAGTTCATTAGGATCAAGAAAAAGACTAGAAAGGAACTATAGTCTGGTCAAGAATAGACTGGGATTGATAAATTGAAGAAGTTAAGAGATAGTAAAGGGATACATAAGTGCTCCACAAAGATGGAGATTATTCTGGTCACCTGAGAAGTTAGTTCATAGATTGAATTCCATTATAAAGAAAGGATTTTCTCAGGTAGTTGCAAAAGTTCAAGAGAGCAGTATATGTAAGATAAGAAAAAATAAGTTTATGATGTCTAGAGAGAGAAAGGTAGCCACAGTTTCAAAGATAAAGAGACTCCCCAATTTAAGAAAGAGTAATAAGAAAGAGTAAGATAAAGTAATGAAGGGTTGAGTCTATACCCTAGTAAGAGGATAATATGGTAGCCTAAGTTAAATAAGTAGTTATTTCAGGTTCTTAAATGAATGTTTGGGATCTGGCAGATAATCTGATAGAGGAAAGAATGATTTAAAGTATTACTTAGTTAATTGTTCAATTGTAGTGTACGTATGATGGATGGTTGAGCAAATTTATTTGATGATGATATGGCTTATGTTACCATGAGTTATGATAAATAGTGGCATCTCATTGTAGTTATCATATGATGACACACATGTTAGAGTATGCTATGAATACTCCCCTCATGCAGTACATGCTGGGTAGAGCTTATGATGAGAAAGTTATGTTGCTCCCATACCATACGACATGCAATAAGAATGTACACAGGATGATAGACAGTCTCAGTAAGTGAGACAGTTGTTACAGTATGATTGGGGTTACTCAGGTATTTCTATAGACTTGTGAATACAACAAGTACCAAGAAGGTGGTAGTGTTATAACTTTATCAAAAGAAATGGCATACAGAAAAAGCAAAAGTTGACACTAAAGAGATTGTTTTCATATCACTCTTCATATAAGAGTTGGATATGAATTAGATGCCTCTCAGATAGAGCTAGATTCAGATGAGTTTATATCATGTTGGAAATCATGCCCTAGGGGCCAATCATTATCTTATGAACATTATTGATTTATGAATTTAATAATTTTTTTATCATATTATTTGCATGTTTACTGTGATGACCATCCTTGGATAATTCATGATCTTATCCTAAATGTCCCTGGTCAGTCATCTATGCGGGAGCAGAGATGAAATAAGACCAATATGACTTTGAAGATGTATAGAGATATAAATCAAAGTCATAGGCACATATAAGAGTACATGGTGTTAGACCGACAAGCTATGAGAGAGTTGTATGGGTTACGTCATAAGCTTCTCTCATATATAAACCATGTCACTATGCCCTTTGACCTGAGATCATTATGGATTCCTACATGACAAACGCTCAACTTTGACCAAGTCAAAAGTCACTTTTGACCGAGTGATCATAAAGACTATGTTTGGGCTTAGTGGTTTTTCATGCGGAGGAATGTGAATGGTCAAGATGGAATTTGTCCCTCACATTCGTAGAGAGATATTACTGGGCCCCTCGATGAGTAAGTCTGAGAAATGTATGGCCATACTATAATGGAAAAGTAGTTCCATTTCTATAGTCAGACTACTCAGGGATCGAGAAAGTAACAGTCAAGAATAGGAGGATGACATTATCCATGCCTCATCCATGACTACAATATCGCGTGACAGAAGGGACATGATATCGTTGTATAAAAGGTTACATCGTTTAACGATCCTCATATGATTTGGGTAGTCGTTATGTCTTGCTAGAGACCGCTTGCGACTTGTGGTCCAGTATAGCAAATGGCCCACTGCCAACTTCATATGGGCCTACAGGGTCACACACAAAATAGCCCAACACGAGCTATGATGTCTAAATTCATTGAATCTAAGACATGTCCAGATTCAATGAATAATCCAGGGTGGATGTATATATTTATTTATATTTATATTCGTATAAATATAAATTCGTATATATATATTATATATAAGAGATATATGAGATTTAATTTCTAAGGATAAATTAAATCTCTATCATGTTTGAATTTGAAATTCAAATTGATAGGATATCTCATATAAGAGATATTTATAAGATTTAATTTATAAGGATAAATTAAATCTCTATCACGTTTGAATCTGAAATTCAAATTGATAGGATATCTCATATAAGAGATATTTATAAGATTTAATTTATAAGGATAAATTGAATCTCTATTACCTTTGAATTTGAAATTCAAATTGATATGATATCTCAAATTTGATTTATGATAATAAATCAAATATAGTTCAGTCTTATCTTTATTTTAAGTTAAATAAATAGGTGAATTAAATCTGTGGGACAGATTTAATATAAATAATATTAATTTAATTAGTTTCTTATCAAATTATACAATATATGATATTGTATTAATTTTGAAATTAACATAAGATTAACTCCAAAATCTAATTCGGTAGAGAAAAACGCATAGCATCCTATATATATGATTTTAGGAGCTATATTTTGAAACATATAGAACACAGAAAGGCCAAAGGGGAATTTGCAAAAGGTTTGCAGATAAGAAACTGCTGAAATAGAGATGGAGATGACGAATTCTTGAGAAATCCCTGGAGGGACAGGAGACGCTAGCACGTCGTTCGTGGTTGGAACGCTATTCATGTGGATACCAGTAGAGGAAGCCGACCTGAGTGGTTGACTTCTTGCGATCGAAAAGAGAGCACGAGCCGCGGATAGAAGCTGTGAACGTCGTGACCAGAAGCTGTGGAAGTCACTGAGGAACACTGAGGGTAATGCTTCTTCTCACTTGACTTAAACACATACGGTAGATCCTGGCAAGGAATGGAAAAATTTTTAAGTTAATTTCCGCTGCGTGTCTTCCAATTCCTTACAGTGGTATCAGAGCCATGCCGTTTTGTGTTTAAGTTAGGCTTCATTGTTGATTCATATGATATGTGTTAGTCGTAGCCGATCATATAATATGCATTTTATGTATGACATATAAGGGATCCGTGTTATGTATGACATAAAAGGAATCTAAAAGGGAATTGAAATCGGTGGTGATACATTTTGATTTGATCAATTAATATAGATGGGGTCTGAGAAAACCGAATTCATATCCGTGTTATGTATGACCGCTATGGCTACCTATTCGCAGCGCAACATAACCGTAACATATATTGTTTTGTGAATGTTTTAGTTTTGAAACATTAATTGCCCTTCAATTAAATCTGAATGTTGATTCTTGAATGCTTAGGTATGGTGAACAATATGGCTCTAGATTGCAAGTGTTATAATTTTTAAATACGGCCTGCGTGTCATGCCTTCCTATATATACTCTCAATGTACCTTCTCTTCTCATCTCACTCCCCTCGAATGTTAAAAGAGGTTTCTATATGTAATTTCCCTCTTCTTACTAGAGAGCTTCTCTTATTGGCTTAAGGGGACTTAGGATAGGTGAGCCATATTGTATCACGTTTAAATTATGCATCTTATGATTATATCATAAACATGCATATTACTTGTATGAGATACAAACTGAGAAACATGCATTCTTATAAACTAGATAGTTAAATTAAGCCCTCTAAATGAAATCTTAAGTCATAATGCCATCAATTTATGAACACTTGCAAAACCTCGATCGCTCAATTGTGGACTCCACCAAAGTGGGTGCTTTTGAGTTATCTTGGGGAGATAAGCAAGAGTAATGGTGCTACTCTCACATGTTTATTATTGTTTGACTTAATTGAGATTAACAAAATAGTTTTGGGTCTCTAGGAATTAGATGGAATTAAAAACATGAAAGATCATATGATGATAGAATCCCATGAACATCTAAGAGTTACATTTGATGTAATTGGTAAAGGTGTTACCTACCTAAATAACTTAATTTAAGCATCCTGCCAAAGCGGACTTAAGTTTGTGCCAAATATGGATCTTAGCCCACTAACTATTGCATTGAGGGTTGTTTATTTAGTGGGAGATTGCTAATTAAATTGCATATTTTAATTGTAGAATCATGACGACTAGTAATATCGCTACATTATCACTGCGATCTGTCCTTGAGAAGGACAAACTCAATGGGACAAACTTTCTTGACTGGTTTAGGAACTTGAGAATTGTTCTCAAGCAGGAAAGAAAGGCGCATGTCCTAGATTAACCCATTCCTGAGGAGCCAACAGCCAATACTCCTAGAGCTCAGAGAGATGCTTACACGAAGCATAAGGAAGACTCTGTCGATGTGGGATGCTTGATGCTAGCCACCATGGTTTCAGAGCTCCAAAGAGATCTGGAACACATGGAGGCTTATGAGATGATTGTGCATCTCAAGGAAATATTCCAGCAACAGGCAAGGCAAGAGAGGTATGAGACCACTAAGGCCTTATATTCCTGCAAGATGGCTGAAAGTGTATCAGTCAGTACTCATGTCTTAAAGATGAAAGGGTACATTAATCACCTTGACAGGCTTGGATTTCCCATGAGCCAGGAGTTAGCTACGGATTTGATCTTGAACTCACTCCCGGAAAGTTATGACCAGTTTGTCATGAACTACAGCATGAACAACATGGAGAAATCTATTTCTGAACTGCATGGGATGCTTAAAACTGCTGAGCTGAGTCTTAAGAAGAAGCCCAGTACTTTTTTTATGGTTCAGAAATGAAAGGGTATGAAAAAGAAAGGCAAAGGCAAGGGGAAGGGTCATGGCTCATCAGGTAAGACCAAAGAGTCAGGCAAGCCCGAAACCAAGCTTGCACTAAAGAAGGCAAAGCCTCTGAAGGAAGGAGTTTACTTCTTCTGCAATGAACCTGGTCATTGGAAGAGAAATTGCAAACTCTACCTCGAAGATCTGAAAAAGAACAAGAAGGATAGTGGGGCTATCGCTTCAAGTATTTATGTTATAGACATTCATCTTTCTACTTCCACCTCATGGGTATTAGATACTACATGTGGTTCTCATATTTGTACAAATGTGCAGGGACTAAAGGACGTAGGAAGCTGAAAAAGGGCGAGGTTGACCTACGAATTGGAAACAGAGCATGGGTTACTGTGTTAGTTGTAGGCACTTATGAATTAGTTCTGCCCACTGGGCTTTTGTTAGTTTTGAACAATTGCTATTATGTTCCTGCTTTAAGTAGTAACATTATTTCACTCTCTTATTTGGATAAGGAAGATTTCACTTCCATTACTGGGAATAGTAGATGTTCTATTTATCATAATGATGTTTTCTATGCTCATGGTGATTTACATGTTGATCATTACATATTAAATTTGGAACAACCCAATCATGAAAATATCTATAACATAATCGCCAAAAGGGTCAAACTAAACAATTTGAATCCCACAAACCTCTGGCACTGTCGTCTGGGCCACATAAATGAGAAATGCATTTTCAACCTCCATCAAGATGGATTTCTAAACTCATTTGATTTTGAATCATATGACACTTGTGAGTCTTACTTGTTAGGAAAGATGACAAAGTCACCTTTCACTGGGCACAGTGAGAGGGCGACTAATTTATTAGGCCTCATACATACAGATGTGTGTGGACCGATGAACACAAATGCCAGAGGAGGTTATTCGTACTTCATAACATTCATAGATGATTTCAGTAGATATGGGTATATCTATCAGATGAAACATAAATCTGAATCTTTTGAAAAGTTCAAAATATTTCAAAATGAAGTACAAAACCAACTTGGCAAAACAATTAAAGCCCTTCGATCTGATTGGGGTAGTGAATATTTGAGCCAAGAGTTCATAGATCATCTTAGGAGTTATGGGATAGTCTAACAATTGACTCCTTGAGGGACACCATAATGGAATGGCATTTCTGAATGGAGGAATCGAACACTATTAGATATGGTTCTATCTATGATGAGTCAAACAGATCTTTCGCCCTCCTTTTGGGGCCATGCCCTAGAGACAGCTGTGTTCACACTCAATCGTGTTTCATCTAAGGCAATTGAAAAGACTCCGTATGAGATATGGACTGGCAGGACACCTAGTTTGTCTTTCCTCAAGATTTGGGGATGCGAGGTCTATGTTAAGCAACAAGCCTCAGACAAATTAGCGCCCAAATCCACAAGGTGCCTTTTTATTTGATATCCTAAGGAAACCAAGGGATATTACGTCCACAACCCCGCTGATAACAAAGTGTTTATTGTCAGAAATGGTATCTTTCTCGAACGAGAATTTATCTCTAAAAGAACCAGTAGGAGTAAGGTACACCTCAAAGAAGTTTGAGAGCCATAAGACACCATAAAACTGCAGATGGAAAATAGAGAAGACTCACAACAAGTTGTTGAGACTCCTCAAGTCACGCAAGGTCCACGGAAATCTAATAGGACACGACTTCAGCCTCAGAGATATAGATTTATGATTTCTGATAGTCGTGATGTGTTGCTCATTGAGCATAATGAGCCGACTACCTATCGAGAAGCTATAGTGGGACCAAACTCAGAAAAATGGCTTAATACCATGAAGTCTGAGATGTAATCCATGTACGACAATAAGATTTGGACCTTAGTCGACTCGCCTGAAGGTGTAAAAACTGTCGGGTGTAAGTGGGTTTTTAAGGAGAAAACTGACATTGATGGCAATGTAAATGTCTTCAAGGCACAACTGGTTGCAAAAGGATTTACTCAAACTCATGGTGTGGACTATGATGAGACCTTTTCCCCAGTTGCAATGGCTAAATCAATCAGAATCCTCTTTGCCATAGCAGCATATTATGATTATGAAATATGGCATATGGATGTCAAGACAGCCTTCCTTAATGGAAAGCTCCTTGAGGATGTGTACATGGCACAACCTGAAGGGTTTGTGCGTTCTGAGGACTCTGGTAAAGTGTGCAAACTTCAAAGGTCCATTTATGGATTGAAGCAAGCCTCTCGGAGTTGGAATCATCATTTTGATGAAGTAGTCAAAGAGTTTAGATTTCTTCAAAACATTGATGAACCTTGTGTGTACAAGAAGGTTAGTGGGAGCACAGTTGTGTTTTTGGTACTCTATGTCGATGACATCCTACTTATTGGAAATGACATTCCTACCTTGCAGATTGTCAAGTCTTGGTTAGGAAAGTCTTTCTCGATGAAAGACATAGGTGAAGCCACCTACATCCTAAGAATCAGGATCTATAGAGATAGATCTAAAAGACTTCTAGGACTCAGTCAGAGTACATACATAGATAAAATACTGCATAGGTTCAGTATGCACAAATCAAATAGGGGTTTCATACCCATGTCTCATGGTAGTCACCTCAGCAAAGATCTGTGTACTAGTACATCTGATCAGCGAGGTCGCATGAGTAAAGTTCCATATGCCTCGGCCATATGATCTATCATGTACGCCATGTTATGTACTCAACCAAATATCTCGTTTGCCTTAAGTATGACTAGCAGATATCAACAGGACCCTGGTGATGGCCATTGGACTGCTGTCAAGAATATCCTTAAGTACTTAAGAAGGACTAAGGACCTATTCTTGGTCTATGGTGGATTGAATGACGAACTCTGTGTAACTGGTTACACAGATACAAGTTTCTAAACTGACCAGGATGACCAAAACTCACAGTCTGGAAATATATTCCTCCTCAATAATGGAGCAGTAAGCTGGAAGAGCTCTAAGCAGGGCACTGTAGCAGATTCTACAACAGAAGCTGAGTATATAACAGTATATGATGCAGCTAAAGAAGCCGTTTGGATCAGGAAGTTCATCACGGAACTAGGGGTGATACCTACCATCTCAGATCCAATAACTTTGCTCTGTGATAATAGCGATGCCATTGCACAGGCCAAAGAGCCTAGGTCACATCAAAGGACCAAGCATATACGCAGGCAATTTCATCTCATCAGAGAAATCAACAATAGAGGTGATATAAAAAATATGCAAAGTAGCAGGAGAAGATAATGTTGCTAATCCTCTAACAAAGCCGCTTGTGCAGGCAAAGCATGAGCGTCATGTTAGGTCAATGGGAATTAGTCAAATTAATGATTGTACATAGTACAAGTAGGAGGTTGTTGGAAATTGTGCCCTAGGGGCCAATCATTGTCTTATGAACATTATTGATTTATGAATTTATTAATTGTGTTATCATATTATTTGCATGTTTACAGTGATGACCATCCTTGGATAATTCATGATCTTAATCTAAATGTCCCTGGTTGGTCATCTATGCGGGAGCAGAGATGAAATAAGACAAGTTTGACTCTGAAGATGTATAGAGATATAAATCAAAGTCATAGGCACATGTAAGAGTACATGGTGTTGGACTGACCCGCTATGAGAGAGCTGCATGGGTTATGCATAAGCTGTTCTCATATACAAACCATGTCACTATGCCCTTTTACCTAAGATCATCATGGATTTCTACATGACAAACGCTCAGCTTTAACCTAGTCAAAAGTCACTTTTGATCGAATGATCATAAAGACTATGTTTGGGCCTAGTGGTTTTTCATGTGGAGGAATGTGAATGGTCAAGATGAAATTTGTCCCTCACATTCGTAGAGAGATATTACTGGGCCCCTCGATGAGTAAGTCTGAGAAATATATGGCCATACTGTAATGGAAAGGTAGTTCCATTTCTATAGTCAGACTACTCAGGGATCGAGAAAGTAATGGTCAGGAATAGGAGGATGACATTATCTATGCCTCATCCATGACCAAAATATCGCGTGATAGAAGGGACATGATATGGTTGTATAAAAGGTTACATCATTTAACGATCCTCATATGATTTGGGTAGTCGTTATGTCTTGCTAGAGACCACTTGCGACTTGTGGTCCAATATAGCAAATGGCCCACTGCCAACTTCATATAGGCCTATAGGGTCGCACACAAAATAGCCCAACACGAGCTATGATGTCTAGATTCATTGAATCTAAGATATGTCCATATTTAATGAATGATCTAGGGTGGATGTATATATTTATTTATATTTATATTCATATAAATATAAATTCGTATATATACATTATATATAAGAGATATATGAGATTTAATTTATAAGGATAAATTAAATCTCTATCACGTTTAAATTTGAAATTCAAATTGATAGGATATCTCATATAAGAGATATTTATAAGATTTAATTTATAAGGATAAATTAAATCTCTATCACGTTTGAATTTGAAATTCAAATTGATATGATATCTCAAATTTGATTTATGAGAATAAATCAAATATAGTTCAGTCTTATCGTTATTTTAAGTTAAATAAATAGGTGAATTAAATATGTGGGACGGATTTAATATAAATAATATTAATTTAATTAGTTTCTTATCAAATTATACAATATATGATATTGTATTAATTTCAGAATTAATATAAGATTAACTCCAAAATCCAATTCGGTAGAGCAAAAGGCATAGCATCCTATATATCTGATTTTAGGAGCTACGTTTTGAAACATATAGAACACAGAAAGGCCAAAGGGAAATTTACAAAAGGTTTGTAGATAAGAAACTGCCAAAATAGAGACAGAGAGGACGAATTCTTGAGAAAGCCCTGGAGGGACAGGAGACGCTAGCACGTCATTCGTGGTTGGATTGCAATTCATGTGGATACCAGTAGAGGAAGCTGACCTGAGTGGTCGACTTCTTGCGATCAGAAAGGGAGCACGAGCCACGGAGAGAAGCTGTGAACGTCGTGACTAGAAGCTGTGGAAGTCGCTGAGGAACACTGAGGGTAATGCTTCTTCCCACTTGACTTAAACACATACGGTAGATCCTGGCAAGGAATGGAAAAAATTTTAAGTTAATTTCCGCTGCGCGTCTTCCAATTCCTTACATATCACTCTTCATATAAGAGTTCGATCTGATATAGATTGCTCGCAGTTAGAGAACATATTTCAATTAGAAGTTATGATAAGGCCATAACAACTAAATGCAATTACAAGTGGTTAGACCATAATTGGTAAGCCACAACAGAGTAAGAAAGATGAGAAGAAACTCCTGAGTAAGAGGGAAAATAAGTAAAGTCTTGGTAAATAATATAGGCTACTGAATGTATTTTAAAATTTTTATTGAGTTATCAACAAGTGAAAGCAGTTAACCTTATAACTTAGTCTATTGGTTTGAGATCTTTCAGAGATGATGATACAATACAACGAATCATAGAGGATTCTGGAGGGTCATAGTTAGATCCTAGCATAGCTCAAGGGTCGTAGTTAGATCCTAACAGCTTCAGAGTCACAGTTAGATTCTGAAGAGGCTTACGGTTGATCACAGTTAGATCTCAAGGTTGCAGTTAGACATAGCCTAAGAAAAGTAATGAGCCATGAAGAAATGATAATAGTACAGTATCTCTTTGGAAAGATGATTACCAAGGACGAAGTTAAGGTAAGGAGCTTTACTAGTTGATTAACTCATCCAGAAAACCATTTATAATGATCTTCCTCAAATAGCATATATCATATACAGACTGAACTTAGTTTTCTCTTAAATGAAGGAGTCCAAGTTCAACTTTGAGTGCTAATATTCAAAAAGTTTTGTAGAAGTATGCCTGAGGAATAAAGAAGAGAACCCCTATGTTTTGAGAATAGAAGAGTATGAGTAGATAGATCCTACAGATAAGGATAAAGAGATTAAAAGGCTAACGAGACCCAAAGAAGAGGGTCTAAGAAAGAGTAAAAATAGAACACATTTCTATGAGAAAGAATATGTTAGGGCTTAGAGCGATAAGAAATGTAACTTAGCCCTAACCTAGTAGAATGTTTAGCTAAAAGTTGCCCAAGCAAGAGTATCCCAATGATGGGTAGACCCCTAGGAATTAATGAGAGGGTGTAAATGCCACAAAAGATTGGCATAGATGCATAAAGTTAAGAAGAGCTAGAAAAGTCAAGAAAATATTATGAAATGAAAGGGACATTCTCCTAAGAGAAAATCTTCATCAAGGAATGAATAGAGGTTTAACCATAAAATTTCGCGGACAAAATTTATTTTAAGGGGAGGAGAAATGTCATATCCCAATTTTTAGGTCTAGAAGCCTAGTATGTAGCGTAAAGGTATGCTACCAGGCCCTGTTGAGTAGAAGTTTCAGAAGTATACATATGATATTCAGGGACTAAACTACAAGAAAGTGAAAGATCAGGGACAAAATTGTCAATAGTGAAAGTCCCTAGGGGCATTTTGGTAATTTGCTAAGGGATAATTCTTGGGAACCGAGCCACCAGAGTGTTAAACTTGATTTGAGACCCAAGATGACATCCCTAGATGTCCAAAAACGTGGCCCAAGAGTGATGTGGGTCCAAGTGGCATTAAAATATTAGTTTAGTACTTTTTCAATAAAGTAAAGTTACCCGGTCAAAGATAGAATTGGGGAAAATGATCATATAAGGCTTTAAACTTATCTAGAACCATGAGGTGGCATGAAAGGTGTCATCATGGGACCCACAAAGATGCCACATATCATGAGTCTAGAAGAAGAAGAAAAAGTAAGGACACATGGCACAATCTCAGTCGTTCATTCCAGGAAAAGACTCTAGAATTCTCTGGAAACACTGAGTAAGCTGGTGAGGTGTCCAAGGGCCCCACCATTGTGCCACCTAGCATGTGAGGTATCCCATGGATGATGTCACTTTGATGAGTCATTGAGGATAATGATGTCATTGTGATGATGTAGGCAAAGCTTCTTGAAGAAGCTTAGCGATATGAGCCATTCATCGCAATTCAATCTAGACCATCCATTCCACCTCTACTCAACTATAAATACCCCACTCCCCTCCTATTCCATGTCATGGCTAGCAAGAGAAAAAGGAGAGAAAGAAGAAAGAGAAAGAAAGGAAGGAGACAGAAGGAGTTCTGGCGAAGTTAGGAGTAATCCAAGGAGCTTAGGTACTTGGCCAGCTTAGGAATAAGGCTCTGACCTATGAAAAGAAGGAACCTTAGAGTTAAGGCTAAGAGCTAGAGGAAAGGCTACACGTCAAATAGTAAACTTACCTATTTGTATGCTTATGTTGCTTGGATGTTTTATGTGATGTTTACTTACTTTGATGATGTGAAGCATGTATGATTAAGTAATGCTCTATTTCTTTTTATGCTATGGCCATATGTTATAAGTAAGGAACATGGAAGCATGTATGTTATCATTATGTAAGCATGATCATTAAGTTCACACATAGTAACATCAAGCATATAGTTGCATACATGGTATAGTTTCTGTTTGTTTGCTACTGAGATTTCCCCAGAAATCTCATCCCTTCCATATCAATCCAATCACAGCAGGTCTTCTCAAGATGGGGGAGATAAAGATATATGAAGACAATTTAATAATTATTTAGTATGATTGATATGTGATTGATGTATGTAATATTGATTACTAGAAATTGTCACTGTGAATAGTAACCCATAATGAGGCAGTGACATTTGAGCTGTAATAAGTAATAGTAAACAATTGAATAAATATATGATATCTTTCCAGTAAATAGTAGACATGCTAAGCTTCGATTTGATATATATAACGTCTTATTTGGATGTCTACACATGGAGATATGATTTTTCAAATTTGGGACCGAAAATGCTAGAATAAGGGGAAGATGCTGGATGAACAATAAACTTTGAGCGTTGACCAACATTGACGTGGTTAAAGCATGGTCAACGAGTTGTTTTTCCATGAAAGAGAATTAAGTAGCTTTGTGTAGAAATTTGAATCACTTCATTTTGATTTTTCTAGAATTAGTTACAATTTTTTGCAGTTAGGTCACTCCTTTGGAATTTATACAGTGAATAGTACTCACTAGAGTAAAATTTCAGATTATATAATTTGACTTCTGTGACTTTAAAAGTGGTTCCTAATGCTACCATTTGATCCATAAGATGTAAGAAAATTAGGATGTTTCACACATGCTAGGAAAGAGTCATTTACTTCTGGATAACTCATCATCATTTCACTCATTTTACACTTCTCCTATATATATCCATCCTCAGAACATATAGAGGATCCCATCATATACACAACAAGCCCCTTTGAGCTTCTGTCTTCACTCCATTTCTCACACTCTCTCATCACATCAAACTCTCTCACGCCATCCATCTAATTCCATCTCTCCATGTCTATTCTCTCTCCTCATCTATATTTTTGCTTTGTTCTTGGTAGGAAAAGCATAGGAACATTCCACTTCCATTTTGATCTTCTATTTCTACATTTATCATGACTGTTGCTGGTTTTGCTACTACTGTTGAAGTCTTGCAGCAATGGAGTTTATTGAGTCTTTGATTCAAATTTAATTGTATATAGTTGATGTAATTAATTCTGGTATTACTGAGCAATTAGAGTAATATATGATTAATGATTAGGAAACTAAGTTAGATTTCCTATTTTTACATAATTGATATTTTGATTGATTCTCATCTTGAACTAGTTGGATATGGTTATGGTTAATTAGAGCAATTATATAACATAGTATAGTTGTATTTGTTTAATTCATCTTCTTCTATCTTTTCAATTGAATGTTTCATATTTCTCTATTCAATGTATGTGAGTTGTAGCTTTGATTGAGATTTAGCTAGCGAGTTGTTAGCTAACACATTCTAATTCAACTAATTAACTCCTCATACTCTGTGGATAATGAAGGTAGGGTAATCTCCAAGGAGACACACTTGTCATTGATTTATTTTATCATCATTAACACCTAAAATCATAAACATTAACATAGGATTTACATTTAAAAGTTATTCAAGATCTCATCTCATAATTTATCTGATTAAGTTGTTAATTTTTGGCTCATTGGATTAGTTAGAAACTTTAACATCTATTTAGGTTCCCTATAAATTGACTTATGTTAGCTTTACTCTACTATTGGTTAGCTTAGTTCCTTTTGGTAATTAAAATGACAGTTACCAAAACTCTTTGATTTCAAGTTTTCTTCTCTATGATTTTTAGTCAACACCAAATTGACACTTAGTCACCACTAAAAATCAGTGTTTAATTCAGATTTACTCTCTATCACTTGTAGTCATGACTGGAGTGACATTTGGTTACAACCAAAAACTTCTAACTTCAAGCATTTGCTCTCTGTGATTTTTAGTCGCAACCAAAATGACATTTGGTCGCAGACAAATATCCTCATTCAAAAATTTTGCTCTCTATAACTAACAGTCGTGACTTGTGTCACGATATCTATTATCTGTGTTTTTGAGTTGTGACATAAAGACCTTGTTATCATGACATAAGTGTTTTGTACTGCAATTACTTGATCTGAATTTCTAAAATTGTTGTATTATTGATATACTTGATATCCTGCATACTTTTTTAGTGTGATTTGCATGACCAGAAGATCTAAATTCTTTTCTTTGGACAAAGAAATCAATCGAACACTTAGGCAAATTAAGAAAACTAAAATCTTAAATCATGCTAGTATTGCATCTGTTATTGAGCTTAATTCTTCTAGTGGATCTATTATAGCCAAAACTGATTTTGTATATGGTGATATCTTAGATAATCATTTTGTCATAGAGCATATTAAAGAGCGTGAAGCTCATACTTATAATCAAAATAATCAAAATAAGCAACATGGAGAGAATAACATGAATAATATAAGGGCATATAGGAGCATAAGAGAACTCACTTCTTCTAATCCAAACTTTGATCATTTTTGCACTTGTCCTACTTTGGATGTTAATTTTGAACTAAAAGGTCCTTTCTTAAGTAACTTACCAAAGTTTTATGGATTGGCAGGTGAGGATCCTTTCAAGCATTTGAAGACTATGTAGTGGGTTTGCTCATCCATGAAACCTGTAGGTGCGGACATGGATGTTGTGTAAAGACAAGTATTCTATTTTACACTTGAAGGAAAGGAAAATGAATGGTTTTATATGCTGTCACATCATAGACCTCAAGCCTTTGACTCATGGAATATCTTGAGGACTGCTTTCTTAGAGAAATATTTCACTACTTCCAAGACCGCTACATTGAGGAAGGAAATCTTTATTACAAACAATATGCTCAAGAGTCTTTCTATGAGTTTTGGGGAAGGTTTCAAGAGCTGTTATCTAGATGTCCATACCACCATATTCTAAGTGAGCATTTGGTGCAATATTTTCATTTAGGATTACTTATTGTATGCAGAAATAATTCAGATGCAGTTGCTGGGGGTTCTATTGATGATTTAACTCTTGATTAAGCATGGAATTTGATTGAGAAGATAGCAAATAATGACCAGTAGTATGGGGCTATGATGCTAGGTAAGTTTATGAGGTTTCTTCTCAGTTTCTCCTAGTTGGCAAATTTATTCTTCTCCTATGCATACCAGTGTCAATTATCCTACGTACTATGAGGATGTATCAGTCATCTATCAAGGTAAACCAAATCGATATCCATTAAGGAATCCATACTCTAACACATGTAATGAAGGATAAAGAGATCACCCTAATTTCATATGGAGGGATGAAAGTGGAGATAGGAATTTTGTGCCAAATAGATTTACTACTGACAAGCAAGTAGCTGAATCTTCTAGAGCTATGGAAGTACCTACTGCTATAAAGGATTATGGAATTTTGAGATAATCAAGAGAATTGATGTGATAAACTCAAATATAAACTCTATAAATACAAACTTTAGCTTTAATTCAAGGACTTAAGATCTACAGTAGAGAACAACCTAGCAATGACAAATTCCAAGTTTGCTACCTTGGAGAGTAAACTAGAATAATGGCAAACAAAAGCTAAAAATATGAATGGCTATATATCACAGCTAGCCAATTCAGTAAGTGATGTTTAGGCAAGAATTGGTGGAAATTTACCTTCAAACACAATTATTAACCCTAAATCTGTGAATGCTATAAGCTTGAGAAGTCAAAAAACAATGGGGATAGTCAATACTGGTGATGATAAGAAGGAACATGAAGCAAATAAGTAACAAAATAGATCTAGAATTGAAGAGTTGATTGAAGAAAAACCTTCATTCATTTTAGAATCAAAAAGCAGCAAAGAGAAAGGTATGTTGCGACAAAAAATTAGCAAACTATATTGAAGGATGTTGCACAACCATTTGTTATGCATGAAGTAGTTGCTAGTTCCAACAGTACAAGTAAGAAATCAAACAAAAAGTAGCATCAAAAGGAGCATGAAGATGAAGAACAGAAAGATATAGAGGTAACTATAAAACACCTGCCATTTCCTAGTGCATAAATGTGTCCAAAGAAGGTTTTAACAGAAAAATATGAACAAGATATTTTGAATCTATTGGGTAAATTGGAAGTTAATGTACCACTTGTCACATTCTTAATCTCAACCTCAGTTATACTATACTAGGAGTTATTGGAACCAATTACATGACCTTTTGCCTTAAAAAGAAGCATTTTCAAAAGAGTGCCTTATGGCTACTGTTCATGGCACTGTTCATTTGGTAGTTCAGAAAAAGTGCCTCAGTTTGAAAATTCATAATTAAATGTAGAAAAATTGAAATAAGGTGGTTCCAATTTCTAATTAAATCTCTTTTGTGAATATTTGAATGAAAAATATAAAACTAAGGTTTCCTTGTCCAAATGAAATCAGTTTATTCATTGAAAAGTACTGTTCATTTGGTAAAAATCTGGAACTTTAGTTTCTTTGCATAAATTCAAAAATTCATTTCTCTTTGGCTACTTGTCCAAATGAGACATATTACCCATGAATTTAAATTTCCAGATGTGTACTTTAAGTTCACAAAATTTCGTAGAATAATTCATTCATTTGCTATATATAATCAACATGTGAATGTAGCTGCCTCTAACCACATACTTTATCTCAATTCCATATCTTAATTCCAAATTAGAAAAATCATAGTAAATCGAATTCTTAACCAATTAAGGCGTTCTTAGTGTTCACTTAAAGCTCTGTATCTTAGCTATAATCATGCCAAATTGAAAGTTCAAACTCTTTGGTTAATGTATCTTAAACATCATCACACCATCATGGCCTCAGAACACCAACACATGAACATTCAATATACATTCTAGCATGTGCTTCCATAATGTCAAGCAACTCATTTGACTTATTATACAAGTCCATCCATCTATGCTTACCCTCTTTCATTGAGAAATTCCAGCACCTATGACATAGTTATGCATGTGAGAGGAATGTGATTTCATGGAAATCCCAATAACAAGTCACACAAACCATAGTATCATGCATGATTAATTAAATGCTTAACATGTTATCATGAGATGGGAGCTACTTCATATTGGTACATAAGCAAACTCTAGCATGCATATTTTCATGACATAAGTTGTAAGGAGTTGCAATCATTCATACTTCATCATCAACATGATGACACAATCTCATGCTCAACCAAACATCATAACTAACAAGCAAGCAAACAATTAAGCAAACATGAACTATAGTTAGGTATTCTTGCTACCTCTTAGCTATCCTTGTCAAAGTCTTCTTGAGATGGTTTCCTTCCTTCACAAATGCCAAAACTTAGCTATTACAAAGTAATATCAAGTTACAATTCAACTTGAACACAATTCCAAGACTAGGTTTTCACTAGCTTCCATTCTTTCTCTATTTCATGTTTCTTACTTCCATGTTTCCAAAATAAATTCTCATGGTTCATTTCCACATAAGTTTTCATGTAGAATCTAAATATAAAACCAGAATTTCCAAAATTAAAACATATCACAAGCTGCTGCTCTTGACCGAAGTGAAACCCTTAATTTTCCAAAATTCACATTTTGATTCCAATGCTTCCAATACTTGTTCTCTTTCTTTATCCCCACACAATTTTCCATTTTAAACTCATTGGAAACATCAAAATCATGAAATTCCAATGTATAAATAGTGTCACACACAATAGTAGCCATGATCATAAAACCCTAACTTCATACATACTTACATTTCCAAACTTATAGCACTTGATTCTAGCTTGTTTAAGCTTGTCTAAACTATCCATAACATAAAACTCATATTTTAACCATATATGGAGAGCACTTCTAGCAGCAACCACAAGGGAAATATGGCAGAAAAACCCCTTAAAATCAAGAGCTAGCTTGCTAGAATAATGCTCAAGAACAAGGGAGATAATTACCTTGCTTGTTGCTTCAAGTTGTGTGCTTCTTTCTTAGTTCAATGAAAATTTTTCAATATTTTCCCTCTGGTTCCCAACCATGCTGAATGGGGTCTGAAATGAGGGGTTATTTATAGATAAATTTGGGTAGAAATAGATGGCCAAGATTGATTTGGTTACTATTTGATCTAATGGTCCATATTCATTCTTGAACAAACTTGCGCTAGAAGCCATGCCTTTTGATGCCATACATGACCTCACACAAGGCCATGTTTGGCTAGAAAAAGGTAAATATATTGATAGGAAAAATTCTAGTCCAGTCCGGTATTGATCAGAGCAGTTTCACAAAAACTAGACTTTTTTCTATTCCTAATTTTTATAATATTTCAGGATATATATTCTGTCCTAGAAAGCAATGTCTAGGTTTATCATACCATTGATATTGTTATACTGAGTATTTATCTACCATCCATCCCTTGGAAAATGACCAAAATACCCTTGGTGTCATTTCTTGCACTATATTAACCATAAGGGCATAGTTATCATTTCACACCCCTTTATACTATCACAGGGCATATAATAGCTCTAACTAATCATCTTTATACTATCTTACACATTTTTACCTGTCCAAAATGACCAAAATACCCTCTATCTATCACTGGTACAATATGGCTGTATAGGGGCATTTTCGTAATTTCATTCTTTTCCAGGGTTATTCTGGACTCTGGCCCACTTAACTGTCCAGTCACCTTATTAGGCCTATGGTGGCGCCATTTGGGCCTTTATATGGGCTAATTACCTTTATGGTACAAATCCTAATGAATCTCTCCCGACAACATTTATCTGGTATTTTATTCCACTATAAAATTCTGTAAGAATTCTACAGGATTCATTTTCTAAATCTGTCAGTTTTATAAATTCTTATATTAAATATAGGAATTTACTGTAAGGTTTCATCTAATTCTAAAATCTAAAAGATATTGTAATAATTCTTTCTGACTTTAGGAATTTATATCAATTAATCGGGACCTCAAATCAAAATTCTATGTCTCCTTAAACTGATCGAAATAATTTTGTCCATCTATTGGTAAAATTTGGGACTAATATAATTTTAGGCATTTTTGAGCCTTTTTCAGTTCAACTTTCTCATAATTACATTTAGGTCATTGACTTTTTGCTTAATTACATTTAGGTCCTTCAACTTTTGGTAATTACCACTTTTGGCCCAACTTTTGTTTCTATTTTAACTTTTGGCCTCCAACCTTTTTCTAATTTTGGTTTAGGTCCCTTTCTTCCTTCAAGACTCATCCAACCTTTATCATTTCTTCCGATCATCATCATAATCCTTTCTAAACCTCTTTCCACTATCAGTATTATATAGATAGGGAAAAATTAGGATATGACACCACTTGTAGATCTGATTACGAGTATACCTATGTATGGGAAATTCATGAAAGAATTATGCACTAATAAAACAATTTGCAAGCCAAATGAAAAGGTTCAAGTAGGATCTAGAGTGTTAGCTTTACTTAAGCCACAACTTCCTATTAAATATGATTATCTAGTTTCCTTTACAATCCCAATCACTATAGGCAAGTTTTAGTGTGCTAGTGGTCTGTTAGATCTTAGTGCAGCCATTAATATAATGCCAACTTCTATTTATACATCATTAGGCATAGGCATAAGCATAGGCTAACTTAAGGAAACACCCATGATAGTTCAATTTGCTGATCAAACTACTAGGAAATATGAGGGACTATTAGAGGACATATCAATGAAGATCAAAGACTTGATTATACCTACAGATATTTATGTCTTAGATATGTCACAAGAATCAAATTTAAAGGGACCTATTATCTTGGGTAGGCAATTCCTTAGAATAGCCAACACTGGGATAAGCATGAGAAATGGAAGTATAATAATGGAAGTGGGTGATAATTTCATAACTTTTAATGTCTATAAAATAATAAGACATCCATTTGAAGATTACTCACTGTTAAGCTTAAGTACAATTGATGCATACATAAAAGAGTATAAAGAGGAATATGAATTATTGCTACAAAATTCTAATAAGGCTGAAAGCGATATGCTTGAATCTAAAATTTCTTTCACTATTAATGACCTTTTGAATGAAGACTTTGGAAAGAACAAACATGATAGATTTACAAGTGAAGACATAGCAGTTGAGAATTTCATTACAAGGATAGAAATGGATAAAACAAGATGGGTGAAGGCTATAATAACAAGGACGGATGAAGCATATGGTACAATATTTCAAGTCAAATGCCACTTATTGAAGCTATACAAAGAGAACTTCAAACCCCCATAATATTCAAGTTGTCTCCTGTCATATCCTAATTTTTCCCTATCTGTATAATACTGATAGATGAAAGAAGTTTGGAAAGGATTATGACGATAATCAGAAGAAATAATAGAGGTTAAATGAGTCTTGAAGAAAGAAATGGACCTAAAGGAAAATTAGAAAAGATTGAAGGCAAAAAATGAAAGTAGAAACAAAATTTGGGCCAAAAGTGGTAATTTCCAAAAGTTTAGGGACCTAAATATAATTATGTAAAAGGTTCAAGGGCAAAATTGTAATTATAGAAAGATCAGCCCGAAAAGGGTTAAGACTGCCCGGAAGTATTTTAGTCCCATATTCCATCAGCAAATAGAGAAAGTTACACTGGTTAATCTGGAATGATACAGAAATTTTATTAAGGCTCCAGAAAGCAGATATTTATCTGACAGTCTGAAAATTATCTAAAATTTTATCAAATTTCATGGAGGGCATTTTGGTCATCTGGGATAGGCTAAAAATGTAGCATATAGTATAAGTATGATTAGTTAGAGCCAGTATATGCCCTGAGGCAGTACAAAGAGAGGTGAAATGACAATTATGCCCTTAAGGTTAATATAGTGTAAGAAAGAACACCAAGGGTATTTTGGTCATTTTCCAAGGGATGGATAGCAGAAAAAAGCTCAGTATAACAATTTTAATGGTATGAGAAGCCTAGACATTAATTTCCAGGAGAGAATACATATCTTGGTATATTATAAAAATTAGGAACAGAAAATAGTTTGATTTTTTGTGAAACTGCTCCAATTGGTACCGGATTGGACTGAAATTTTTCTAGAGGCTTCTTGCCATGAGAATTTTGCCACATGTCCCATGAGGTGTCCCTTGTGATGTCATGGATGATGTCATAAATCTCCTTTTTGAAAAAGTTAAATCCAAGATTAAATGTGAACCTTTAGATCAAATAGTACACAAAGTAATATTAGCCATTGATTTTTCATAAAAATTTCTATAAATACCCCCTCAAATCTGGTTCAAAACCGTGGCCTCATGAACCTTGGGGAAACCCTTGTAAAATGGAAACTCAAGTCAAGACAAAGAAGATTTAAGGTACCAAAGTTCAAACAAGCTAGAGACTAAAGGTAAGCAATCTCTCCTAACTTATTTTCCTTTGATTTGGGAGCTTGAACTTAGGGTTTTCATGGGAGAAAAGTTGAGTTTTCTCTAAGGTGTTGTGCTGTCCAAAAATGTTAAGTACGGCTATTATATAATCCGCTATATGCACAGTATCATTAAGATAGAGATCATGGATAGCCCACATGAGGTATGAAGTGGTCAATATTTACCGACTTTTTCAATTTATTCACATCTTGAATATTTACCTATTACGTGTAACTTATAGTTGTTCGAGAACAACATGAACTATGAAGATAAGCTAATCCACTCAATGATAGATGATTTGAAAAAAAAACATATTTATAAACATGACTTAATCAATTATCCATTTCTGTGTATAAATGATTATACAATATCCATGTATATACATGATTTACAATATTTGGTGCATTGAATACATGATTAAGAATTCGAATTACTTTATTACTATTTATTAACATTTAATTTGAATTTTTTATTTCTTACTTCATACTTTGTTGCCTATAGTCTATCTTGATTACAGTAAATGCAAGGTGATATTGAAGGAAAAATTAAATGAAACATGGAAAAAAATTAAAATGAAGCTTTTAATGGCCCTTTTTTTGAAAATTGATGTTAAAAGCTTAAGGGCCCTTTTAACCGCCGTAACATTATGAAACTTTAAGGGTGATTTTTCAAAAACTGCCGTTAAGTCTAATATTTCAAGGCGTTTTATTAACTGCCGTTGAAAGATAGACTTATAATGAAAGTATAATTTACATCAGTTAAAAAATCGCTATAAAATATCACTTTTAACCATCATTATAGGCCTTTTTTCTAGTAGTTTATATATACAACCAAACAATTTCATAGCCATACATCATCTTTCTTTAATGGCGTACCAAACAAATTTTGTTTAGGGATGAGAATATATTTTGTTTAGGGATAAAAGTTTAAATAAATATTCCATGATTTGTCATAGTATTTATTTTTTAAAAAATGTTATTTCTTATTATTTAGATATAGATAACTACAATTAGTTATTCTTCGAATGGAAGTTAGATTTTTTTTTAATAAGTTAGATCACTGTCATTATCAATGAATAATAATTATTTTTGAAAGATTATTCATATCGCAAATTGATGGTAAATCTTAATTATTGTATCTACATTATATTGTAAGATTCTTATCTTAATTATGATAAATTAGTTATCATATCCTCATAAGTCATAGGATATACCATAGATAATAATTTAAAAGATTTTCAGAAGTTCAATTGTATTTACATTTTAAATATATAATATTTTTAATATACTCATTGTTGATTTTCTTTTCTTCTTTCATCATCGTCGTAGAGAGAAAGAACTAGAAGAAAGGAAGACGAGTGAGATCTATTTCCATTGACTTCTTTACATTTCTTTTCTTTTTCCCAACCAAACAAGTGCCCCCTCATCACCTCCAATGTCCACTTAAAGTCTCATTTTGAGCGGCATCTTTTTAAAGTCAATACCAAAAGTCTCACTTTCACCATGTCGCCATTAAAAAGTAGACTTTTAACTGTAACGTCTTTGTCACAAAAAGTCAACTTTCAATAATGATTGTTTAAGGTGAAAATCTTTTATTTTGAGTGAACTAACCAAATAAAAGATGGATCAAAGGTTGAATAACACATAAAAACAGGTTAAAGACAACTCTCCTAAAACAAAACAAAATGCACAAATGCATAAAATTAAAAAAAAAAAAGTAATCCTTCCTGTTTTTACACTCTAAACTAGATCTTATATTAAAGATCGCAGAGGTAATACATCAATTAGGTGAATAAGGAAGGTAATTACCCCCTTTGATTGAAACAAGAGTGGCTGTATAATTTATGGCTTGAGCACTTGAGCTGGGAATTGGGCTGTACCCCTGTACCTTAATATTCTTTATCTCTTCATCAGTATCAATGTTGTAAGACACCAATGGGGTTAGTATCGTTTAAACGATGTCTCAAATTCGAGTATTAGTGTATACAGAAAATAAATTCCCGTTAGGAAACTCACCCACTATAGCCAAATGCGTGATGCGGGTTGGATCCGAATGTAGTCAGAGTAAATCTCAGATGAACTGGGTGGGCAAAAAAAAAAGGACGTTATAAGACAATCTCTTCATAAAACGTCCGCAAAAGAAGCTCATTACTCTTCCAGAAACCCAAAGGGAATTTCTATTATACCTCGCATCTTGGTCCATGAAACCTCACCACCAAATTCAAACATCATCCACATCTCAATCTTTGACATGATCTTACAAACAATAGTAAATCAAACAGATTGATTCTTTCCGGACCCGATTGAATCTGGGTTCCGCTAATGAGAGCTTGAGGAGGACACTGTTATAGTAGGTATTATAATGTTTGATGAAATCTGGGAGCCGAGAGGGGAGGGGCGACGAAAACTGGACTAGAAGTTAAGAGAGTACAAGAACTTGCAAAAGCACTTGAATCGCGATAATGATCTGAAAGGAAGTTTTGATAGTATTTGCTCTATCAATTCTTGAGGAAAATGTGAATAGGAAGCATTATTATTATGTAGGGCCGGTCTCATGCATTTCTTCTTTTCCTTGTCCATCGTTTTTAGTGGCCAAGGGATTTTACAGAAACAAAAAGCTGGAGCCTCTAAATAAAAATATTTCCTGCTTTTATATAGGTGTGAAAGGATTGGGACTCTCTCCATTTCTCTTCACCGATTTCGTCTCTCTTAGATTAAAATTTGGCATTTTAAACTTTTTTTATAAAATAAATTTTTAAATATTTATTTATTATATTTTTAAATTGCTCCCGTTAACATTCAGAAGTTTGATATTTATTTAAAATGAAATTTTAAAAAATGTATCATCCATCATCACCAATCAATAGATTCAGTTCAATAAAAAGAGTAATCATACTTTGATCTTTGAAAGATAAGATTTAATTAATAATCTTATTAATTGATTCTATATTTTAAATTTCTAACCATAATGATGATTTATAATTAATTAATTACAACCTATTTTTTTATCCTCCATTCACGGGATTTTGAAAAAAAAAAAGTCTTGCTGATATTACAATGACGCCACTCACCAGAGAATCCAAGTTTGAAGATAAGTATATTAAGAAAAAAAATTTATAATCTTATAATACTGATGCTGTTACTACATATTCATAAATTTATTATTTTTGTCAACTATATATAAATTTATTATTTGATTATTTGATATTCCATACTACCAAATTATTTTGATTCGACGGAGGGGGAAGAGATTTTATGTTACAAGAACACGAACTAGCAACATAGAAGAATATTGGGATGTGTTTGGATTAGTTTTGGATAATAGATTTTGGATTGAAAAATATTGTGAAAAAAAAAATTAGTGTTTGTATAGTATATTAGTTTTGGTGAAAATTTGACTATGAAATATATTTGGGTGTTTGGGTTATTTGATCCAAAACACACACTTGGTTTAGGGTTCAAAAATTGCAAATGAAAAACCAAGCAAGAGAAAATGAGTTGACGGTGATTATTGTTTGTCATCATTGCCAACGTTGATCATCAAGAAGACGACGACAACCAACAAGTTCGAGAAGGCAAAGAAGGAGACGACATCAAATGAACAAACGGCGGTGATGACCGGTGAAGAACGACGGCAAGAAAGTTGGAGGAGAAACAAATAGAATTTTCTAAAAGATTAGAAGGGTAGTTTAGAAATATAACAAAATCGAATATATAATAGTCTGGACTTGGCAAAATATTACCACTGCCTCTAAAATCCCCAATTATGTAGGGGAGGGGATCCCAACCAATTTGTTCTGAGGGGAGGGAAGGGGAAGTAAAGGAAGTTTGGTTGAGTATCTAGTAGGGGTATAAGCATAATTTTTGTCTTCCAATGCTCTTGCTCCCCTTACCCCTCCACGTATAATATATTTATTATGTAGATATATAATATGTATATTATATATTAATATATATATATCTCATAATTATAAAATTAAAATTAATAAATATTCCTTTAGAATGCACACAAATATTTTAACATATTCAATTTACATAGTAGGTTTGTAAAGATTCATAAACTAGAATAATAATTTTTATATAAATATTATGAAAGAATAAGGATAAAATCTAAATAAATTAGTAAGAAAATATTTGTCAACTCATAATAAAACCCTTCAAGATTGTTGAACCCAATTGAGGTAACTCTTTCATAGCAACTTTCTCCATCCACAATGTTCTATCTTGATAAGAATTGGGACTCTTTCTCTAGACAGAATCGCCATTCTTAATTGGATATAAGTATTCTATTATAGCCTATACCTACTTTGTCATCTGAAGATTAAAATCTACACGGTAAATATCTTCATGCAGATATATTTAACAGAGTGTGTAGCAGAGCAATAGAAACATTATATATGGAACATGTCATGAAATCTAGCTCCAGAAAAAATTATCTGCACCACCAACTCCAAAAAACTTCACGGGAATAAAACGGTTCAAGAAGTACTAACAATTGTGAAATACAACTCTAAGCCAATAACAAGTTTTATTTTCTTCCTTTGTTTTTCTTTCTCCTAGCTCATTTTGTGGTGGAACTGATAAGAGCTCCATCAAAGAGGTAAGCTTTGTCTCCAAAAGCAGAGGATAATCTCAGTGGATGCATGCCATGAATAAAAGTCAGGCAACCTTATAACACACCCATCCAATGAGCTCATTTATCTACTACTCTCCTCAAGACAGTGGATGCCGCCTCCTGTACTCATCCCAAAGTCATCAGTTTGGTAAGAACTTTGTGGTACCATCACAACTCATTTTTGGTTCAATTTCCTCTATTATATTACTTGTTATAATTCCTTTCCATTAACAAGACATGGTCCCATAACTAGTTTAAAATTAAGAACCCAAGATAAAAGGGAAAATGGGGTTGGAGGAAAGCCTACTCAATATATTGAGGGTTAAGGTCCAAGTTTGCCTTGAAGTTGTCATGTAGGAGTAGTGTTACCCTAGAAATTCTTATAGGTTCAATATTGCACTTGAAATGTTAAAAAATGAATAAAGTCACTCTAATCATTAAAAAATTAGTGTTAACTAATAAAAATTTAACGTTGACCATTAATATTTCTCACGCCCGGAGCGACATTGAACCCAAAAATATTTTTGAGGCAACATTGCTCCTACGTGACAACTTCCAGGCAAAATTGGACCTTAATTCATACATTGAATAAAGTATTCAAACACCAAATAATTGAGCCAAAAGGAAAAATTAAAAAAATACAGTATTGAGGACCAACTAGGAATCAGAACTTAACCACTTTTCTTTCCTTTGGGTATTATTGCCATTAGTGACATTCAGATCATATAGCATACACAAAACCAAAATTTTGTCAAAGACAATCTAATCAAATACTTTGATGCACATAAAGCTCTCTCAAATTACCTTTTAGGTCGGCTTCGATCTTCCTCATAGTCCATCACTCCACCAGATTCAGAGTTGATCTCCTCATGCCCTTGAAAGTCAATGTCGGCCTGCTGACAGGGTGCAACTTCTGCCACAAAGTAAGTAAGACACATCGACCAATATATCCCAGCATTTGTATTAAGACTAAATATAATAACATGAGATCAAACAGTAAAGGGAAAAAAACCAGAGGCAATTATCTAAGCAAACAAGTCTCGTACTTTTTGTGCTATCCTTTGCAGCTGCCTCCAAAGTATTGCATAGAATAAATTTTAATTAACCAATAACCTGAAGACTGTAGAGTATCTATGTATGGCTATAACATTTATAAATGAAGACTAGTTTAGTTTACCATGGTGATAATAGTGCGTTCGACAACATCCAAACCACATAATGAAGTACAAAGGAGGTTTCAATAATTCATAATTTTTCAATTTTTTCCTGGGCAGCAATATAATAATATTTTAAATAAAATGAGGCAACAAAACTCCTACATGGACATGGCCATTACATATTCAGATTTTATATTTATATACTAATTTTTTCTCCTATATATTTGTTTCCCTCTTTGATGAAAGTGCATGGTATAGCCTCGTACACTCAGAGACCAAACCGAATTTTGAGTTGATTTGGTTTTGCCAAAATTTGGAATAGCTCCATTAGTTCTACACAATCTCTTCAGATGCAGTTAAGCCCAAAATAACACATATTTAACAGATCAGCTTATCAGGACCAATCAAACATAGAAAACTAATGTTCTTATTATCCTGTAAACCTTACCTATTAGATGAATTAGATTGTGTATGAATCTTCTTTTGATATTTTTGAACAGGCGACTGATATTCTAGTCTTAGGATTAAAACCAAAACATTCTAACCCACGGACATCCAAATTTTGCGAAAGATAGTGAACGAGAAATAGAAGCAATAATGCAGAACAGAATCTTACATACAAACATACATGTATATATATATATTTAAGCAAAGATTAGTGGGTTGGCGCCTCATAATTGTTTGACAAACATTTTTGGTATTTGAACTTTGTTTGAGCTAATAAAAGCAGAGATGCTACATATAGACGAATTACACACCCAACCATGTATGAATAGTTAAAGTTACAAATTGTAAATCTCCCATTAACATTAGTGTCTTGGCTTTGCTATGAAAAATTTAAAGATAAGCCAGATTTGCAAATACGAAGTGGTTCATCTCTTTCATCTTCCTCTCCCAGAGAGCATGTATGTGAGTATGTGCATGTGGTGGGTGGAACATAAGTACTGCCATAAAGAACTCAAGAAAAATCTGTGCTAAAGCAATTGCTGAACACAAATACAAACTTCAGAATAAATTAAAAATCTTTTACACGTGTCAGTACAAGCCATTTATTCAAAACTGTCCTGCCTAAATTGAAGGTAAAGAAGCAAATGAATAAAAGATCAATCCCAACACAACCTAATAGAGGGGAAACTGCCAATGACGTTTCAAATTACATACATGTTTCTGATGGGTCATCCTCTTATCCATGTGAGTAAAGAAAATCACCAATTATGAATGAGATAGGCATGATATTAAATTCAACCGACCTTGAAAATTAACTTCTTCACTTCTTCCGCCTTTTCTTCCACATCCTTCTTGTGCTGCTTGTCCAACTCACTCATAGTATCAGCCCATTTTATCTTTTCTTGAATTGAAGCAAGCATATTATCTGATGTAGACAACCTAGGTTTCCAATCAATATCAAAACCTTAGATGTGAAGCCAACCCTTAATATTTTAAAACAGGAACTCCACACATGACATTGAAATCAGAACAAGAAAGAAAAAGAATAATGGAGATAATTATCTTTTAGAGAAGCTTAACGAAACAGAAAATGACGGTACCAAAAGAAGTTGAATCCAGTTTACTATGAAAAATGAAATATTCACCAAAAAACTGAAATAAAAGTTTCCAAGCCTGATAAATGAAAATTCAACCCAAAAATAAGTGAACTTGGATTACATACAGACTAAACTTCAAGGAAAATAGTAGTTTTAAATAAAACCTCAGAACAATGCGACTTAAATAAAACCTCAACTTTGATCTGAACTAACCCTATCTAGCAATAAATAACATGATCCCTATCACATTACAATTGTGAGGTATTTATCATCTGAATAGGCCATCTAAGGATGTCTCCAGATACATGTAACTGATTCCCATATGGCTACAACAAACTTTATTCCCTACAAGAATAGTAACATTACCAATTAGAGAGTGTTTGTATCATATTTCCCAGCTGACCAGGTCTCAAGTCCCTCCCTGCTGCAAATTGGACCTAAAGTTCAACCTCAGAGATCAGCAAATTTTGGGATGGAGGCCACAACAAACGCAATAGCAGAAATGAAACAGAAGCCAAACAAATTATGAAAGAGAACATTAGCTTGGGACCTCAAAACATCTTCGCAGTTGATCCAGCTTTCCTCTGACTATGCCCTGATAAAAGCAATCAAGATTGACATTAGCCAGTTATTTATGATAATAATTGTTTCCAAATTAAAAATTCATTCAATGATTTTTCCACATCACCAGAATAGTGCCAAAAATATAAGGAAAGAACTCCAGAAAGAGAATTGCCTTATATAAGATTAAAACAGCATCATAAAATGAGAATAACACTAATATCCTACAATCAACAAGTAATCTGACACCTTATTACTGAAGAAAATTGAAGATGAATAAAACTATCAGCAAAATTTTAAAATAGTGGAGCAAAGCAAGTGTATTTAGATGATGAATCAGGTTTGCTAGTTAAGATCATTTTTTTTTTGGACCAAAAAGCTAGTTAATATCAATGAACATTCATTTGCACAAAGCATCGTACTACTCCCAATCCTTCTAATATAGTCCATTTCCCTTGCTTAACCAAGAATCTTACAAGTATTTAAAAACTGTGTTTCGACAATGATGTAGTTGAATTATACTGTCAGCTTTGTCTCATAAGGGATTGTTGAAGATATTGGGATTAAATGGAGATTATAGGGATGAAGATATTGGGATTAAATGAAGAGAGATTATAGGGATTGATTCTCATTAATTCTTATTATTTCTCCCAATTAATTTTGATTCTCATTAATTCCTGTGATTTCTCCCAATTAATTCTAATTCCTATGATCTCTCCTCATTAACTTCTCATATCTCCTATACATCCTATGGAAACTAAGCCAAAGTCAGGGATATTCAAAGGCAAACAAAAATCTAGCTCTAATTGCATAAACAAAACCTACTACTGTCACAGAAGCTCTCAACACTCCCCACTGGAAGAAAGAGATGCAAACAGAGTATGAAGAATTGATGAAGAATGGAACCTCATCGTTAATGAATCTACCACCAGGAAGGGAAGTAATAGCCCGTAAATTGGTTTCTTAAATCCAGAAACCCAAATGGTACTGCTGTTGGGTATGAAGCAATACTAGTGGCAAAAGGTTTCTGTTAAAGAGGGCTATATTGTTATGTTAGCATTGGTGTTATGAAAATCCTTTAGTCCTTTTATACTATTATTTAATATTAATATTAAATGTTATTCTCTTATGATGATTATTTTCCTAGATTCGAGAGAATTTTAGTTAGGAAGACTCTTATATCTCTAAACCTAGTTTTTCCCCACTTAATGTACTGAACTCACATTCAATAAAATTGAGACAGTGGAGGCCCACATTCTCACTGATTTTCTTGGTCATGATCTCCAGTTTCCCTCAAATAAAAGGGTTAGACCACACAGGACTTTAGCCTGGTCATAAAGATTGTCACCATACTTGAGGATGGCATATTCATTAAGTTTAGGTGAATAAAGCCTTTCTCAATCGAGTAATACAAGAAGAGGTTTAATTGCAAAAAAACCCAACAATCTGAGGGTAACAAATTGCTTGTATGCAAAATGAACAAGGATTTTTATGGTCTTAATTGGGTTCCCATGGCTTTGTTTGAAAGGTTGGGAGCTGCTCTAATAAAAAATATTTTTGAGCCTAACAAATGTGATCCAGCTTTGTTCATTCAAACAATGTCAACTGAGATTACCTACGCATTAGTCTACAAGATGATATATTAATCACTCCTCTAATCAGACTATTAAGGAGTTAGTTCAAAGCCTGGATGGGGATTTTTTTTGGGGAATTTAAGTCAAATATCTGAAGAATGGCTCAATTCAATTACCCATAGGCTATACTACTAAGTGACATCTTGAGTACAGTTCTGATCACAGCAAATCCTATACTACATGTGAGGACGAAGCACGTTGAACTTAAGTAACATTTTGTGAGGGAGAAAGCTATAAACAAAGAAATACAAGTGAAGCATACACCAGCCTCTTGTCAGTGTTTATGGAATGATAAATGTAATTTTGGGTATGCTATTTAATAAATTCAAAGCACATCTAGATGTAGAAGAGGGATAAACAAATTACGTGGAATAGAGGGAAGATGCTAGAAACAATTAAGCAGTTCAACCGTGATACCTATATTCAGTCAATATCAGTTAGAATATTACTCTACTATATACCAATGTACTTTATCATTAATAATACAATGACTTCTTCACTTATATCTCCTCCTCTACTTCTCTATCTCTGACATTCTGACATATCCCAAACACCTCTAGGAAAGAATAGGCAACATAAGGTTCTATTCCCAGACGACAATCAATGTTCTATGGAGTTTGAGGGGTTGAAGACATTACAAGTGTTATGTGGAAATTATGAGTACTTAGGGAATTAGGAAAAGGGTAGTTAGGGAACTGGGAAAAAAGGGGAAATTAGGGTATTTGGCTAATATTTCTAATGCGAATACCCTAATTGCCCCATTTTGTCCCAAATACCTAACTCCTTACCCAATTCCTTAATTATTCATAATTCCCACATAACAATAAGAAAATTTCTCAACTTGTTGGAATGTATTGAATGCGTCGAACTACACCAGATTATGATGATAGAATACTTAGTCATAGCTCATAAGTTTCTTTGCAGCCTATGGGGTACAGAGTAGTTTTAACAACTTTCATGCCGAGGTTTTCCCATGCTATTGCCCGGGTGTCTTCTGGAATTGGACCATTCTTGTAATCTCTTTCTCCTTATCCTTATAGATATTATTTCATATCATTACAGAAATTCTAGTAATAAAGTGTTACTCCTAGAAAAGGCATCCCATTTATCAGAACAAAACAATATATGAAAATAAAAATATATTAAGCACATTTGAGCAGAAATGTAATGTCTGAGAGGAAGTGATGCCTACCGCATACATGCACTCATTAATTAGAAAATCTTCAAGTTCACGTACATTTGTCACATCTAATTCCTGCATTAGTTGGTCATAAGGCAGCACCTGAAAGAAAACTGAATAAGTAAATCTGATGACTGATGAATGATTTCATGTGAGAAGACAAGCACAAACAGCTAAACCAAAACTGAATACTTTTAGGTTGTTTCTCAACCAGATTATTTTCCATATGAGCAGATGGAAGAAAGAACACAACAAAGATGATAGAATCCTGCACCGAATTGAAATAAAATCCAGGGAGGAGATAGTGGATACAATAAGCTTCCTTAAGCACTACAAAGCACGTAACTCTAGGTATGTTGGTCAATAATCTAACAGTGACATATATCCAATTTAAATGATAAAGAAAAGAGAAGTGGGGCTTTCAGTTAACCACTAGAACACATGAATAAAGATACAACAGATTCTAAGGCTCTTGCTAAGGTAAAGTCATTAGATTGTGGCTCAGTACTCGATAGGATCAACAATAATGACATGATGTGGGTTCATAGAACTAAGACAGTGTTTACACATTAAGTAGAGTAACTTGTTTCACATTTCCAGGGATCATTGAGAATTACCACTATCCTTGGAACAATTTCTCAAGGCAACTTTCAATAATTTAGGGAAGAAAGGCAAAATGCTGTGCTGATTTGCTGTTTTCACAATACTATGATGTTAATTGGAAACAACTGCAAGCAATTTTAAGGCTGTTCCATAGCATCTTCAGTAATTGCAGGGCAGTATAATGGTTATGGTCTCTCTAGGGTGATTTGCTGATTTTTTTTTTTTAAAGGAGTGTCACTGTCAGATATACAGAGGCTCAGCAGCTTTGCTGTATTCTTGACTTCCTAGCTTTTGAGATTTGAATACGGTGTTCCTTTCCCTTTCAATGTTCTTCACTTCTTTTAGATGGATATATTACCTCCTCATTTGCAATATCCTTATGTCCAGTAAATCTTCTTATTTTATTAATAAAAATAACAATAAATTAATAATATTATCACTATTAAGTCAAAAATAAAGTCAGAAATCCATTTGTTTACTTGATTTTTCCAAATCTATCAGAGATTTAGAGGGCAACATCATACCTTGTTTGTCTCAGCTAGTGTAAGAACTGTGAGTTGCTTTAACTTAAGGATCTGATCAGGTATCAATTGTGGAAGACGATCAGCATTACCTAAAAAACCAGATGCTTCTTAGACAAGATTCACTATGATATTCTATAAACAGTGTATTGCTCTTGCACAACCCTTAAAGATGACCAAAAATACCTTTACACCTAGAACTATTCTGTTCACAGAAAGGATAATATTAGAATAGGCATATCCTATTCAAATTTACAAACAGAAAAATGTACAAGAGCATAGTCACATGATCCTTAATAAGGTAACCTTGCAAAGAGGAAATTGTTATCATATGCAACGTCAAATAACAACCTATTTTACACGAATATCGCGCAATAAGAGGAGCTTCCATGAGTGGACCCTGATGGCTAATAAATATAAGGATATAATAAGAAAGAACAATTATAGAAATTGCCAGATTAATATTTAATAGGAAAAGTGAACCTATATGAAGGCATAAAGACCATAAAGATGCTTCACTAGGTCAAGTCTTTTTTATCACCATCATTTTGCTTCAATACATTAATTATTTCCTCAGACAACTTCAAGAACTGAATACTACACGAATAAACACAGGCCCAAACACATGCATGTTTGTGTGAGTGCATGATACTACAAATGGCTGCTTTTTAATTTCCAGTACATATAAATAACTTTCAATATATATGATCTTTTTCATTGTCAACGATCATAAACTAGGATCAAAAGTATTTCCCTCAAAAGCGAGCCTGGTGCGATTATATCTGACTATAAGAAAAATGCAACCAAAGAGCCACTCACACAGACACAAATTTTAATTCTCAGCCTAATATAACCTCTCTAATAGCAAAGATGGCATCTGTTGAAAGAGCTCAAAAGTGAAAGCCCAAGCAAAACAAAATAAAATTAGTTTCTGTCTTCGTTTTTTATTTTCCTAGTTTTATTTACTCTCTGATTGTATTTTTTATTTTTCATGTTTTTCTGTTTTAATTAGATAGATCGGAATCAATTTTTTATTAGATTTAAATATTCTGACATATACCCTAGAGCAAAAATAACCCCTAGCAACCTCTACATATATCGTCCTCAATGATCAATAATCAATATAAATTTTTACAAGTTGAGTCCTCAATTGCTCATCCTATCAGCATCCCGTATTCTTCATTGCCCAACAGTCATCACCAATTTTTAAGAATCCAAGAAACAAGAAATGCAAACATTTACTTTCTAAACACAACCACTCATTGCAAGGTTCACATCCTAATAGATTGTGGTACTTACGGAAATAATTAATTATTGTGAACAATTAAGATAGTATGAGAGATATGGGGAGATACTAGGAGGGATATTAGGAGTATTAATTCAAATTAAGATTAGGATATCCTAGAATATTATTGTTATTTTTTATTCAATTGTACTCTATAAATTCAATAGCCTCAATGAACAAAATGAAGGCATTATTCAGGCCTCAAAAATTCTACATGGTACCAGAGCCAATGCCATCACCATACCTCCATATCGTCGACTCAATTCTGTTCCCGTGATCGAAGTGTTGATAGTCCAATGACCTATAGTCAAACGACAAGGCAACCTCCAACAGCCTCAGACGAGTCAGCAAGAGTCCCTAATAGCCACAACCGACGAGCAAACAGCAACAGGAGAGTCTCAACAGCCTCGTCTCCTATTCTACTCCAACCACGAGAGTTTTGTAGCAAGCCACCAGTGACGACCCACCCCCGACGGCCCAACCTCCGACAGCTCAACAGTCTCCAACGCCCAGTGACAATCTCTGCAGAGTCGACGCTGCCCAGTGTTCAACGCTGACAAGCCATAGACGAGCCTCAACAGCAAGCCATCCGACGGGCTAGCTTCCGACGGTCACTCTTTCTCAGACGAGTCGGCGTTCCCCTTCCTCAACGTTAGTCGCTGCCCAGTTCGCGTGGCATGTTGCCTAGAAGTCGCAACTGATTGACTTAAGTGTTATTATTATCATTTTTTTTGCCAGTTGCAGGTAAAAAAATAGAGAGAAAAGCTATTCCTGCAAGTCCAATTCAGCTACTTTCTTCTTATGGATGCTTCATTTGATGGTACTTTAAAAATAGATCTTTCAAGGATTGGCAGTTCCTCATGATCAATCTCTACCTTTGATGGTTCGCCTACGACGATTGTTTCAGAAAAGCTCACCATCACAAATTATAGGGATAGGCACAAGTAGTTCAGTTCGCTGTAGGTGGTCGAGGCAAGTTGGGTCACTTAACCGGAGACACACCAGCACCATCTGATCCTACAGCCATGAACCAGTGGAAAATAAATGATTTACTGGTATACTCTTGGTTGGTAAATGCTATCTCTACTCAACTTAAGAGAAGTTTCATGTATCTCTCCACTGTTAAAGCCATTTGGGAGGCTGTTTGTGATTCCTATTCTTATAGGAAAGACCATTCTCAAGAATATGGTGTGAGTGGTAGAATTTGGAAGTCGACACAAGGTGCACCAAGTGTTACAAAATTATGACTTGAGCTTGTGGCTCTATGGCAAGAACTTGATCTAATGACAGAGGAGACATGGGACTCTCCACATGATGCTGCCCGTAACAAACAAAAAATCCACAATGAACGAGTGTTACTCTTTTTGGCCGACCTCAACCCAGAATTTGATGATGTCTGAGGTCAGATATTAAGTGCACAAGTTCTTCCACCTCCTAGCGCCGTATATGCTGAGATCTTATGTGAAGAGTCTCGGCGTGAGATAATGCTACTTGTATCTAAATCACCTGTGTCTACTAATTCCGCTGCTTTTGTAAGTTAGAGTACCTATAGCTTGACTCGTGGAAAAGTAACATACGACCACTGCAAAAAGGTAAGTCATACTAAAGATAAGTGCTAAGATATCCATAGTAAACCTGCTGACTGGAAGCTAAAAAGAGGTAAGCCCCATGCTAATCAAATCTCTTAATGCTAATCAAATCTCTTAATCTCTAGAGAGTGCTCCACCAACAATCCCAACTATGAGCAAAGAGTAGATGGGTCAATTGTTCGAGTATTTTAAAACTCTTCATACTGAACAACAGTCTGCATCTACTGCTACTATTGCTCACCAAGATAATATGTCACTGCCTTACATAATTTTGTCCCTACACAATGGATTGTTGATACAGGGGCTTCCGACCATATGACTTCATAAGTCAAAATGTTTGATTATCATCTTCCTCTTATTGGAAGTCGATCAATTAAGACAACTGCATGTTCCTCTTCTCCTATGGTAGGCATTGGGATGGTCCGTCTGTCAAAAAAGTCACATCTTGACTTTGTTTTACATGTCCCACACTTGTTTTGTAATTTACTATCTATTAGTAAACTAACTAAACAACTCAATTGCTCGGCTTATTTCTTTCCATCTTATTGTGTTTTACAAGATCTCTCATCGAGATGACGATTGGCACAGCTAAGAAATCTGACTGGCTCTACTATCTTGATGTTCTACTATGAGTGTTTTAAGTTATGGAATAAGCGGTTTAGCCTCAACCACAAATGACAATAATATTGTATTATGGCATAAAAGGATGGGTCATCCTAGTTTCTAATTTACAGCACATGTTTCCCCATTTACATTTGAATAAAAGTATTATTCCCCATTGTGACATTTGTGAGTTTGCCAAACACCATCGTCCTACTTTCACACTGTCTATTTATAAGTCCACTCGCCCATTCTCCATTATTCACAGCGATGTCTAGGGTCCCTATTGCATCCCAAAACGTACCTAGTCTAAATATTTGTTACGTTTATTGATGACCACACAAGCACGTGCTGGGTTTACTTGTTAAAAGACAAGTCGGCTATTACCTCCACTTTTATCGAGTTCTATCACTACATCAAAAATCAGTTTAACACCACATTGCAAGTCTTTTACACGGATAATGGGACAAAATATTTTAACCAATCCCTTGAGAGTTTTCTTAAAACCAATGGTATTGTGCATAAGAGTAGTCCTTACAACCCTCAACAAAATGGTATTGTCGAATGAAGAAATAAACAACTTCTTGAAGTTGCACTTGCACTCTTGTATACCTGTCATACAAGTTTTTTCTAGGGGATGCCATACGGCTACTCATCTAATTAACTAACTTCCTAGCCATGTTCTGTCGTACATTGCACCACTGAACAAGCTTCGTGACACCCACACTGTCACTCACCTTAAATACTCTTTACCATTTCGAGTTTTTGGTTGCTCTATCTTTGTCAATCAACATCACCTACCATATAAGTTTAATCCCAGATCTATCAAGTGTCTTCTTAAGCTATTCTAACTCCCAAAAGGATATCGGTACTATGATCCTATCACTAAATGCCTCTTCATCAGCTGCAATGTTACCTTTGCAGAAAACAAACCCTATTCCACCGCTTCTTGAACTTAGGGGGAGAATTGGAGTGAGTTTCAGCTTGAGTGTATTCCAAAACCCATACCTCCATCTACCACCATTCCACTCTCTATGAGTCCATCCAATGTTATGCCAAATGTTATGCCACAGCTAGAGGTCCAAGCTCAAAAGTTTGATAATATTTACTCACGTAAAAATAAACAAATAGTTGGGTTCAACATACCCAAAGAAGTCCCAATCTCATCACTGGTGAAAGGTCCTGTGAATGCTGATGAGGGTACTCAGGCAACAAAAACAAGAGAAGAAGAACTTCCTATTGCATTAAGAAAGAAAACTCGAGCATGTGCCAAACATCCTATTCAGAAGCATATTTCTTACTCCACTCTCTCTCAGAAGCATTACAGCTTTATTACTAATCTTGATCAGATCCAAGTCCCTAAAACCGTATATGAAGCTCTTGAGAGTCTAAAATGGAAAAATGCAATAATGGAAGTTAGAGCACTAGAAAAGAATGAAACATGGGAGTTCACTGCACTACCAGAAGGAACTAAACAAGTGAGATGCAAATAGGTGTTTACGCCAAAGTTTAATGATGATAGATCTCTAAATAAATACAAGGCAAGGCTAGTTGCTAAGGGATTCACCCAGACTTATAAAATTGACTACAATGAAACGTTTGCCCCTGTTACTAAGTTAAATACCATGAGTCCTACTCTCCATTGCTGCATATCTCAACCGGTCACTCCAACAACTTGGCATCCAAAACGCGCTCCTTAATGGTAAATTAAAGGAAGACGTTTACATGAGTATCCCACCCATATTTGATAAAGGGAAAAATGGTCAAGTATGCAAACTAAAAATTAATTTATGGCTTAAAGCAATCACCACGGGTTCGGTTTGACAAATTCTCTACAGCACTTAAAGCTGAAGGCTACAAACAAAACTTATCATATCACACCATATTTGTGTTAAAAGGGGGTGATTTGATAACTATCCTCATTGCATATATGGATGACATTATGCTCATAGGAAATAATGTCAAGAAAATGGAGAGAATCAAAATGGCGCTCAATGAGAAGTTTCAAGTAAAAGACCTTAGAAAACTGAAGTATTTCCTAGGTACGAAAGTAGCAAGGTCTCAAAAAGGGATCTATGTTTCTCAAAGGAAGTATATATTAGATCTCCTCAAGGAAGCAGAAATGTTTGGGTGCCGGCCAACCAAAATACCTGTTTTTACTAAAAAGAAATCAGCAAAGAAACAAAAGGAGGAAGCTCAAGAAAAACAACAAAAGGCAAATGAGGCAACGACAGATAAAGGCCGATATCAACAACTAGCTCGTGAACTTATATATCTTTCACATCCTAGGCCAGATATTGCCTTTGCAGTAAGTGTAGTTAGTCAACACATGCATGCTCCCAATACGCATCTTGATGCAGCTTACAAAATTCTAAAGTACCTTAAAGGTATACCTAGCACGAGATTGTTCTTCAAAAAGAATAATATCAGAGATGTTGAAATCTTTACAGATGCATATTGGGCAGGAGATCAAGATAACAGCAGGTTCACATCTCGCTATGGCACCTTTGTATGGGGTAATCTAGTGACCTAGCAAAGTCAGATGCAGAGAGCGGTTGCCAAGAGTAGTACAGAATCCGAATTAAAAGCCCTATCTCAAGGTATTATGGAAGGGATATAGTTGAAAAGAGTGGCTAAAGAAGCATATTTTCAATTTGATTCTCCACTGAAATTATACTTCGATAACAAAGCAGCGTTGACTATGGCCTTGAATCCTTTTTAACATAACATGATCAAGCATAGTGATGTGAACAGACATTTTATTAGCGAAAAAGTTGAAGACGGGATCATCATCCTGTCATATGTTCCCACCAAAATACAAGTGGCTGACATCCTTACTAAAGGACTACTAGAAGATATGTTCGAACGCTTTGTAGGCAACTTCCACATGATCAATATTTATGATCCAACTTGAGGGGGAGTGTGGTAATTACGAAAATAATAAATTATTGTAAACAATTAAGATAGTATAAGAGATATGGGGAGATAATAGGACAAACATTAAGATTATTAATTCAAATTAAGATTAAGATATCCTAGGATATTATTGTTATTTTTTATCCAATTTTACTCTATAAATTCAGTAGCCTCAATGAATAAAATGAAGGCATTATTTAGGCCTCAGAAATTCTACATAGATTAACACAGATAATTAAAAGAAACAGACATTTTTCACTAAAACAAAAAGGACATTTTTGCTGAACTTGACCAATCAGCAAGAGAATTGATAAAGTAAATATAGGAATGGATAAATTTCACCTCAACGGCATGTTCCAGAACTTTTGAAAATGCCATTTGATACTATTATTTTAAAATGAAGGTTAAATGTTTAGAATTGTCAATCATTTCTAGCTCTCTTTCCATCCAAACATATTTAGCCGCACATCAACCAGAACAATTGGTGATATATAATATTGGTCATACAATGCCCATGATAACAGAGATAAGAAATGGCAGTAGGATTTTGTGAAGAATCTCAACCATCATTAATTCATGGAAACCATTCTCAGTACTAACTGAATCCATGTAATCTTTCAACAACCAAAAGCCGCTGAAGATATAAGTCAGAACAATATTTACATTTTCTTCTAAGAAGCACCAATGCCCAATCCTCCAATAATGGAGCTTTATGATATTTACCTTATACTTGTGAAAAATAAGACACTTTTGCAGCAAGAATAGAACAATATAGCAGTCACCACTGTCATATACTTAACAAATATATATATATAAAGTAAAAATAATCTGGAACAAAAATAATTGCGGGGGGAAGAAACAGAAACATGAGTCTTTAGGCTTACTCTTGTAATCTCTCCATGTGCCATATGCAAACAATCGTAGCACATCAAGGTAAACAGAATGTTCAGTTCCTTCAAGCTGTATGAATGGAAAAACAATAGGAATTAATTAAAAATGAAATATATAAAAAGGACTAACTGCTAAGTAAAAGAAGTGCAGCTTTACAAGTTGTACTATTATATAATTAAAAAAAAAGTATGGAGATTCACAAGTACACCTTAAGTGAAACAACTCGTTGCCCACTAATCCCCGTGAAGTATATAAAAAGCGCTTTACTTGGTAGCCCATTAATCCCCGTGAAATATATAAAAGAAATGCTATTACCAAAATCATATTTACAGGAGCCAGTGGAAAACGAAACTTCTGCGTTTAACACATTCTATCCCTAGCTCTTGAATTTCGAAACAAACAACAGCACAAATCCTATCAAGTCATCAATATAGCCCTATTTCCCTAAAATTTTATGAGAAATGCCTTGACAGGATGAAGCTTCCGAAGTGGTATTATCTTATACTGTTTACCAACCAACATCTTGAAAAACTTCACGAGGCAAAAGGTTTAAAATATCCAACTCGTACTCTGGCTACCAGGACATGGCAACCTAACTTTTTCAATATGGATGAAACTCGCAGGTGATTCCAACGATACGAGACTTAAACATAAATTACAAAGAACCCAAACGGAAGCGTCCAAAATTCAAGTAACTTCAAATAAAGTGACCAAAGACCAGGAGGCTGTAAGAAGGAATTATCATGTGTGGCATAAAATATGAAAACCACATAAGTAGGAAAAAAATGTTTCTATTTCCCTCGAACTACAACCCTGGGAGCAAAATACCAAAAAATTGGGAAAAAGTGAAAAGCGAAATTCCAGATCACTGAGACATGTACGAACCTCTACAACATTGGGGACGGCCAAAATCTCAGAGAAAGCGAAGAGAGAAGGGTGAGAAGTGGCTTCAACAACCACAGAACCGAGTGCCGAACCCTTGGAAGCAGAGGCTTGCTTGACGAAGTGATCGATGAAATCCGCTTGCTTTTGTTCGATATCCATCTCAGTATAGAAGACGAGAGAAACTAGAGATTTGGGGATTAACGCTTATGCTTCTGCAGTGTGAGAGCTTGAGGAAGAAGGCCTCTCGCGAGAAGGCTCTCGGTTGTAAGTGCCGCTCCCATGATTCGACTATATAGCGTGTTTGGAGTCATAAAAGAACGGTTTTTCAGAAAAAGGTTTTTAGATGACAGGTTATGATGAAAGAAACTGATTTTAGATAAATAAATATTTAAATAATTATTATTAAAAAAAATTGTAATTAAAAAATTATGATAAAGAGAATAATTTTATTAAAAATATTAGAGATAAGAGATGAGAGATGAGAGATGAGAGATGAAAGATGAGAGATTGTGAAAAAGAGAAAGGAGGGATGATGAAGAATAGTGAATAGAGAGGAGAGAGGGTAGAGAATAGTAAATAGAGAGTAGAGATTATAGAAAAGATAGAAAATAGAGAAGAGAGGGTATAAGAAAAAGTAAAGTTAAAATAATAATTGAGTATTTCGTAAATTTTTTTACTATTTCAAAAGCTACTCATACCAATTTATCTGAAATTATAGTTTAATCTAAAAGTCATTTTGGACCAATATAACTATTATTTTAAAAAAATTCAAATTAAAGTTTAGACTAAAAGTCTTTTTAAAACTATAGTTTAGGGGTTTCCAAACATACCTATAGTTGTTAAAATTAGTTGGTTTATTGGGTTAAACGGCACTTTTATCTCTACCAAATATAGTATATGTAGGTTTGTTTTTAAAGTAATATGGTCCCAAAAATTTACAAAAAGTAGATATGTAACTTTGATTATTAATCAAAATTAAATTTAAATGTTAATTGACTCATATATTGATATTGTATATCACATGACATATTATTTTGGATTAAGGTATAAATTTATCTTAAAAATTTTTACTTATGAGAACTGCGTATCTAGGATTTTTTTTTTAAATATTCCCTTAACATTATCCATATTTAGTTTAACCATTAGTTTAATCAAATATACTAAATTAATCAATATATATGTCATCAACTTTATGATTTTTTTTCTAAGTCATATTTATAAATAAGAAAGAAAAGAAAATATTAAAAACTTCAAGTTTCACATAAGCAATAAATATAAATGGGCCAAAACAATTAGGAAATCTTCAAGTATGTAAAATAACTAGTTATATTTCAGTAATTATGTTGGAGTTGAGTCGTATAACTTCTCATTTACTATAGCTTGGATCTTTTATGGTAGATATTGATAAACAAACCCCTTTCTTCTATATTTTTAGAGAAAGATAATTAATATATGATACATTTAAAGTTGCAATAAGTATGAGAATGATGCATAATTTATTTCGTATTAGAGGGATAGCAACTGATCCACCTTATGGCTAGATAGATTAATGTTTGGATTTTTGTGATTATTTTTGAACAAGAGTTGTTGAATATCATCAAAAGCTAATTATGCAAAATTCTTTTTTTTTTAAAATGGGTTGAAGGACTAGGCATTGTTGACATTTTTTTATTTGTCCTTATTTATAAATTTGATCTCAAAAAAAATGAAGTAGATGGACAAGTCAGTTCAATATATTTGATCAAACTAACAGTTAAATTGAATATGGATAACGGTTGAAGCAATATTGAATTCAAAAGAAAATTTAAATACCCAACGTTCCCGAGTGAAAGCTTCCATGACAAATTTGCACATTAAGTGAAAAAAAAATGATGTGGATGCCACGTAATATACCCTACTAATGAAAAAAAACTTCCGAGACAAAATTGCCGTTTAACCCCAGTTTATAAATGTAGCGTTGATTATATACTCCTTGATACTTAATATTTAATATAATTGAGAATTAATCTTAATTTTAAATATATGATATATTTATTATATTTATTATTTTTTTAAAATTATCCTTATTAATACTTCTAATTAAGAACATGAGGAGTATTTGTTAATTTAATCATTAATTAATTTAAAATACTAAAAAAATATCAATTATAAATAAGTACCCTATAAAAATTATTTTGGATTAAGTTCTTAAAATTATTTTTTTACACTCATATAGAAGATCAAAATATTATTTTAACCAATCACTTTAAAGTATATTTTATAAGTATCAAGTTTGAGATAGCAAACTTCAATTCCATCCCTTAATAATGTCTGGTCTAGATCACCAAATGAATCTATCTTCCATGAGGTATTTGGCACTAACAAATTTCTAGTTCTGAACATTGAGATAGATGGAGGAATCAAGGAAGCTGGAAGATATTAGAAACTCATTTTATAAGAGGAATTCATTCGTTCCACTCTTGGATTCTCAATTTAAAAAAAGCAACTTCTCATATCTCAAATCACATTCATCCTAATCTCATCTTTCATCTTTCGTAGATTCATCTACTTAGTTCCTTCTAGAACTATGTGTCACTAACCCAATCGTTCTCCTGGAATTGAATCAATGTCAGAGCCTTAGGCTTAATGAGAGAGTTTTATGTTCACATTCCAAATTTGCAATTTGTTATCTTTGGTTATAGCTGTATGAGTGCGATCTGACTTGCTTGTACTGTATTTCGGTATTCATTCTGCTGAACAAGAGAGATTCTTCAGTTTGTGCTTTGTATGACTCCTATTTGAGAGTAGACCAGGTCTTTGAATCAATTTTGGTATCTGTGGATTTCATTTCACTGCAATTGAATGAATTTCACAGTGAGGTTTCATTATTGTTAGGAGTTGGAGGTGTCTAATTAAATCAATCTCTCTCTTCTAAGAAACCTAAAGCTGCTTAATCCATTTATGAACATATACTTAACCGTTGTCAACCGTCAAATAAAGTGACCTTATTTGATAGTTGGTCTTAAATTAACCATAAAATAAAGTAGCCTTAATTTTTTTTAAAAAAAAATTACATTGTAGGAATAGGAACTTTTAGGGATAGTGAAACATTCTTATTTTCATGCATCTTAAGGACCATTTAGTAGCATTTAGAATCCTTACAAAACCTTGAAACTTCATTAGCTAAATCTAGAATTTTTACTTTTCTCGAGTTATTATTCATATGGTATTCTAGATTCGATGACAAATTTAAAAATTTTATAATTAATTCTAAAAAAATAGAAATGATGTGGTTCAAAAAGCTACGTGAAGATAACATCTTAAAATTTAAGGAAAAAATAATTTATAGAACAAATACTTAGTCAATTGATACAGTTTATTCATCAAAGGTTACTACTCGTTTGATCAAAAATTCTAAAAATAAATTCTGGTACTTTACTTTGAAAAATTCGTTCTCTTTGTACAGACATCGAAATAAGGTATTCTTCATGTCAAAACGAAACTTGACATGACTAAATGCCTATAAAATTTCATATATTTATTCAATCATTTACTATTTTTCATTCTATCATGAACATTATTGTTCAAACTTATTATACAACATTATTACATCTAACAATTTTTCATGTAGCATTTACACTATCCAATCCCTAACTTCTCTCCATATTTCTTCATCTTCTTCATCACTCATGAACTTATTGGGATTGGGATTACATGGTGGGGGTGAGATTTTTGGGAAAATTTTAATAACAAACAGTACTAAATAATGCATGTATTAATGTAAATACTTTGTGAATGCTTGTGAAAGTGTTAATATTGTGAATGTGCATGCTTCCATGTAAAATATGGAATACAATTGGCCAAAGTAACCATAGAAATAGAGCTTCAATCATAAACACATATGCAACACAATTCAACATAGCCATAGTACAACTAAGCATAATATTCAATACATACAAGATTAGGATAAGTTTACTACCTCGTATACTTGACTTTCTTTCACTTTAACTTTGATTTACCTCTTTATTCTTACTTCTATTTGATGTGTGGCTGTCTCTTTGGAGTCTACAAAGAAATTCTAACATCACATAATCATCCATCCATTACAATCTAACTTCTTTGAGCATTAAACTTACTTTACCTAACATAACTTCCTTTGATCTTTACTAATTGACTTGGAATGTCTTGACTTTAACCTACACAACTTCACCTTTTGAATCCATTTATGAGCTTAGAATCATGAAATTCTAGCTCTCATGCACTGTTTTGGATAAATTTGAAAAACATGCATAATTCTTCCAAAAATTCTTATTTTGATTCCAATACTTTTAATATTTGTTTTTCTACTTTATCCCACACAACTTATCATTTAAAAACTATTGGAAGCATCATAATTATAAAATTCTAATCACTACTCATGTGAGTGAACAGTAATATAGAAGAATTCTAAGAATTATAACTTTAAATTACAATGCTTCCAAGGTTCAAAACATATCTAATCCTACACAAAATCATCATATAAATTCAATGGAAGCATTAGATCAATGAAATTCCATCTTCTTCTATCATGAACAGTGCAAACCAAAAAATCTCAATCATGACAAAGTCAAGAATATCAATTTGATTGAATAACCAATCATCTAACTAGCTTGTTCAAACATCAATCACATAATTTGAACTTTAATTTCTTCTTTCTACTTTCATCTTGGGCTTTTGGACAGCACATATACCCTAGAGAAACCTCATATTTCTTCCATGAAAATCCTAAGTTCAAACCCCTCAAATTAAAGGAAAATAAGTTAGGATAGATCACTTACCTTGATCCTTAGCTAGCTTGAATTTTGGCACATTGAATCTTCTTTATCTTGGCTTGAGTTGGCATTTGGATAGTACCTCCCCGAGGGTTCTAAAGCCACGATTTTGGACAAAAAATATGGGGGTATTTATAGAAAAATTCCATAAAAAATGAATAGTCAAGATCATTTAGTGCACTATTTGATCTAATGACTCATAATTGCTCTTACATCAAACTTGCACATCAAGCCAATTTGAGATAAGATCACATGACAAAAATCTTCTCTTTCCCTTGCCTTGGACGTCATGTGTGAAGGTTTGTGGGTTCCACCATGTGAAAATGCCCTTTGTCTATCTCTAACTCATTAACACAACACAATGGCACACTTAGTGTCATTTTCGTAATTTTATATTTTTCTGGGTCTTTATTAGCCCTGACCCATACACTTATTTAAAAATATTATTGAGCCTATAAGGCGCTATTTTGGGCCCTCTACATGATCCACTACCTTCATAGGTTTAAGTCTTGAAAAATTCTCCTAAAACGTATTTATTGGGTGTATTAATCTATTGTAAATTCCATAATAAATTCTACATAACTCCTTTTTGAGTTTTGTCAGTTTCATAAATTCTCATATTAATTATAAGAATTTAATGTCAAATTTCATCTGATTCTAAGGTTCAGAAGATACTAATTAGTTTTTCTTTTTTCAAAAATTCATATCAATTTTTCGGGACCTCAAATTAGAATTCTATGTTGTGTCAAACTGATCAGAATAATTTTTTTTTATTTACTACAAATATTTGGGACTAATATGATTTTGAGCATTTTTTGATCTTTTTCGGCTCTACTTTCCATAATTATCATTTTGTCCCAAAATTTTTAAAAATTACACTTTAGTCCCTCAATTTTTCATAATTACACTTGGTAGCCTAAAGTTTATTTCTATTTTACATTTTGCACTATAGAACTTTTAGACTTTTTAGTCTGGTCCCTCTTCTCTATATCTTTGTCTAATCATCATATTTCCTCTCTATTTATCATCACAATCTTTTCTAAACCTCTTTCCTCTATCAATATTATATAGATAGAGAAAAATTAAGATGTGACAGATAGTGTAAATGATGAAAAACAAATAGCTTATAATAATAAGAGGTTCTAAGCCACGTAGAACACCCTTCTGCATGATCTTGATTATCAAATGGTACAAGTCAACAACTTAACTCTATTACGAAAGACATATCTTAATCATGCAGAAGGGTGTTCTACTAGTATCGAAAGCACTCATCACCACAAGTTATTTGTTTTTCATCAATAATTACATCATCTCTAGCTAAAAGCCCATATTCTGTACAATATAATGTTTTAAATAGAAATAAGGCTACATTAATTTATATATTTTGGTTATTTTAATTACAAGACATGTGAGGTAACTAGTGAGGTGGCAATATGAGACCCACCTTGAGCCATTTGTCAAGCCATACAAGAGGAAGGAATTTTCTCATATGTTGTATTATATTAAAATAATGTAATAATTAATTTAATAATGATTAAGTTTAATTAATCTAAAATTCATCCAATAAATAACAAGATTAGGATATTGTAATAATTAGTTAGAGAGATAAAGTAGTCCAAAGATGGCCAAAATTTCATTATAAATACCCCTCTTTTGTTCATAAATGGCGCCAACTTCGAAAGCGTAAAGGGAAATTCTTGTGGATTGAAAACTCAACCAACCAAAGGCAATTCAAAGAGGAATTTTAAGGCACTTTGATCCAAGATAGCTAAGGTTTAAGGTAAACAATCCTTCCTAATTTATATATGTGTGTGCGCGTGCGGTCGCTTGTTTTGGAAGATTGGAACCTAGATTTTAATAGTTGAAAATTGGATTTTCCTTCAGTTTCCTTTGGTGGCCAAAATGCTAGAATAAAAAGGGAAGGGTTAAATCAAGTTAGAACTGACACTTAGATAAACTAGAATGAATGATTGGTTATTAAATTAAATTGTGTTCTTGACTTTACTCTTTATGGAGGCCATTCAACCAACTGTTGTTCTGGATAGAGGAGTTTGATTTTCATTGTTATGATGCTTCCATTGAATCTAGATGATGATTCTGTGTAGGATGAGTAAGGTTTGAGTCTTTGGAGCATTGGAATTGAGAAGGAAAAATTTTGAAGGATTATATAACCCTTTTTGGTTATGTATGGAATTTTATTAGAATTTTATATTTCTAGCCCCATAATTGGATCCAGAGAGCAAAATTATGTAGTATAAAATTAAGATATCAATTAATTTAAAGTTTAAGTCAATTAACCAAAATTAGGAAAAGTTATCCCTAATATGTTAATCAAGTTGATTACTCTTGAAAACTAGTTGAGATTGTATTGTAATGAATAAATGATTATGCGATATTTAGGCTTTGATTTGTGTACTCAAGAAGGCAACCATATACTAAGAAAAAGTGACAAGGAAAAGGGTAAAGAAAAGTAAATCAATCAAGGTAGCAGACTAACTTAAATTTGTATATATTGAATGTTATGTATCATTGTAACTTGGCCTTGTTGATTTGTGTTATACATGTGTACTTGTTTGAAGCTCTGTTTATATGATTGCTTTGGCTATTTGCATTTTATATGATACATGGAAGCATACACATTACATTATGTTAATAGAATTACAAGCAAGTACAAATATATTATTTAGCTCCATTTACTATCGAAATTTCTTTCGAAATATCACCCCTATTATGTCCACAAGAGAAGAATATTGACTGATGATGTTATTGGGGTTTCGTATGGACATATTATGGGTAAATCTTGGGATATATGTATATGTAGTGGATGGAAAAATTTGTATGTAAACAGTAGGCAGTTTTAAGTAGTGATATTTTGGCTATAATTAAAAATAGTAAAACATGTAATAAATGTACGATATTATACCAATATATAGTTGACATGTCGAGCTTCATTTTGGTACTAAGAATACCTTATTTTGATGTCTATACAAGGAGAATAAATTTTTCAAAATTAGGGACCATAATCTGATTATATAATTTTTGACCAAATGAACAGTTAAATTTGACGCCAAAATTGTATTGATTTACTAAGTATTAAGACATATTTTTTCCTTAAATTTCATTATGTTAGCTTCTTGTATCCCTTTAAACCACTTCATTTTTATTTTTCTTGAATTAATTATATTTTTTAAAGTTCGTTGCCAAATATAAAAATACCAAATTAATAGTAACCATGACCTTAAAAATTTTAGATTTTGCAAATGAACTTCAATGGTCATATACGTGGTTCTAATTGTTACGAATTGATCCCACAGCCGTTTGAAAGTAAGGTATGACATTTTTTTTATCATAACTTCAAAAATTAGCTTAAATTCAATATACCTCATTTTTTTTTATTTTTGTCAGTTGTATGAATCTTTATAAGGTCTTGTAATAATTTCTAAACTTCAAAAATTAATATCAATTTTTGGGACTTCAAATTGAAATTCTAAAAAATATGGGTCTTCCAAATACTGTATAGTAAAATTTGGGATTGAAATGCTTCCAGGTAGTTTTTGGGCTATTTTAGCTCAACTTTCTCATAATTATGATTTTACCCTTAAATTTGGCAAACTACACTTTTAGTACCCAAATTTTACTTAATTCTATTTAGGTCCCTTTCTGGACATTTTGAAATTACAGTTCAATTTCTGAAATTTCTAAACTCCATTTAGGTCCTTATTTACTTTTACTTGAATTTTCTATTTAGCCTTTATCACGTCCCTTGGCTTTTTCCTTCCCTTCTTAACTTAACCTTTTATATATTCAGGGCCTTTATCTAGCACAAATCTCTTCCAAACTCTATGATTCCTTCTTGTTAATGTCACAATCCTTTCCTGACCTATTCCAGCTTATGTTTGTTACAAACAGGAAAAATTTAGGATGTGACACATACAACAAGAAAGCATTATCATCAAAACATCTCAAGTATATTCAAACATAAAGAGAGGATTTATAAATGCTCATTTTGTTAGCCATATGATGAATTGATCTTTGAAATTCTTTGTCTTCCTCTCTAAATGTGTTTGAGCATTTTTTGTGTTGGCATGGATGATAATCCCTTTTAGCTTATTGCCAATTGATCTTTGTAGCCCTAGTGCCCCTTATATCATATCTCAAATTTTATTCTCTTGTCATAAATGCAACTCCCTTTCTTTCTTAGAGAAAGGTTAATATTATCATATATAGAATAATTTCTATATATCTATGTGAGATCATATAAAGATAACTCATTATCAAAACATATCAACTCTCAATAAATACATATGAGTATGCTAAATAATTGATCTTGTAAAATGTTATAAATATATAGACATAAAGCTTTTCTTTTCTTATAGTATATCTTGAAAGATAATGATTTATTTTGAAAAATATGCAATTTTAATGTTATTTGTTTTTCAAATATAGACCTTTGAATTTCTTCTGGATGCTTACAATAGTCTCTCAACTGATATGGTATTTGATGTTTAAGAGATCTTCCTTTTTCTATTATCATCCTTCTTCTATTATCCTCCTCAGAGTAATTGAATGGTATATTATGATAATCTATCATCGACGCAGAATGTACTCCTTAGGCATTTCTCCATTACTTCTTATAAATTAACTTTGCAGCAATGGATTAACCATGAGTTCTCTTAGATGATGTGGCTTTCACTTATGCATGAGAACCTCTTGGATGCCCCTTTTTCCATGTACTGTATTCATTCCTTTTAATGTTACCTTGCACATTTAAAATACTGGAAGAACATTTCTATACCCATTTAACCTTGGGTCATTGATCATTAGTTTTGGACCTTGATTATCCTTTAGGAATCCAAACATATTTATTTCCTCACATTAGAATTTCTTCTAATATAGCATGCGTGAGAAATATGATATTATTTTCCATAATAATTGCAAAAAATGGGATGATGATTATCATTGATATCTTTGTAAATATTGTATTAGTCTAGTGGAAGTAGTCTATAATCAATATGCAAAAAATTTTCTTCCCATTCAATTTTCCAGTGATATCCTTAAGATACAAATCATTTTAAATTTTTTATATATCATCAATAATGGGTTGAAAAACAAGTTTATTAAATCTTTTAAAGTCATTTTCCACAAATGTATCAGAAGAATTATAAAAATTTACTGTTTGTACATCTTAACTTCCATGTAATGAATCTTTCTCATTTGATTCGTCCATATTGAGTTCTTCTGGATGCTCATTTAGCTTTAGTTATCTAAGATAACACCTTCTTCAATCTCAGGCATAATTCATTTAGATGAGCTATCAGAAGCATTCCCTTCAACATAGTTGTTAGAAGCATAAATAAAGTCAATAATATCTTAAATATTTAAGCATTAGAGCAACATTTAATTTTCTAGTAATAATTTTTAGTTAAACTACTATACAAAATTTTTCATTGCTCTGATGTTCAAGAAATACATTTTCTTTTTTCTCTGTCCAATTCTTTCTAATTTTGAAATCAAAGTCGTTTGTAAAAATATATCTCATATCAAAATCAATAATTTTTTTAAAAAAATGATGATTTAGACTTTTCAAAAATAGAAATAAATATTTTTTAGAAAAAGATGAATAATATAATCAAATCCTTCAAATACAACTATGTTATTTTCAATTGAGATTTTTAAATCCTTTAAGCAAGTGATCTGCTCTGATACCAAATGTTGAATTTAGCTATATCACCCAAGAGGGGGTGAATTAGGTTCATGTCACTACCTAGGTACTCACCTAATGCCTACCAATCATGGGAAAATTTGAAGAGTGCATTCCTGGAGAAATACTGCCTTTTATCTAGAATATCCGCCATGCAAAAAGAAATTTATGGGGCTAAGCAGGATGTGATGGAGTCATTCTACGACTATTGGAGTCACTTCCAAGACATGATAGACAAATGTCCAAATCATCAAATTTCATATGAATTTCTGATCCTATACTTCAGTAAAAGACTCTTGCCTCAGGATGCAAAAATTCTAAATGCTGCTACAAAAGGCTCCATAGATGATATGTTCATTGAAGATGCATAGGATTTGATAAGAAAAATAGCAATAAATGAAGACCAATATGGTCTGTCTAACACCAGAGCAGTACATAAGATGAGTATTAGACGAGACCCATTACTAGTCAAACTTGCCCATGACATGGAAATACTAACTAAACAGATGAGTAATGTAACCAAGCAAGAAAACTCACCCTAGTGGCTGCTAGTTGTAATCTCTGTAATTCATCTATGCATATTACTGCTAACTGTCCATCTTGTCCAGAGAATGTTTTAGCCATGTATCAGGGACGAACAGGTCAATTCTAAAAAAGAGACCCCTTCTCTAACACATATAATGAAGGATGGAGAAATCACCCTAATATCATATATGGAGGCATAAATAACATAACCATGCAAAATCGTTTTCAGGAAAGAGAGCCTTCTCAAGCAATTGTGCCAATCCAAGACCTTCCTAACAAGAATGATGATATGACATTAGTTCTTAAAGGTATATCAGATATGACCTCTGCTGTCACAGGTGTAACTTCTTAACTCTCAAACTTGTTATCCCAATTTGATATAGAGAAATCTAGTACAAATGCCAAACTTGACAAGCTAGCCTCGGGTTGTGCTACCTTAGATAGTAAGTATGATAATCTATCAACTTATGTGACTCAATTGGCTAACTTTATAAATGAGCAATAAGAGAAGAATGGAGTGACCATCCCCTCTAATATTGTCATCAATCCTAGATCCTTAAATGCCATCACACTGAAAGGTGACAAAAAGGTAGGATTCTTAGAAAATGATGATGTGACAAACACTACTGAGGATATTATTGAAGATACTACTGAACACATCCATGAGCACACCACTGAAGGTGTGGAAGACATTACTGAACACATCCCTGAAGTGCCCGAGCAATCAGCAAGTCTGAAAGAGAAAAAACTACTTAAGAAAGATGAGGCTACTCAAGTAGAGACTCTCACAACCATAAGTAAAGAGGTAAGTATTTCTTTCCCTAAATCTTATGCAATGAGTAAGATAACTGCTAATAAATAATAGGACAAGGAGGTTTATGACTTGTTTAGCAAACTTGAGGTAAATATTCCATTGTTAGAATTACTTAAAGGCATGCCTAGAGTTGCTAAATTTATCAAAGACCTATGTACCCATAAGCGTAGGTTTAGACTAAATGAAAAAGTCCAAGTTTCTTCTAATGTCTCTACGCTCTTTAAACCTCAACTTCCAATTAAATGCCAAGATCTAGGGGCTTTTACAATTCCCTGTACTATTGGGAAAATACATATTAATAAGGCTTTATTAGATCAAGGAGTAACTAGTAATGTTATGCCTACAATTCATGATGATAAAAATAAGGGTGCTAGTAAGGATGAGATGTTATCATGTGATTTTCCACCCGATAAAGAAATAATTACTAATGATTATATTTCAATTTCTCATGTTGATGTCAAAGGTCTTACTGAAGGGAGTCTTATTGATTTTATTGGATGTGAGAAATACTTGTGTTCTTATATGTTTTATAGAGTTCTCACATTTGGTGTCTTGATTACTAATATTGCACACTTAATGGCTTTTCATAGTTTCAAGTACTTTGATTCTTGTCCCATACTTGGAGTTGGAAAAGGTGTTGCTTGTGGTTTGTTGAATTTCTTGCAGGAATCTCACTTAGGAGGATTTTATGGTGATCACCATACTCCTTATATTGTGGCGCCTTCACAAATTGACCTCGAGCCACTACCCCAAACATTTAGAGAAAGCTATGTAGAGAAGGTACACTTACATAAGAGCATGTTCCTCATCATAGATGAGAATTTCAATTTTAAGGCCCTTAAGCGGCATAAAGGCACCAGGTTGTCTCTTTCCTTATCTTATTCTTCTATATATTCTGAGCTTTATTATTTGAGATAAGTGTGGGGGAGGGACAATCCCAGTAGTAAAAGGAAGATTTATTGCTTTATGTCTTTTAACAATTTTCTAGAATAGGTTGCATTTTAAAGATTTCTTAGTTTTATGTTAGTTTTTCTTTGAATAAAATATCCTCTTTTAGCATATGACTCTTTAACCATCTCCCTGCTCCCTCTGATATATGCGTTAGTGTATGGGGGAGAGAATGAATTTGATTGATTGTCTGAGAGCTCTTGAAAATGCCTATTTTTTAAAATTTTTCACACTTATATTTCTGAACACTCCTGTTTCAAATTAAAATATCATCTTGATTACACTGATACAAGTATGAATCTTTCAATTTCATTGTTGATTGTGATAGTTCAGTTAATTAATAGTCTAAGAGTTATCCTAGAAACATATAATGTAATGCATTGAGAACAATTGAAGTCTTTAGTGAGGCTCTGTGAATAGAAATGAAGAGAGACAACCATGTTGGAAGAATTCTCGGCCTTAAATTCCTAAATTGAGTGAGTACCTCCTATACTAATTTCTCTTCAGAACTTGTCTTAATTCTTTTATCTGTTGTCTAACTCATGTGCAATTCTTTAAAATGATTGATGCCATTATATTCTAAACCCTTTTTATCCCAAACACAAGCCCATTACATATTATATCCCTAGTCACCCCCTTTGAGCTTATCACTTTTCTTTTTCCATCATAGAAAGTCATATGCATCAACATCTTTTTGAAATAAAATTTTTATTTATGTCAAAAAATCATTATTATTGAAATATTGTGCTATATCTTTTATATACAAGGTGCCAAAAAAATAAAAAAGAAAAAAGAAAAGATAGTACAAGAAAAATTGAAGAAAAAAATAAAATAAAGAAAAGAAAAAAAAAGAGAAATGAAGAAGGCACTATTATCACATCTTATTAGCACAATTATTACCTATACATCTCTTATGACATGAATTCATGATATACATTCATTATTACATGTGTATACTATCTATTTTTCATATTCTATTTCACGTGGCCTATTTCCAATATTATAAGCTTATAAAGTCCTCTTGATTAAATAATGCACATGTAATTAACGATAGAGACTTAAAACTTTTACAAACCTATGGTAGGGGCTAGTATAGGTAGGATTGAGTAAAAGAACCCGTAAAAGGTGAAATGAGTGAAATGAATATATCCCTCAGTGTGCTCCCTTCTATCCCATTCCTCTGTCTTAACTGTGTTCATAGAGATTGATCACGTTGCATTTGTTATTATGTGACTAGGATGACTTGAAGGATTTGATTGATTTAATTATCACTTTCATGCTCGAATTTGTTTGGTTCCTCTACTTGTTTTCAATGTTTATTAAGATGTTCTTCATTACTTTGCCCAGGAGTACAAAGGTTTAAGTGTGGGGGAATTTGATGAATCCCTATTTTATCATATTATTTTCTATCTATTTCAAGGGATTTATCATGATTAATAAATATTATTATAATAATTATGGTTATTTTGTGGCTTAGTTGACTATATGAATTAAATAGCTAAAAAGGTCATTTTCTTGTATTTTTACTAATTTTATTATCACACTGGTATACACGAAGATATTTTTATCTTCTATGACTTTCAGGAAGAATAGGAAATAATTAATAGCCTACAAAAGGAGCAACCTAGGATTAATGAATGAAAAATGAATATTAATTTATTAAAAGGGAAATCAATATTATCTAATTAGAGACAATTATTTATCTCCTTTTAATATATTAATATAGCATAATAATATTTGAAATAGTCAAAACAAAAGAGATCTTTCAAAATTTAAAATCAGATATCCACTTTGACTATTCAAATGTAATCCTTACATATCTAGATACATGCAACATATCTCACAGATTGAATATGTGATATCCAAGGGAAATTTAATTCAAATTACAAAAAAGAGGAGCCAATCACAAGTCAAGATTCAAAGCAAGAGGATAAATATTAATTATATCTTATCTCTAATTCCTTATATTATATCATATATTATTTGAATTGATTCAAAGATAATTGATCAATATCTAACATTTGAATCTAATTAAAGGATAATGATAAATATGTTATCTTTTCCTATTAATTGTTTTATCTCTTTTATCCTATTACTTTTTATTTGAATTGTTTATAGAATATTTGAGTTTAAAAATATTATCTCTAGAGATATTGGAAAAGATGACAGCTTGAAAGGATATTGAAGATAAATGGAGATTATCATTATCTTTTGAAGAGCCAATCAGTAAAGAGACCTACATCAAATAGGATTCATTCCCAAAGGCTATATAAAGGACCCCAAGGCTCCTCCATTCAACACGCCAATCACTACCATCACAATTATCTTTTTCATCTATTCCACAATTCCATAATTTTCCTTCTAAGTTCTTAAGGAGAGATGTAGTGGCTTGAGTTTCTGTGCTTTAGAGTTAGGAGTTGAACAATTTTATGTTTTGATCTTTTCCTTTATACAAATTTATGATTTCCTAGATTTAGGTTTTAAGATTTGTATATGTTGGACCTAGTGTTTCGATTGAGACATCTTTGTGATCAAACCCTTGTGATTTATTATTTCAATTTATGATTTGATATTCTTTATTTAATATCCTTAGTTTCCTCTTATAATTATTCATATTGGATTCACATGATTAGTTATAGGATTTTCAATTGAATATCTATGTTAGAATAACAAATCATTTATTGTTTAATTTATCGCATGCTAAGTGGATCTTCACTAATCATTCTTGATACAATTGTATGCTAGATTTAGGTATAATTGTGGATTATATGATTATGACCATGACGATTGTTTGAGATTTTGCACGTTAATGACTTAGTATATTTAATTGTTATAACTCTAATATATTATTGAACGATAATAGCCACGCATCAATCCTTGGGAACGTTCAACTTACTGGTAATCATATTATTTAATTATTTTACTTTCTTGCAATTATCGCTTTAATTAAACCGAATATTCTTCTCTTACCATATTTGTTCCTTAATCACTTTAATTAATCATAATTAAGCTACACATTGACTCCGCCTTGAGATTGACCTAGGTTATCTCCTATACACATAGGGTTAAAACTAGTAATTAATTTGTGTGTTAACGACAAGCGACATCAAGCCTTCAATAAAGGGAATTCCTTTTGCATAAATCAAGTTCTTTCGAAAGATCATCCAATATTAGGAGCATATTCTTCTCTTGCTTCAACCTCTCACGTAGACTGGAAGCTCTTATGTCTTCAGTTCTTTCATTAAGTTGCATACACAGCTTCTCAGCAATCTGGTATTGAATATTGAAAATGTTCAATTCTCGAGAAACAGTTTCCATGATCACCAAGCCCACACAATCCAATCATATCAACACTTGGACTCTGCAATGCCTCCATAATTTGGTCCCTAATTTGCAATCTTGAACCAATCCCTTCAATGCTTTCTCTGTTGGTTAATTCTTGCATCCACCAGGGAGGAACACGATATAAAACTTTACAAGATGTTCTCTTTTTGTGAATTTCATCAACTTGTTGTGCCAATGCCTTTGTTTTGATTAGTTTATAGTGTAGCCACAGGGTTGGAACTTAAAGTTATGCTGCACTCTCTTTTTGCTTGACTCTCTTTTATGTAACTCTTGTACTTGCTCGATATCTCATCTACTTCGTGCAACCAACGAAGAACTTTGTCCTCAATTTTGTATGCATTGTTTGTGGCCTCATCTATTCGATGTTGTATGGAGATTCTTTCAAGGGTGAGTTCCTCAAGTCGTTCATTGAGCTGCTGGATGTTTTGGCCATAGCAGACTAGATAAAGAAGCTGTTCCCAAATTAGGTCAAGCACTAGGTCCCAAAACTTTTCAACCAAACCACAAGTAGGATCCATTTAATTTGCGCTCTGTTCAAATGATATAGACAAAACTCAATTAAACTTGGCTTGTTAATGCAGAAATATTGTTATTTAAGAAACACATGTTTCACATAAATAAAAGGAAGTTTTAGCAGGAAGACGATAAAATATAAATTGTAAAAACAAACAGGAAAATGACATCAACTTCATCAGGAAAGCAAGGAAGAAGACAAACTTAGAGAAAATGAATGCAGACGGAATAACTCTTTTGCATGCTATGAGTTGTGTAAATCCAAAGTGCAGTTTTTTTATGGTTCGACATCTAGAAAAGATAAAATAAAATAAAAATCAAAAAATTCAAATAACACTAGAAATTGTTTAGAAAATGTTATAGAAGAAGCTAAGTAACCCAGGAAATACAGAAGGAGAAAGTAGTAGTGATGTGAAACTATGAAACAAGAAGCAGAACTGGGAAATAATGAATCTTTTGTTGTTGTATAATATGTGAAACTGAGCTGTGAGAGTCATATAATTAATGGTAATTTGAATTGAAAAACAAAAAAAAACCTAACAAGTGAAGGAAATTAGAAAATCATACTACTTGCAAATGAAATTGAAATAAGAAGCGACTTATACTGCTATAACACCAACAAATGAAAGAAATTTGGAGAACGAGACATTTCAAGGATGTTTAAACACTAGAGGTCAAGACTTGGAATTTTAGAAAGCTATGGGAAATTTTTTAAAATATTAAAGTATTAACATCTTATATATTATCTATTTGTAAGCATTAAATCCCGCTTTCCTGTATTGCTTATTTCTCTCTCTCAACATTATGTATCTTAATTCTCTCATTTTTTTCATATATTATCTCGGGATCTTCTTTTTCATTATCTCTCCCTGGCCTATAATCTTTCGATTTCCCCGTTCATATCCTCAATTTCTCATTGTTAATTCTCATTCAAATATAACTAGTCCATTTTTGTTTTTGTTTTTTTAAATATATGAGCAGTGACAAATTGAAAGAGCTATTTTTTAAAATAATTTTTAGGAATTTTTTCTTCCTGAAGAAATATCACAAAACCAGCAAAATAAAGTTAAAAAGCGATCACAACAACAGAGATGAAGGTTTTGAGCGTACCTGGAATCCTTTGCTTGACTCACTAGATACCCACACAAAGACTAGAGCACTACAGAAGGCTCCCAGTCATGTTACATAGAAAAAGCACCGAAAGAAGAATAAAGAAGCAGAGAGTTAGAAACAGAGGAGGAGGGAACTTTCTATCTTTTCCACAGACTTTTTCTTCTGTTCGTGTAATTATAGCTTATGGGGAGGGGAGTTAGATAACCGTATCTAACTCCCTCATTTTAAATTCAAACATTCCCCTTCAACTGCTCTTCATGGTCAGTTCCCTCCCCTGTTCCTCAGGGTCGGGTTTGATCCACCATGGGTGGATCGCCTATTTCCTTATATCTCCCACTCACACATGGTGGATTAGATATTATGGCTCAAATCTCATTTTCTTCTTTCTTTCATACTAGGTGCTTTTCCGTGACCGCGTAGGCATGATGTCTCATTTCAGGTGTTTGTACTAGAAATCCCCTTTACAGAGACCAGCACAAAGCAACCCTTTAGTGCAGCTCGATTAAATAAATTATAGTGCCTTGAATGTCCTAGATTTGCCCATATACACTTTTCTTATGGCTAATCTAATCCCTCTTGAGTCAGTATATAACTTAGATAGCCTCTACTTATGCATAGTATCCACACTTGTGAAATTAACAAAATAATATCACAAGGAACCAGTCACAGACACTAGCATGGATGTGTATATTCTGGCAATCTTTCTTTCGCCCATATATCATTTTAATATGAATCAACCGCTTTCCTAGCATAATACCTTTGGTTCATATATAATTTTGACCATAGGACATATACCAAAGTAGCAATCGCTGAAACATACCTCCATAATATTGTCAAAGTCAAAGGACATTAATGAAAGGATTATACCTTTATAGAACTCACACAACAATAAAGCAGGGATTGATTCACTTGCTTTCCATTTGCGGTTCTTTAGCACATGTGATATGAATCACATGTTACGGTGTTCCTCTTATCCTTAAAGAATGTACGTCGTTTTGATTCTATCAATCACACCGTACAGACTTAAGTTTAGACATTCTTAGTATCTAAACCCAAACTCTTCAATTATATTCATATAATATGACGTCAATTTTGAAAAAATTGTTATCTGGCAACAGGTTTTATGGATGTGAGTATCCATTGTTCGATCCATACCCTTACTCATGGATCTCATCTTGACTAACTGCACTTTTAAGCCAAGGTGACACTTATTGTGTTTCTTCTCTACCGTATCAGTACTCTTGTTGTTTTACTGGTGAACACATGTCTCATCTTTGAACGCTTCTATAGCATCAAAGGCGGTTGCTCGTGTGAGAGAGATACCTTTTTCAACCTGTACGACATACTAGACATTGTATACTTTTATCCAGACATTTAAATAATAAATGACATGATATCATTAATAAAAATAAAAGTATTACATATAGTCTGTAACTTTACATTTTTAACATGCCAATGGCTTTTACATGTTTCTCGAATGTTTCTTTGACTATTGGCTTGGTCAGGGGATCTGCAACCATACATTTGGTTTAAATGTATTGTACAGTTACAATTTTCTGTGCTATATAATCCCTCACAAAGTTATACTTTATATCAATGTGTTTAGTCTTGCTGTGATACTTAGGGTCTTTTGTGTAGGCTATAGCTACAATATTGTCACAGTGTATCAACACCAGATTGGTACTCTCATTCCCAAATCCTAGATGCTCAATAAATCTCTTTAGCCAAATAGCCTCTTACACTGCTGCAGTGCATGCCACAAACTTAACTTCCATAGAGTGTAAAGCAATGCACGTTTGCTTCTTGCTACTCCAACATATGGCACCATTGTTAAGCAAGAGGTGTATCCTGTAGTCGATCTTTGTTCTTCTTCATCACCGCCTACATCAGCATCAGAATATTCGATTAGGCGTAGATCGCTTCCTTGATAACATAATGCATAGTCAGCTGTGCCCTTTAAGTATCTCAAGATCCTTTTCACTTCTTTCCAGTGTTTCTCACCAGGGTTGGACCGGAATATGCTAACCAGCCCTATGGCATAACAAATATCTGGTCTTGTACACATCATTGTATACATCAGGCTACCAACGGCACTGGCATATGGAACTCTTTCCATTTGCTTTTTCTCTGATTTAGTTTTGGAACTCATGTCAGAACTCAAAGCCACTCCAGTGGCCACAGGGATATCCATGGGTTTGCATTCATTCATATTGAATCGCTCAAGTATCTTATTGATATAATTCTCTTATGAAATAGTGAGGATTCTCTTAGAACGATTCCTTCGAATCTTGACTCCAAGTATGTATTCTGCTTCACCCATGTCTTTCATCTCAAAATTTGATGAAAGCCATTCTTTAATGGCTATCATAGAGTCAAGACTATTTTCAGCTAAGAGTATATAATCTACGTATAAGGATAATATTACAAAGTTACCCTTATACTGCTTAACATAGACACAATGGTCTTCCTCTATCATCTGGAAATTATATGAGGTAATCGCCTTGTGAAACCTCAAGTACCACTGTCTGGATGACTGTTTTAATCTATAAATGGATCTTTTGAGTTTACACTTCTTGTGTTCAAACCCTTTTTCAATGAAACCTATTGGTTGTTCCATATAGATTTCTTCATCTAGATCATCGTTCAGGAATGTTGTTTTTACATCAATCTGATGTAACTCTAAGTTTAAACTGTTTACTATTACCAGAATAAGTCTTATTGAATTGAAGTGCACAACAGGTGAAAAAGTGTCCTTATAATCTATACCTTCCTGTTTGTATATCCCTTTGTAACCAATCGAGCTTTGAATTTGTCAATTGATCCGTCTACCTTTCTTTTGATTTTGAGAACCCACTTGTTCCCAATGGCTTTATGCCTTTTGGCATATCAACCAATTCCCAAATTTGGTTTTTCATCATTGAGTCCATTTATTCTTTCATTGCTTTCTTCCATTCCTCCTTTGTAGGACCTGCTAAGGCCTCATGAATAGTGCGGGGTTCATCATCCCCTTCTAAAGTAATTAAGAGCGCTTCGCCTTCTATTTGGAAGCGTCTCTTTAGAATACTTTCCCTGTTACTCTTTCTGGTAGGAGCAACTTGCTTATCTTTGCTCATTTCTCTCAGTCTTTGTGTTGACCGTTCTTAGCTCCCACTCAGATTGACATACCTAGATGATTCATATCTGTCAATTTGTTCGGCACTGTCCTGTTCCTGAGTTTCATAAAGAGATACAGTTCGGTCAATATCTCCCCTACTTGGAAACTCTGTCTTAATAAATACAACATCTCTTGATTCTGTTTCAGTCACTATTCCATCTTCAATTTCACTAATGAATATATATCCTTTTGAGGGTTCAGAGTACCTTATAAAAATATATTTCTTCCCTATAGGACCCAGTTTCCCATGTCTATGAGAATTGTCATGGATGTATGCCACCGAGCCCCAAGGTCTAAAGATGCTTAGATCTGGCTGACGTTTAGTCTATAACTCGTAGGGTGTGGAAGCGGCTGATTTTGAGGGCACACGGTTAAGTATGAAGGTTGCCGTCAATAAAGTATCACTCCAATGTGAAATTGGAAGGTTTGCCTGGGCCATCATAGAACTAACCATGTCTAGAAGAGTTCTGTTTCTTCTTTCAGCAACCCCATTATGTTGAGGTGTGCCAGGGATAGTTAGTTACCTAAGAATCCCTTTTTCTTTACAGAGCTGTTTGAATTGTTCTGAAAGGTATTCACGACCTCGATCATTGTGTAATGTCTTGATTCTATTGTCCATTTGATTCTCTACTTCATTCATATATTTTCTAAAGCACTCTAGTGCCTAAGACTTATGTGAAATCAAATAGACATGACCATATCGTGAAAAATTATCAATAAAGGTAATGAAATACCAAGCTCCGTGTCTTGCCCTCACACTCATTGGACCGCAAATGTCAGAATGGATTAATTGCAATGGTTTTTCAAATCGTATTCCCTTACCGAATAGTTTCCTGGTAGCCTTACCAGCTAGACAGCTTTCGTATAATGACATATCCATGTTAGGGATTACCCCCAATAAGCCTTCTTTAGCCAGTTTAATCATTCTATTTTGATTAATATGTCCTAGTCTAGCATGCCAAATATTCATATCAGGATCATTCGAAGTAATAGCAAAGCAATCATAAACATTAAAGTCATTAGCAAGATTCAAAATAAAGAAGCTTTGAAACTGGAAAGCTGAACCATAAATTATTGAGTTGCTACAAATGTCTACAACTTTACCATGAAAGCTTACATTAAACCCAAAGTTTAGTAAACAAATTACATAAATTAAATTCTGTCGGATGTCAGGAGCATGAAGCACATCATGCAGTATCAAGGTTTTTCTACTACGCAAAACAAGTTTGCAAGTGCCAATGCCTCAAACCTCGATCCTTGTATTATTGCCAACGAAAAGCCACTTGCTTTGATATGGCAACCGAAGGTATTCCATGAAAGATCCTCGATCTCGACTTACGTGGTATGTGGAGCCTGAGTCAATAATCCAAGAAAAAGAAATAGGTTCTGTCAGAAAAATAGTGCTAGAAACAAATGAGACATGTGAATTCACATAATTCACTGTTACCTTTTCACTCTCGGCCTGTTTAAAACAGTCACGCGTGAAGTGTCCCATTTTCTGGCAGGCAAGGCATTTGACTTTCTTTAGGTCTAGCTTTTTCTAGCCTCCATTCTTTTCCTTCTTCTTGTACCGTTGCTTGCCCTTCTTGGGTGGAGGACCGCCTTTCTTCCCATTCTTCTGATATTTCTTGCCCTTTTTAGATTCAGGCTTTGATTGGGAAGGACTAGCACCTTCGGTCAAATAGGCTTGTCCCGTGGCTTTATAAGCCTCCATACGTTCATCCTCTAGCTCCAAATGCTTAACTACATTATTGAAAGTAATGATATTTTCATTATGGGTCAAATTAACTTTCATGTGCTCCCAACTGGCAAGGAGCGATTTGATAACAGCCTGCACTTGCTGTTCGTCAGATAGATTATATCCGGCTTCCTTCAGTTCACAGATCATTGTGGACATCTCTCGTAGATATTTCCTCATAGGATTATCTGGTTTTAGCTTATAGGTATCGAATTTAATCGTCAACCTTCTAAGCTTAGTCATGGACACTCCTCCAAACTTATCCTTTAAGGCAATCCACATTGCCTGTGCCGTTCTGTGTGTCTCAAACTCACACATTAAGTCATCAGCTATTGCGCTCAATAGGGTGATTCTTGCAATGCTATTCTTCTTTTTCCAGGATAGGTAGGCTTCCTAGTCTCTCCTATGCTGGGCCGTATTTCCAGCCTCAGGATCTACCATGGCCATTGTCAATGGCTTAATGGCATCCTGTTCTTCTAGAATATATTGGACCTTTCGGTGCCAAATATCCCAGTTGTCCCCGTTGAGTTTTTCCCCTTGTTCAATTCAGCAATAATGTTCTTTGATGCCATTGTTCAATATCGGTTCTGTGACAAACCTTTCCCACATTAATTTATTGAACCATAGAACATTTAAGTGAATTTATATATATATAGCACATGTAAAGTATACAATGTCATGTACTTTTATTAATATTTGTACCTCCCATCACACAAGCACTAGCAACGCCATCATTCTCTATCAAAATTAATATAAGTACTATTCTCATCAAATATTGCTTTTTAGAATACTCATCATCTAAAAAAGCTCCCACTTATAAAAAAGTATACATGAATCATAATATAGAAAAAAATGAAATATGTTTCTCTTGCATACAAGGCATGTAATAATGATAAGTTTTTACAAAGAAAGAGTATAAAAGCATATCTTTAATAAAGTAAAGCAATAGAAATCAAAGTACAAATATACATCATTCAATATGAGTTTTACAATATTCTAGCATTGCTTTTCTTAGCTTCTTAAGCTCACGAGGTGGCTTTTTAAGGTTAGATACAAATTCTATTCTTCTAAGCCAATTTTTCTTACTGATGTGTCCTAGTTTGGTCTTGCCTCTAACTCTTGTAGCTCTTATAGATTCCATTATGACTTTCAAATAGAATTCAGTATGTTTCTTATCTGTCATGCCTTCAATGTATTTACCAATTAAGCCATTAATGCCTTTCATGTTTGTTAACATAGCTGCATCTCTTTCAGCTATGTTCATGGCCAAAATAGGGGTAAGAGATTGATTCACTTCTTCTCCATCCTCAACTTGAGGTTCACCGTTAAGAGTAGGCACCATCTTGGAGTTTAAATCTGAAGACACTATTAAAGGCTATAGAGAAAGTGGTTTGATGAGGAATAATGTTTCTGAGCATGGTCCAGAATCATCTCTTTCTTCTAGTTCCTCTTGTGGAACTTCCTCCATCAACTCCTCTGGGTCTTCTTCAGAAAGATTATCAAGATCTTGCTTTGGATCCTCCTCAGGTTCCATCTTGGGATCCTCTTGAAGGTTTTCCTATAGGTTATTGACCTCATCTAAGAATGAGATGTCATCATTTAAAGTATATCCCAGAGATTCAGTGTTAGATGAACTCATTTTCACCTAAATAATAACATATATTAATTATCATAATTTTTTGAAATTTTTAAACACTAAAAAACACCAGAAAATACACTGAATATTCATAAATAGGTCCAGAATTGCCCCTAAAATTAGGCAAATTATATGTTAAAATAAAGATCTTGATTTTAGAGATTTTTAGGAACAAACTGCACCTCAATCGGAGGTCCCACGCTCCCTCACCCCCCAAGAAGAAAAAATTCAGAAAAAATAAAAAACTGAACGAAGCCCACTCTCGGCTACTGGCTCGTGTACTGCACGCGCCAGTCTGGTGCTGCCACATGTCGCCACTAGAATTTCCCCAATTTTTTTTAAATTAAAAAAAATAATTTTTTTAATTAAAAAAAACTTTTTTTTTTGCTGGTTAAGCCTCTTACAACCCAAAAACTTTTTTTTTCTTGGGACTGGGCTGGACGCAGCCCAATCCGTCATGAATAGTGCCCTTGAATTTTTTATTAAAGAGACAAAATGGCGTCATTTTGGGGGATGAACAGTGTCATCCCTTACCTCCAGCCGGGTCTGCACAGACCCGACTGGAAAACGGCTCGGGTCCGATGACCCGACTCGTTTTTTACTCATAACTTCTTCGTCCGACGTCCGATTTTGACGTTCTTGGAGTCATTTTCCATCGTTTTTTTGTGCTCTATGCAATTGGTTTATTTTCAAGGCCTAAATCCTCTATTTTCTAATGACCCATTTTAAAAAATGAAAATTTTCAATTCGGTTTACGTTGAAAATGCTTCTCTTTATCATTTAAATGCATGCTCTATGCATATTATCACTAAGCAAACATTTTAAGATATATATATGCAACATAACAATGCATAATCAGAAAAAACTGAAAATACAGAGAAGCATGCGGAAGCGAATAACCATGCTCTGATGCCACTGAAGGTTTTGGGCGTATCTAGAATCCTTTGCTTGACTCACTAGATACCCACACGAAGACTAGAGCACTACAAAAGACTCCCAGTCACGTTACACAGCAAATGCACCGAAAGAAGAATAAAGAAGCAGAGAGTCAGAAACAGAGGAGGAGGGAACTTTCTATCTTTTCCACATACTTTTTCTTCTGTTCGTGTATTTATAGCTTGTGGGGAGGGGAGTTAGATAACCGTATCTAACTCCCTCATTTTAAATTCAAATATTCCCCTTCAACTGCTCTTCACGGTCGGTTCCCTCCCCTGCTCCTCAGGGTCGGGTTTGATTCACCATGAATGGATCGTCCGTTTTCTTACAAGAGAGGTGCCAGCAAAAAATTACAAAAAGAGAAAATTCAGGAATTTTCTTAAAATAATTATTTAAATATGGGGGAGACGAAAAGAAAATAGATATCATGAAATACGAACAACACAAAGTGCCGAAAAAGAGTTAAGGAACAAGTTGAGAAGAACTAAAAAAGAAAGAGCTGGCAAGATTTTTTTTTGTTTTTGGTCGAGAAGAGAGTGGAAATAGCACAAAATGCAATAAAAGAAGAAGGTTAGAAAGCAATAGAATGCAGAAGGAGAAAGCAAGAGATTTGTGAAACTAAGGAAGGAGAGGCAGATATGAAGCTCTGGTTGCAGAGTCTGAGGTTGAGATGGGATTGAAGTCATTGCAGTTTCGTACAAACACTGGTTCATGCTATTATTATTAGAGAGAGAGAGAAAAAAACATGTTGCTGTTGTTATTATTATTAATAAATGTTGAAAACATGATATGTCATTAACTCCGCTTAATTTAGCTGCCAGATTCCATATGCTGGTAAAGGATTTTTTTTGTTACCTAAAAATTGTGAGTTTAACACTAGTTTTTCATCAAGATTAGGGTATAGTCTAAGGGCTTAGAGAATGTTTATAGAGAACTTATAAGATTGTCTATTAATAGAGTCCTCACAAAAATAGCAGGAATCAAACTTGCATTCTTATGAGATACGAGCCCGTTCCTTGGTAAAAGATATTTATTGGAGTAAAAAGTTTGAATGGTGGGTGCCAAGTTCAGCTATTAACTTTGCCATCTTCATCCATTAATACCTCTAGAATTTGAAAATTTTGGGTCTAACATTGTTGCTTAGTAAAAATAATTTCAGCAAATTTGTATCTTAAATAAAAATGATGCGGATGTCATGTAGATTGTCAGTTTAACATTTTTAGTCAACTAATGGTCAAACTTAACCCAAATAATGGTCAAGGCTAAATTACTACAATTTATAAATTTTCAGGGCCATATTAAACAAAAAAACTTTCAAGATAACATAGATTCAACGAGTAAATTTTTAAGATAAAATATGACTTTCACCCTAGATTTTAATCTTTTTATGTAAACTTCAAGGCGTCAAAACGCGCCCTTTTTGTTGTGCTCATTAATTTGATGAATGCTTATGATTAAGGGTTGTTTGATTTGGATGAGAGGAAATTTTTTTTTCCAAGTTATATTTAAAAAAATTGGAAAAGCAAGGTTAAAATTTTTAATTAGTTTTTATTACTATTATATCTAACATGTTCTCTTTATTAAAATTTTATAACCCCACTTCTAATTTTTTTAAATCCTAGTTAGAAATTTCCCCCTCTAAATCTCTCATACCAAACAACCCCTTAGTCTCATGAGGCTTTTGCAATGGCCTATATGCTTCCACCAAAGTCGACGTGCACGAATTAGCGATTAATTCTTGTTGTCGAATTGTAGTGCCAACGCTAACAAGGGATTTGTTAAAGTTTTCATCTGTTTTTTCACAACAGATTGTTAGGTTTTTCACCTCTTCTAAGTTTTTAGTATATGCCGTTGAACTTGAAGAGTTGAGTTTCCTGGGTACACTACAAAAAAATTGACTTTCAGCGGCGACAAAAGTCGCCGCTGAAAGTATAAAAGTCGCCACTAAAAACCTTTAGCGACGACTTTTTGTCGCCGCTAAGTCGTCGCCTATGAGACTGTCGCCTATAAGCATTAGCGGCGACAATTAAAAGTCGCCGCTGAATAATCCTTTACAATATGATAATACATCATTTATTAAGATAAATTTAAAAATAAAATAAAAATATTGATTAAAATCTTTCAACAATTGAACTCCAATCATTTGAAAGGGCTTTTTTAGCTTCAACTTTATTGTCCTTTACTCTGACTACATCTTAGTTGTCTGCTAGTTCAGCTTCTTCAGACTATTTTGCTTCCTCCTCCTCTGACAACATATATCAGGAGATGAGATGAGTTTCGACACAATTAGAGGACATCACAAGTTGAAATCAATAAATCTTCTATTGAGATCTTGTAACACTAGATAATCTATTCTTCTGGAGAAGTGGATGAAAATAGAATAATAAATTACCAAAAAAGAGAACAGAATCTTACCATGGGGAACATATTTTAACCATTATGATATTTTAACATATTTAGTGCCCCAAAATATCTATTAGCCATTATGATAACCTTATAGCCCTTTCCAGCTAAAGGCCATTATGACTCTGAACAATGCCCTAACATTTGTACACCCCAAAAAAATCCAATCATACATTTGTACACTTTTTTCTGAGCCAGATGGCACTATAATATCAGTTTCCACTTGGCTAACAGAGTAACCAATGAAATTTGCATACCTGACCCGTTCATTGTCATCAGCAGCTATTACTATTGGAGAGAAAGGTTGTAGCAATGTTTTTTGAATACCCTTTATATCCCATTTGGCAACTGGATTCGTTAGCTTGCTAACAGCTGAACAGAACAGAATGGATTATATAATCAAGGTATTAAGGTTAATTAGTCAATGGAATTAAGATGAAACAAAACACAAACCAGAGTGCTGGCATTTTGCTATGTGCTCCAATACAAAATTCATCACTGTCATCTGCAGCAGTTAAGAGTGGCTTGGAGAAGTGCCCACAACTCCATTTATATATAGTTGATTGTGGAAGAAAACTACGATCTGAAGGCCCAGAAGTTTCACTAGTACCCAAAAGTGGATCAGCTAAACCCGAATCGGGAGAATTTATCAAGTGTGGCCTGAACTCTAAAGAGTACACTCTTCGCATTCCAGTTAAGTAGCTTGGGCGAGGAGGACTGACTGGAGGAGTTCTGAAGGTTAGAGGTAAGTGACCTGCCAAAACAGCATGCAATACAAACAAGTCCAATGAAATATTGGAAAGAATAATCACAAAAAATCAAACTGATGCAACAGGGAGAGGAGCTACGCCAAACTTTATTGTGAAAGGACAGAAGACATCTACCTCCATTCATATCAAACCATGAAGACGAACGAGCTAGACCAGCAAGACTAGATGGTTTTGGATCACCAGTCTGACCACCAGTAGATTTCGGTGGTTTTGCTACTACTTGTTCAATACCAATTATGGATAGCACCCGACGACCAAGGTTTGCAATACGTGGAGATGGATCTTTAGCTAAAGTGCACATAGCAAACACACATTGTGAGTACAATGCATTGTCTAGGGGTTTTGGTACAGAGTGGTTAGCCACTCCATTGCTTAAACCATCACCAAGTATTCCTGAATCACTTCAACAATTTTACACACACCAAGCAAATTTATAAGTCATTAATTAGAAAAGAATACCAATTGAGTTCCACGCTTGGTACTTTCCGTTCTTATTATACAAACATGTAAACTCCATCTCATATGCATCAGATATTTCAGCCATATCAAAATCTTATCAAATGTAGGATGCATGCTATGCGAGCAAAGAAACCATATCATATACACGAGACAGATGGGCACAGAAACCATATCATATACACGAGACAGATGGGCACAGAAACCATATCATATACACTAGACATCGGGTTCAATAGCTAGCATTCAACGGCCAAATCACAGATTCATGAGGCTAAGATTGAAACAATGTAGAATTTGATTAACACACACCTCAAAATTGATCTGTTCGATCTGTTCAGTTGCAACAATATAGAAACAATATAGAATTTGATCTGTTTGATCTGTTCAGTTGCAACAAATTTCTATGACCTGAAAATTGCACAGAAACCTCTGCGGACAAGCACCGCGTCGGAGTAGAAGATTGGAGGGAGAGAGGAACCAGTACCTGAAGGAACCAGATAACCACCAGTGCGCAGGTGTTCGGTCTGCTGTGCTTGTGCTTCTTCCTCAACAGCTCTTTCTTCCTCAACCGCCGTGAGGGACGTCGACGCTCTGCTAGCGCACAGAAACCACTAAATGGAACAGAGGAGCAATGAACCCAACCTCGACGCACGAGTGCACCATCGCCGTGAGCTCGTGATCAGGGACATCGTGAGCTCGAGAACAGGGACGCCGTGAGCTCGAGAACAGGGACGCCGACACTCTGCTAGGGCACAGAAACCACTAAATGGAACAGAGGAGCAGTGAACCCAAGCTCGACGCACGAGTGCACCACCGCCGTGAGCTCGAGAACAGGGACGCCGACGCTCTGCTAGGGCATAGAAATGGAAAATGGGATGAAAGCGAAGTGATGAAGTCGACTGCGAGAAAGGGTAAATAAATTGGGCTTCAGCGGCGACTATAAAATGTCGCCGCTGAAAGGACTTTTAGCGGCGACATTTAAGTCGCCCCTGAAAAGACTTTAAGCGGCGACAAAAAAGGGTCGCCGCTAAAGAATATTTCAGCGGCGACCTTTTGTCGCCGCTAAAAATTCTTTCAGTGGCGACCATTTTTTGTCGCCGCTGAAAGTCTGTTTTTTTAAAAAAAATTTAAAAAGTAATCCATTTTTAAAGTAACAATATTTTTCCCCCAATAACTTCTTCAACTTATTAGACAATTTTCATAAAAGGTTTTAGGTAAATGATTATTTCTAACTATTTTTCTTAAATTATCTAAAAAAATAGGCATTTATTTCCCAAAAAATAACTATTCAAACAATTATTTCTCTTTGCAATAAATAAATTATTTCATGAATTTCAAGTAACAAAATACTCATATTATGATTTCTTTCTTCATTTTTCTTAACTCTAAATTATGTTTAATAATTATTATTTTCTTTATTATTTATCTAAAATTTTATTCCGCAGAAAGTGTAGACTTTTTGCTGCGACACCCGCGAGTCACTGCAGATACTATTATCTTTTGCGGCGACATTTATTTTCTTGGGTGAATTGTGGGGTTTGACATTTTAATGCCAAACCCCACAATTCACCCAAGAAAATTTCACACGTACAAGTAAATTCATTCTACAGAATGACAATTTTGTTCAAAGGTGAGTACAGCTCCCTCTGCTTAACCATTCATCTAACATGTACACATTGGAATTTTCTGCATCAAATATATAATAACCTGTACACATTCATAATATCTCTCTTATGCACACACTCTTGCTTCATCTCATTCTTTCAAAGACATCACATTATTATCTGTATAATCTCTCATTATTATTTTTTTATTTATTATTTAAATATGACATAATTCAATAATTTAATTATATATATTAAATAGTTGTTTAAAACTTATAAAAGGGTAAAAAAAATGTAGGAAGACTTTTAGCGGCGACATTTGTCGCCGCTAAAGGTGAAAAAAGTCGTCGCTGAAATATACTTTCTGCGGCGACAAAAATTTGTCGCCGCTGAAGGTAAGACTTTTAGCGGCGACTTATTTTGTCGCCGCTGAAAAGTGTAGCAAAAATTTTTTTTATTATTGACGTCAGCGGCGACAAAGTGCAGTCGCCGCTAAAAATCTTACCTTTAGCGGCGACAAAATATAGTCGCAGCTAAAAGTCTTACCTTTAGCGGCGACAATAATGGTCGCCGCTAAAAGTCTTACCTTTAGCGGCGACAATTATAGTCGCCGCTGAAAATCAACTTTTAGCGACGACTTATTTTGTCGCCGCTGAAAAGTCGTCGCCAAAAGTCTATTTTTTTGTAGTGGTAGTTTGCTTCTGTTATTATGTATTGAGCCGAAAAGAAATTAAAGATAAAAAAAATAACATGTTCTAAATAATTAATTATTTTTGCCCTTATAATACTATGAGTAATAACAAGCCGACTATTGCTCTTAAATAACCAGTGTTTATTAAAGGGGTAAACAAGTTGTAATGCGTTAACCATTTTAGTGGAATATATTGTAGGTGTATTTTCTAAAGAATTATTAACCTGTTAAACGTTGTTGTTTAACGCGTTACCAGAACTTATTATTTAAATTCAGTTATGTCATAACATTGATATTAACATGCTAATGAGTATGATCTAACGCACTAATCATTTCAGATTTTTAATAAACTCAAACTATTAGCACTGGCTAGAATACCCTTTAGGAGCTGTTTGATATGAGAGATTTGGAAGGGAAGAGAGGGGAAAATTTTATGAGTTCCATTTAAAAAAAATGGAGAGGTGGGGTTAGAAAATTTTAATAAAGAGAACATATAAGATAAAAGAGTAAGAAACATTAATTAAAACTTTTAAGTTTTAACCTCACTTCTATAATTTTTTAAAATCGAACTCAAAAATTTTCCCATCTCTTATAGCAAACAGTTCCTTGAAGTTTTTGCCAACAACATTCAAAGTTGAAAATCTTGTTCAAATTGGAATGTACAACAACAATTTGACAAAACTTTGGGATGTAGTGTAGGTGAATTTTATATTTTTCCCTTAGAAAATATTATTAGTACCCTTGTTGAAAAATTTTAATTATGTTACCGTCGGTACTATTTAGAAGATATTATATTAATTGGTTCTTAATCTAAGGCTAACAAAATTAATGAAATATTGATAACCCATTATAAAAACTGTCATTGTATTTCACCGGTGAGGAGTGTCAGCTGCCCCTTCTAATGCCCTTGTTCTGAGCCATTTGATGTGTTAGAATAGCTATTTTATCCAAGGGGGTTGAATTGGGTATTTTAAAAATTTAAAACTTTAAATGAAATCAAAAGATTAGGTTGAGAAAGATATCACCAATGAATGAAGATGAGACAAATATCACCAATGAATGAAAATGAATGAGAGATATTGCACAGAGACAATTTATACTAGTTCAACTTGTCATATCCCCAATTTTTCTATCTGATATATGTGTACAATTTATCTGAAATGGATATGAGTTTCTTGGAATAAACTGTATCAGACTGAGAAAGGAAAGAGAATGATTAATAACTAAGGAAAGAATAGGGACCAAAACGAAAATTGAAAACTTTGAAGGTAAAAAGTTGAAGTAGAAATAAAAGGAGGGACCTAAATGCAGTTAATGAAAAGTTCAGGGATTAAAGTGCAATTATTCAAAAGTTGAGGGACCTAAATATAAATATGGAAAAGTTGAGCCAAAACAGGCCAAAAATGCCCAAAATCATATCAAACCCAAATTTTACCAGTAGATAGACAAAAATATTCTGGTCAGTTTAATGCAACGCAGAATTTTGATTTGAGATCCCGATTAATTGATATAAATTTCTGAAGTTAGAAGGAATTATTACAGTATTTTTCAGATCTCAGAATCAGATGAGACCTTACAGGAAATTCATATATTTAATATAATAATTTATAAAATTGACAGAGTTAGAAAAGGAATCCTGTAGAAACCATACGGGATTTTACAGTGAAATAAAATACCCCGATAAATAGGATCATTAGAGTTGTATTGTGAATTTGGTTATAAAGACAATATAGGAAATAAGCCCATACCAAGGCCCAAATGGCGCCATCATGAGCCCATTAAGATAACTGGACAGTTATGTGGGCCAGAGACCATAGCAGTTTAGAAAAAGTGCGAAATTATCAAAATGCCCCTGGATGCCCATACTGTACAAGTGATGGATGGAGGTCATTTTGGTCACTATGGATAGGCCAAAAATGTGGTACGTAGTATAAATATGATTATATAGAGCCAATATATGCCCTGAGACAGTGTAAAGAGGGGTGAAATGATAATTATGCCCTTAGGGTTAATATAGTGCAAGAAATGACACCAAGGGTATTTTGGTCATTTCCCAAGGGATGGATGGCAGATAAATACTTAGTATAACAATGTCAATGATATGAGAAGCCTAGAAATTAATTTCCATGACAGAATACATATCCTGGTATATTATAAAAAAATTAGGAACAAAACACAGTCCGGTTGTTGTGTAACTGCTCCGATCGGTACCGGATTGGACTGAAATTTTTCCAGAAGCTTTCTTACATGGGCAGCATGGCACATACCCCTCTTAGGTGTCCCATTAGCTGTCCCACATGATGTCATAATTATTCTTCTTAGAAAAAGTTAAATCCAAGATTAAATGTGAGCCCTTGGATCAAATAGTAACCAAATCAATCTTGGCCATCCATTTCAACCCAAATTTCTCAATAAATACCCCCTATTCAGATCACTTAGGCATGCATGGTGAACCATAGGGAAACTCTTGCAAAATTTCCATTCAACCAAGAAAGAAGCACATAAAGTAAAGCAACAATCAAGGTAATTATCTCCCTTGATCTTGAGCTTTGTTCTAGCAAGTTAGCTTATGGTTTTAAGGGGTTTCCATGCTATATTTCCCTTATGGTTATTGCTGGAAGTTCTGCTCATATGTGGTTAAAATATGAGTTTTATGTTATGGATAGTTTAGATAAGCTTAAACAAGCTATAATCAAGTGGTATAAGCTTGGGAAGTCAAGTATGTTTGGATTTAGGGTTTTGTGTTCTTGCTAGAACTGTGTGTGACACTATTAATATGATGGAATTTCATGATTTTAATGCTTCAAATGAGTTTAAAATGGAAAATTGTGTGGGGATAAAGTAGGAGAACAAGTATTGGAAGCATTGATTTCAAAATGTGAATTTTTGGAAAAAAGAGCATGCATTTCGGTTTAGTACTGTAGCAATTGGTATGTTTTAATTTTAGAAATTCTGATTTTATATTTGGATTCTACATAAAAAATTATGTGGAAATGAACCATGAGAATTTATTTTAGAAAGATGGTAGTAGGAAATATAAAGTAGAGAAAGAAAGGGAGTTAGTGAAAACCTAGTCTTGGATTTGATTTCAATTTGAGTTGTAACATGATATTATTTTATAATGGCTAGGTTTTGACATTTGTGAAGGAAGGAAAGCACTTCAAGAAGGTCTTGACCAAGATAGCTAAGAGGTAGCAAGGATACCTAACTATAACTCATGTTTGTTTAATTGTTTTGCTTGCTTGTTGATTATGGTGTTTGGTTGAGCTTGAGCTTATGTTATCATGTTATGATGAAGTATGAATGATTGCAACTCCTTGCAAGTTATGTCATGAAAATATGCATGTTAGAGTTTGCTTATGTACTATTATGAAGTAACTCCCATCACATGATAACATGTTAAGCATTCAATTATTCATGCATGATATTATGGTTTGTGTAACTTGCTATTGGGATTTCCATGAAATCTCATTCCTTCCACATGCATAACTATGTTTTAGGTGCTGGATCCTCTCAAGGGAAGAGAGTAAATGTTGATGATTAAGTTTTTATAATAAGTTATATGATTTACATGACACTATGGGATGATATGCTAGCATGCATGGTGTATGTTTTTATAACCCTGTTATGAGGCAGTGGTGATGTGATGATGATTATGATGCTTAAATCAACGAGTTGTAGTTTGAAATTTGGCATGATTAAATTTAAGATACATAGATTTAAATGAACACCACGAAAGCCTCATTTGGATAAGTATCAGAATTGTTATGATTTTTCAAATTTGGAAGTAAGATCTGGAATTGAGATAAAATGAGTGCTGAGAGGCAGTGATGTTCACGCAATGATTTCATATATCAAATGAACGAGTTTTTCTATGAAATTTTATGAGCTTAAAGAGGACGTCTAGAGATTAAAAACCATAGGTAACACAGTTCATTTGGATAAGTAACTAAAGATAAATGAATTTTTGAAGTTAAGCAAAGAAACTGGAACTTCCAGATTTTAACCAAATGAACAGTGATTTATAACCAATAAACTGATTTCATATAGACAAGAAAACCTAAGTTTCATATTTTTTTCCTCAAATATCTATGAAATATATTTCATTAGAAATTGGAACCAAATTATTTTGATTTTTCTACAATTAATTATGAATTTTTAAAGTAGGATACATGTTTTGGAATTACCAAATGAACAGTAAAGGTGAACAGTACATGAGAGCAATTCCTTTGAAAATGGATGTTTTCAAAGCAAATGATCATGTAATTGGTTCCAATCACTTCTAATGGAGTATAATTGAGGTTAAAAGTAAGGATGTGACACAACCTAACCACTTGATCTACATCTAGTATCCTACAAGATTCACGGGTTCTTGGCACTTTGGTATATTAACTATAAGAATCCCTCTCACTCACCCTTATAACCCATAAGGTAACAATTTCACTCAAGAGACCTACTTTTGAGTAACTCAGATAAAAAGAATTCCTAGCTCTCTCTTGACTATAGTGATTTTGCTATGCACTGAAGTATATACTCTAAGTTTCTCTCTCTAAAAGAATAAGACATGCTTTGTTCAGGAGAATGAGAAATAGAGTTACAATCAACATAGTAATGAATAAGATTGTTCATGATTTTTGCATCATTACATTTTTCTTGTCTCTACTTCATCATTTCTCTTTGGCTTTAGTTATGTTGAGTTTTTCATAAATCTGTTAGATAGCAGTTGGAGTAGCTATTGAAGAATAGACCTCTTGGTTGCTGATGTATGCAGTCTAACAAATTTTGCTCTTTAATGAATCTCTTCATTTAATCTTGTTTCTTCCTGCAAATGATATGGAAATATGTTTCATAAAGGATATATAAAAAGTTTGAGCATATAACAATTGATTCCAAATGATTTAGATTTAAACATCAAATTCTGGTTTGAAGTTCTCTTTGAAAATCAATTGAATTTACAGAAGTATTTATCAAAAAGATGCCTTATTGAAAAGGACTTTGATAAATTATAAATATATTGCATTGAAACAGTTTTAGTTCTTATTGAACATGACTTTCAATAAACAACCTTATAGTTCTTCAAAAAATATCCTTTGCATAATATAATATACACTATAAAAAAACAATAATTTGGCTACGACTTTTCAGTAGCATCTAAAATAGATTTTCAGCGGCAACTTTAGCTGTCGTTGCTAAAAAGTCCTGAGTTTCTTGAAAGTAAGAATTTTAGTGGCTACTTTACTTTATCACCATAAAAGCTCAAAAAACTCAAATTTTGGTGCCACTTTTCTGTCATAGAAGGTAAGACTCAATGACAACTTTTATATCATTTATTGCCGCTAAAAATGTTCATACATTTTTTCCCAATTTAAAGGGGGTTTTAAATGGATTTTAAATAACTATCTAATATATATGTAATATATATAATTAAATTATTGAATAATTTTATTTTTAAATAACAAATAAAGGAATTTCACTTGTTATTGTAGTAAAGAAAGATTATACAGAGAATAATGTGATGTCTATGAAATAAGGAGATGAAACAAAGATATGTACATGAGAGAGATATTGTAAATGTGTGTCAATGAGTGTGAGAGTTAATATGTGTGTGTTAAAGACAATGTGGGGGGAGAAGATAGATAGAAGGAGATGTGTGTGAGAGAGAAATAAGGAAAAAGAATAGATGTAAAATAAATACATACATACATACATACATACATACATACATACATACATACATACATACATACATACATACATACATACATACATACATACATACATACATACATACATACATACATACATACATACATACATACATACATACATACATACATACATTTTTAGTTATTGTTGCATATACCCTCTATTGCTACATTTCATATAACATCCGAACTTTTATAAAAAAGATTTATAATGTATTATTGAGTTTATAGTGTTTGTCTGAAATTAAAAAGTTTCAAAAGTGAAATTTTAGAAAAATAATAAAGAAAAGAATAATAATTAAAAATATCTTTGGGTTAAGAAAAATTAAGAAAAAAATAATAAAATGAGTATTTTGGGGGTTTAGAAAATTATGAAAGAATTTATTTCCTGAAAAGAGACCCCAATGATTTAATAGCTATTTTTCGGGAATTAAATGCCTATTTTCTTAGAAAATTCAAGAAAAATAGTTAGATGTTATTATTTGCTCAAAAAAATTTATAAAAATTCTCTAATGAGTTGTAGAATCTATTGGAGAAAATATATATTTTTTTATTAAGAGAATTATTTCCTATAAAATATTTAGTAAAAAGACTTTTAGCGGCGACTTTATTTTGTCGCCACTAATACATTTTTATAAGTTATCACACGCTGGCTCCCTCCTCTACTCTCTGCTCCATCAATTCATTTTAGGTAAAGTCACCTAGCGGCACTCTCCCTTCCTCACCCAATCGGCCGTCGTTCTCCTAGTCGCTCCTCGTAGTTGTTCACCAATTCGGTCCTCTCCGTCATTCGCCAAGTCGCCATCTAACTCTTCCTTCCTCCCCTACTCAGCTAGTGCCAGTTCCCCTCATCGTTGACAGTCAGCACTCCATTGTGTCTCAAATACACGTTGCTCCTCCTCGACTTCAGACCCACTTTGTCTCAAAACCTGGTCTCTTAACCGTCGTTCACCTCAGACCATCACTATCATTCAAAGTAAGTGACATTCCTTCTTGTTGCTCCTTCAGTTGTTGAGCAAGTCGTTGAAATTTTAATTCATGGATATATGCTTGGGGTTTCTGCAATTTGTGTCATAAGTATAAATATTGTGCCTATTTGTGACTATCTTGGAGTTTCTCAGCTTTGGCGTTTTTGAAATTGGCATAATTTGTTGCTGTTGTGTAATTTATTAACCTTAATTCACCCTTGTGAAGTTGTTCCTATATGAGTAAGTTTTCATGTTATATCAGGAAGAATTGGAGCATAAGGATTTATTTTAATATATGTATGATTTTGGAAGGTTCTAAATAATACAGCTATAGCAGCTGCTTCTGTTGGCAGTATCTCACAAAAATGAAAGCCTGCCTACGTCTATACTATTACTGAAGAGTTTGAGTTCAATTTCTCTTGCAGAAGCTTGGATGTGGAAAAGTAATATGTTATCTTGTTTCTCATTTAATTTGATGGGATTTGTTTTATGAATGATCAATTGCACATCATCTTCTGGAACTTAAACTTTCTGAAAAAAAAAAAAAGGAATTAGAAGAATTAGCTTAACATATATAATATTTGAAACGTAATGTCTCAAGTTTAGAAATTTTAACTTAATCCGTTTGAAGAATCACTTAACCCTGAGCTAAACTCAATGTTTCATATATGTATTTATACATCTTAAAATAACTAAGGCTCAAAGTCAAATATAGTTAAAAAAAAAGGTTTATACCTTAGCCAGCAGGTAAGCCATGCAAAATATAATATATATATATATATATATATATAAGAGGCAACCTCTTTTATTATTGTCTATTTTCGTTGCAAAAAAATTAATTATTAAATCGAGAAAAGGATGGTGATATGAAAATGACATAGCAAACCCTAGATTATGAAAAAAAATCAAGTCTGTTGTTGTTGAGGAATTCATTAATGATTTAATTAGTACCAAGTCTGCTCTTTTGGTTTAGGATGAATAAATAGGTCACAAAAGAAAGTTTTAAGTTGACAAATAAATGTTTTATTTTGTTTTATTTTGCGTGATCAAAGTATTGCATTTTAAATTTAAGCCCTATGAACATTGTGATAGAGACTGAAACAATGGGTACAGTCTGTTCTAATTCTAAACAAAAAGGCATAGATTAATTATTAAGTATCTAAGAGGGGGCATGTGAATGCATGTAGCTTCCCTTAACCCCTTTCTCTTTCCTTTTATTTTCTTTCTTTCCTTTTTCTCTCCTCCCACGGGGAAACCAAGGAAAAGAAATTACTTACAATTATTATTATACAGATATTTTTATTTTTTCTTACTGTAGTATTTTTTTATTCCCCTTATATGGGTAAGTTATCATTTTATATTAGGGAACTATATTACTTTACTATTCATATACTGATATGTTTGTTTGAGTCAAATTTTCTGATTCCATATTAAGAGCAATCGGTCCAGAAGTAAGAGATTTTTCTAATTATTATGGTTTAACTCTTAGAAACACAGTCTCTTTTAGGGATGATGGAGATAATTAGAAGAATATTTTTTAAAAATATGGCCAGGATATGATTTTAAAAATAAAGGTATTATTTATGTCAAAATTTTTCACTTATCTTAGTTTATTTATATTATTATATAAAGTGTTCATATTTATTTGTTTCAAGATAAATTTAAACCTGTTGATGCAATTGTTGAGCATGTACAATTTGAGCAAAGACTAATGGAATAAATAGTGTTGGAAATCGTGCCCTAGGGGCCAATCATTGTCTTATGAACATTATTGATTTATGAATTTATTAATTGAGTTATCATATTATTTGCATGTTTACTATGATGACCATCCTTGGATAATTCATGATATTATCCTAAATGTCCCTGGTCGATCATCTATGTGGGAGCACAGATGAAATATGACCAGTATGACTTTGAAAATGTATAGAGATATAAATCAAAGTCATAAGCACATGTAAGAGTACAGGGTGTTGGACCGACCCGCTATGAGAGAACTGCATGGGTAACGTCATAAGCTTCTCTCATATACAAACCATGTCAATATGCCCTTTGACCTGAGATCATCATGGATTCCTACATGACAAAACACTCAGCTTTGACCTAGTCAAAAGTCACTTTTGACCGAGTGATCATAAAGACTATGTTCGGGCTTAGTGGTTTTTCATGCGGAGGAATGTGAATGGTCAAGATGGAATTTGTCCCTCACATTCGTGGAGAGATATTACTGGGCCCCTCGATGAGTGAGTCTGAGAAATGTATGGCCATACTATAATGGAAAGGTAGTTCCATTTCTATAGTCAGACTACTCAGGGATCGAGAAAGTAACGGTCAGGAATAGGAGGATGACATCATCCATGCCTCATCCATGACCAAAATATCGCGTGACAGAAGGGACATGATATGGTTGTATAAAAGGTTACATCGTTTATCGATCCTCATATGATTTGGGTAATCGTTATGTCTTGCTAGAGACCGCTTGCGACTTATGGGCTAGTATAGCAAATGGCCCACTGCCAACTTCATATGGGCCTACAGGGTCGCACACAAAATAGCCCAACACGAGCTATGATGTCCAGATTCATTGAATCTAAGACATGTCCAGATTCAATGAATGATCCAGGTGAATGTATATATATTTATTTATATTTATATTCGTATATATATAAATTTGTATATATATATATTATATATGAGATATATGAGATTTAATTTATAAGGATAAATTAAATCCCTATCACGTTTGAATTCGAAATTCAAATTGATAGGATATCTCATATAAGAGATATTTATAAGATTTAATTTATAAGGATAAATTAAATCTCTATCACGTTTGAATTCGAAATTCAAATTGATAGGATATCTCATATAAGAGATATTTATAAGATTTAATTTATAAGGATAAATTAAATCCCTATCATGTTTGAATTCAAAATTCAAATTGATAGGATATCTCATATAAGAGATATTTATAAGATTTAATTTTAAGGATAAATTAAATCCCTATCATGTTTGAATTTGAAATTCAAATTGATAGGATATCTCAAATTTGTTTTATGAGAATAAATCAAATATAGTTCAGTCTCATCTTTATTTAAAGTTAAATAAATAGGTAATTAAATCTGTGGGACAAATTTAATATTATTTATTTAATTAGTTTCTTATAAAATTATACAATATATGATATTGTATTATTTTCGGAATTAATATAAGATTAACTCCTAAAATCCTTTTCGGTTAGGGAAAAACGCAGAGCATCCTATATATCTAATATTAGGAGCTACGTTTTGGAATAGACACACACATAGAACACAGAAAAGCCGAAAGGGGACTCTACAAAAGGTTTGCAGATAAGAAACTGCCGAAATAGAGACGGAGAGGACGAACTCTTGAGAAAGCCCTGGAGGGACAAGAGACGCTAGCACGTCATTCGTGGTTGAAAAGCTGTTCGTGTGGATACCAGTAGAGGAAGCCGACCTGAGTCGTCGACTTCTTGTGATCAAAAAGGGAGCACGAGCCACAGAGAGAAGCTGTGAACGTCGTGACCGAAAGCTGGGAAGTCGCTGAGACACACTGAGGGTAATGCTTCTTTCCACTTGACTTAAACACATACGGTAGATCCTGGCAAAGAATGAAAATTTTTTAAGATAATTTCCGCTGCGTGTCTTTCAATTCCTTACAAATAGAGTAAAAGATACAAGCTCAATTCACTGCCTGGATACAGAGGGGGCAACCATATACGCTTACTTCTTCTACTCCTAGTATTGGTCATTCTATAAAATGTTTATGTATAAACTGAATAATTTTATTTTAATTTTTAATATATTAAAATAATTGATGTAATTTGATATTTTATACGATAATTGAATTATTTATCAATGTTATTATATTATAGTTTATTTAGTTATCTATCAATTTTAAATTATATTTTTTTCATATAAGAGAAATTATAGGAAAAAATTTAAAAAACAATATAAACTTTTAGCAGCGACAAAATTGTCGCTGCAAATTCAACTTTTAGGTGGCAACTTTTATCACCGCCTTTGACTTTCCTTTGATGACGACGACTTCTGTTAAACTTTTAACGGTGACTTATTGTCATCGTTAATGATTGACATTCAGCAGTGACTTTCAATTGTCACTGCCAATGTATATAGGCAACAGTCTTATAGGCGACGACTTAGCGGCAATATTTTATCGCCGCTAAAGGTATTCAACAGTGACTTTTGTACCTTTAGCGGCGACATTGCAAGTCAACTTTTTTTGTAGTGATAAGCTTTAAGACTTATCGTTAATTCAAACTTCATTTCAAAACATTTTACAATAGCCAATTTATCGAAGTATTATTCGATAAACAGTCTTATTGAATATCTTATCGATAAGTGTTTAAAGAATAGATTTTCAAATTGTCTTTGATATTTAATCTGTTCTCAAATCATGTAATATATTTGGAAACAATCATTCATAAGATCATTTATTAAAGCAAATCAGGTCATAAGATTATTAAGATCATGTTTCAAAAGATCATATGTTAAATCTTTAACAAATTCAGAAACTCGATTTTCTTCTCATTTGTTGAAGTGTTTGTTGAAGTAAGGTATTATAAAAAAGGATTTTGACAAATAGCATGATCAAATAGCTCTTCAAAAAATATCATTTTTATAACAATAGCCAATTTATCAAAGTATTCTTTAATAAATAGGCTTATCGAATGACTTATCGATAAGATCATGACGAGTTTCCTTCTTTAATATTTAAGATCATCTTATATGCAAAAATTTCATAAAATCATTTGAGAGATAGATATTTCAAGCAAGGTAACATTAAATCATCATCAAAAACATTTATTAAAGCAACATTTCAGCACTTTTCATAAATAAGGAATTTTCTCTATTTATTGAAGTATTCTTTGATAAAATGCCTTATCGATTAATTCTTCAATAAATGAGGCTTCAACTATACTTATAGTCAAGATCTTTATATTTATCGAATATCTTATCGATAAATCCCTTTATCGATAAGTACTTTTGAAAATAGAAAGAAACTAAACAAGTATTTTTATTTATCAAAATCTTTATCGATAAATACCTTCATCGATCAATTATTCGATGAATGTCTTTTGAAAATTAGTTTATTGATAAATAACTTTATTGAAGTCTTTATTGATAAATACATTTATCAATTAATACTTTGATAAATTCCTTTTAAGAATAATTTTATAAATTGAGTCTATGATTCACTTATCGAAGGCTTCTTTGATAAATCTTCTTATAAAATAAATCTTTAAAAAAGTCCAAATTTAAAAATAGTAACTCAGACTTTTCATAAACTAAGTTTATATTCATTTATTGAAATCTTTATCAATAAGTAACCATATTGAATAAGGGTTATTTTCTTCACACTTTTTTTTTCTCATTTATAGAAGAGCTTATCGATCAATATCCTTATCGATAAGTTTGTTGAAAACTAAGATTACTTAAAACAATTCTTAGAAAATCATTTGTTATCATCAAAATAATATTTGAGTATAATAGGATGCAATCCAATGCCTCAAATATTTAATCATATATATATAAACTATAAGTCCTTAACAAAAAGGCTTGGAAAAATTGGAAAGAAAATCCCTAATTAAAATTTTAATTGGCGAGAAGGATCCATATTAGAATACTACTATTTATATGTATAAAATTTATAAAGCATCAGTGTATTATGTGTATAAAATTTTATCAGATCCCTCTCATCAATTAAATTTCTAATGAGGGAATAAGTATTTTAAAAAAAGTATGGTTAAAGTATACATTTGGTATTTTAAATATGCATCAAATTTCACTTTAATCCCTTAAATCTGTAAAATGCATTTTTGGTCCCATTAAATTATCACCATTAGCCTCACTCAACGTAAAATATCGAATCAACAAATTTAAGTGATCATAGTGCAATTAGACCTTAACAAAGCATAATTAGATTTAATCTTTTAATGTAATATTTTTATATTTGAAATTAAACATAAATAGGGTGAAAAGGGGGGAAAACTCGCCTCTTCTCTTCTTCAACAATGCATCTGCATTTGAGGTTGCCATTGTAAAGGGAAGAAAGATTGTAGCAGAGGCATTAATCTTCCACAGAGGAACTTTTCTTTGGAAGGTTGCTTGGGATAAAAAATATTTTCTGGATAAACGCGGGGCAATGATGGAATTTTTTCGATAGGTAATGTTGATAATTTATCAATCTGGTTTGTCGATGCAGAGACATGATGGTCATTAATAGCAGCAATTTCAGAGTGTTCCACTACATTGGCTAGGCATGAGACTCTCCACGAAGATTTACAATGGCAGCCTCATATATACGTAGATGCATTGTTGAAGAAGAGAAGAAGAGTTTTTTTTTTTTCTTTTCACCTGATTTATTTTTAATTTTAATATGATTTTTTTATCAACATTTAATTACACTGTTATCACTTAAATTTGTTGAGTCGACATTTTTTTATTAAAAAAGCTAACGGTGTTAATTTAATGGGGCCAAAAATATACTTTACATATTTAAAGGATTAAAATAAAATTTGATGCATATTTAAATGACCAAACATTCGTACCAAAAAATAGAGTATCAAATGTATACTTTAGTCAAAAGTATAGTTTCATATGATTTTTTATTAGATCCCATATTTGTCCCTTTTATCATGCCCTCATAGTCATATTCTTTTTATCAACTAGTATCTTTTTTTGGTAAAACAGGTCACCATGTAGTTTTTTTAATAAGTCCTTATAGTTTTTAACAAAAAAACAGTACTTATAGTTTCATTTATTTTAAATTTAATCCATATACTTTTTTTATTTTTTTATTAGTCACCTATAACTACAGTGATTTGATGAAAAATACGGTAAATAAGGACATAAAAAAATACTATGAAAAAACTTTGATTTTTTTCATTTGCGCAACAATTTAGAAATAAAAAATGGGAAATCAAAATTAAAATAAAAGCACGACCATTAGCTGTTGGATTGCATCATTACCGGGGGCAGCTGACACCCCTCACCCTTCTTTCACCATGTTGTGAACTTGTTTGGCATTATATTAACTAATTTTTTCAGCAAAATAGTTAACAAGGTCTTATATGAAGGAATGGATGGGAGTAATTTATTTTTGTGTTGACCACCAATCTTACCATATAATTTATATCTTTGTAGAATCTTGTGAATTTAAGCAAAATTGAACTCACTGGATCAAAAGACTTGATTGAGCTCCTAAATTTTTCCATGGCCATATATCTTGCAGAAATTAATCTCAATTATTCTTCAAAATTGCGGAGTCTATTTTGTCTCTCAATAGCCTTCATCGTTTATGGCTAAGAAATTACAAAGCCCTTACCAGCCGTACAAGCAATACCTATCTCAAATCACTTATAGTGATCTCGACCTTGAGTCAAGACTAAACAAAATTTCATTGACCTCAGAAAATTGTCGATTTTAATTGAATCTTTCAGGGACAGCCATCATGACAACTTGTGCTCATCAAGTGGGCATCTCAGCAAAATTGATTCATAATTTTTAGACAGATGCATCAGTGTGACGAGCCTTCCCTACAAATTGGTCGATCTGAGTAATCTTCGAGGTATTTTTATTTGTTGTAGCAACAAGTTAGTATTGAACCTACGTTTGATAGGGATACAAAATGTGGAAGTTCTATGCCTACAACATTGTAGTGAATTATTTGAACTCCCTGCAGATAACATTCGCTTGTTGCCATCATTACGTGCTTTAGATCTCTCAAGGTCTAATATAGAGACCTTGCCTTTGAGCATCAAATATATTTCGAGCCAGCAACATCTTTACTTAGGATGTGAAAGGACTTCGGTGTCTAGTAGAACTCCCTCCCTTAGTCATAAAACTATCACAACAGAAATTTTGGAAAAGAATTATATCTAATTATTATTATATGTTGCAACTTTTTTTTTTAAAAAAAAAATCAGATTTCAATTATTTTTAGGCTTAATAAAAAATCAATACTAAGTTCTAAAAAGATTTCAATTTTTAGTATTTTTTTTTAAGTTTGTTTCGTAAAATTTGATGATAATATATATCCTCCCACCATAATTTCTTTTTAACTTTAGAGAATATTTTATCTTTTAACAACATTCATGAATCTTTAATTAGGCCTTTTAGTTTGATTAATAATTTATTAAAAAGTTTTGGTCTAAATTTAAATTTTGATATTTTAGTTAGATTTAATTGTAGTGTTCCTATAATAAAATAAAAAACTAAAAAATATAAGTAATTATTATTTAATATAAAATTTTAAACACAAATAACTCCTTATCCCCATTATTCTTAAAACTTTCCTTTTCCTTTTTCTTTTCTTTTTTCTTTTATATTCAAAACGAGGGAGATCAGAACAATCAGAAGATCTACTTTTAAGATTAATGATTTGTATTAGAAAAAACTGAAAAAAGTATTTTTTTCAAAACATATCTGATTTTGAAATATCCTTTACGCTCTTCGGCCTTCAAATATCCTTTTACATCAAATTATAGAAGTATTATAAAACAATCAAACATTGATAAACTTATAAGATATTTTTTATTCAATTGAAATTTTTTAATCTAAATAACTATTTTTACTTACATTTTAAAATCAATATATACTAATCATTTACCAAAAGAAATATGATTTGCTAAAAAAAACAATTATATTAAATAGGAAATCCCAATTAAATTAAGCTGAAATATTAAAATATAAGTTTAGGATTTTGGTATTTTAGATTTGGATTTAATTGGGATTTTATCTATATTAGGGGAATAGAAAGAAAAAGTCATAATTAGAAATTAAAAACGCCTTTTAAGATTGACGTTCTCTTATTTTTTATTATATTACCTTAATCATAAGCTAATACATATCAATGTCTTTATGCATTTTTGGCTAAAACATATCTCTTTACCAGTATTTAAATTTCAATTTCATTCCACTATATCTTAGATAGGATTGATAAATCCTATTTGATCTTTAACTCATTCAAATGGATTATAAATATAATGAAGCATAAATCCTATTTCATCAGTGGTATTATTTTCTCAAACCATTCTAGGCTTATTTGGATTTGTTTTTTGTTTTTTTTTGGTACTAGAATTTTTACAAAGGGACTAGACTCACCCACGATCTAATAGCAAGGTGAAATATCATTTTCTCCTAGGTAATACTAATGTCGAGTAAAGCAAGCCGTCTATTACCCTAAGTCATAAACCTATACACCTAAGAATTAGGATGACTCCTCAAATGCCGCAACTGAAACTATAACAACATGGTAATCTCCAGGGATTGATCATATTCTAAATGGTTACATATCTCACCCCTTCACTAGTTGAACCTCCAGACTATAGGTTGTTTAAATTTGCTTTTAACATCATATTAGGATTTCAAATCACTAATGTCGAGGTTTGTTCCTGACTAGTCATGCTACTATCATGTCTCTGAAATTCCCAACTCTTTCGAAACTTATCTATGCAAACCCACTGTATTAGGACACAATTTTATTTTCGAACTTTGTGTTAGTTTTGAAATTTGTTTTCCTTGTGATTACACACGTGCGATCCATCGTCCCAATACATCAGTTTCTTCACATTACATATCATATGTGGAATTTTTTCAAAATGGTTCAAGAAAGGGGTTTAGACTAACCTGAATGAGAGAAAAGAAAATAACCCAACTAAAGGTAAAAACTATTACTTTACAAAATAACAAATATTTATTTTACTTTGTAAGTCGTCGGAAAGTCCAAAAATAATCACTAACCAAATCAACAATTAAAAAAAAAAATCAACAGTAATGAGGCCTTTAGATATAATCCACTGCTGCAGCTCCCCTTGTTGCTAGAAATGGAGGCTCAAAAAAGGTTAATCCGCTTGTCTCTTTTAATGAAGATGGGTTGGTTTAATAGTAAGTGGCATTTAATATTTAAAGTTTTAGATAAACCCTTCCGGCGTCACGCAATTTTGTATAACACTATTCCTAATCCTTAATATAAAATCTCATTAGAAAATTATTTAAATACTAAATATAAAAATTAATTTTTATATTTATTATTTTTTCATAAAATATCCCTATTAATACTTCAATGATAATCAAATTAGAAAGTTCATAAATTAATAAAGATAATTATAATATTTTCAAAAACATATTATATTAACTAATTTTATTAATATAATTAAATTAATTAAATAAATTTTATATTAAACACTCAAGAAATAAGGGGGGGGGGGGAACTAAGCTGAAACTAGCTTAGCCAATGCTAAACTGTCCATCAACTACCACTTCTAAAACAAAACAATGTTATCAATTTGATTTATAAGAAGTTCATCAACAAAACTGAGTTTAAATCCTCTGCAATCGCAGTTTGATCGCATATGAAAATACAGCTTTGAGTAAAAAGTTAGCCAAGAAAATAGTTGTAAACAATGAAAGTAAACTATTCTCACTCATCCTTTACATGCCTGATTGTGTATAATAACAGAAAAGCCAGTTTGAGAAGCTTCATGGGGACTTAACTATGGATTGTAACTGACAAATCCAAGAGTAGATGATACCAAAAGCACAACAAATAGACTTTAACATGAGAGGTACGAAGGGAAGTTTATCACCCAAAAATAGAGGATGTAAAAATTGCCCCCAAATTTCTACAACCACAAGGCCTACCAAGTAACTCTTCGGAATCCAACCAACCAACCAAAGACTTTTCTGTGCAGCTACACTTGGACTTCCTTGAGATCCAAAATGATTCTCTCTTTTATTTGTATAAAGTGCAGGTGCTCTTGATGCTTTGGTATCGTTATCATCGGAAAATTGTGCTGAAAAACCTGACCACATCAAAATGGAGTGCAGTAGGAGCAACAAAACTTTGATTGGATATTCTCGTGCCTCAAATAGTAGTGGGAATAGTGAATAGCAGGATACTGCACATCAAAAGACGTAACCAAGTGAAGTTAAGAAAAAAGATAAAGCATAAGCATTCATATCCATATGATATATGCCTAGCAATTTTTGCATGGTTGTCAAATAATTATGTTCTGTCCAACTAAATGCAAATATTTGACAGAAAATAGCAAATTCATAGCCAAGTAATAAGGCAATGTAATTAACGCTTCTTGGCTTACCCTCTGATCTTCTACCTTTAAGGAGAAATTAGTAATTTGAAAATCTACCGCCACAACTTGCAAGATTAATATACATAGTTGTCTCTCTAGGGATGTATGTTTTTGGGTTGTATGCCAATATGTATGGAGCATGGTGGGGCTGCTAGAATCAACACACACTGTTTGAGTATTTCCAAACATGCAACACTTAATGCCTTTAAAAAACAATCCATTGTTCTAGCACAACTATAAAATTAAATCTACTGACTAAAAAAGCAAAAAATTAGTGCTTCATACACAAGATGAGTATCATATCAAATGTTACTCTAATCTACTCTTAATATCGGCATGCAAACTTGGAGATCATGTTAAGAAATTTTGAACTACTGTTATGGTTGATATAATTTCTTATATCACTTAGATGGAAGGCTGGGACCACATTATACACGTGTATGAGTTGGACCTAAGATCAAGGTCTGAAATTCTCCTTCTTGATAATAAGATAAAGTAAATGAGTATTTATAGAAAAGGAAAGCTACTCTAACTAGGAGACAAATCACAATTAGAAATGAGGGAAAAATTAAAAGGCTACAACAGAAGTAATAAATAATTATATTATTTACAATTTTAACACTTCTAAAACTCTCCCTCAAACTGATAATGAATATCCTTCACGCCAAACTTGATGATTAAGTTTTGAAAAATAATACAAGGTAATTCTTTGATAAGCACATTTGCAAGTTGGTTAAATCTTAGAAATGAAAAATGGCCATGAAGGCCATATGGGTTTGCAGCCCAGGCACCTCAGGAAGGAAAAATGGAATTGAAAGATATATAGTTTGGCAGACCAGAAACGTTCTTTCAAATGTCTCTAATACCATTTGCAGCCATTGTTTGAGCAGAACTAGTTGTCTCAAGGGACCAACTTTGATAATGATACGCTACCTAACAGATTCAATTTGACTTACTCTAGGAAAGGAAAACGTGGCAGCGACAATTCAGATATGCAGTAAACGGCTTCAGCATATTTCTAGTATTATCTTAACAAATTCTAGTTGCAAAATAAGTGGGCCTCACTTTAACGTTAGCATTATTCCCTGATTTTGTGCTTTTGCATTATCCTCTCTTTTGTAATCTGTTATATAAAGGCTCACTAGCCTCCAGAATGAAATACGTATCTTTTCAGAGAGTTTATTCATATTGGAGATTCTCCTACCCTGGTCTTTTAGAGAAAACTGGTGAGATCCTTGCCGTGATCTCTATTAGAAATCCCTTATTTTCTTTGAATTGTCTCTCCTTACCCCTGCCCGTAACAATTTGGTATCAGAGCCATGGTTGAAACAAGATCTTCACGTCATACCAACCCACCTGAGACTGCCCAAACCCTTTTTGCAGGTGATAATGATCCTCTCACCACGATCGCTGCACGACTAGAGAACATTGAAGCACTAGCCAACCGAGTAGCCTCTCTTGAGGCTGCTTCTGAGAAAAGCCGCAGGGGGACCCATCGCTCACATTGGGAACCTGATAGTGAGGATGACCTTGAAACATCCGCTAGACGCCGAATGCCCTACACCAAAATCGAATTCCCCAGATTTGGCGGTGGGGATCCACGAGGCTGGATATTGAAGGCAGAAAAATTTTTCCGGTACTACGATACCCCAGAAGACTCGAAGGTAGATATCGCTTCAATGTACTTGGAGGGCGACGCACTTGATTTATTCTCTTGGGTGAACAATGAACGCACCATAGTATACTGGGATGAGCTTGTGAAGGCTCTCCAAGAGACTTATGGACCCCCAGAATATCAAAATCCAGATGAGTACCTTTGTAGCATTCGCCAAACAGGAACAGTGACAGAATATCGTTCTGAGTTCTCTCGCAGGTCTTCGCGAGTCAAAAACTGGCCTGAACACTGTTTGCTAGGTGCCTTCATAAATGGTCTTAGAGAAGAATTGAAAGCAGATGTTCGCCTGCACAGACCTCGGACGGTGTATAGAGCTGCTAGTCTGGCCCTGGAATATGAGAATAAACTGAAGTTAATTATTGGGCCTAAGCCCAATACCTTCCCTTCTCAACAGCGTCCTTACCCAACTCTTCCCAGAAGCTCAATAACAGAACCTGCGGCGTCAAAGGCGTTGGTTCAGCGCAGTAACCCGATGAGGCAGACACCCGCCGAGCTTGAGCGACAAAGAAGAAGAGATAAGGGCCTATGTTACCGTTGTGGGGAGATTTTCCGGCCTGGGCATCGCTGCAATTCCAGCTTCTCACTCATGGAGATTACCGAGGAAGATGAAGAATTAATACAGCCACTCGCGGAGGATGACAACGATACCTCACTAGGGGGTGTTGAAGCCGAAATCTCATTCAACGCAATCCTTGGAAAGTCTTCAACAGCTACAATGAAACTTAAAGGCTCGGTAAAGGGACGAAGCGTTCTGATCTTGGTGGACAGTGGATCCACCCACAATTTCATATCGGAGACGTTGGTGGCGGAATTGAGCTTACCAGTCCAGAACGTCCAAATATTTGGAGTACAGATTGGGGATGGAAGTACCGTCCAATGCAATCGTTTATGTCCAAACCTTGAGGTAAAAGTTTCTGATCTAATCATCAAGCAGGATTTCTTCCCTTTCTCCCTCGGTGGTTCTGATCTGGTATTGGGGATTAAATGGTTGGCATCACTAAATACTGTTGAGGCCAACTGGGACAAGATGTTTATGCTTTTCTGGGTGGCTGGGAAGAAATACAAGTTGCAAGGAGTAGTGCAGGAGACCAACTCGCCGGTACGCTTCCAAAGTCTAGTGTTAACACATGAAGTAGAGGACGAGATGGGTACAAAGATCGCCCAGACCATCTCTGATGAATTTGGTCAAGTATTCGCAGAACCCGAGTCCTTACCACCTGCTCGTGGGAAGTACCATTCCATCACATTGTTGGCAGATTCTACACCACCCAACTCCAGGCCTTATCGGTACCCCCATTTTCAGAAAGATGAGATAGAAGCACAGATCTCAGAATTATTGCGCAAGGGGTTTATCAGACCCAGTTCCAGCCCATTCGCCAGTCCAGTGCTGCTGGTTAGCAAAAAAGATGGGTCTTGGCGTCTATGTGTTGACTACCGGCGTCTCAACCAGATTACCATTTCAGATAAGTACCCTATTCCTAATATCGATGAGCTATTAGATGAACTCCATGGGGTTGCTTATTTCTCAAAAATTGATTTACGCTCTGGGTATCATCAAATACGTATGCTGCCATCTAATATCCATAAAACTGCTTTCAGGACCCATTCGGGGCACTATGAATTTGTAGTGATGCCATTCGGCCTTAGGAATGCCCCAGCAACATTTCAATCCATTATGAATGATGTGTTTAGGCCATTTCTAAGAAAATTTGTACTTGTATTCTTCGACGATATATTGGTATATAGTGCAACTGCCCAACAACATTTGGAGCACCTACGTCTTGTGTTTCAGGTACTCCAGCAACAATCCTTCTTTGCAAATGCAAAAAAGTGTTCTGTGGGGCGGACTCGAGTAGACTATTTGGGACACATTGTTTCTAATCAAGGGGTGGAAGTTATACCAGAAAAAGTGGCAACAGTCCTGAACTGGCCTATCCCCAAAAATGTGAAGGAATTACGTGGGTTTTTGGGACTTACAGGTTACTATCGGCGGTTTGTAAAACACTATGGCATACTAGCCCGGCCTCTCACGGATCTTACTAAGAAAGAGGCGTTTGAATGGTCGGACAGGGCACAACAAGCACTTGACAGGTTGAAGGTCGCTATGACAACTACCCCTGTACTCAAGCTGCCAAACTTCAAAATCTCCTTTACAGTTGAATGTGATGCATCTATGGAGGGGGTAGGTGCTGTGTTAATGCAAGAAGGACACCCTATTGAATACTTTAGTAAGGGTTTTTCTTTTGCTAACCAATTCAAGCCAGCATATGATCGGGAACTCTTAGCCTTGGTCTTATCTATTCAAAAGTGGAGACATTACTTGCTGGGCCGTCATTTCACTGTGCAGACTGACCATTCCAGTCTCAAACATCTCCTGGATCAACGAGTACTGAACCCCACTCAACAAAGGCTCTTGATTAAGCTACTCCCATTTGACTTTTCCATCGTGTACAAATCAGGAAAGGCCAATGCAGCTGCTGACTCCCTTTCCCGAAAACCACAAGAAGCAGAATTGATGCAAATAGTCATTCCTATGGTGGAGGACATAAATCAAATACCTCAGGCATTGCTGGATGACCCTGTGACAAGCACAATAATAGAGAATTTACAACATAAGTCAGATCCACTATCCAACTACAGCTTCATCAATGGCAGGCTATATTATAAATCTCGCCTGGTTATTCCAGAAGGAAGCTCTCTACGGGCTAAATTGATAGATGAAGCACATGCGACACCAACTGGGGGGCACAACGGATACCTAAAAACTCTAAAGAGACTTAGTGCACACATGTACTGGAAGGGCATGAAAAAGGCAGTAAAAAGCTTCATACAGCAATGCACCACCTGTCAACAAAATAAATATCAAACTCTGGCACCAGCAGGCCTACTCCAACCCCTGCCAATCCCTGTACGCATCTGGGAGGATATATCTCTTGATTTCATCACGGGCTTACCTAAATCAAGAGGTTTTGATGTCATTCTGGTGGTGGTTGACCGACTTAGCAAATATGCCCATTTCCTTGCACTATCCCACCCCTATACTGCTAAGTCTGTAGCTGGATTATTCTGCCAGGAAGTTGTCAGGTTGCATGGTATGCCTAGATCCATCATTTCAGATCGTGATACTGTCTTCTTAAGTGCATTTTGGCAAGAGCTTTTCCGTTTAAGTCAAACTCGCTTAAAAATGTCCACTGCTTACCATCCCCAGACAGATGGACAAACTGAGGTGGTGAATCGCTGTTTAGAAACATACTTGAGATGTTTTACCCATGAGCAACCCAAGTTATGGAGTAGCTTCCTTTGCTGGGCAGAATTCTCTTTTAACACAAGCTTCCATACATCTGCGCAGAACACTCCTTTCAAGCTTGTATACGGAAGGGAACCCCCTCCCCTACTTCCCTATGTCAGGGGAGAAACTGCAGTGGCTGAATTGGAAGAGCAATTGGAACTGAGAGATGATATGCTCAAACTTCTACGGGAAAATTTGTTAAAAGCTCAAAACCGCATGAAGTTACATGCTGATCAACATCGCAGAGATCTTCAATTTGCTCCAGGTGATACTGTTTGGCTGCGCCTTCAACCTTACCGTCAACAAAGCTTGGCCAAAAGAAGATTTGAAAAACTCTCCCCAAAGTTTTTTGGCCCTTACAAGGTATTACGTAGGGTGGGGAAAGTGTCTTATGAGCTAGAACTACCACCCGACGCCAAAATCCATCCAGTTTTCCATGTCTCCCTACTCCGTCCTGTTTACGGTCACCCTCCATCTAGCATTCCAGCACCATTGCCTTTATCATCCAATATGGAGCTACTGTTAACTCCATCAAGAGTAATAACACACAGATGGACCAGTCACAGGATTTTGGAACTACTAATCCAATGGGAAAACCGCTCCGCAGAGGATTCATCATGGGAAAGTTATGACTCCATTGCTTCCCAATTTCCCCATTTTCGCCTTGAGGACAAGTCGTTCTTCCAAAAGGGGAGTAATGATACGCTACCTAACAGATTCAATTTGACTTACTCTAGGAAAGGAAAACGTGGCAGCGACAATTCAGATATGCAGTAAACGGCTTCAGCATATTTCTAGTATTATCTTAACAAATTCTAGTTGCAAAATAGTGGGCCTCACTTTAACGTTAGCATTATTCCCTGATTTTGTGCTTTTGCATTATCCTCTCTTTTGTAATCTGTTATATAAAGGCTCACTAGCCTCCAGAATGAAATACGTATCTTTTCAGAGAGTTTATTCATATTGGAGATTCTCCTACCCTGGTCTTTTAGAGAAAACTGGTGAGATCCTTGCCGTGATCTCTATTAGAAATCCCTTATTTTCTTTGAATTGTCTCTCCTTACCCCTGCCCGTAACAGATAATACCATAGTTGTTAAACATCATCTCAGATGAGGAAGATCTTGAGGATTACCAATAACACGTTCGGTTTCCTCCTTTTTGAAACCAGTCAACCTTAAAGTCAGAGGTTAACTTGCAGCTACACCTCTCCGACAATGTTCAGTCTAAAGCAAAGAAGCACATCATAATTCCAGTGGATGCTTCAACTAACAGGATTATCAATGGGTTGAAAATCTTCGTCCATTGTCCAAAACATAACTGCCATGAATGCAACTTTGAACTTATTATACGGAATAGTCTCACATATTGGATACACTTTCCAGGCTGCATCCTAACTATATGCTCCAGCAAGGCCAGAATATGCGACAACTGACAAGCATCTTTGATCCATCAGTTAAGAAGAAATGACATTTCCCTGTCAATGGTTTTGGACTTTTTAAGTAAGAATGCCTAGTTCATAAATGGTGTAATGATAGATGACGTCATTTTCCTTAGGCATTTCCTAGAATGGATGATGATAATGTCTGGTCTTCTCATGACCGAGGCAAATTGGTTATGCTGCAACATCAACATTAAGGCAAAGAACAAGGAACCCAATACAACGGAAGAATAAAGCATCAAACACCACGTATAGGGCCCAACTAAAGAAGGCGAGTGGCTGGGATAGACAAAACAATGCCAATGACCAATTTGGGCGGACAATGGACAGATGAAAAGTCCTGTGTTCTAAGATGCAAGGCATTAAAAACTGGACCGGTTAGTGAACCGTGTGTGAGCTGTGTGTGTAGTATATATTATAAATAAACCAACCAAACGACTTCCCTCCTCTTCTGCGTATTATATATATTTATATGTTATATATAATATATAATTATATGGGGTGATGATGACAAATGAGATTAGGGCATCAAACACCACGTATAGGGCCCAACTAATGAAGGCGCGTGGCTGGGATAGACAAAACAATGCCAGTGACCCATTTGGGCGGACAATGGACAGATGAAAAGTGCTGTGTTCTGAGATGCAAGGCATTAAAACCTGGACCGGTTAGTGAACCGTGTGTTAGCATGTGTGTGTAGTATATATTATAAATAAACCAACCAAACGACTTCCCTCCTCTTCTGCGTATTATATATATTTATGTTATATATAATATATAATTATATAGGGTGATGGTGACAAATGAGATTATGGAGTAATGTGCAAGTCACAATCAGGCGGTGGCAAGTCTTGAAAAACAAAAAAGAAACAAATACATAGCCTATAGGAACACATTATATATCAGTAGCCATACTGATTATAGACACACTACACAGTGAGAATGAATTGCTTTCCGTGTGTGTATTACTTCTGCTGTACATGGTTACATAAATACACAAACTGAATCCCATTCATGGAGGGATTGTAGGAGTAGAATCAGGAAATATAATTAAGATACAATCAAAGATATAATCTCCGCAATCTCTCTTAATTAATTCCCTACAATCTTTCTCAATTAATTCTAATAATCTCCCCTCTTAATGAATCCCACTAATTTCTCTTCTATACTCCCCCTCAAGTTGGAGCATAGATATTTATCATATCCAACTTGCCAATCAGATATTCAAATATATCTCTTGTTAATTCATTTGTAAGTACATCAGCTATTTGTTCTTTGGAGGGAATATACTTGAGATCAATCGTCCCTTCATCAATCTTTTCTCTTATAAAATGTCTATCTATCTCTACATGCTTTGTCCTGTTATGCTGGATTGGATTGTAAGACATATTGATAGCTGCCATGTTGTCTAACTGTAGTCTGATGAGCAATTTTATTGACATTTTTAGTTCTTCCAGTACTCGTTTCACCCATAGAATTTCGCAAATTCCAAGGGCTATAGCTCTAAAGCCGGCTTCAGCACTGCTTTTAGCAACCATACTTTATTTTTTACTCCGCCAAGTTACTAAATTTCCCCAGACATAGGTAACATATCTTGAGCTTGATTTTCTATCATCTTGATCACCTACCTAGTCAGTATCCGTAAACATTTCCACTTATCAGTTTTCTGATTTTTTAAATAAGAGACCTAACCAGGGAGAGCCTTTCAAGTATCTTAGAATCCGATAGACTTCATTTAGGTGCTTTTGTTTTGGATTATGGGAATGTTGGCTTACTACACTGACAGCATAGGCAATGTCTGTCGAGTGTGACATAGGTAAATTAGTTTTCCCACCATTCGTTGATATCTTCCCATATCTACAGCTTTTTCTAGATCTTCAGTTTCAGTAATTTTATCAGCTCGTATAGGAGTATCACTTGGTCTGTAGCCGAGTATACCTGTTTTTTTTAAAAGATATAATATATATTTCTTCTACGAGATGTTGATTCCTCTAGCAGATCTAGCTACTTCCATGCCCAGAAAATATTTCATTTCTCCTAGGTCCTTGACCTGGAATTCTCCATTCAATGCCTTTTTAATTCTGTCAATTTTAGCTAGAATATCTCCTATGAGGACGATATCATCAACATAAACAACCAATACCACTATTCCCCCATTCAAGTGCCGGAAGAATAGAGTGTGGTCACTCTAACCCTGTATATAGCCTTCACCATTTAGAACTTTCGCAAATCTTTCAAACCACGCTCGAGGAGACTGTTTGAAACCATACAATGATTTCTTTAATCTGCACACATGGTTTTCCTTCTTCCCGGGAACCCTGGAGGCATCTTCATTTAGATTTCCTCCTTTAGTTCGCCATTTAAGAACACATTTTTGAAATCCATCTGATGTAGTGGCAAGTCTAAGTTTGTAGCAAGAGACAACATAACTCTGATGTATTTAACTTTGCCACAAGTGCAAATGTCTTGGTATAGTCCATACCATAGACCTGAGTGAAACCCTTTGCTACTAACCTTGCTTTGTATTTCTCAAGACTTCCATCTGCACAATATGTTGGAGTGAATACCCATTTGTATCTTATTGCCTTATTACCCCTGGGTAGGTCAACCACTTCCCATGTATTATTTCGTTCTAGGGCCTCAATTTCTTCCATAACCGCCTTTCTCCATTCAGGACTATCAAGAGCTTCATATATATTTTTTGGTATCTTGACCTGAGTAAGATGAGATATGAATGCAAAATGTTTAGGCGATAAAACTTGATAGGAGACAAACCTCTCTATAGGATGTCTAGTGCAGGATCTGGGTTGCTTTCTTATTGCAATTGGAATGTCAAGATCATTGTCTCGTATCTCATGGTTAGGACCTGTCTCCAGTTCTAATTCTTGGATTGTGTCAGTTGCTTGACCCCACCTGTTAGTGTCTCCCTCTAAACTAGAGTTCTCTTCATATTCCCTAGGCACCTCATGTGATTTTTTCGCAAGAGTGTAGACTTGATTAGGTTCATGTATGATTTCTGACCCAATAGTCTGAGGTTCACTCCAAGTCTCCCCTAAACTGAGGACGATGTATAAAAATGAATAGTTTTATGGAAAGTAACATTACGGGTGATATAGAGTCGTTTATAGATAGGATCAAAATATTTGTAACCCTTTTAGTTTCCTGCATGCCCTAGGTAAAGACATTTTGCAGCTTTCAAATCAAGCTTATGTGTATGGTGTAGATGAACAAAGGTGGTGCAACCAAATATTCGGAGAGGTGAAGTGTTCTCAAGATAGGGCTTACATGGCATCCGATTGAGCAAGAAAGTGGCAGTTAGAATGGCATCATCCCAATAGTAGGTAGATACATTGCTACTAAAGCGGAGAGCCCGAGCAGTTTCAACAAGGTGTCTATTTTTCTGTTCAGCAATTCCTTTTTGCCGTAGACTATAGGGACAGAGCTTTTATGAGCGATGACTTTTTCCTTAAGAAAATTAGATAACTGATGATTAATGTATTCGGTGCCATTGTCAGTATGAAGGATTTTGATCTTGGAATCGAATTGTGTATGGATCATATAGTAAAAATCAATGAATGTTTGGTATACAGCGGTTTTACCCTTTAAGAGGAACACTCAACAGACACGGGTATGATCGTCAATAAGAGTCATAAACCATTTTGAGTGAGTATGATTTTTAATACGAGATGGGCCCCATATGTCCTGTGGATAAGGGGAAAAGGTCTAAAGGGTTGATAAGGAACACTAGAGAAACTAGTACGAATTCTGACAGTCATTCAGGTAATAAAGTCAACCAAGTTCCTTAGCAACATCAATCGTCGTCCCCATGAACAGATTCTTAAGCAAAGAGAATGAAACATCTTACACATATGTTGAAAGTTGGGATATCCTAATCTTTTGTGCCATAACTCCATTTCACTAGTCTTAGGAAGAGACACTTTATTACAGAGGGAAGCTACTAAATTTTGACAGTCATTTAGGTAATAAAGTCAACCAAGTTCCTTAGCAACACCAATCGTCATCCCTGTAAACAGATCCTGAAAAACACAATGCGTCGCAAAGAAGTTAGCATGACAGTGTTCTCTTTGATTCAGTTGACTTACAGACAATAAGTTACATTGTAGTTTTGGAACATGAAGAACATTATGCAACGCAAATGTATCAGAAATTTTATAGTACCACTCCATGCTACTGGAGAGTCTGAGGCATTGGCAATTTTTACCATAAGTCGTGACGTGGCAGGAGTATAGCTGGAAAACAAGGAAATGTCTTTAGTCATATGATCTGAGGCACCTGAATCAACTATCCAACAAGGGCCTATGGTCTTACCTTTAATAGTGGTAAGTGCTGTCTATAAGTATACTCATTTTTTCAATTATTCACAGTGATGTCTGGGGTCCCTATCGTATCCCAAATCGTACCCAGTCCAAATACTTTGTTATGTTTATTGATGACCACACACGTATGTGTTGGGTTTACCTGTTAAAAGACAAGTCAGTTGTCTCCTCTATTTTTATCGAGTTCTTTCACTATGTCAAAAACCAATTAACGCCACATTGCAAGTCATTTCCACGGATAATGGGACAAAATATTTTTACCAATTCCTCGAGAGTTTTCTTAAAACCAATGGTATTGTGCACAAAAATAGTTGTCCTTATAGTCCTCAACAAAATGGTATTGTCGAATAGAAAAATAAACAACTTCTTGAAATTGCTAGTGCACTCTGGCGTACCTATGACACTCCAAATTTTTTCTAGGGGATACCATACTCAAGGCTACTCATTTGATTAATCATCTTCCTAATTGTGTTCTGTCCTACATTGCACCACTAGATAAGCTTTTTGAAACCCACACTGTCACTCACCTTAAATACTCTTTACCACTTCAAGTCCTTGGTTGCTCTGTCTTTGTTCATCAACATTACCTATCAACTAAGTTTGATCCCAAATCTATTAATAGCATATTCTTAGGTTATTCCAATTACCAAAAAGGGTATCGATATTATGATCCTATCACTAAATACCTTTTCATTAGCCAAGATGTTACCTTGGCAGAAAATGAACCCTATTTCACCACTTCTTCAACTCAGGGGGAGAATTGGAGTAAATTTCAACTCGAGTGTATTCCAGAACCTATACCTCCATCTACTTTTATTCCGCTCTCTACGGACCCATCCAATGTTATGCCCAATGTTATGCCACAACTAGAGGTCCAAGCTCAATTTTTATAATACTCTCACGTAAAAACAAACAGGTAGTTGGGTCTAATATACCGGAGGATATTCCAACCTCAGCACCGGTGGAAGGTCCTATGAATGTTGATGAGGATACTCGAGCAACAGAGACAAGAGAGGTAGAACTATGTACCAAGCATCCTATTCAGAAGTATGTATCTTGCTCCACTCTCTCTGAGAAACATTATAGCTTTGTTACTAATCTTGATCAGATTCAAGTCCTTAAAACCGTGTATGAAGCTCTTAGAGTCCAGAATGGAAAAATACAGTAATGGAAGAAATTAGAGAACTAGAAAAGAAGGGGCATGGGAGCTCACTGCACTACCAGAAAGAACCACACCCGTGGGATGCAAATGGGTATTTACACCAGAATTTAATGCTGAGGGTTCATTAAATAAATATAAGACATGACTAGTTGATAAGGGATTCACCCAGACTTATGGAATTGACTATAATGAGACATTTGCCCCTGTTGCTAAGTTAAATACCATCCGGATCCTACTCTCAATTGCTGCAAATCTCGACTAGCCACTCCAATAACTTGACATCAAAAATGCGTTCCTAAATGGTGAATTAAGGGAAGAGGTTGTTTGAAGACATAATACTCCCAGCAGCAGAAAGACTACGGGAATGAAGATTAGAACTTTTCTACATGAATTCACTTTTGTCTATTGATTGTGATATGTTACATTTATAAATGTAATGAATCCTAAAATTGTGGGATTTACATAGAGAAATCAGGTAACAAATTAGAATTAAATCTCTCCTAATTAATTCCTGCGATTTCTCCCTTCCTATGATCTCTCCTTATTTACTCATAATATCTTCTACACTCCCTCCTAAGTTGGAATATAGATATTTATCATGTCCAACTTGCTACTTAGGTACTCAAACTTATCTCGAGTTAATTCTTTTGTGAATATATCAGCTGTCTGTTTTTTCAAGGGAATATATTTGAGATCAATTGTTCCAACGTCAATCTTTTCTCGTATAAAATGTCTATCTCCATATGTTTTGTTCGATCATGCTGGATTGGATTGTGTAACATATTTATTGCAGTCATATTGTCTGAGTGCAGTCTGATGGGTAATTCCATTAGCATCCCCAATTCTTCCAATACCCATTTTACCCACAGACCCTCACAGATTCCAAATGCTATTGCTCTGAACTCTGACTTAGAGCTATTTCTAGCCACCACACTTTGTTTCTTACTACACCATGCGACTAGATTCCCCTAGACGTAAGTAACATATCTCGAGGTAGATTTTCTATCATCTTGATCACCTGTCAAATCAACATTAGTTAGCATTTCCACATTTCTTTTGTTGGATTGTTTAAACAAGAGTCCCAATCCGAGAGAGCCCTTCAAGTATCTGATAATCCTGTAGACTTCATTTAGGTGTTTTTGTTTAGGGTCATGGGAATGCTGGCTCACCACACTGATAGCATAGGCGATATCTGGTCGAGTGTGAGACAAATAGTTTAATTTGCCAACCATGTGTTGGTATCTTCCCATATCTTCATCATCTTTGATCTTGTCAGCCCGTATAGGGGTATTGCTTGGCTTACAGCCAAGCATACCTGTTTCATCTAGAAGATCCAATATATATTTCCTCTGTGAGATGTTGATTTCTTTTGGGCATCTAACAACTTCCATAGCCAAGAAGTATTTCATCTTTCCTAGATCTTTAACCTGGAATTCTCTGTTTAGTGCCCTTTTGATTTTATCAATCTCTGTGGGATCATCATCTGTGAGGACAATGTTATCAACATAAACTATTAGTACCAAAATCTTCCAATTTTTCCATCTAAAAAATAAAGTATAGTTACTCTATCCCTGTGTATAGTCTTGAGCTTTTAGTGCTTTGGTAAACCTTTCAAACCACGCTCGAGAAGATTGTTTTAGATCGTACAATGACTTCCTTAGTCTACATACTTGGCTTTCCTTCCTTCCGGGGAACCCTAGAGGCATCTTCATGTACACTTCTTCATTCAATTCCCCATTTAGGAATGTATTTTTGACATCCATCTGGTGTAGAGGCTAGTCTAAGTTCACAGTAAGTATGGCCTTGAATCCTATCCAACATAGCAGGACCAAGCATCTTGAAGGGAACAAACACTTTATTAGAGACAAAATTAAAGATAGGGTCATCAGCCTGTCTCATGTCCCCACCAAGCTACTGCTAGCTAACATCTTTACTAAAGGACTACCAGAAGATGTTTTTGACCACTTTGTAAGCAAGTTAGACATGATCAATATTTATGATCTAGCTTAAGGGGGAGTGTGGTAATTATTTAAATAGGATATATATTTGTAAATATTATTATTATGCCAAATATTAGGAGATATTAGGAATATCAATTCTCATATAGGATTGTGGAGAAATCGGGATATCGTGGTTGATTGATCAGCTTGTAATCTATTTATTTACCTTTTCCCTATGTATGATGATAAGCTATTCAGGCTCCATTATTACTACAACATAATTGTGTATCCTTGAAAATTAGTTGCCATGATAAAATTACATATAAAGTATTGAATTCAATTTATGAGTTAAAAAATCTTTTCGGCCTAATTTCAAATTAAAAACTTGTTTATTTTTCATATTAATGATTGTTTAATTGAACCATTAGGGTTTCTTCAACTACATTAGATTTTGTTATGCCTAAAATACTACATTACATTTTGGAATTCAGAAAAAAAGTTAGTATTTCCTATATATTTGAAAATTTTGTTTTTTTATAATATTTTAATATATATTTTTGAACTTATATCAATTTAGTTATGCAAATTCAATAGCAATGCGACCATAGTCGTACCAGTATAAATTTGTGCAACAACTAGTTCTATGGCTAGCTCAATTATGATAAATTAGATTGATATTTACATAAAAGGAAGGTTATTTTACATAAAAGGAAGGTTATTTCAAGATACAAAAATTACAATTAGGGTATTGAGGAATAATGAAATAAATAACTATATTATTTACAATACAACATCTAACACATACTATAGTAGACCTACTCCGTCCTAAGATCAGGGAAACAGACAATGCTATTAATGTAAAAATAAGACGCTTTAATACAGAAAAGCTTTCTTGTGACTTAACCCAATAATTGTGCTCATCATGACTCAATCCATAAGATCATGTGATTATTATAGTTAAAATTTGGATGTTAAGGCATAATGACAACAATAATCATGCTTCATGGTCTCGTCCTCTTACTCTGTTCTAGCTCTTTAAAAATTATTCGTCAATTAAATATTCATGAGATTATGGCAGTTAAAATTTGGATGTTGATAGAAATTAAGTGATATGGTCAATTCCTTAAGCAATAGTGAGAAATAAAAATGAGAATTTATTTATTTATTTTTATCTTTCAAAAGTTATATTTTTGGTTATAACTTATAATGGCTATAGGGCTTTGTTCCTAAGTCATCCTAATATGAGTACAATAGGGAGTTGGTTCATTTTTGTTCTCATTATCCTAGTGATGCCTGGCACTCATGCTAAGGATGTTTGGCTAGTTGTGCTATATATTTTGTATGCCATTCATGGTAGAACAGAGTAAACAATAGAGAAACATTGTTTTATGATGATTTTATAGAAGCAAATTATCATAGGTTGATTCAGTGACGGCAGAACAAAACACAAGATAAGGACAAGGGGGAAATTAATTTGGTGGTCAACCAAAATGGATTATGCTATATATTGGTAATCTGGATATAAGTGTAGATAGAATAGCTGCTAGTTAGCTAGTTAGCACACAACTAGCCGTTATTAATTTCCCTAATTCCCTGCCTATATATGTACCCCCGATACACAATCATACAGTATACACACCTATGTTTGAGTACTACAGCAGTATCATTCAGTCTCTCTTGCCTACCCTGTTCTTCCGTTTTTCTCTCCTTGTGACCTTTTGTTTCACTCGTTCTTAGTTCTTTACCTCTCTTCCCTTCTCTTCCCTCTCTATACCTTTCAATATTATGAAGGTATAAGAGATTAACATGTAATATACAGGACTTCACTCAATAACCTAGGCTACTTGAAATAGCTCTATGCATGGTTAGAGTCTAAGATCAAGTAGTTAAGAGTTTGATTCTTTTCATCCCCATTCTTCATAAGTTGAAATTTCATTACATATTACCATGTATGATGAGTCTATTCCATGTGACAAATTCCAAGCTTCAAGTCCAAAGGATGTGTAGGTGACCAGCATGTCAGATTATAATGTGTTTGATATTACTTTCTATTTCACTTATTGATGATTTGGTTACAGAAGAGGGGTGAAAACTGTGGCAAACAAATGAATGTCAAGAAACATACCTATTGACAACAAAAAGTAATGCCTAGCATCATCCAGAGTTTGAACCGCAACAAATGCAAGGGGTATGACAAAATGGAGTGATGCCTTCTCATGCACATGCCACCCAAAAAGAAAACCACATGTGTAAGCATAGGCTATCCATCTGGAAATCATATGCTGCTGGGGTTTCTTCCAAGCCTTGAAAAGACAGGGAGATAAAGCAAGCAGAACCATTGTAAGCGTTGACAAGGGGGTGACCTGCAGATTGGTTGGACTGGTTAACTAAAAGATGAATACTTCAATGATACTCAAAATAAAATGATTAAAGCATAACTACACTCATCAGAACAGTTTAGACATCTCTTTTAACATATATACAAAACCACCAGTCATCAACCAATAATGTTGATTGAGCTTACTGCACTTGACAAACTTTAAATCACTATAGACAATGTGTTGTAGAATAAAAATCCAACAAAGAAATGAAGGGTAAACTTGTGGCAAACCTAACTAAGCAGTTCAAGCTATTCTAGCGAAATGGAAAAGTTCATGCAAAAGCTCATTAAAGTTGATATGGTATCAAGGCACCGAAAAAAGGCTTAACTGTCATAAGATCTAGGAGCCATAAAAAAAAGTGGGACCTCAAGAATCCAAGGTTTAATTTAAGAGTACAAGCCTAGGAAATGAAGAAAAATAAAGGAGGGCCATTAAGACTCAGAACACAAGCAAAGGCAAATACACAAATGATAATTGGACGAGGAGAAAAACAAAAAGAAAATAGTTTTACCTAATTTCTAATTAGGTCCCCCTTTTTCTTTTTCTTTTTCTTTTTATTGGGTCCTTATAGTTTCCTCGGTTATAGGCATTAGTCTCTATGCACATAATTTGTTAATTAAGGCTAATATGGATGTTGACTAAATGAAATGTAAGTTTTTACAAAAATACATGAAAAAGGGGTTTTTCAAAAATAAAATAATGGAATAAAATTTATTTATTATCAAAATAAAAATAAAAAATTATTATGCTCATTACTATCTCCTTGCATCTATATATTTAGATCTGTGACAAAATTAATACAAGTGCATTCCAAGTGAGATCCACGTCATTAGCTACTATAGCCATTTCTCTTAAAAATTAATAAATTACAAGTATAGGGACCAATAACCATAATTGAGAAAACTATAAGGACCCACTAAAAAGGAAAAAAGCTATAAGGACCTAATTAAAAATAAGGTGAAACTATTAGGACTTGCATATTAATTTTCCCAAGAGCACAAGAAAATAAAAAATACACCAAATCCAATTACATTTGAGATAGAGCATTAGAGGATAAAAGTTCTATAAAAACTGAAAGGTATATGAGCTTTCAACATAATAAGCCCAAGCATAAGCCCACACTAAAGTTAACAAAAAGCTAAAATCAAGCATTATTCTACCAATTCCAACCCATCAAATCATCTTAATGTTTACAAACATTGCACGCTAAAGTTGGACAGATGCTGGTGTTATGTTACCATCTAATGCTGGTTTATGTATGATCTAAGTTTGTGACCAGAATGGTTTGCAATAAGTAAATCAATTTATTACTCAGTCCATGTGCTTAATGATTAGTTTTCCAATCCTTTAGTTGAGTGGGTCAAGAAGCATAATTCTCAGCTTAGAGAATCTAACGGAGACTTAGTAGTATGAGATGCTCAATGGGGAGTATTTAAGCAAGTTGATTCTTCTACCACAATAACTAGCTTTTGAGATAGAGTTCCCCGTCCCACTTAGGCACCCATCAGAATCACTACAATAGAGCTGTCAAAATGGGTTAAACCAATGATATAAATGGGTGTATCATGATGTTGGCCATGTGCATGCACTCATCATTTTGGCCATGATCAAGTGGGCCTACCAACATAACCTGGGTTTAACCCTTTTATACTGTTCCTAATAATTTTAAAAAATTCAGATAATGTTTCAACTTTTAGTTCAAGAACTTCATTACTTAATTTATATTGTTTTAGTTGATTGACGAAACTTGAGCTAGTTAAGTAATTATTTTTGTTTGATTGCAATGAATGCAACTATTTTCTTGTTTCTGATCTTTTTAATTTTGTTGGCACTAAGTCAGGTCAGAGTATCTGACCTTTTCAAATAAGTGGGTTGATAAATCTTGACTGGTTAACCCACAACTCAAACAGGTTGATCCATTTTGTTGTTGGTACCTTTACTTGCCTCCTCCATCCCACCCAATCCCCCAGCACTCAATAACCATGGAAAGAAAAATGTAGATGGCAATTAAAATGAAGTTTGTTTTGATGCCGCACATAATCAGCTAGATGAAGATGACAACGTGTGCATGTTTTATTTTTTTCCCCAGGATTGCAGAAAAATTTTATTCACTTAAGCATACCTTAGGTAACACAGAAAATGGAGAGGCATCCCCTACAAGCCCACCAGTGAAAGAAGCTGCTGGTGTCGGAATTTTGAAACAGAGTTTTCTCAGCATGAAAGCAAGCCCTTTGTCTAATATGATATAAAATACCCAGAAGTTGGGGGCCCAATATGCGTGGCAAAGCCCCCTGCCAAATGGAAACAATCTGTGGATGATTTGATGTATCTGCATTTTAACATCTGAATAATCATTAAGAAAACCAGAGGGAAAAAATTGTAAATGTGATTGGGTTGAGTGAAGTATATACAGTCTATCTACCCAAAACTGAGGGCAGTAAATACGATAAGCCTCACTTGGGTTAAAAGGTCGCTAATTTACAATTGGTAAACAGCAAAAATAGTAGCAGAATTCTTCACAAAGACGACTGATGCATAGTACTCCTCTAGTCCTAAATATATAAACTAGTTAGGGGTTGATTTTGATCCTAAATGTAAGACCTCAATTCACTTTATTTCTCATGAAATAAAAAATGAAGAGAAATAAAAAACAAAAATATAAAGGACCAATATAATACCCAAGATTGACCAATAAGTTAATTCTGAAGTCTGGCTATTCAAAAGACAAATAAAATTGAATTAGCCATGTAAAATCACATAAGTTTCAGCTACTCCGCACCTGTTTCAGTAGCATTTAGAGTGTTGTTTCATAAAATTCCAGTTACCAGCATAGCAGCTGTAGCTGGACATATCTCTTTATTCTAATATCAAGCTTTAACTTGGTCCACGTTAATTTTTTATTAAATAAGATATAAACTCAGAAAAAATAAATAAATTGATATTTTCTTAAACAAAATTCTTCTTGCATGGAAGCTTAGAAGGACAACAGAAATCCCCATGATAAAGAAATAGAACTTTTAAACAGAAGTATAGATAGACTACTTTTGGGGGGCAAAAAGAAAAGAAAGAAAAAGTTGTTCAGGACTCCATCCAAACTCACTAGCTGATTTTAAAGGCAATGTTTCACACATTCATAAAAGAAAAAATATAATCTTTACATGGCTATACCAAGGATCCAAAACCCTTTCAAGCTTAAACTATTAATTTAATGCTCATGAATGGTTTCATTTAACATTATTTCTATTGCACCTTCTAGCTTGAAAGCCCTTTGGGCGTGAAGTGTAGGTTAAACAAAGACCACCATGCCTTCTGCTAAAAGCTAATTTTAATTGTGCGAAAAAGTGGCAGGTAGAATTTCTAACCAATTGGTCAGAGGCTCTAATAAGATATTGAGTATGTAGAGGCAATAAAGAATAAAGAGGAAAACAATAACAACAGAAAGAGGGGAGAAAGTTATAGGATGAAATATGCAGATGCAATAAAGATTGGGAGGAATTACCCACATAATCCCTGAGGGACAAAAATGTATCTTTTTAGGTATTTGTTAGCAATTTCACCAATAAAAACACAACATATGAATACTTTTCTTCTTACAGTAGAGCACTATGAGATAGGGTCTTTCAAAAAATTTCCCCCACATGCCATTTTATATGCAAAACTTGATAACTAATGCCAAATGAATTTCCCCTAAGATTTCTCCTTCCTAAAATATAATCCTAAGATCATTACACAAAAGGTTGCTGAATCTTATCCTGCCCTCATCCTCTCCCAAGCCCATTTGGCCGAGCATATTTGGGGAAAGAAGTTGCTTATATTTTAAAAAGAACTAATTCGACTTAATGACAAGTTTGCTTCTAAAGAACAAAAAAAGAGTAAGCTGCTTTGATGTAGAAGCAAGTCTTTTTGTTGCAGGAAGGAATCAAGAAGTTGGACCTTCAGTTTTAAGACAGAAGCAAAAAGTTAAAAACAAAATCACAAGACAGAATTACCCTTAAAAGTATTAATTACCATTTTAGATTATTACCCTTCTCCCTTTTTAACTATACTCTCCTATTCCCATTATCTTGACGTGTTTTAACATTAATTTTTTAATTATATGCATTCGTTTTAATTGAAATGTTATACATATCATTTCTATAGTTAAATTATAAACTATAAACATAATTAAAAATCATCATGCATATTTAAAATAATATATTCATCCAAATAATATTAACATCAAAGTTACGCCTTCGTAGCAATTTGACAGTAACAAGCATTTCTTTTATTTAAAGATTTGTAATACACAATACATGTAAAAGTGCTTACCAAACAATTTCACTAAGCACGAACTTGCCTGTTATCAGATTCTACTTTTCCTGGGAGGGAAGGGTGGGGACACTTTCATGAGAAGCAAAAATCTATGGTGATCTCAAACAGACTCTTATGTTGATCAAAATCCAAAAAACTTTTAATTTCTTTCCTTTTCATTCACAAATTACCCTTTAATTTGGAGAATTATTACCAATGAAAAATTCTTCAGTTGTCCAACAATTCTCTAGTCTCTACTTCTCTAGCCCGGAGAAATTAAATCACATTACACCAATATATGATTAAAATTCCACAAAGATCAGTTCACTGAAATTTCTCTAATATTCCTCCATAACATGTCAATAGCCGTAAATTGGCCGATGTAATGATTTATGTGGACTACAAAAATGGTACAGATGAATTCAAGATGTAGACATTGGAATTACCTGCCCAAGGTAGATAAATGGTCCAAATGCAGCCGCTATGACTGCTATAACCACAGCTCCCAAAAACAAGAACCGACTAATGCCTTTAAGTTTTCCACCCCGGCAGTAGTGCCGCAACAAATAAATGAAATAAACGGGTGCTGCCACAAGAAATAAATGCTTAAAGCAAACAAGAGCAGCAAAAACAAACCCACCCAGCACATCCCTCCCTTCCTCCAAATATGAAAGTGAAATCAACAAAATTCCAATGAGAAATCCATTGTACTGAAAATGCATATGGTCCACTATAAATAGCATTGGCGACCAAATAACCAGTAAGCAGATCAACATTTTCCTTCTTGAATCAAGATTCTTAGTCATTCTATAAACCCCAGAAAGAAGACACAAATCAGACAGTATTACAGTGGCTCTTTGAAAATAAATCACCGTGTTTGAGCTATAATTCATCCCCTCCTGAAGATGCACCATTTGTCGATCAACCAGATTAGCAAAAAAAGACAGGAAGCGTTCAAAATATGCAAAAAATGGTGGATAATCAAGAGTCCATGGACTTGTCTCATCAAAGTACCATTGTGAGAGTGGAAGAGAGTGAGTCACAGCCAGCCAGTTGCGGTGGACCTCAAAGTCTGTGCTGCGATAGGAAGGAAAAAGAAGAACTTTCAGGCAGGCAGCTACAAGAAAGAACCACCAGAGAGTCATTTTGGAGCTGCAAGAATTTTGAACTTCTTTAAGGCTTCGCTTCTGCTCTCCCATGATAGAAGCTGCAATCACTGAGGAAAACAAGGAATAACGAAGTCGACGAAGAAGATTCTGATCGCCTTCGTTAACGAAGCTACGGTGAACCACTCACATTAGTCGCGGGTGCCCTAATTCTAAGTTGAAATCCAAGGCTAATTAGTGTCGGATCCCTGGCTTGATTCTGGAGAATCCCGCAGTGTCGGATCCAGAATGGGAAGGAGGGCGCCAAAAAGATTTTTTTCTTTTTTTGTTTTTTGGTATTAGGACCAACTAGATTTAGGGTACGATGGAATAGGGAGGTACGGAAATGGAAATGATTTTCGTGGGGTAGTTTGGTACGATGAAAATGAATTCCATCCTCTAACCCAACGAAAGTGAATTCCTTGTCCACATCCCCATTTTTACCCTCACCCCCCACCCAATGACTGATCCACCTTTGGATGCTCACTCCCCGGGGGCCACGACCACAATGATAAGAACGACGTGGCAGCATAAGGATGGCGACCTGAACCTCGACAAATACTATAATCCTAACAGATAGTTTTTGAGTGAAAAATATAATTATAAAAAAGTATAGGTTAGAAAGAGTAATTTTAAAAAATATACCTAAAATTTCCAAATATTCTCATAAAATCGTCGAAATAGAGAAAAAGTCCCTTAACAGTATTTGAGGATCATAAAACGAAAATATGTTGAAATAAATTAAAATACAATTTTTAGCAATTATTGAAATTTTAGTCAATTAAGGAAAATTTGGACTAGTCTAATTATTTTAAATACTTCAAAGACTTAGAAAATTCTAAAATAACAGGGATAAATACTTTTGAATTCTTAGAAGATTATAAAAATGATTCTATCCCTAAAAAAATTAGTAGATTAACTTTAAAAATATTTAAAGCTTAATTATGTCAATTAGGGGCAATTTCTTGGAAATTCAGAAAGAAATATTTATCAGTGAAGTTTTGACTTAAGAAAAATTAGAAAATGTTCTTATAATTAAAATGAATTTATAGAATAGCCAAATGAATTTTACGAACAAGGAATCATCAAAAAGATTTGGTCAAAGTTATGCTTGTACAAAGTAAATCAATGTTTGTACAAAGTAAATCAATGTTTCCTAAGGCATTGTTTAGTAGGGTTTTTTGAGGGGAAAGGAGAGGAGATATAGGTGTATTTAATTGAGAAAAATAGAAAGGAGAGGAGGTTTAAAATTTTGTCATTTTATACTCTTATTCCCCTCTGTCACTGATGTCGCTTGTCGTTAGCGCTCAAATTAATTATTAGTTTTAACCCTATGTGTATAGGAGCTAACCCTAGGTCGATCTCAAGGCAGAGTCAATGCGTAGCCTGATTATGATTAATTAAAGTGATTAAGGAATAAATATGGGTAGAGAACAATATTCAGTTTAATTAAAGCGATGATTGCAAGAAAGTAAAAGAGTTAAATGATACGATTATCAGTAAGTCGAACGTTCCCAAGGATTGATGTGTGACTATCATCATTCAATAATATATTAGAGTTATAACAATTAAATATACTAAGTCCCTAACATGCAAAATTCCAGACAATCGTCATGGTCATAATCATAAAATCCACAATTATACCTAGATCTAGCGTACAATTGTATCAAGAATGATTAATGAAGATCCACTTAGCATGTGATAAATTAAACAATAAATGATTTGTTCCTCTAACATAGATATTCAATCGAAAATCATATAACTAATCATGTGAATCCAGCATGAATAATTATAAGAGGAAACTAAGGATATTAAATAAAGAAGATCAAATCATAAATTGAAATAATAAATCACAAGGGTTTGATCACAAAGATGTCTCAATCGAAACCCTAGGTCCAACATATACAAATCTCAAAACCTAAATCTAGGAAATCATGAATTTGTATAAAGGAAAAGATCAAAACATAAAATTATTCAACTCCTAACTCTAAAGCACAGAAACTCAAGCCACTACATCTCTCCTTAAGAATTTAGAAGGAAAATGATGGAATTGTGGAAGAGATGAAGAAGATGATTGTGATGGTGGTGATTGGTGTGTTGAATGGAGGAGCTTTGGGGTCCTTTATATAACCTTTGGGAGTGAATCCTGTTTGGTGTAAGTCTCTTCACTGATTGGCTCTTCAAAAGATAATGATAGCCTCCATTTATCTTCAATATCCTTTCAAGTTGTCATCTTTTTCAATATTTCCAGAGATAGTATTTTTAAGCTCAAATATCCTATAAAAAATTCAAATAAAAAGTAATAGGATAAAAGATATAAAACAATTAATAGGAAAAGATAACATATTTATCATTATCCTTTAATTATATTCAAATGTTAGATATTGATAAATTATCTTTGAATCAATTAAAATGATATATGATATAATATAAGGAATCAGAGATAAGATATAATTAATATTTATCCTCTTGCTTTGAATCTTGACTTGTGATTGGCTCCTCTTTTCTTGTAATTTGAATCAAATTTCCCTTGGATATTCAATCTGTGAGATATGTTGCTTGTATCTAGATAAAAATATCTTCGTGCATACCAGTGTGATAATAAAATTAGTAAAAATACACGAAAATGACATTTTTAGTTATTTAATTCATATAATCAACTAAGGCACAAAATAACCATAATTATTATAATAATAATCATGATAAATTCCCTGAAATAGATAGAAAATAATATGATAAAATAGAGATTCATCAGTCACCCCTCCAAATTTGGGGGGTTTTGGAGGGGTGAGAAATATTATGTATTATACTGACTAAATTACCCTTACTTTTCAATATTCTAAATTTGCCCATTCCTAAATCAGTTGCAATGGGTTGCTTCCTCGATGGCATGCGAGTAGATATTCAGTCACTGGTTGACGCATTAAAGCCTTATATGCTAGCAAGTATGATGCAAATAGCTCATATACAAGCACGAACTGTACAGGCTATGTGTGAGCATATTATAGCTCATGTTTCTACCTTTGGTCGGCTATCTAATGCAAGTAGCTCCTCATCGATGGTAACTGTAGGGTACTCCTTAGTTAAATCCTCTAATCTGTCTACGTTGTCTTAAGATTCTGGTGACAAGGGCACTCTATCATCAGCATCAGCATCTTCTTCGGTTAAGAAGCCTAACTTAACATGAGTAAAAAAGAGATGGGGGAAGAAAACATCTTACTTTTAACCCCTCAGAGTACGTATTCAAAAGTATATTTAACTAGCAGTAGTATTACCTTGACCCAAAAATTAAAATTTTCAAATTTAACTCTTGGGTACTGTTCATTTGATAAATTCTCGATTGACAGTTCAATTTTAAAAATTCATAATTAATTCTAGAAAAATCGTATGAATGTGCTTCAAATTTCTACTTTAAGTTATTTCATATATCTTTAAGGAAAAAATATAAATATAGACATTTACCTTGCCAATCAATATAGTTAAATCGTTAATTTTTACTATTTATATGGCAAAATTTGAAAATTCTAGATTTTGTCTCTTAACGTTGAAACTTCATTTCTCTTGAGATACACATCTAAATGAGTCGTATTACCTATATGTTTAAATATTTAGATGTGTAATAACTGCTCATAAAATTTTGTCAATTAATTCTTTCATTTGTTAGGTCAAACTAGAGTCACAACAAAATTGTTTTAGGACCTACGTTTTTACCATTTGAATTTCTTTTATAAATCTCATAAATTATTTTAACATTTATAAATCATCAACTTGAATTCCCATACACTAATATACAATATGGAGTTATACCGTAATTATTTCATTCATTTTCATCATATAAATAGGCACTTTAAATGACATTTACATACATGGAAATTCATAGCATATGCAAGGACATTAATTACTTCACTTGCTTTCTTCCATTCTTTAATTCTTCTCCATGCATACAGTTTCCATCATACTTGACCTAAATTGGTTGGTTGTGAGAGGTTAAGATTTTAGAAATCTCAGTAGCAAACATTACCACTTAAATATGCAAAACGGATGCTAATGCATGATATGTTGTTTTGTTAAACTTTCTTTAATTAGTGACATAACATCATGCCAAATGCCTTGTATAAAAATGCATGACCATGGGAAACATGTTATACATACATATTCAATATCATTTATCATGTCACAACATCAATCAATCATCATATATAGGTCAACACATAAGCATACCACATCAAGCACTTAAAGAGGTAAGTCTTTACCTTAAAACATAAGCTTTTCTATGTACTTGCACTTGCTCCTTAAGCTTCCAACCAAACATTTATTTCTTGCTCATGCTCTTTAACTCATTTTCTTTGACATATCATGGCCCTAAACACAATTATATTGTGTATACAACTCATTAGAACTATTATATAAACATTGTACCTCAAGTTCCTTAAAACCCCTAACTCTTAACTTAATTATTGGATTTAGCTTCGTAATAATTATTTCCTTAGATCCAAGGGATTCAAATATGATCTTGGAATTATAAAAATAAACTCCTCCTATGCAATCTATCTAGAGCTGAACAACACCTCCTTAAATTTCAAAAATTCTCATTTTGATTTCAATGCTTCCAATACTTGTTTCTCTACTTTACTCCACACAATTTTTCATTTTGAATCCATTGGAAGAATCAAAATCATGTCATTCCCACATATGAATAGTGATATGTACAGTAGTAGCCAAGAGTATAAAACCATAATTGTATGCATACTTGAATTTTCAAGCCAATACTATTTGACTATAGCTTATTTAAGCTTATCTAAATTATCTATAACATAAAATTCATATTACCATCACCTATGAACATGTCCAGCGGCAACACCAAAGGGGAAATGTCATAAAAATCACTTAAAACTAAGAGAAAACTTGCTAGAATAAAGTTCTAAAGCTAGAGAATCAATTACCTTGACTTGCTTCCAAGTTTGAGTACTTCTTTTTTGCTCAAGTAGAAATTTTGGAAGAGGTTCCTTAAGGTTCATGAGGCTGCCAAAATGTAAAGGGAAATGGGGGTATTTATAAGCCAAGATTACTTTGATTATTATTTGACTAATGGTTCATATTCAATCTTCCACCAAACTTGCCCTAAAAGCCACTTTATAACATCATCCATGACATCATTTAAGGCCTTGTTTTACAAAATTTAGGGCTAGAATCTGATTGGAAAAAATTCAGTTCAATCTAGTACCAATCGGTCAAATTTCACAAAAATCAGACTGTTTAATAACTCTAATTTTTCTGAGATTTCATAAAATATTTTCTGACCTTAAATCCAATAATTTTTTCTACCATTAATATTGTTAGAATGGTTATTTATCTTCTTACCATACTTTAGAAAATGATTAAAATGCTCTTAGTTCATCATTTTACATTATATTAACTTTAAGGGTATAATTGTTATTTTACACCTCTTTACATTCATCAGGGCATATACTGACTCTGATTAATCATTAATATATCTCCCTTGGTTGTTTTACCCTTTCCAAATGACCAAAATTCCCTCTATTCATCTATTGTTTAGTATTACAATACATGGGCATTTTCATAATTTCATATTTTCAGGGTTTCTCTAGATACTAGCCCATATGACTGTTCAAGTATCTTAATGGGCATATGGGACACCAACGTGGGCCTATAAATGGTTCCAATGCCTTTATGGCACAATTCCCAAGAAAACCTACTCAAAAATATTTATCAGGTGTATTATTTTACTGTAAATTCTATTATAAATTCTACATAACTCCTTTTTTAATTATGTCAGCTTTATAAATTCTCATATTAATTATGAGAATTTCTTGCCAAATTTCATCTAATTAGGAAATCCAGAAGGTTATATAATAATCTAAAGACTTTAGAAATTAATATTAATTATTTGGGGCCTCAAATCAAAATTCTGAAAATATGCCTGGCCCAATTTATATTCTCTAATTACTGGTAAAATTTGGGACAGAACATTTTCGAGTAATTTTGGGCTTTTTTGGCTCATCTTTCCATAATTATAATTTTATCGCTAAATTTTTTAAAATTACACTTTAGGCCGTCAACTTTTCATAATTACTCTCAATGGCCCAAAGATTATGTCTACTTTCAGTTTTTACCATGAAACTTTTAGAATTTTCAATTTAGTTCCTTTCTTTTTCAAAATAACCATCGTCCTTGAAACTTTCAATAATTGCAACTTAGTCCATAAACTCACTAAATTGCAATTTAACTCTTTTTCTTTACAACTTCATACCTTCTCAATTTCTTTTGCTTAAAACTTTTCTTAATCATTAGCTTTTATTATGCTCATCGTTACAGTCCTTTACTTACCTCTTTCCTTTATCAGTCTTTAATTAGGGCGATTTGTCTTCGTCCGACTCATCAAAATAAAAGTAATTGCACCCTATTAATATAATATAAGGCACAACCCTATCGTTCTTATCAAAGAGCCTTTTTTTATTAAAACCCTAGCAGATTGGTGATAAAATCATTGAAAACTTGAGTGAAAGTAAAAATAGGTTTTAGGTTTGGTTGATTTTTTATGCAATAAAATAAATGTGTAGTAAAGTAAATATTTTTGTATTTTTGATTAAGATAAAGAATACGTGGATTGTTAAAAAAATATGTTAAAAAAGACTCTTGATGATGGAAACCTATATATTCTTGCTCTGAATATGATATGGGGATTTTAAAATCACTAAATCTTAAATAAAACATCAATCGATTGATTGAATCTAGAACATTAATATTCCTTAAACTCCTACTGTTCCTTCCTCTCTTTTTAAAGCCAGAATAACCTAATAAAAAACGTGTAGCTTTACTAATTCTCTTCTTTTGTCATGACTAGATCCTATTTTTGGTCATGACTTGTGAACGTAGGAAAACTTCCCATAAGAAGTGAGGTCACGACCTGTGGACACTTTGGTTGCGATGAAAGTGCACAGAGGCTGTCATCCTTAATTTGATTCTCTTTGTCTTGTGATCTCTTTTCTACTCACATTAATCCTTGGCTTTCCTCCAAACTACTTGTAATTTAACATCAAAGCTGTAAGGAATTGGAAGACACGCAGCGGAAATTAATTTAAAAATTTTTCCATTCCTTGCCAGGATCTACCGTATGTGTTTAAATCAAGTGGGAAGAAGCATTACCCTTAGTGTTTCTCAGCGACTTCCACAGCGTCTCTCCGCGGCTGGTGCTCTCTTTCTAATCGTGAGAAGTCGACTCTTCAGGTCGGCTTCCTCTACTGGTATCCACACGAACAGCGTTCCAACCACGAATGACGTGCTAGCGTCTCCTGTCCCTCCAAGGCTTTCTCAAGAGTTCGTTCTCTCTGTCTCTACTTCAGCAGTTTCTTATCTACAAACCTTTTGCAGATTCCGTTCGGCCTTTTTGTGTTATGTGTTGTCTGTTGTGTAAAACGTAGCTCCTAAAATCAGATATATAGGATGCTCTGCGTTTTCCTCAACCGAATTGGATCTCTCAAATTAATCTATATTAAATCCGAAATTAATACAATATCATATATTGTATAATTTGATAAGAAACTAATTAAATAAATAATGTTTACATTAAATCCGTCCCATAAATTTAATTTACCTATTTATTTAATTTAAAATAAAGATAAGACGGGACTATATTTGATTTATTCTCATAAATCAAATTTGAGATATCATGTCAATTTGAATTTCGAATTCAAACATGATAGAGATTTAATTTATCCTTATAAATTAAATCTTGTAAATATCTCTTATATGAGATATTCTATCAATTTGAATTTCAAATTCAAACGTGATAGAGATTTAATTTATCCTTTACAAATTAAATCTTATAAATATCTCTTATATGAGATATCCTATCAATTTGAATTTCAAATTCAAACATGATAGAGATTTAATTTATCCTTATAAATTAAATCCTATATATCCCTTATATATAATGTATATATATGAATTTATATATATATATGAATATAAATATAAATAAATATATACATTAACCTTGGATCATTCATTGAATCTAGACACATCTTATATTCAATGAATCTGGACATCATAGCTCGTGTTGGGCTATTTTGTGTGCGACCCTGTAGGCCCATATGAAGTTGGCAGTGGGCCACTTGCTATACTGGCCCACAAGTCGCAAGCGATCTCTAGCAAGACATAACGACTACCCAAATCATATGAGGATCGATAAACGATGTAACCTCTTATACAACCATATCATGTTCCTTCTGTCACGCGATATTTTAGTCATGGATGAGGCATGGATAATGTCATCCTCCTATTCCTGACCGTTACTTTCTCGATCCCTGAGTAGTCTGATCATAGAAATGGAACTACTTTTCCATTACAGTATGGCCATACGTTTCTCAGACTCACTCATCGAGGGGCCCAGTAATATCTCTCTACGAATGTGAGGGACAAATTCCATCTTGACCATTCACATTCCTCCGCATGAAAAACCACTAAGCCCGAACATAGTCTTTATGATCACTCGGTCAAAAGTGACTTTTGACTAGGTTAAAGCTGAGCGTTTGTCATGTAGGAATCCATGATGATCTCAGGTCAAAGGGCATAGTGACATGGTTTGTATATGAGAGAAGCTTATGACGTAACCCATGCAGCTCTCTCATAGCGGGTCGGTCCAACACCTTGTACTCTTACATGTGCCTATGACTTTGATTTATATCTTTATACATCTTCAAAGTTATACTGGCCTTATTTCATCTCTGCTCCCACATAGATGATCGACCAGGGACATTTAGGATAAGATCATGAATTATCCAAGGATGGTCATCACAATAAACATGCAAATAATATGATAACACAATTAATAAATTCATAAATCTATAATGTTCATAAGACAATGATTGGCCCCTAGGGCACATTTTCCAACAACCTCCCACTTGCACTAGGTACAATCATTAATTTGACTAATTCCAATTGACCTAACATGACGCTCATGCTTTGCCTACACAAGCGGCTTTGTTAGAGGATCAACAACATTGTCTTCTCCTGCTACTTTGCATATTTTTATATCACCTCTATCATTGATTTCTCTGATGAGATGAAATCGCCTGAGTATATGCTTGGTCCTTTGATGTGACCTAGGCTCCTTGGCCTGTGTAATAGCACCGCTATTGTCACAGAGCAAAGTTATTGGATCTGAGATGGTAGGTATCACCCCTAGTTCTGTGATGAACTTCCTGATCCAAACGGCTTCCTTAGCTGCATCAGATGCTGCTATATACTCAGCTTCCATTGCAGAATCTGCCACAGTGCCCTGCTTAGAGCTCTTCCAGCTTACTGCTCTATTATTCAGGAGGAATATGTATCCAGACTGCGATTTTTGGTCATCCTGGTCAGTTTGGAAACTCGCATCTGTGTAACCAGTTACACAGAGCTCGTTATCCAATCCACCATATACCAAGAATAAGTCCTTAGTCCTTCTTAAGTACTTAAGGATATTCTTGACAGCAGTCCAATGGCCCTCACCAGGGTCCTGTTGATATCTGCTAGTCATACTTAAGGCAAACGAGACATCCGATCGAGTACATAACATGGCGTACATGATAGATCCTATGGCCGAGGCATATGTAACCTTACTCATGCGACCTCGCTGATCAGATATACTAGGACACAGATCTTTGCTGAGGTGAGTACCATGAGACATGGGTATGAAACCCCTCTTTGATTCGGGCATACTGAACCTATGCAGTATTTTGTCTATGTATGTACTCTAACTGAGTCCTAGAAGTCTTTTAGATCTATCTCTATAGATCCTGATTCCTAGGATGTAGGTGGCTTCACCCAAGTCTTTCATCGAGAAAGACTTTCCTAACTAAGACTTGACAATCTGCAAGGTAGGAATGTCATTCCCAATAAGTGGGATGTCATCGACATAGAGTACCAAAAATACAACTGTGCTCCCACTAACCTTCTTGTACACACAAGGTTCATCAATGTTTTGAAGAAATCCAAACTCTTTGATTACTTCATCAAAACGATGATTCCAACTCTGAGAGGCTTGCTTTAGCCCATAAATGGACCTTTGAAGCTTGCACACTTTACCAGAGTCCTTGGAACGCACAAACCCTTCAGGTTGTGTCATGTACACATCCTCAAGGAGTTTTCCATTAAGGAAGGCTGTCTTAACGTCCATCTGCCATATTTCATAGTCATAATATGCTGCAATAGCAAAGAAGATTCTGATTGATTTGGCTATTGCTACTGGGGAAAAGGTCTCATTATAGTCCACACCATGAGTTTGAGTAAAACCTTTTGCAACCAGTCGTGCCTTGAAGACATTTGCATTGCCATCCATGTCAGTTTTCTCTTTGAAAACCCACTTACACCCGACGGTTTTTACACCCTCAAGCGGGTCGACTAAGGTCCAAACCTGATTGTCGTAGATGGATTGCATCTCAGACTTCATAGCACTAAGCCATTTCTCAGAGTTTGGTCCCACTATAGCTTCTCGATAGGTAGTCGACTCATTATGCTCAATGAGTAACACATCACGACTATCAGAAATCAGAAATCCATATCTCTGAGGCTGAAGTCGTATCCTATTAGATTTACGTGGACCTTGCATGACTTGAGGAGTCTCAACAACTTGTTCTGAGTCTTCTCTATTTTCCATCTGTAGTTCTGTGGTGTCTTGTGGCTCTCGAATTTCTTTGAGTTGTACCTTACTCCCACTGGTTCTTTTAGAGATAAATTCTCGTTCGAGAAAGATACCATTTCTGACAACAAACACTTTGTTGTCAGCAGGGTTGTAGACGTAATATCCCTTGGTTTCCTTAGGATATCCCACAAAAAGGCATTTTGAGGATTTGGGCGCTAATTTGTCTGAGGCTTGTTGCTTAACATAGACCTCGCATCCCCAAATCTTGAGGAAAGATAAACTAGGCGTCCTCCCAGTCCATATCTCATATGTAGTCTTTTCGATTGCCTTGGATGGAACACGATTGAGTGTGAACACAGCTGTCTCTAGGGCATGGCCCCAAAAGGAGGGCGGAAGATCTGTTAGACTCATCATGGAGCGAACCATATCTAATAGTGTTTGATTCCTCCGTTCAGAAATGCCATTCCATTGTGGTGTCCTTGGAGGAGTCAATTGTGAGAGTATCCCACAACTCCTAAGATGATCTATGAACTCTTGGCTCAAATATTCACCACCCCTATCAGATCGAAGGGCTTTAATTGTTTTGTCAAGCTAGTTTTGTACTTCATTTTGAAATATCTTGAACTTTTCAAAAGATTCAGATTTATGTTTCATCAGATAGATGTACCCATATTTGCTAAAATTATCTATGAATGTTATGAAGTACGAATAACCTCCTCTAGCATTTGTGTTCATCGGTCCACACACATCTGTATGTATGAGGCCCAATAAATCAGTGGCCCTCTCACTATGCCCAGTGAAGGGTGACTTTGTCATCTTTCCTAACAAGCAAGACTCGCAAGTGTCATATGATTCAAAATCAAATGAGTTTAGAAATCCATCTTGATGGAGTTTGGAAATGCGTTTCTCATTTATGTGGCCCAGACGACAGTGCCAGAGGTATGTCGGATTCAAATCGTTCGGTTTGACCCTTTTGGCGGTTATGTTATAGATATTTCCATGATTGGGTTATTCCAAATTTAATATGTAATGATCAACATGCAAATCACCATGAGCATAGAAAACATCATTACGATAAATAGAACATCTACTATTCCCAGCAATGGAAGTGAAACCTTCCTTAACCAAATAAGAAAGTGAAACAATGTTACTACTTAAAGCAGGAACATAATAGCAATTGTTCAAAACTAACAAAAGCCCAGTGGGCAGAACTAATTCATAAGTGCCTACAGCTAACGTAGCAACCCTTGCTCTATTTTCAACTCGTAGGTCAACCTCGCCCTTTTTCAGCTTCCTACTGTCCTTTAGTCCCTGCACATTTGTACAAATGTGAGAACCACATGCAGTATCTAATACCCATGAAGTGAAAGTAGAAAGATGAATGTCTATAACATAAATACCTTAAGCGATAGCCCCGCTATCCTTCTTGTTCTTTTTCAGATCTTCGAGGTAGAGTTTGCAATTCCTCTTCCAATGACCAGGTTCATTGCAGAAGAAGCAGACTCCTTCCTTCGGAGGCTTTGCCTTCTTTGGTGCAGGCTTGATTTCGGGCTTGTCTGACTCTTTGGTCTTACCTGATGAGCCATGACCCTTCCCCTTGCCTTTCCTTTTGCCTTTCTTTTTCATACCCTTTCCTTTCTGAACCATCAAAACAGCACTGGGCTTCTTCTTAAGACTCGGCTCAACAGTTTCAAGCATCCCATGCAGTTCAGAAATAGATTTCTCCATGTTGTTCATGTTGTAGTTCATGACAAAATGGTCATACTTTCTGGGAGTGAGTTCAAGATCAAATCTGTAGCTAACTCCTGGCTCATGGGAAATCTAAGCCTCTCAAGGTGATCAATGTAACCTTTCATCTTTAAGACATGAGTACTGACTGATGCACCTTCAACCATCTTGCAGGAATGTAAAGCCTTAGTGGTCTCATACCTCTCTTGCCTTGCCTGTTGCTGGAATATTTCCTTGAGATGCACAATCATCTCATAAGCCTCCATGTGTTCCAGATCTCTTTGGAGCTCTGGAACCATGGTGGCTAGCATCAAGCACCCCACATCGACAGAGTCTTCCTTATGCTTCGTGTAAGCATCTCTCTGAGCTCTAGGAGCATTGGCCGCTGGCTCCTCAGGAATAGGTTGATCTAGGACATGCGCCTTTCTTTTCTGCTTGAGAACAATTCTCAAGTTCCTAAACCAGTCAAGAAAGTTTGTCCCATTAAGTTTGTCCTTCTCAAGGACAGATCGCAGCGATAATGTAGCAGTATTACTAGTCGTCATGATTCTACAATTAAAATATGCAATTGAATTAGCAATCTCCCACTAAATAAACAACCCTCAATGCAATAGTTAGTGGGCTAAGATCCATATTTGGCTTAAACTTAAATCCGCTTTGGCAGGACACTTAAATTAAGTTATTTAGGTAGGTAACACCTTTACCAATTACATCAAATGTAACTCTTAGATGTTCATGGGATTGTATCATCATATGATCTGGCATGTTTTAATCCCATCTAATGCCTTGAGACCCAAAATCGTTTTGTTAATCTCAATTAAGTCAAACAATAATAAACATGTGTGAGTAGCACCATTACTCTTGCTTATCTCCCCAAGATTACTCAAATGCACCCATTTTGGTGGAGTCGACAATTGAGTGATCGAGGTTTTGACAAGTGTTCATAAATTGATGGCATTATGACTTAAGATTTCATTTAGAGGGCTTAATTAACTATCTGGTTTATGAGGATGCATGTATCCCAGGTTGTAACTCATACAAGTAATATGCATGTGCTGATCTAATCATAAGATGCATAATTTAAACATGATACAATATAGCTCACCTATCCTAAGTCCCCTCAAGCCAATGAGAGGATCTCTCTAGTAAGAAAAGGGAAATTACATATAAAAACCTCTTTTAACATTCGAGGGGAGCAAGATGAGAAGAGAAGGTACATTGATAGTATATAGAGGAAGGCAAGACACGCAGGCCGTATTTAAAAATTACAACACTTGCAATCTAAAGCCATATTGTTCACCATACCCAAAAATTTAAGAATCAATATTCAGATATAATTGAAGGGTAATTAATGTTTCAAATCTAAAACCTTCACAAAATAACATATGTTACGGTTACGTTGCGCTACGAACAGGTAGCTACGGCAGTCCCGCTAGCCGGTTAGTGGGCGGGGTCTAGGGGCAGCGCCCCGAGAAAAAAAATTTGTCTCACAAATAATCACGAATCTGAATTTGGTTTTCGCAAATAATCACGAATCTAAATTCGGTTTTCTTAGACCCCATCTATGTTAATTGATCAAATCAAAATGCATCACCACCGATTTCAATTTCCTTTTAGATTCCTTTTATGTCATACATAACACGGATTCCTTATATGTCATACATAAAACGCATATCATATGATCAGCTACGACTAACACATCATATGAATCAACAATCAAACCTAACTTAAACACAAAACGGCATGGCTCTGATACCACTATAAGTAATTGGAAGACACGCAGTGAAAATTAATTTAAAAATTTTTCCATTCCTTTCCAGGATCTACCGTATGTGTTTAAGTCAAGTGGGAAGAAGCATTACCCTTAGTGTTTCTCAGCGACTTCCACAGCGTCTCTCCGCGGCTGGTGCTCTCTTTCTGATCGTGAGAAGTCGACTCCTCAGGTCGGCTTCCTCTACTGGTATCCACACGAACAGCGTTCTAACCACGAACGACGTGCTAGCATCTCCTATCCCTCCAAGGCTTTCTAACGAGTTCGTCCTCTCTGCAGTTTCTTATCTGCAAACCTTTTGCAGATTCCGTTCGGCCTTTTATGTTGTGTGTTGTTTGTTGTGTAAAACGTAGCTCCTAAAATCAGATATATAGGATGCTCTGCATTTTCCTCAACTGAATTGGATCTCTCGAATTAATCTATATTAAATCCGAAATTAATACAATATCATATATTGTATAATTTGATAAGAAACTAATTAAATAAATAATATTTACATTAAATCCGTCCCACAGATTTAATTCACCTATTTATTTAATTTAGAATAAAGATAAGACGGGACTATATTTGATTTATTCTCATAAATCAAATTTGAGATATCATGTCAATTTGAATTTCAAATTTAAACGTGATAGAGATTTAATTTATCCTTATAAATTAAATCTTGTAAATATCTCTTCTATGAGATATTCTATCAATTTGAATTTCAAATTCAAACGTGATAGAGATTTAATTTATCCTTTACAAATTAAATCTTATAAATATCTCTTATATGAGATATCCTATCAATTTGAATTTCAAATTCAAACATGATAGAGATTTAATTTATCCTTATAAATTAAATCCTATATATCCCTTATATATAATGTATACATATGAATTTATATATATATATATGAATATAAATATAAATAAATATATACATTAACCTTGGATCATTCATTGAATCTGGACACATCTTATATTCAATGAATCTGGACATCATAGCTCGTGTTGGGCTATTTTGTGTGCGACCCTATAGGCCCATATGAAGTTGGCAGTGGGCCACTTGCTATACTGGCCCACAAGTCGCAAGCGATCTCTAGCAAAACATAACGACTACCCAAATCATATGAGGATCGATAAACGATGTAACCTCTTATACAACCATATCATGTTCCTTCTGTCACGCGATATTTTGGTCATGGATGAGGCATGGATAATGTCATCCTCCTATTCCTGACCGTTACTTTCTCGATCCCTGAGTAGTCTGATCATAGAAATGGAACTACTTTTCCATTACAGTATGGCCATACATTTCTCAGACTCACTCATCGAGGGGCCCAGTAATATCTCTCTACGAATGTGAGGGACAAATTCCATCTTGACCATTGACATTCCTCCGCATGAAAAACCACTAAGCCCGAACATAGTCTTTATGATCACTCGGTCAAAAGTGACTTTTGACTAGGTTAAAGCTGAGCGTTTGTCATGTAGGAATCCATGATGATCTCAGGTCAAAGGGCATAGTGACATGGTTTGTATATGAGAGAAGCTTATGACGTAACCCATGCAGCTCTCTTATAGCGGGTCGGTCCAACACCTTGTACTCTTACATGTGCCTATGACTTTGATTTATATCTCTATACATCTTCAAAGTTATACTGGCCTTATTTCATCTCTGCTCCCACATAGATGACCGACCAGGGACATTTAGGATAAGATCATGAATTATCCAAGGATGGTCATCACAATAAATATGCAAATAATATGATAACACAATTAATAAATTCATAAATCAATAATGTTCATAAGATAATGATTGGCCCCTAGGGCACATTTTCCAACAAAAGCTCACTGTAAAAGTCTAACCAGTTACTAAAGAACAACATATATGTAGTTTGAAGGAGTTAATTTATCATATTACCCTTAAATCAGCATATTGCCAAGCATAATTGTCATATCCTGGTTTTTTCCTATCAGTATACTACTAATAGTGGAAAAAAATTGGAAAGGATTATAACGAAGAACAGAAGCAATGATAAAGGTTAGATGATTCTTTAAGGAAGAGAAGGACTAAAATGAAAAGTATAAAAGGTTAAAGGCCAAAAGTTAAAGTAGAAACAAAAGTTAGGCCAAAAGTGGTAATTTCAAAAGTTATGGGACTTAAATGTAATTAAGTAAAAAGTTCAAGGGCAAAATTGTAATTATGGAAAGGTTAGCCTGGAAAGGGTTAAAACTGCCCGAAAGTTTTTCAGTCCCACATTCCATCAGTAAATAGAGGAAGTTACGCTGGTTAATTTGGCATGATATAGAAATTTTATTAGGGTTCGAGACAACAGAAATTATCTGATAGTCTAAAAGTTATTTGAATTTTTATCATATTCCATAGACATCAGATATAAGTGGGGGAATTACAGGAAAGTGTGCCCTACAGTGTCAGATGTTATGAATCTAACAGAACCCCAGAAGAAGTCCTGTACAAAAAGTTATTCCCATAACAGTGAATTTTGTTGGGAGTTTGAAGCCACCCGTGATCCGATAATAGAATTTATTAGTAAATAAGCCTAGATGAAATGAGACCAGATGACCTCTAGTATGGGCCTATGATGATGCCAAGGAGGACCCAAAACCCAGTGTACCAGATCATCAGCAGAAGGGGCCAGTGTCTAAAAAAAGTACAAAATTATGAAAATGACCCTAGATGCCCATATTGTACCAGTGATAGATGGAGGGCATTTTGATCATCTGGGACAGGCTAAAAATGTGGCATATATTATAAATATGATTAGTTAGAGCCAGTATAGGCCCTAAGGCAGTACAAAGAGGGGTAAAAAGATGATTTTACCCTTAGGGTCAATATAATGTAAGAAAGGACACCAAGGGTATTTTGGTTATTTTCCAAGGGATGGATGGAAGATAAATATTTAGTATAACCATGTCAAAGGTATGAGAAGCCTAGATATTGATTTCCATGATAGAATACATATCCTGGAATATTATAAAAAATTAGGAACAGAAAATAGTCCAGTTGTTGAGAAACTATTCCGATCGATACTAGATTGGATTAGAATTTTTTCAGAAGCTTCCTGGCATGGTGAGCACGCCACATACCCCCATGAGGTGTCCCTTGAGCTGTCCCACATGATGTCATAATTATTCTTTTTGTAAAAAGTTAAATTCAAAATTAAATGTGAGCCTTTAGATCAAATAGTAACCAAATCAATCTTGGCCATTCATTTTCCATGGATTTTGGCTCTAAATACCCCCTCAATTCTGCAGCAAAACCGTGGCTTCATGGACCCTTGGGGAAACTCTTGCAAAATGAAAACTCAAGCCAAGACAAAGAATATTCAAGGTACCAAAGTTCAAGCGAGCTAAAGATTAAAGGTAAGCAATCTCTCCTAGTTTATTTTCCTTAGATTTGGGAGCTTGAACTTAGGGTTTTCATGGGAGAAAAGTTGAGTTTTTTCTAAGCAGTGGTGCTGCCCAAAAACCTTAGATGAAAGGGAAAAGAAGAAATTAAAGTTAAAAGTGTATGATTGAAGCTTAAACAAGCTAGTTAAGAGACTTGTTGAATCAAGTTGATATTCTTGACTTTGCCATGGTGTGCCATGTTTGTTCTGCACTATTCATGAGGAAGAAAATGGATTTTCAATGATTTAATGCTTCTATTGAATTTAGATGATGATTTTATGTAGGATTGGAAAGGTTTTGAACCTTGAAAGCATTGAAATTCCAATGCTGTAGTTTTTGAAACCCTTCTCTATTACTGTTCACATACATGAATAGTAATTAAAATTTCATTATTTTGATGCTTCCAATAGTTTTAAAATGAAAAATTGTGTGGGATAAAGTAGAGAAACAAGTATGGGAAGCATTGGAATCAAAATGAGAATTTTTGAAAGAATTGAGTGCAATTTTGATTCTGTACAACATGTGATGAAGGAGCTGGAATTTCATGATTCTAAACTCATAAATGGATTCAAAAGATAAAATTATGTAGGGTAAAGTCAAGACATCAATTGATTCAAAGACCAAATCCATTAGTTAAAATTAAGGAAAGTTAATGGGTTTAATGTTCAAGAAGAAGTTATGTTAGTTAAAGTGAGTTTAATGCTCAAGGAAGTTAGATTGTGATGAATGAATGATTATGTGATGTTAGGAATTGATTGGTATGCTCCAATAGAGGCAGCCACATGTTCAATAAAAGTGAGAAGAAAGAAGCAAGATAAGGAGAAAGAAAGTTAAGTGCTCAAGGTAGTAATCTTATCTTAAACTTGTATGCATTGAATGTTATGCTTGATTGTGCTATGGCTTTGGTGAATTGTGTTGCAATTATGCTTATGTGTGAAGCTCTATTTCTATGATTACTTTGGCTAATTGTATTTCACATGTTACATGGAAGCATGCACATTACACAATGATAACACTTTCACAAGCAAGCACAAGTAGTTATATTAATGCATGCATTGTTTAGTAATGTTTGCTACTGAGATGTTCCCAGAAATCTCATCCATTTCCATGTAATCCCAATCCCACAGGTTTATGAATGATGGAAGAGGATGATGAAGCATGAAGAGGAATTAGGGATTGGATAGTGTATATGTTATGTGATTATTTATTATATGTGAAGTTGCTGTATGACCAATGTAAGTAGTGATGGTCATGATGTAAATAAAAATAGTAAATGATGGGATAAATATATGAAATTTTACAGATATTTATATGACATGCCAAGCTTCGTTTTGATACCAAGAACACTTTATTTGGATGTATGTACAAAGAGAACTAATTTTCCAAAGTAAGGGACCAGAATCTGTTTATAGGATTTTTGACCAAATAAACAGTAAAATTTGGCGAATAAACTGTATTGATTGGTAGATCATTTGGTCTGGAAATTATTTTTTCCTTAAAATTCAAGATGTTATCTTCAAGTTACCTTTGAACCACTTCATTTTGAGTTTTGTAGAATTAATTACAATTTTTGGAAGTTCATTACGTAATCTGGAATACTATATGAACAGTAACCCGAGAAAGAGTAAAATTCCAGATTTGGCTAATAGACTTCCAAGGTCTTGTAAGTGGTTCTAAATGCTACTAAATGGTCCCTAAGACATATAAAAGTAAGGATGTTACAACAATCATGTATTACCATAAAAGCACAATTTCAGGTATAAAATGAATGGTAAAGTTGTCACAAAACTCTCAAAATATTATAGAAACCATACACAATTTGTGTCCTATCAATTCCCTCATACTTGAACATTTGTACTCCTGGACAAATATATGAACTACACCTAAGCCAAAGCTATTAAATTTGAGATTATAACATAATCCACAGTGAAACCTTAAGACAATTAATACACCAACTTTTGGGAATGCAAAAGTGATAATATAAGCCATGCCAAGTAATCAACTACTAGATGAAATCAACCTCAACTATATGAGAGCAATAGATTCTCTCTAAAGATATAAGTGTTTAGCTCTCCATATCCTCTCATTGTTAGGGTTCTTTCACTGAGATTCAATTAGAAAACATCCTACCATATGTTTATAATGGCTCTAAATCTCATCAACTACACAACACTTATGCAAAGAATCAATAGGCCTTTTAAGGGTAAAATGATTGAGATAGGCCACATGGAATGTAATATGAATGATAGAAAGTACCATATGAATTCAATAATGAATATATAGCATGAATTCATGTCTTTCGAGATGTAGAGGTGGTGATTGTGCTAATAGGAGTTGATAATAGTGCCTAATTCAATGTTATTTTCTTTCTTCAATTTTTCTTGCACTATTTCTCCGTTTTTTTATTTGTGCAATATGCTTTTTCTCTCCTTTATTTGGCACATTGTATATAAAAGATGTAGCACAATTTCACAATAACAATGATTTTCTGATATGAATAAGAAGTTTATTTCAAAGAGATGCTCATGCATATATGACTTTCTATGATGGAAAAAATGATGGACTCAAAGAGGGTGAATATAGATATAATATGTACAGGCTTATGTTTGGGATATAAGGGTTTATAAATGAATGTCTCTATCATATTCAATAATATAAATGCATAAGTAATTTTTAACTCAGAGCTAAGACAAGTTTTAGAGGATATAAATTAATTGAACAACCACTCAATATAGAAATTTAGGCCGAGAATCCTTCCAACTAAGGTTTTCATCTAAATTGCTTATAAGCTAAGGTCTTAAATAATGTTCATCATTCACTAGGCATTAAAACACTTATTACAATTGAAAATCCTCTTAAATGATGGATTAAAAGTTCCAAAGTAATCACTCAGAATCATGTAATGATCCAAAATCTAACAATAAAAACTTAAGTGGTTCCAATTCAGTTTCCATTTCCAAAAATTCAAGTGTGACAATGGTTTCTATAAACTATTTCATACAAAAGGTTGAAAATAAGAGGCAATGAATCATTTATAAAAACTTTAATAGCTCAAAAAGAATCCTTCTATACAGTATTGTATAAAGCAAAGAGAAGGTAAATGGATATTTTAAAACTTAGGTCGCGACTTGAAGTAGTGAAGGTGGCAACCAAATTTCACAATGAGTGCTTGCCGTGAACTTCCAATAAATAGTCATGACCATACAACACATAGGTCATAACGAAAGTTCACAAAGAGCATATTAAGTCTAAAATTCCATGCCTGGTCACGACGCAAAACCACAGAGACTACCACTTGATGCTTTTCAAAGCCGAAAACATCTTTTACACTAAAACCTTTTTTGGCTAACCGTAAAAATAGTTTAAAGTGGGGATCCAATTTTTTAGTGATTCATCACACATTAAAATCAACCAAAAATTTTGTTATAAAAGATTAGATTAATCAAAGAATTTTGTATTAATTAGCATAGAAACAATAACATCTCCCCATACTTAAGCTTGACAGTGTTTTCACTATCAGCAGAATTATAGACACCACAACACTATATAAGGTTGATTTAAATCCAGCTTCAGCACAATAGTTCAACAAATCACTCAATGCAAATTCACAGTGGAGCCCGTAGTCATATTCAAATTATACATCGCAATACATGGAAAGTAAAGATGCCAAAATGGGTAAACTATAGCATGTAATTGAGTGTAGATTTAGCTTAGAGAACCAATAATAAGTAAAGAACACATGGCAACACATGGGTATTATTCAAAATAGAAGCAGATTAAAATTAAACACTATCCTATTAAATCATCAAGTAGAAAAAAATTAACTCCTACTCCTACTGGTTCATATTGAACATTAAGAAAACTTAAAAAAGCAAGAGATAGAAAAAGGACAACCTGGCATTAAGGCAGTGGTAGGAACCATAGAATTTTGAGATATGGTTGTTTGATTGATAAATCTTCCCTACGGCCTTCTCTCTCTACCCTAGCATATCAAAATCGTACACTTTGATTAAATTGTGAAGCCCATCCAAGCTTGTCATGAATTTTCCCTGTTTAAACTTGTACCTGCCTAACTGTGGCTAGTATATATTAGCAACAAACTTCGGCAGTGTTTCCTTTATATCCTTTGAATATTCCACTTCCTCAATTGCTTTACCTAGTTGAGGTTGGTATACCGCTATAACATACTTAGGATCACTCTCTTTTGATTCATTTAGATTCTCCATCTTGCTTTTAATCTCCTCAGGTGTTGCACCAAGTTAAAGTTGGTCAATAGCTGTGACATAGTTGAGATCAGTCTCCTTCATTCTTGTATCATTATTTGATGTCAAATCATTTAATAATATTAAAGTATGAGAGGTAATTGGTGAATGTGAGTAAGGATAAGTAGAGTCAGAACATATTGGCCCTTTAACCAAAACAATATGCTATGGAGCTGAAGGAAATTGAAATTCACTGATTGTGTCTGCCATTTCTAGTCGCGACCTCTCAGGGTTATCTTTAACTCCTCTTCGTGACTCAAACTAACAATGAGTATCTCTAAAACGTTTGGTCACGACGTTATAGTCATTTAGTCACAACTTGGGATCACAGAGATGCTGTCCCTTAGCACCCTGATATCCATTGTAACTTCTTCATCTTCGTGTCATGACAGGATGTCTCAGAAATTTTTGGTCGTGACCAAATAATCATCTTGTCGTGACTCTATTGCACAAAGAGCCTCTCCCTTAGCAAGTTCATATCTAGTCATGACGTTTAGGTCTTAACATCGCATAAACTTGACCTCTCTTTATTTGTTCCACTTCCAGTTCCCAGAATCTCTTGCTTTCCTGTAAAATCACTCACAACTTCCTTTCCAAAAACATTATCACTAAAGAGTGATGATATTGTATCAAAGTTAGATAGGAATAAGAAATCTTTGGGAACTGACAGCATGATATTCAAGCCAAAACAATTAAAACAAGATGCATTGCCTTTATAAGAGCAAGAAAAAAATATATAAAGGAAAGAGATTCAAAATAGTTATCATAAACACTTAAAGATGAATTTGAATCCCCATGCTCCTGAGATGCTTCATGGGAATTTTGGGAATTATGCAACATAGGATCATACTCATCATGCAAACTCAATTCATGCTCATCCCTAGTTTCTTTAATAGTATAATCGATGGCATTCAACCTAACAAAAGTAGAATTATTAAAAAGATATTTCATTGCTTCGTTCATATTGAAAGTCACTACATGTCCTCTAACTTCTATTATAATGGAACTATGCTTCATACTAATGATTGTCTTGGACATTTGAAGGAAAGGTCTACCTAGGATCAAATACCTCTCATTCACTAGTTTACTGGATATGTCTAGAACATAAAAATCAGCTGGGAATACTAAATCCTTAACTTGCACTAGAATATGCTCTAGAATTCCCTTAGGGTACCCAATTGATGTATCGGCTAATTGGAGCACTACACTTATGTCTCTAAGATTGTTAATACCTAAGGCTGAGTATACCGACCATGGCATTATATTAATGGTAGTCCCTAGATCTAATAATGCTCCTTTAATATGAACATTGCCTATAGTACATGGGATTGTGTAAAATCCTGGGTCTTAGCACTTAACCGGTAATTTAGCCTTAAAAAGTGATGACACATTAGCACTCACCTGAATTCTCTCAAGAGGCTTAAAATTTTTCTTATCAACATACAACTCTTTTAAAAATTTAGCATATTTATGATTTCTTTTGAGGAATTCAACCATAGGAATGTTTATATCCAACTTATTGAAGAGATTGAAAGCATCTTTTGCAAATTCAGAATCAATCATTTTCTTTCCAGCAAAATAAGCTTTTGAAAAAGGGAGATCCTTCATACTTACCTCTTTACCTGTATGCTTGAGGCTCCTTGCTTGCTCGACTCGACCTTCTCCTCAGTTTGCTTTCCCTTGTATGCTGGACTTGGAATTTTCACTTCCTCTTCTTGTTTCTCTTGTGTTTCCTCTTGGGTTGCCTTCTTGATCATAATCTGTTGTTCTTTAATACTCTCTAATTTCCCAATCTTCATATGTGACATTATTAAATTTTCAACTTTAGAATCTTCCATATCCTCCCTTGCTATGTCATCTTGCTTAAATCAAACTTCTCTCCCACTTCTGAGTGATATAGCATTTAGAACCTTCAGATTAATGACATTATTCAAAGGTATGCTGTCACTGGTCTTTGTTTGGATGTCACTCACTATATTGACAACTTGAGTTAAATAATTTGTAATATCTGTATTCTTGGAACTTAACTCCTCAAGTTTCCTGTGCACATCAGCATTATCCTTCTGCATACTTTGAAGGAATGAAGCTATGTAGGTGAATTGACCGTCATTCTCTTTGAGTTTTTGGTCTATATTGGTCATTCTACTGTCCATATTTATCATTTGTGTAGCCATACTCTTCAATAACTAAGAAGTCTCATTTGGTCTTGATGCCACTAAAGCATTAGGTGAGTTGAAACTATAGACCTTGTATTACTTTGGTAGTTGCTTGAGGAAGCACCACCACCTTGGAATTAGTTAGACCTTGCATTAATTTACTGCACACTTGTTTTATTGCATAAAAAATAATTAAACCCAAAACCCATTTTATTTTCACTTAGGTTTTCAATGGTTTTGTCAACGATCTGCTAGGGTTCTAATAAAAAGGGCTCCTTGAGAAGAATGATAGGGTTTTGCCTTAAACTATATTAATAGGGTGCAATTATTTTATTTTGATGAATCGGAAGACGATAATCTGAGATCTAAATCAATATCTTAATAGTACGCATATCAGAATGATTGTTTAAACATGCATAGGGTACTACTACCCACATTTATCATATGGTAGAATGCTAACAGGAAGATCCAATTGTCCTTTACAGTCATTGTTATAAACGAATGACTAGCACCTGAGTCATATATCGTATCTACTTAGTGATTGTTAATCCATCCCATCTTTTGTATTATCTCAGGCGACTTCCTTAACTTTTCTCTTGTCAGGGCAAAACTTTTTTATTTGTATGGGATTCTTACCTATTGTGTTCTGTAGGCATTCTCTGGCAAAATTTCTTGGCTTTCTCGACCTGTTAAATAAATCTTATCTTTGTGGTCTCTACTACATATCTCGTATCCCTTAGGTACTGATTGCATGTTTAAACTTCTTAATTCATTATCTATTTTCAACTTCTAGCCCTTACATTTTTTTGGCCATTGTGAGCTTCTGTTTGAAATATTGCATGCCCTTACTGTTCCATTAAACTTTTGTAATTGCCTAGGTTACAACACAGAATTCAGTCTGTAAGTTAACTTCTTAGTCATTCATCTCTCATCATTTATAGAATTCAATTATGTGTAATAACGTGAGAGATGGTGAACTTGGTTAAGTGTGCATCAAAGGATTTCTTCTTTTATCCTACCTTATCACTTAAACTTAGCCTCATGCTCATCTCTATCTGACTGAGGTAAATGCTTTTCGCAAAACTAATTAAGTTAAACTTCCCAGTTGAGCGGATTATTCTTTTCCCGTAAGGAAACTTCTATGCTCTTTACTGTCTCTTAACATCTTTCTCTAATTCTTGGTGAACTTTAATCGCTTGGATCTTATATCTCACCTATTGATATTGCTTTAGCTTCAAGATACTTTGTACTAGGTCTACTAAGTCATTAGTTCCTCTGTGATAGAATTTCTCCATTTCCAAAATGTAAACTCTCAGTCTATTGATCATTATGTCTTTTCCCTTAGACCATATACTAGGTCAATCTCTAGACAAGCCTCAGTCTAGCCTCTACTACTTCTTTCATTTGGAAAATACTAGTATTATGAAGTTTTTCTTAATGTAGATCTACTCCAGATTATTGTACGGAGGATTTATTTCTTAACACTCCTTAAATTGATCATTCGTGTCTCATTGTATTACACTAGCAGGCTCAACTACACATTGTATCAATCCTCTAACTAAAAACTTTGGCAAGGTTAGTGCTTTCATTTTCATCATCTCTGTAGTGTCTGGTTGCTACCTCTAGGTACATCGAATGACTTTAATTCATTCCCATATACTAGTACCATTTTCTTAGGGCTTAGCAATTCTCTAGCCAATAACCTATCTATCCTTTTAGGTTTGGCTTAGGCCTTATTATATACTTTACTTAATTTACATTAGAAATGTTAAGGGTTTTCCCGCTCCTCCAGATGCTCTCACCGTCTCTAACAATTATAATTAGTATTAAGAGAGGACTTATACGACTATTTTATTTACTTTTTTGCTAAATAGGAGCACATACTCTAACATGCATAATGCCTGGCCAAGGTGTTGCAAGACTATATACCTGCTCATGAATGCATAGCTTTAACATCGGAGCTCAAACAATCTTTTCCTGAATATGCATAACTATAACACTCGAAACTTGCACAACTCTATTACATGGAGCTTGCACTGATATAATATTTGGAGCTTTAACATATTTTACAAACATAATATAGTGCCTGGCATTTGATACAAGGAGTAAAAGCTTTCACTTGCTATTTCATATGTAGCATAAAATTCAAATATCTTATCCCTACAAAGGAAATATCTCTATCTGTTTACAGAGTCAGCTATAAAATCATCATTTTGTTCATAAAATTATAGGGATATGAGTTATACCAGTTTATTCTTGCTTACATGCTTAATACCTTATTAAGCTGTCTTCCTAAACTTTGTTCTTGGCCAATCATACTTTTATTGAGTAAAGTCAACTCCGCTTGCCTTACCTCGGCTGTATTTTCTTTGTTCTTAATAGAGGACATATTCTTCTATCAAATTAACGTGAACTCCATCTTAATTGCATCCCTTTTCTACAAAGATAGGGTATCTTGCTCTATTTAGATCAATATCAATTCTGATTTAGAGGATTATTTCACAATTCTTAAGAAAAATTAAATAGCCAAAACTTTCATACATCGTATTCCTTACTCATGAGCCTCTCAACCTAACCTTAAATTGAGTAGCTATTAACATTATTAGGAATATACTTGTCTCTTATCATACTAGTTTCCTGTAATTATCTGTCTCATTTATATCTCTTATCATCTCTTTCTATTAATTCATGAGAGATTACTAAGGTTACTTATCTTTAACTTACTATCTCTAAGATCCTATTTATCAATTTAGGAATCTGAGATAGCTATTATGTCAAGCCATCTTACCTTAACTAGGCTTTATTCATCCATTTAGATTAGGTTGCCACTTTACCAAACTGTTGGGTATAAGGTACAGACTTAACCCTTAACTTCCTTATCTAACTCTCAAGTATTACTCTTTCTTATACAAGGGAGTCTCTTAATCTGTGGCTACATTTCCCTTAACCACTATAACATCCCAGACCTCTCCCTTGTAGATATTGTCCCTGTTTGCAGCCGTAGCCAAGAGTAGGGTTTTGTTTTCCTGGGTACAGCCATGGCTACCCAGAAAACGCGTCTATCAAGGGAAGGTATCCACACCCTTATAAGGCATGCTTCGTTCCCCTTCCCAACTGATATGGGACTTTACAATATCCACCCCCTCAAAAAAATAAGTTTCAAATCTTCCTAAATGTTTATGATATATGATAAATTTATTTCATTGTTTTTTAAAAAAAATGAGAAGATGAAGAAAAGTTTACCCTTTTTCTATAGTGTTGCTTTTACTTTATGTATATGTATATTTCAATTCAGTGTTGAGCATTTTTAAAAAGATTTATGTTTGGATCAATTTTTTTTTAGAAATATAGTTTTCTGTGTTCGCCATTTAGGTTTAAAAAAAATTATTGGACTCCACTTTTTTTTGAATTGTTTTTGTAGAATGTCCAAAAAGTTGTTCAATCAAATATTTAATTTTGTTCGATTTAAATACATTTTATTCTATAAATAGTTTCTTAAAAAATTGAATATTTATTACTAAATTAATCTATGTACTATTTTAATTATTTATGGATTTGACTATTTTTGGAAACTTTATCAAATTTATTTTGGAAGTTATTTAATTTTTTTAAATATTTAGAATATAGTTTAAAGCAATCATTTAAATTGTTTAAATTCTCATAAAGTTGTGAGGCATATTTTGATAACTAAATATTTTAAATTGATATTTGGGTGTAACAACATCCTCTTGTATGTTGCATTGCATAAAGTGGCAATATATATTATTCACATATATCATTCCCTATTAGTTTATAAAAGCTATTCTCTTATAGTACTTAATTATTACGGTGGGTTTCATCCTTTGGAGGGGAGAAATTATCTAAAATTAGATAAACTATTAGAAAATAAAATAAGGAAGCTTTATAGTATGCCAAATTTTGGGGACAAAATTTTTAAAAGGAGGGGAGAATTGTAACATCCCAATTTTTTATCTTTATATTTAAGTAAAATTAAAAATCTTATTTGTCAATAATTTAAAAATATTATCTAATTAAAGTATTATAGTTTATTATTTTTATTAATTTTAATAAAATATGAGATATAGATTATCCTATTTTTATTATATCTCTCAGTCCCTTCAAGTAACCACTTTCTACTTGTTGTGTGTGCTAATATGATGTTTGTGAGTGTTTTAATATATATATTAATGTTGATATTATTATATTGAGAAAGCTTATTTTATGATTTTGATTAAAAGTAGTCTTGTGGGATTTAAAATTTAATTTGGAAAGTTTGAGATTTTAAACTTGTTCTTTGAAGAAAGTTATCTTGAGAAAAATACTCTCTTCTGATATTATCAAGCTATTGAGATTTTGATTAATATGATTATTTTGAGAATTATGCATTGGGGATAGGTGAAGAGATAGTTGTATTTCTACCACGTGGTATAGCCTCTATAGGAGCTCAATGGATGGCTTTTGTCCCACCAGTTTACCGAGGGATGTGCCCCACCTGTTTACCGAGGGGCGGCGACACCCCCACCTGTTTACCGAAAGGGAATGGATCCATGGTCTAGTCAGGTGCTATGTGGATTTTGGCTTATCCATATCACTTGATTAGTTAGTTGTTCGAGGGGTAGTTACCACTAGCCCATGGATTCGGTCGGCAGAAATAAGGCGGTTCGATTGGTTTGAGGAGAGGAAATTGGGTGGGTTATTCATTTATTTTTATATTGATAATATGTTATTTTGCATATATTGTGTTTTGTGAGGTCCCACTTAACGCCTCATGAGCACATGTTAGTATGCATAATGAGTAGAACTGATGGTTACTGAGACGTTTGTCTCACCCCATGGTTATTAACATTTTTCAGGGTATATTCTCATCTTAGGACCCAGGGAAAACTACAGAGGTTTGAGTAGAGCTACATTAATTGTATAGCACTCTTCCTTGAAGGTATGTGTAGAATATTTGGATATTGCTACAATAGGTTTTATTTTGCATACTCATAAATCATATTACCTTATTTATATTTTAAGGGACACTTTTTTTTTATAGCTATGGCAGAGTTCATTCAAATTTTAGTTAAACTCTTTTCTACCATGGTTAACTCTTTTGTAATAAACTAAATTCATTTATAATATTATTTTTAAATTGTATACAAAATATGTTTACATAATTAATAATAGTTATATTTTTTGAGATCTTCCTAAATGTTAACCATTATAAATGAATTTGAAGTCTGATTTGGAAAGTTATCTTGAGAAATTGTAAAATCCTCAAAAAATATAACTATTATTAATTATTTAAACATATTTTGTATACAATTTAAAAATAATATTATAAATGAATTTAGTTTATTTCAAAAGAGTTAACCATGGTAGAAAAGAGTTTAACTAAAATTTGAATGAACTCTACCATAGTTATAAAAAAAAGTGTTCCTTAAAATATAAATAATGTAATATGATTTATGAGTATGCAAAATAAAATATACTGTGGCAATATACAACTATTTTACATATACCTTCAAGGAAGAGTGCTATACAATTAATATAGCTCTACTCAAATCTCTGAAGTTTTCCCTGGATCCTAAGATGAGAATATACCCTAAAAAATGTTAATAATCACAGGGTGAAACAAACGTCTCAGTAACCATCAGTTCTACTCATTATGCATACTAACATGTACTCATGAGGCGTTAAGTGGGACCTCACAAAACACAATATATGCAAAATAACATATTATCAATATAAAAATAAATGAATAACCCACCCAAGTTCCTCCCCTCAAACCAACCGAATCGCCTTATTTCTGCCAACCGAATCCATGGGCTAGTGGTAACTACCCCTTGAACAGCTAACTAATCAAGTGATATGGATAAGCCAAAATCCACATAGCACCTGACCAGACCATAGATCCATTCCCCCTCGGTAAACAGGTGGGGGTGTTGCTGCCCCTCGGTAAACAGGTGGGGCATGTCCCTCAGTAAACTGGTGGGACAAAAGCCATCCATTGAGCTCCTATAGAGGCTATACCATGTGGTAGAAATACAACTATCTCTTCACCTATCCCCAATGCATAATTCTCAAAATAATCATATTAATCAAAATCTCAATAGTTTGATAATATCACAAGAGAGTATTTTTCTCAAGATAACTTTCTTCAAATAACAAGTTTAAAATCTCAAACTTTCCAAATTAAACTTTAAATCCTACAAGACTACTTTTAATCAAAATCATAAAATATGCTTTCTCAGTATAATAATATCAACATTAATATATATATTAAAACACTCACAAACATTATATTAGCACACACAACAAGTACAAAGTGGTTACTTGAAAAGGGACTGAGAGAGATGACTAAAATGAGAAGAACCGACTCAATAATCAAATTTGAGAAATAACTTAGGGCCTTAATTCTATTTATAAACCATAATAATAATATTCAAAATTCAAATTCATATCTTATCTTGATTAAAATCTTATCAGATATAGTAATTTAAAATTTAAACTATATTTTTAAAATAAAATTGAATATCTAAATCTGAATCCAAATCCTAACAAATTCCTAACTAATAATAATCAAATCATAAAATTCTAAATAAGATAAAAATAGGATAATCTATATCTTATATTTTATTAAAAATAATAAACTATAATACTTTAATTAGATAATATTTTTAAATTATTGATAAATAATATTTTTAATTTTATTTAAATATAAAGATAAAAAATTGGGATGTTACAACCATTGCTAGTCATACTTAGTTTCATTCCATTAGAATGTCTCCCATCACCTGTGAGACTTCTGTGTCTCTATCCTGAAGGACTTCAGTCTCCTTGGCCTCACTATAATCTATAACTAAGCCAACTGCTTCCTTTTAGCTAATGAAGAAATGGTCTAACTCACATCTCTATACCATTCATACTTTTAAGTTTCCCCTATCCTCAAGGATTACTATCACGTGGGAAGCTATCTCTTACTTTCCTATTAAACATCTAGGGATCACTGTGTTGTTTAGTTGTAACCAAACTATTGACTCGTCGTGAATAAAATCTTCTATATTCACTCGTCGTGACCACAACACTATTTTGTCATGACTAGACTCACTGTGTTTATTCTTTATGACCAAAATATCATCTCGTCATGACAAATATTTTATGTGAACATCAGTCGTAACCAAAGTACCTTCTCATCACGACCATATTTTCTGTCTTCTTTAATTGCGACCTAGGCTTATGCCTCATCACGTCTAACATACTTACCATAGAGCAATTAACTCTAGTTCATAATCTTATAGGTAACCCATCACTAACCTCAATCTTAAATGAGCCTTAGCTAATCCACTACGTATTCTATTTCCTAATCAGAGTAAGTTTATCTTGCACTAGAACCTCTGTCTTGTGCTAAAACTTTATTCTATACCTATGCTAGAACCTTTTGCTCTAATACCAAAATAAAATATCCTATTTTTAACCCTTTATAGTGTGTATTCAAAAGCATATTTAACTAGCGGAAGTATTACTCTGGCCCAAAAATTAAAAATTTTAAATTTTATTATCAGGTACTATTCATTTGGTAAATTTCAGATTGGCAGTTCAACTTTAAAAATTCATAACTAATTCTACAAAAATAATATGGAGGTGCTTCAAATTCCTACTTGAAGCTCTTTCATAGTTATTTAAGGAAAAAATATAAATATGGACATTTACCTTGTCAATCAATATAGTAAAATCATTATTTTTACTATTCATATTGTGAATTATGGAAATTCCATATTCTTTCTTGTAATTTAGAAATTTATTTCTCGTGATATACATATTCAAATGAGGCGTATTACCTATTAATTTAAATATATCTTTATGTGTACTACATGCTAATAAAATTTTGTGAATTAATGCCTTTTTTAGATAGGTAAAACTGAAGTCACAACAGAACTGCTATAGGACCTAAATTTTTATCATTTGACTTTCTTTCATAATCTCATAAATTATTTCAATATTTATAAATAATCAACTTGAATTCCCATATAGTCATATACAACATGGAGTTATGCCATAATTATTTCATACATTTTTCTTTACATACAATGGCATATTATATGATATGAACACAGTTGGCAATTTATACAATACATGCTAGAACAGATAATTGCTAGTTTCTTCCCTTCTTTAGCTCTTCTCCATGAATACATTTTCTATCATGCTTTAACTAAATTGGTTGATTGTACGAGGGTGAGATTCTAGGGATTTAAGTAGAAAAATTACTACACATGCAAGATGAAAGCTAATATATGATATGTAATTTCATTAAACTTTTTTTTGATTAGTGACATGACATCATACTATATGCTTTGTATAAAAATGTATGGCCATAGGAAAAATATTATTCATAACATAGTCAACATCATTTATCATGTTACAACCTCATTCAATCATCATATACATGTCAACACATAAGCATACCACATCAAGCACATAAAGAGGTAAGTCTACTACCTTAAAACTTTATCCTTTTATCTTTGCACCATTTGTCTCCAACCAAACATTGGTTGCTTGCTCATCTTATTTAACTCATCTCCTTTGATCTATCATAGCCCTAAACACAATTACATTGTGTATACAACTCATTAGAGTCATTACATAAACTTTCAACATCAAGTTCCTTAAAACCCCTCACCCTTAACTTAAATCTTGAAGCTAGTGGTTTGGCTTTGTAATAATTATTTCCTTAGACCAAATCTACATAATTTTGTCCAATGAATTCAAATATAATCTCGGAATTATGAAAATCAAACTCCTCTTATTCAATCTGTCTATAAACGAATAGCACCTAATTAAATAACAAAAATTCTCATTTTGATTTCAATGCTTCCAAAACATGTTTCTCTACTTTATCCCACATAATTTTTCATTTTAAATCCATTAGAAGTATCAAAATCATGAAATTTCTACCTATGAACAATGATACATACAGTAGTAGCCAAAGAGCATAAAACCATAATTGCATGCATACTTGAATTTTTAAGCCAATACTACTTGATTCTAACTTGTTCAAGCTTACCTCTTCCTATAATATAATACAAATATAGGAGGAAGAAGTTACATTGGATCCTTACTTGTTTGGCTACTTGATCTTTTTCTTGTCTCTTTATACATTTTAGCAGCACCTCCTACGTGATGCTACAGATTTTGGGGTTTATATAAGAAAAATCATGGGTGAATGGATTGCTAAGATTCAATCTTGCACTATTTGAATCAAGGGTCAAGATTGCTTCTTAAACTTGACTTGCCCAAGCCAAATTGTGACATCATCAATGACATCATTTAAGGCCATGTGTGGCATCTTCCAAAGGGTAAGGGCTTGTTTGGAATATCCAGTCCAATTCGGTACCGACAATATCAAATTTCACAAAACCCAGACTATTTGTAATTCTAATTTTTTGAAATTCTATAATATATTTTTTGACCTTAAATCCAGTATTTGGATTTTTATTTTCATTGATATTGTTGGACTAGGTATTTATCTGCTTACCATCCTTTAAAAAATAACTGAAATGCCCTTAATTCATTATTTTACACTATATTAACCTTAAGGGTATAATTGTCATTTAACGCTTCTTGACACTTCTTCAGGGCATATTCTGACTCTGATCAATCATTCCTATCTCTCCCTTGACATTTTGACTATTTCCAAATTGTCTTCCATTAATCTCTTGTTCAATATTACAACATAGGGGTATTTTTGTAATTGTATACTTTTTACAGTTTCTCAGGACACTAGCCCACATAACTGTTCATATATTTTACTAGGTCTATGGGGCACCAACTCGAGCCTTTAATTAGATCCAATGGCTCTATGGCACAATTCCCAAGAAACCCCCCTCAAAAGTATTTATCGGGTGTATTCTTTCACTGTAAATTCTATTATAAATTCTATAAAACCCCTTTTTGAGTTTTGCCAGTTTTATAAATTCTTATATTAATTATAAGAATTTTTTGATAAATTTCATATGATTAGGAAATTCAGAAGGTCCTATAATAATTTCCAGACTTTCAAAATTAATATCAATTATTTGTGGCCTCAAATCAAAATTCTGAAAAATATATCTAACCCATTTTCTATTCTCTATTTACTTATAAAATTTGAGACCAGACCATTTTCGGGCAGTTTTGGGGCTTTGCTGGCTCATCTTTCTATAATTACCATTTTACCCTTAAACTTTTAAAAATTACACTTTAGGTCATCAATTTTTTATAATTACTTTTAATGGCCCAAAGCTTATGTGTACTTCTATTTTTCACCATATAACTTTTAGAATTTTTATTTTAGTCCCCTTTTTCAAATTGACCATTGTCCTTAAACTTTCATTAATTTTAACTTAGTCCTTAAATCCAAACTAAATTGCAATTTAGCCCGTTTTTTCTTTACAACTTTATAAATTCTTTTTTTCTTTGGCTTAAAACTTATCTTAATTATTAGCTTTTACTCTGCTCATTATCACAATCCTTTCCTTACCTTTTTTTTCTCTATCAATCTTCTACATATAGTGAAAAAGCAAGATGAGACACCTTATAATATTTTTTATAATTACACTTTATGGCCTATAACTTATCTCAATATTTATTTTAGGCCTTGGAACTTTTCACTATTTATAGTCTAATTCCTAAAAATCCTCTGCATGTTTATAGGACTTTTGCTTAAAGGAATATAGTAGTATATCTATTTTAAGCTACTTTCTAGGTCTCTAGGTCTGAAAATTGAGATATTACATCACTTAAATGAAATTTTTCCAAATATATAATAAAAAATGAGTATAATCTTTCAAAAACTTTTAAGTTATTATTTATTTAATGTATTTCATAAAAGAAACATATTTACTTCAATTTAAAAAAAGTAACCGATAACCACAAAATTATTCAATATAGGCAAAAAAAAATAAAAGGAAAATGATTATGAACCCATAAGTAAAGGAAATAATTACTCTAAAATCTAATAACTGATAATTATATAATGATAAATTTTTATATAAGAATTGACAATAAATTATATTTTTAATTTATTATTAAAATTTTTTAATAATTAAATCTTTTTCTTAAAATGTCATAGATATTTTTTTAAAATAGATGAGACAACAATATCCAAGCAACTTCAAACTTCAAAGTTGTCCTGGGGCCACTTGAGGGTATATGATTGGACCAGTCCCAATAATTAAAGTGGTTGGTTCCAGCAACATTAATTGCATTTTAACCAGTCATGAAAAAGTTTGACAATGCCACTACCCGTGTTCGATTGGAGAAAAATGGAAGGAATAAATTGTTTTTAATGGATTTGTTTTATAAACAAAAAAAATTATAAAATTTTAACAGGCTCAAGATCTTTTAACTTTATTTCCATTTTTTAAAATAAAAATTATTAAAATTTTAGCTCTCCTTACTTATATTTTGAGATAAAATTTTAACAGGCTCAAGATTTTTTAACTTTATTTCCATTTATTTTAAAATAAAATTTATTAAAATTTTATCTCTCCTTACTTATATTTTAAGATAAGTAAAAAATCTAGATCCTTGGAGATTGTGGACCACGACGGAAGGAAGAAGTAAAATTGAGATTGGTATCTTTTATTATTCTTTTTAAGAAAAACCTCCATCTAAAGAGACAAAAAACTCTCCTAGCTAGTTAAAATATCAAAATATTCTAATAAAAGAATGTCTTTTGGGTATCATTTCCACAGACACATACGTACTTCATTTGTCTTTGAATCCGAAACGGACAAGATATGTTGCCCGCGATCTACGAAAGATCAAGATGACGCAAATTGAATATTGTTGTTTGGAAAATGTAACTCATCCTTCATATAAAATTTGGACAACTATGAGCCCTTGAAATTTTTTATATCATTATTATTGCACCAGAAAAAAAATATTTGCTATATCGTCTTCTTCTTGGGATGGCTACTATAAAATAAGGAATCCATTATTGAAGTTGGTCAAAGTTTTATCACATCTCGTTGCTCTTAAATATTTCTCTAAGGTGCATTTGGAGATTACTAAATGTAGATATTTTTAATAAAGATTTCAATTTTGTTTAGTTTGATTAAAATTTTAAGAGAGACTCCCTCCAAAATTGGATGATTTGAAGAATATTTTGGTATATGCTAATATATTTATAGTTATTTTTATTATTTCTAAATTGCCTTTAATTAAATATTGTTGTATATCTTGCTAATTTAACAAAAAACAGAGAAAGAAATGGTTGATTTTTTCTTTCTTTCTTTCATTATTATTTTTTATTTACACCTCCTAGCCATAATTGAATCATCGTCCCATCTCAAGGACAGTTGGATTTATATATGACGATTTTTTTTATCTGCAGTTTTGATCTCTTTAAAAAATTATAAAAGATTTAAAACTGGGTGTTTCATGAATTTCAAACAGAAAAATGTCTCTTATTTTATAAAAAAAAAACTTATAGAAAATGACAATAAAAGACTATGTGAATTTAAAAATGATAAAATAAATATACAAATATTTAAAATGATAGATTGGGTAAGAGATCAAATATGTCATGTGTATATTTAGGTAAAAACACTAAATTCTAGAGTTGTCAATGTATTAGGGAGAGTTATGAAAATTATTAATAAAGTTGTAAATCTTATTGTAGGAGTTATAAACTCGAAAGTAATTGCAAATATGTTATTAGAGTTATAATTGTTGTAAGGAGAGTTGTCAAAACTATTACTGAAGTTAAAAATCCTATTGCAGGAGTTATAAACCTAAAAGCAATTAGTTCTAATTTTATTTTTGTAAATGTCTTATAGATAGTTGTGAAAATCATTACTGAGGTTACAAATTCTATTGCAAGAATTGTAAACTTGAAAGCAATTAGTTACAATTTTAGAGTTGTACATATTTTAATTGGAGTTGTCAAAACTATTACTGAAGTTATAAATACTATTAATAGTGTTACAAACCCAAAAGCAATTACTTTTAATTTTAGAGATGTAAATGTCTTATAGAGAGTTGTTAAAACTATTACTGAAGTTACAAATTTCATTGTAGGGGTTGTAAATGACTAAAGAGTAATTTCATTTTTTATCCAAAATTTACAAAGGACAGATTAGACAGATGTCTGCCATTTTTAAAATTTAGAGACTTTTTTTGTTGTTATGAATTTCAAAAGTTATTTTATTATCTTTTTCCTATAAACTTGTGATAAAAAATATTTAAAAATAATACACAATAATCGAAAACAATAGAAATGGACAGCATAAGAGTATATTTTAAAATGGTCATGATTCTCGCTTTGAAATTTGAAGCGTTCCAAGATATAGGGCTCGTTTGGATAAGATTTTAAAAACGGGCTTATGGAAAAAAAGGGCTTTTGAACAGCTTATAGAAAAGGGATTTTGGAGAAGAGATTATGAAAAAAAAGTGGTTTTGAATAAATGAGTGTTTGGATAGTTATTTATAGAAGGGGTTTTATTATTAGTAAATTACGAAAAAGGGTATGAGTATTAAATGAGGAGAGATAAGAGATAAGAGGAGAGAGGAGAGAGGGTGTAAGAAAGAAAATAGAGAAAAAGTAGGAGAGAGGAGAGAGGGTGTAAGAAAAAGTAGGAGAGATAGTGTAAGAAAAAGTAGGGGTAATATAGTAATTGGTTAGTTCAAACGTGGTTTACTGTTTCAAAAGCTACTCTGACCAGCTTATCTGAAACCTTGGTTTTAAACCATAGTTTAGTCCAAAAGCCCGTTTGAACAAATATGACTGTTTGTTTTAAAATTTTTCCAAACCTAAGTTTTGAGCCAAACCTTGGTTTTAAACCAAGGTTTGTGAAAATCCAAACAGGCACATAATGAAGCTTTCTTGCTCGCGCGTATCTCGCTCAATGAATAAAATAAACTTGGATAGTTTATTTTATTGTGTTTTATGAAGCTTTCTTGTTCGCCCATTTGGTTTAGTTTTTGGAAAAGTTTTTTTGGTTTTAGAATAAGTGATTTACAAGATCTTGCCGAGAAGAGTTTATAGAAAATAAATGATTTTGAATAAAATAAGTATTTAGATGATTATTAGCAGAAGGGGTTTTGTGAATGACAAGTTATCATAAAGGGTATAAGATAATAATAAATAAATAATAAGTAATTTACTGTTTATCTCCTTCGACTTCCCACCCTCCCTCATCTCTGCGATAGTGAATAGGCTAGTGACGGCAACAATAAAAAAAATAGTGATCACTGTTCAGGCTTGAGATCTGAGGAAGAATAAGACAACAACAATCCTTGTTCAGCGAGATTTGAATATTTGAAGCCCAATAGCATTTAGATACCACCTAGCCACATCCTTCTCCGTTCATCCTACCCTCCACCTCCAGCCACATGGCCAACAACATCAAGCGACTGAGAAGCTAACAACAAGAGAAGAATTAGGGAAAGTTCACCTATGTGGATAGAGGACAAGAAGACGATGAGACATGGCAAGACAGTGATGGCATAACGATGAGAGGATAAGTCAACGATAGGAGAGAGATAATGACCACAATTGAGTTCCTCTTCCAGTGGTGACGAGGGATATCTAGATCGAGGAGAAGAAGATAATGGAGGGGAGAGAGAGTATCATAAAAATAAGGATAAAATGGTCATTGAATAACCTATAAACTATTTTCCCCACCTATAAGTTATTCCTATAAATTTATCCAAAATCATGATTTGGTCTATAATCTCTGTTAGATATTTGAATGCTATTTATTTTATTTTTTCCTAAAATATGATTTGGCCCAAAATAGCTTTTCAAATAATGATTTATAGACTACCCAAACATGCACAATATCCTTTACCTTTGATAAGAGACAATTTTTTAGCATGTCATATATTTTTTTTATAAAAGAAATTTAGAAGTTCTCTCAATTTTTTTATTAATTTACCATTTTATCTCCATTTAATTATTTATGTTACTCATATATACTAATATATTTAATTCTCACCTTTGATTTAATTCTCATCTCTCCACCACACATTCTCAATCTTCCATATAAATGAGGGTATTTTTGGAAAAAGAGTTACATTCTTAACATATTTATTATTCCCAATTAATTTTAGTTAACTTTTTAATTCGATTAATTATCTTATATCTATTTGTGACAAGTAGATTTGAAAGGAGGACAACTTTCGAAGAGAGTACAAATTATTTTTGTTCCATCCTTCGTTATCGGCTACGGGGGCCATCACGTTTCTGAATTTATGATTGCATTTATTTGTTGGACCACAAAAATATGATTTTAATCATTAATATATCATCTTTCTATTCTCCCTCTCCGATCAAAGAGCTATGGAGAGAGAGAACCAAACGCCATCTCTAAGTTCTCCTTTCATTCAAATCTCAGGCGAAGATAGATTCTTCAAGGTTGAAACTGAGCTAAACAAGCAAAAAGGAGTAGAAACAAGTGAGCTTTTTGAAGAAGTGAAGAAGCAATTATGGCTAGCAGGGCCATTAATATCTGTGAATCTGCTAAATTACTGCTTACAAGTTATATCAGTCATGTTCGTTGGGCATCTAGGCGAACTTGCTCTTTCTGGTTCTTCCATGGCTACATCTTTTGCAACAGTAACTGGTTTTAGCTTATTGGTGAGTTGAATCATATTCATATCACTTCTATGTAGCTAGCTTCAATTTTTTATTTATTTTTTCATAATCTAATTCAACGACTCTTAGTGAATAAGATTCTTAGTTTTATGCATCAGTTATGACAAGTATCATTAAACCTTTTTTGGTATTATAGGGTGTGTGTAATATGTAGCTATATAAACTCGAAAGCTTTCATTGATATACAAAATAGCAGTGATGATTACAAATCCAAGCTAATATCTAATAAGTTACAACAACTAACAATTACTCAATAGATCTGGTCCTATATATATAGGAGCTAATTGAAATGTTTATTTTTATCAAAAATATAAAATCTTAATCCATTTTATTCCCCAAATTTATAATTTTTTTTCAAACTACCCAATTGATTGCATATATATTAATATACATATGTTATAAATAATTAAATTAATTAATAACTAGAGCTTGAGCTAGAGTTAGTTGAGAGGTTTACTTTGATCTTAAATATAAAACTCAATGTTTTTTGTTTCTCAAATATATAATATTTTTTCTAAACTATCCATATCAATGCATATATTAAAAGGATTTCATTAATGGAGATAATGAGTAAAGGAATATTTCAGGAAAATTAACATATATTTTTTATAAATTGCTAACTTAACTAATTTTTTTAATATCAATAAATTAGTTATCTAACTCTTATATTAAAGATTGGAGAAAGTAATATCTTGACCTTAGAGTGGAAGACTTTTATTTGCATTATATCGAATTTCTATGCCAAGTAGTTAGTTAATTATTATATCTTTGACTCTTGATGTTTTTGTTTTGTGTTTCAAATAGCAAGGAATGGCATGTGCATTGGATACCTTGTGTGGCCAATCATATGGAGCAAAGCAACAGCACATGTTGGGGATACACATGCAAAGAGCCATGCTAGTTCTTATGATTGTTAGCATTCCCCTTGCCGTTATTTGGGCCAACACAAGGTCCATTCTAATTGCCTTAGGACAAGATCCTGAAATATCTGCAGAAGCAGGACAATATGCTCAGTATCTGATTCCAAGCCTTTTTGCCTATGCTCTTCTACAATGCCTCAACAGATTCTTACAAACACAAAGCATTGTGTTCCCGATGATGTTTAGCTCTGGAGTTACCACTTTACTGCATATTCCTATATGTTACATTATGGTATTCAAATCTGAACTAGGGAATAGAGGAGCTGCCTTGGCGAATGCTATATCTTATTGGGTTAATGTATTGATACTTTCATTGTATGTGAAGTTTTCTCCATCATGTTCTAAAGCTTGGTTGGGATTTTCAAAAGAGGCTTTGCATAACATTCCCACTTTTCTCAGACTTGCCATTCCTTCAGCTGTTATGGTTTGGTAATTTCATTTTCTTATGATTTAGTTATACTACTCTGATCTTTAAGTAAGACCTATTTAATTAATTTGATTAATTTAAGAAAATTAGTTAATTTAGTTAATATGACATTTTTTTCTAAAACATCATAATTATGTTCCTTAATTTACTTCATCTCTTACGTGATTATTATTGAGAGAGTATCAATAAGAATAATTTGCGAAAAAATTGATAAATATGGCAAAAAAAGTCTTATATTTAGGTTCAAGATCAACTCCCCAAGTATTTTAAGGGGGAGGTGTATATAGTTTGAGATATTAATTTATTAATGTTATGTTTGATTAACATTGCATCATGCACGCACAGCTTGGAAATGTGGTCATTTGAAATGATGGTTCTCTTGTCTGGTTTGCTTCCAAATCCAAAGTTGGAAACATCAGTACTCTCTATCTGGTGAGTTTCATCTCAAATTTGACTACTCTTCACAATTCTTATATATGCATGCGTACTTGACATTATTATTAATGTTTGAATCGGCAGCCTTAACACTGCATCAGTTGTATGGATGATTCCCTTTGGTCTCAGTGGAGCTATAAGGTGAGCAGTGCTTATTATGATGTCTCAGTGGATCTATAAGTTTTTACATAGGAGTTGTAGGTATCCGAAAATTATTCTTGAATCAATATAGCCTCAAAAGTGTTAAAAAATGAGCAATTTACCCATGACTATTAAAAAGTTAACAGTTACCATTAGTTTTTTTAACAATTATGTTGACTTTACTATTTTTTATCACTTACGGAGCAATATTAATCTAAACAAACTTTTCGACTTCCATAACTCCTATTTGAAAACATTTTAGAGTAAAATTGGATGGTAACCTTCAAAATTATGGGGTAAAGTAACGCACACAACTGTTAAAGATTATATCTATGTTATTATTTGCAGCACTCGCGTCTCAAATGAACTAGGAGCTGGTCATCCACTTACTGCTCGATTAGCAGCGCGTGTTGTGGTAGTATTAGCCATTATTGAGGGTATCTTAGTTGGAACAGTGCTGATATTAATACGCAATATTTGGGGAAAAGCTTACAGTAAGGAAGTAGTAGTAGTTAAATATGTAGCAACCATGTTGCCAATTCTTGCAGTATCCAACTTTTTGGATGGACTCCAATGTGTTCTTTCAGGTGCTTCTAATTCCTCAATTCTTATTTTATGTGTTTAGCTAGACTTATTCTAAAATTTGATAGTTTTAATATGAATTATATTAGGCACGGCAAGAGGATGTGGTTGGCAGAAAATTGGAGCTTTTGTCAATCTTGGTTCATATTATCTAGTTGGGATGCCATCAGCTGTTTTGCTGGCTTTTGTCTTGCACATTGGTGGCAAGGTAAAGTTGCTACTTCCCTACCATTTTTACTTTGGTCATTTTTATCAAATTACATATACTACAAAAAGACAAAAAAATCTGTGTTGGATGAAATTTGTGACAGACTCATCCATATTAAGTAAGATATCAAACTCAACTCACGTCAACTAGTCAGCTAATCAAACTAGTGAACTAGTCTCTTGGTTGGTTTGTTTGACTTTTGGATTGGTTAGTCAAGTTGAAAATTTTTTTCTCCCTTTATTATATAGATAACTGTAAACTATTAATTTTATACTCCCTTAATCTGCATTTAAAACTTTAGGCTTAAATATATAAACTTCTCTTAAACTTTAAGGTTAGTTGCACATAACATCCATAAGCTTTAAAAGTTTAAATTAATGATCATAATGTTTTATATTTTCATCATCAAGTATTTACTATTAAATTTGCTGTTAAAATTAACGGTTTTTGCCATGTCATAATTTTTATATTTTTTATTATATACTACGTCATTTAAAAAATAACACTTTGACAATTTACATGTAACTTTAAGTAGTTTATATTTGTCTTATTTGAATACATGGCCAAGTAAATATTTTAAATTCTTTTTTAATAATTTTATATTTTTAAGTTAAAAAATATAAAATATTTTAAGTTACATGGTAAGTGTCAGGGGCTATTTAAATATTTTATATTTTATAAGTATTTTAATTTAAGTATTTAAAAAAATTAAAAATATGTGAAGTGTCAAATATTTTTTTTAAATGATATGATAGATAATAAAAAATTGAAAATTATGGCATGTTAAAAACCGTTAACTTTAAATGCATTTTTAACAATAAGGTTTTCATAATCAAAATATAAAACATTAGGGTTATTAATTTAAACTTTTAAAAATTAGGGAGATTATATGTGTCTGACCCAAAGTTCAGAGGATTTTATGTTTTTTAACCAAAACTTTATAATAAATCTCCTGAACTTTTAAGTTATAACCTAAAATATCAATTTTATACCTTATACTTTATTTTTGCAGGCATATAACCCTCTCAAACTTTGAGTGATATGCAAATAAACCCCTTAAACTTTAAGCCATATATTGTATAGGAGTTATCTTTGTAAAAGTTGAGGGAAGTTTATTGTAAACTTTTAAAATTTAGAGAGATTATTTACATTGGGTTAAGTGCAATTTAGCTCTAGAAGTTTTTGAATGAGTTATGGGTATCTAGAATTTTCTCTTGAATTGATATTGCCCCCAAAATTATTAAAAAAAAGAATAATATTACCCTTGATTATTAAAAATGTTGAAGGTCAATGTTATTTTTTTTTATAGTCAATGCTATTTTTTTAACAATTATGATGACTAATTTATTTATTTTTTAACTCATTATCTAAAGTTCATAAGTGGTTTTGTATAATTTAACCTTTTAATTAGCAAATTATAAGTACAAGAAAACAATAAATTATGGATGGATAAAAATCCGTGGCAAAAAAATTGTGACAGATTGGTCCATCGCAAAGGCCTAAATAATCCATTGAAAATTTGTTGCCATTTTCGTGGAAATTCATCCTAATTTTTCTTTTTTCTTTTTGTAGTGAAAGAATGCAATATTCTGATTTATTGTTGTATATATGTTTGCTACAACTTAAATATGGTGTAGGGACTGTGGTTGGGGATCATATTTGCACTCCTCGTTCAAGTGTTATCATTCTTAATAATCACTATTCGTACTAACTGGGACCAAGAGGTTTGATCTTGACGTTTCATCTTTTTCATACCTCGTCATGTGTTTACTTTTAAATTCCTGCTCTAAATTATCCCTTCTCTTTCAGGCAATGAAAGCTAAAGATAGAGTCAACGATTCATCGACCATAGAGGGTATAGTCTCGTGATGTTGGAACAAATGCTAGCATCTTTCTCTAAGTGCTTATGAAAAACATTTAATCCATCATAATAGAAGTTAAAGAGGGTATTTATACTCGTGTACTTTATATGAAAATTAGAGGTCAGGGAGTCATTCCCTTGACTCGTACCAATGAGAATTTGACTCCAGGAGAATTGTTTTTAAAAAAAAAACGATGAAATTAGCCTATTTGTTGAGTGTACCAATTGAAGTATTTTGAAAAACAAAAGGATCGACAAAATGAATACTTTCTTAAAAAATGGGAAAACTTCTTGATTTTCTTTTTGGAAATATTTGATATTTACCATCATATTGGCATAAACATGCCACAAAAAGTATATGTAATTGATGAACCTGGTTTGGTTTGTAATGTAATGGCTTCAAAAGTGCTTCTAGTTCAATGTATGGAAGAGAATAAAATTACCCATTTGGCAAGATGGAATTAGGAAATAAGAAGTGGGAGTGAAAATGAAATTATAATTTTTGTATGTTGGGTATACCAGAAGTCACTTTACTTCCACTTCCATCAAATTTGATGGAACTCACTTCTGTTAGACCTCCTGAAAACTGGATCAATTCCATAGAACTGAGATTTTTTTGAATATTATACCCTTTATCATTTAACATATTAACAATTTTATCTTTCTCATTTGTAAGCCTAATATGTTAGACTCTCGACTCCATTCTACATCCCCATAGTCGTTTTCCATCTGTGATTTGGCGAGGCAACGGTGAACAGCTGTGCTTCACTCTTTATCTCTTTGTCAAGGAGCTTTGGGCGGATGCCATCTCCGATTCTTCACTTAACTGTTCTCCTCTAGTGCTTGTTCTTACTTGTGATGTCAATGGACGGCAAACATGGAGAACGACAATGCAAAGCAGTTCCTCCCCATGGCGACTTGTTGATTTGCGGCTTCAGATTTGTATGAAGGACGTTGACCTTCTTTGTCTTCTCCTTCTTCCTGTTCAGATTTGCAATGGGAAAAGCAAACGACTTCGACTTCTGATTTGCCATAGAGGATGATGAACCTTGAAATGTCTATACTTTTATTACCTTTTAGAGTACCCATTCTAAAATGAAATGGATGGATGAGTCAAGATTTAAATCCGAATATTAACTTTTCATTTTAGTCCCCTGTTACTATTCACTTAGTAACTTCTAGATTTGTGGTTCAACTTTGTAAGATTATAATTAATTATAGCAAAATCATATGGAGATATTTTAAGTCTCTATTTAAAGCTATTTCAATGCTCTTTAAAGGAAAAATATAAATCTATATCGTAACCCTACCAATTCGTATAGTAAATTCATGGAAAATTATCATGTATTTGGTTAGAACTAGATTTTTCATATTCTCTTCCTTAAATTCAAGAATTCATAACTCTTAATGTACACATCTATTGTACACATCCAGTTGAGGTGAGGTATCACTCATTTTAAAGATTAGGACGTGTACCACATGCTCACTACAATTCATAGGTAGAATCATTCATTTATTTAATCAAATAGCTTATAGAAGCTAACTAGTCCAAATTCATCATCTCATGCTACTAAAAAGATTTCAGGATTCTAACATGCATAAACTATTCTCATACTTAAGAATAAACATGTTATATATGATTATTTTACATAAAGGGGCATGCTTATCCATCATTTACATAAAGAAGAATAACTAGGTAACATGCTTTCAAAAATAATTCTTTACACTAATGAGAATTATAGATGGTAAGGAACGGGACTCGCATCCCATAAGGACACGAGTTTGATTCCCGTTGCTGTTGTGAAGACTTATTTGGTAGGCGATCTCGTAAGTGCCCTATAAGAACTCTCTAAGCCTTGTGGCTATATTATGGCCTTAGTGGGAGACCGGTACCAAATCAACCTAAACATTTTTGTACCAAAAAATAGTAATTCTTTACTTTTCTTCTTCATTTCCTTTGCTTTTCTTCATGCATGGTTCTTCCATATTCACATTATTGATTATGATTGGGTAAGAAAGGGTGAGATTTAGGGAATTCATGAGGGCGGATTGTCGTGGTCCAATCCATCAAAATAAAGTTAATTACACCTAATATAATATAGTATAAGGCACAACCCTATCATTCTTCTTAAGGAGCCTTTTAGTTGGAAACCTAGCATATTAGATGTCAATAAAAGTAGGGCGCAGAAAAATAAATGTTTTTGGATTTTTGATTAAGATGAAAGCGAGTTAAAGTTTTGAAATCACTAAGTCTCAAAGAAAACTTCAATCGATCGATTGAGTCTAGGACCATATTTTTCCTAAAACCCCTTTGATCAAAGCTAGTTTAAGAACTATTAGCGAACTGTCAGAAACCACTTAGCGTGCAAGTTGAATTAGATGATGAAAACACCCTCGAATGGTCGTCCATTGAAAACCCTAGATTTTGAGCAGTTGAATTAATTAACAATGATGACTGATAATAACCTAATTCTCTTAAAATTGAAACTGAAATATTCTATTAAAAAGAAATATTCAAATCATCCGAATTCAATTACAAAGTCTAATATGAGAATGATCAATCGATATTCAAAACTTGCTCATAAAATGAAAACCCTAGATCTAGCAGCAATCATAACATGAGAAGATGAAAATTAGAACAGTAGAAACTCCCCATTTCAGTCCATGAGTTCAAGATATTAGATCCATCCCCAAGAAACTAAAGATTTAGCCTCTCTTGACTCCTGTTGTACTACAATTGTTGTCCAGGTGTGATGCCATGAAGAAACGATGAGAAGATGGTAGATTGATGGTGTAGAGATGTGGAGAAGTCTGTGGAGAGGTGTAGAACAATGGAAGATGTGAAGAAGGTGATTAGAGAGTACTCGAGTACTGCTTCTTAACCTAATCAGGTCAAAAACCATCCTCCCCTTTTGACGGCAGCCCTCCTCTCCTTTTATTTATGTATAATCCAATTCAAAATGTGCAGTTTTAGCGATTTTGCATTTTAGTTGCAACCAGATCTATGTTTTGGTCATGACCTATAAACACAGAGAGACTTCTAGAAGAATCAAGGTCGCGACCGGCGGACTTTTTGGTTGCGACTAAAAGGTGCAGGAGCATGATTTCACTTTCATTGACTTGTGATTTCTTTCCTGGTACTTGCTCTCTTCCAAAATACCTACAATCCAACATAAAAGCTCACTGTAAAAGTCCAAATAAGTAAATAACATAATATATGCTGTTTGAAAGAGTTAATTTACCATTTTACCCTTTAATTAGCACATTGCCACTCACAATCATGTATTACCATAAAAGTACAATTTAAGGTATAAAATGAATGGTAAAGTTGTTATAAAACTCTTAAAAATGTCACATAAACTATATACAAAATGTGTCTTATCAATTCCTTGAACCTGTGTTCCTGGATAAAGAAATGAATCACACCTAGAACAACACTATGAAATCCAAGATAATAACTTAATCCATGGTGTACCCTGAAAACAAATAATTTATCATCTTTTAGGAATGAAAAGGTGATAATGTGAGCAATGCCAAGTAATCAACTACTAAGTGAAATCAACCTCAATTGTATGAGTGCAATAGATCCTCTCAAAGGGTATAAGTGTTTAGCTCTCTATTTCCTCTCATTTTTAGGGTTCTTTAACTCATATTCAAATTGGAAAACATCCTACCATATACTTATAATGGCTTTAAATCTCAGTAACTATATAACACTTACGTAAAGAATCAAGAGGTCTTTTAGGGTTAAAATGATGGAGATGGGCCACATGGAATGAAATATGATGAATAGAAAGTACTATATGCATTCAACAATGAATATGTAGTATGAATTCATGTCTCTAAGGATGTAGCTGTGGTAATTGTGCTAATAAGAGTTGATAATGGTGCCCTCTTCACTTCTCTTCTCTTTTCGTTTTGCTTTCTTTTTCTTGCACTCTCTGTTTTTTTTAGTGCAATATGTTTCTTTTCTCTTCTTTTATTTGGCACCTCATTCATGGAAGCTGTAGCACAATAACATAACAATAATGAATTTTTGACATCAAAATTTTTTTTTAAAATGATGTTTATGCACATATGACTTTCTATAAGAATGATGAAAAGAAAAAGTGATGGGCTCAAAAAGGGGTGACTAAGGATGTCATATATAGTGGGCTTGTGTTTGGGATAAAAGGGTTTAGAAAGAATGCCTCTATCATGTTCAATTCATAAATGCGCAAGTAATTCTAAACTCAGAGCCAAGACATGTTCTAGAGGATACAAACCAATTAAATAATCACTCAATATAGAATTTAAGGTCGAGAATCCTTCTAACAAAGGTTTTGATCTAGATTGCTTATAAGTTAAAGTCTCAAACAATGTTCATCATTCACTAGGCATTAAAACACTCATCACAATTGAAAACCCTCTAAATGATGATTTAAAAGTTTTAAAGTAATCACTTAGAACCATGTGATAATCCAAATCTAATAGCAAAAGCTTAGGTCTTTCAAATTCAATTTCTAAGATTTTCCAAAAAAATTCAAGTGAGGCAGTGGTTTCTAGGAGCTAAAAAGGTTTTGAAATAAGGGAATAATGAATCATTTGTGAAAGAATCTCAATAGTTCAAAAGTGATTCTTCTATACAGCTTTACACAAGGCAAAGGAAGGTAATTGGACATTTTTCAAACATAGGTTACAACTTAAAACAATGAAGGTCGCAACCACTTGTCACAGGGGGCATGATCAGGATTTTCAAAACATTTAGTCGTGACCACAAAGTGTAACTTCTGAAACGCAAATACACATAGAGGAACAGTCGTGACTCAAATCAACAAAGAGTTATTATTGCAATCACTATGTACATAGGTCGCGACCGTTATTCATAGAGAGCATGTTAAGTTCAAAATTCCATTACAGGTCATGACCAAAAAGCACATATATCGTGACCAGTTTTCACAGACTACCTATTGATAATTGTCAAATTCCCAAAACATTTGTTTTCATGCTAACACCTTTCCAGCTATCAACACAATTTAAAGTGCGGGTCCAATTTTTAGCAATTTATCACACACATTAAGATCAAAAACCAAAAATTTGTGATGAAAGATTGGGTTAATAGAAGAGTTTTTTTACAGAATAATATCCTCCCCATACTTAAACTTGACGGTGTCCTCACTGTCAATAGAATTAAGTAGAAAAGATCACAATCACTTTGTAAAGTCAATCAAATCTAGCTTCAAAATAGTAGGTAGCCTAATCACTCAATGCAAATTAACAGTTCAGCACACAGTCACATTCAAGTCATGCAAAACAATACTAGTAAGGCAGAGATGACAGGATGGGTAAGCTAAGATCATACATATGAGTGTGTAAGTTCCACATAGAATAATCAATGAGTAAGCAACACATGGACAGTAATGGGGGTATTCAAAATAGGAAGATACCTAGAATAAATAGAAATAAATAGAAAATGAAGCTATCCTACTGAAACATCCCTTTCCTAAACTCAACCCAACATATTAAACATATCATAGAAGAAAAAGTGCAATAGGTAGGAGATAGAAAAGGGATAACTTAGCCTCAAGGAGGCGGTAGGAAATCATAAAATTTTGAGAGATGGCTGTTTGATCGGAAGGTTTTCCCCATTGCCCTCTTTCTCCACTTCTGCATTCCACAATCACGCATCTTATACTAAGATTCGTCCAATCTTGTCTTGAATTTTCCCTCTTTAAACTTGAACTTACCCAACTGTAGTTGGCATATAGCAGCAACAGACTTGGGAAGTTTCTCCTTCGCATCCTTCGTATATTCCCTGTAGTTGCTCTTCTCTAGCTTGTGTAGATCCTCCAATTTAACTTCTGCTTCCCCAAGTGTCGCACTAAGCTGAGGTTGGTCTACAACTATAACATACTTGGGATCATTCTTTTCCACACCTACATTATTATTAGAGATTAAATCTTTCAAAAAACTTAAGGTATGAGATGTAATTTTGGAATGAGAATGAGGGTGAGAAGAGTTAGAATGTATTGGCCCTTTAACTAAAATAGTGGAGGGTGGAACTGAAGGAGTTTAGAGTTCCCTGGTTGCGTCTGGTATTTCTGGTCATGACCTTTCAGCTTCTCGTCGTAACTCCAGTTGACAGGGTGTGTCTCTGGAACTTGTTGTCGTGACTTGTTCATCTTTTAGTTGTGACTTGGGGTCACAGAAAGGCTATCCCTTAGCAGCTTGATATTTAGTCATGATATCTTCATCTTTGTGTAGCGACTGATCATCTCTGGAGTTTTGTGTCATGACCTTAAAGCCATTTGGTCATGACTCAGCTTCACAGTGAGTCTCAGATTGATGTTTAATCATGACATGGAGGTCATTTAGTCATGACCTTGGGTCACAGAAACCTAACCCTTCTTCAATTGTTGTATTTTAAACTTTTAGAACATCTTGGGATCTTGCAAAATCACTCAACAAATATTTTACAAATGCATTATCTGTATCATTATCATGCAAAATCAATTCATGTTCATCCTAGTCTCTTCAATAGAATAATCAATGGCATTCAAAGCAGTGAAAGCAGAATTATTAGAAGAAAATTTCATTGCTTCATTCATGTTGAAGGTTACCACATGCTCTCCAACTTTCATTGTGATGGAACTATGCTTCATCTAATGATGGTCTTGGAAAGTTTGGAGGAAAGATCAACCTAGGATCAAAGTGCTGTCATTTACTAACTCATTGGACATGTCCAAAATATAAGAATCAACTGGGAACACTAAGGCCTTGATCTGGACTAGAATATCCTCAAGGATTCCCTTAGGATAACTAATTGACCTATCAGCTAACTAGAGCACTACGCTGTATCTCTAAGATTGTTGATACCTCAACCTTGATATACTGACCAAGGCATTACATTAATAGCTGCCCCTAGATCTAGTAATGGTCCTTTAATAGGAATATTTCCTATAGTGCATGGGATTGTGTAGGATCTTGGGTCTTGGCACTTAACCAATAATTTAGCCTTAAAGAGTGATGATACATTAGTACTCACCTGGATTCTCTCAAGAGACCTAAACTTCTTTTTATCAGCACAATGTTCTTTCAAAATTTTTGCAGATTTAGGGTTCTCTTGAGGAACTCAACTAAAAGGATGTTTATTTTTAACTTATTGAATATGTTATAAGCATCTTTTGTAAAATCAGGGACAATCTTTTTTTTTTTAGCAAAGTAAGAGTTAGAAAAAGGGAGATCTTTTATACTTACCTCCTTACCTTTGTGAATAGAGGCTCCTTGCTTGCTCAACTCTAGCTTCTCCTCAGGTTACTTTCCTTTGTAGGCTGGACTTGGTATTGTTGTTGTTTCTTCTTGCAGCTCTTGTATCTCCACTTGGGCTTGTGAGTTCTCTTCTTGGGTTAGCTTCTTCATTATAAGTTATTGTTCTTTAGCACTTTCAGATTTCCCAATTTACACTTATGGCAGAGATGAATTCTCAAAATTCAACATCTTCCATATCTTGCTCTGGTTTATCATTTTCCTTAAAATGCACCTTTCTACCACTTCTAAGAGATATAATATTCAGACCCCTCGAATTAACGACATTGTTCGAAGGTATGCTGCCACTACTCTTTCCTTGAATGCCACTCACTGTATTGGAGACTTGAGTAAGTGACTTGTGGTATCTGCTTTCTTGGAACTTAACTCTTCAAGTTTTCTATGCACATCTGCATTATCCTTCTACATACTTTAAAGAATTGAAGCTATGGAGGCAAACTAACCATTATTCTCCTTAAGCTTGTTGTCTATATTGGTTATTCTACCACCCATATTGTTCATCTACGCAGCCATACTCTTCAACAATTGAGAAGTCTCATCTAGCCTTGATGTTAATAAGGTAATAGGGTGAGTTGGAACTATAGACCTTGTATTATTTTAGTAGTTGCTTCAGGTAGCACTACCTCCTTGGAATTGATTTGGCCTATCATCCCCACCTAAAGTTTGGGTGGTCTCTCCAACCAGGGTTATATGTGTTAGAGTATGTGTCTCTCTTTCAATATTTATTGTCATTCCCTTGATACATTGCTGCTACTTCTTCATACTGTCTATCACATGTACTGGTAGCATGCATCATTGATCCGCATGATTCACATCCTGTAACTAAGGCTTTTGAGGTATCCACTACATGAACTTGTTTTGTGGAATGCAGCTATCTTTTAATGAAATTCATCCTCTTCTCTAGCCTATTTCCCAGGGCTATTATTTTAGCGAAGATCACATTTGAATTACCCGAAAAAGATGTGGGCATCTCCTTGGATCCCCTGTCTAATGGTCTTCATTGGCCATTTTATGGAATAACTCTCAACTTGCTTGTGGAGTCTTATCTCTCAAGGATCCATTTGCTGCAACATTTAAGTAACCTGATTATGAGGAAGTAGACCATCAAAGAAAATATCTACTAAATTAGCCTTGATCATGTTGTGGTGAGGGCATCGAGCCAACAGGTTAAGAAAGTCCAATACTCATATAAAGATTCTCCATCTTATTGCAGAATATTATTGATCTCCTTCTTCATTCGAGTGGTCTTTGAAGCTGGGAAAAATTATTCAAGATATGTTGACTTCAGCTAATCCCATGTAAGAATAGAGAAATGAGTTGGGAAATTGTATAGCCACTCCTTAGCCTTCCCTTCTAAGGTAAAATGAAAACATCTCCTTAAGACATCATCCAATGCAGTCATTGGAGGCTTCACTAAAAAACATATCATATACATGGTTTGTAAGTACCTATGTGGACATTCTCCTGTAAAACCATGAAATTTAAGTAATGCTGCAATCAAAGCTCCTTTAATCTCAAAATTAGCTTCTTCAGTATAGAAACCATAATGATCATAATTCACATGCGAATGATTAATTTCCCTCATACTTCTATTATCTTCTGCATTCATTGGTATTTCATTTTCTCCATGCCCATTATGATTAATATCAGCCATATTCAGTTCAGTTTTAGACTCTGGAATACTAGAGGAGGAACTAGATTTTGCTTATTCTTCTCTAAATTTCCTAAATTCTCTCTTTAGTTTCCCAAGTCTTCTCTCAATTTTAGGTTTAAAAGGCACTAATGTTTTAGTTCTTTTACACATGTAATGCAGAAACAATAGAGAATAATCAATGTAATCAGTTAGAGTCAGTCGTGAAAGTTGCACAGTAGAAAATTTTCAGCTAGTCGGGACTAAAGTTTGTTTTAGTTGTCGCGACTTGTTTTCACAGAGTAGTCAAATTTCACAGGGAAGCAATCAGGTTATGACACAAATGGTGTTTGGTCGTGACATAAAGTCACGAAGAGTTATTATCGCGATGAAGGTGAGTTTAAGTCGCGACTCACAGTCACAAGGATTATTTTTTTGCATAAACTCAAAAAAGTGCAGAATGCAATGCAATTTAAAAACTACTAAAAACTAAAATGCAAACAAAAATAAGAAAAATGACTTAGGTAGCTAATGAAATTGATAAACAATTACTTGGCTCCCCAGCAATGGCCCCATTGATGAAGGAGGATTGTCATGGTCTGATCCATCAAAATAAAGTTAATTGCACCTAATATAATATAGTATAAGGCACAACCCTATCATTATTCTCAATGAGCCTTTTATTTGGAAACCTAGCATATTAGATGTCAAAATCAATGAAAAATTTGAGCAGGGATAAAATGGTTTTTAGGATTTTAGTGATTGATGCAATACAAATAGGGTGTAGAAAAATAAATATTTTTAAATTTTTGATTAAGATGAAAGCGAGTTAGTTTGTTTGAGAAATATGTTATGAAAGACTCTTGATGATGAAAACAAATCTATCCTTATTGTCACATTAAAATTAAAGTTTTGAAATCACTAAGTCTCAAAGAAAACCTCAATCGATAGATTGAGTCTAGAACCCTAATTTTCCTTAAACCCCTTTGATCAAAATTGGTTTAAGAACTATTAGTAAACTGTTTGAAACCACTTAGCTTGTAAGTTGAATTAGATGATGAAAACACCCTCGAATGGTCGTCGATCAAAAACTCTAGATTTTGAGCAATTGATTAATTAACAACGGTCGCTGATAATAACCAAACTCTCTTAAAATTGAAACTAAAATGTTATATTAAAAAGTAAATGTTCAAATCATCCAAATTCAATTAAAAAGTCTAATATGAGAATGATCAATCGATATTCAAAACTTGGTCATAAAATAAAAACCCTAGATCTAGCAGCAATCATAACATGAGAAGATGAAAATTAGAACAGTAGAAACTCCCCGTTTCTGTCCATGAGTTCAAGATATGATATCCATCCCCAAGAGATTAAAAATTTAGCCTCTCTTGACTCCTGTTATACTACAATCGCTGTCCAGGTGTGATGCTATGAAGAAACAATGAGAAGATGGTAGATTGATAGTGTAGAGATGTGGAGAAGTCTGTGGAGAGCTGTAGAACAATGGAAGATGTGGAGAAGGTGATTAGAGAGTACTCGAGTACTTCTTCTTAGCCTAATCAGGTCAAAAACCAGCCTCCCTTTTTGACGGCATCCCTCATTTCCTTTTATTTTTGCATGACCTAATTCAAAATACGCAGTTTTAGCGATTTCACATTTTAGTCGCGACCAGATCCATGTTTTAGTCGTGACCCATAAACACAGAGAAACTTCTAGAAGAATCAAGGTTGTGACTAACGGACTCTTTGGTCATGACTAAAAGGTGCAGGAGCATGATTTCACTTTTATTGACTAGTGATTTCTTTCCTAGTCCTTGCTCTCTGCCAAAATACTTGCAATCCAACATAAAAGCTCACTGTAAAAGTCTAAATCAGTAAATAACAGAATATATGCAGTTTGAAAGAGTTAATTTACCACTTTACCCTTTAATTAGCACATTGCAATGCACAATTATGTATTACCATAAAAGTACAATTTAAGGCATAAAATGAATGGTAAAGTTTTTATAAAACTCTTAAAAATGTCACATAAACCATATACAAAATGTGTCTTGTCAGGGTAAACGAACCATTTATGCATGCAAGATGAATGCAAGTGCACATACTTTCATTTATAGCTCATATGATCATCAAATAATTTCATGCACATCAATACACAAGCACACACATCAAGCACACAATATAGGTAAGTTCACTACCCTTTAGCTTTAGGTCTTCCTCTTTCTGTCATTGTTTCAACCACTAAGGTTTCTTGATTTACCCTATCATTCCTCTTTATTTATGTCTCCTGGCCCTAAATTCATAAACATAATAAATCAATTATGTTAGTTTTGGCAATTTCACCCACGACGTGGGTGAATTAAGTGATATTTAAAATTTTAAAACTTCTCAAAAATTAAATAAGTTATGAAAAATTTCATTAAGTATAGCTGAAGGAAGAAGTTGGCATAACAAATTTATCCTGGTTCAGCCTTAACAACTTAGCCTACATCCAATCCCCACATTTCTCTAAGATTTTCACTATATATTCCAAGATTAACGGGGTTATTGATGCCTTAGTACATCAATTGTGAGAATCTCTCTCACTCCCCCTTACCACTTATAAGGTGATAACCTACTCAAGAGTCCTACATTCTTGAGCAATTCAAAAAAATTGAGAAATTACAAAGCTCTCTCAATAGAGGGATTGTGATAAACACTGAAGTACAAGAATTTCTTTCTCAAAAACATCAGTTGCTCATGCTAAGTGAAATAGGGTATAATAGAGTATTATGAAAATGAATTACATTCTTGAATAAATTTGTTGAGGTATTAAAGTAAATAAAGAAGAACTAAGGGCATTTTGGTAATCTGCTAAGGGATCTGTAATTAAGTTTAGATCCAGTACAAGAATATCAATGATAGGAAAAATCTAGATACTATATTTAAGGGCAAAAAGCATATTATGGAATGTAAAAAAAAATAGATTTAGAAAACAGTCTCATTTTTGGGAAATCAGATTCAGTCGATATCGGATTGGACTAGAATTTTTCTAAATGTTTCCTCCCTTTCTAATTTCATCACATGGGTTATGAGGTATCCCTTGATGATGTCATGTATGATGTCATCTCATTGGCTTCTAGGGCAAGCTAATCCAAGATCAAATATGAGGCTTAGATCAAATAGTGCACAAAGTGATCTTGGCCATTCATTGTCCATTAGATTTTCCTATAAATACCCCCATATTTCTGATTTAAAACTATGAAGGAAGAACCCTCAGGTATGCTATGTTAAAATAGAAACTCAAGCCAAGACAAAGAAGAATCTAAGGTCCAAAGTTCAATCAAGTTAGAGATTAAAGGTAAGCAATTTATCCTACCTTATTTTTCTCTAATTTGGGGGCTTGAACTTAGGGTTTTTATGGAAGAAATTTGAGTTTTCTCTAAGGTGTATGTTCTATCCAAAGCCTTAGATGAAAGGAGGAAATAGAAATTAAAGTTAGAGTTATGAGATTGAAGCTTAAATAAGCTAGTTAAGTGATTGGTTGTTGAATCAAGTTTATATTTTTGACTTTGCCATTGTTGAGACCTTTTGGTATGCACTGCTATGATAGAAGGAGATGGAATTTCAATGATCTTATGCTTCTATTAAATTTATATGATGATTTTGTGTAGGATTGGATAGGTTTTGAACTTTGGAAGCATTGGAATTGAAAGTTATAATTCTTAAAATTCTTCTCTATTACTATTTACTTGTATGAAAAGTGATTGGAATTTCATGATTTTGATTATTCCAATGATTTTAAAATGAAAATTTGTGTGGGATAAAGTAGAAAAACAAATACAGGAAGCATTTGAATTAAAATGAGAATTTTTGAAAGAATTATTCACGTTTTTCAAATCTATCCAGAACAATACATAGGAACTAGAATTTCATGATTATAAGCTCATAAATAGATTCAAAAGATGAAAATATGTAGGGTAAAGTCAAGACATCAATTGATTCAAATGTCAAGTCCATTAGTGAAGATTAAGGAAAGTTAATGTAGTTAAATGAGCTCAATGTGCAAGAGAAAGTTAGATAGTAATTGATGGATGATTATGTGATATTAGGATTTGATTGTGGACTCCAAAGAGATAGCCACACGTCAAGAAGAAGTCAGAAGAAAGAGGCAAAGCAAAGTTAAAGTAAAAGAAAGTCAAGTATATAAGGTAGTAAAGTTATCATAAACTTGTATGTATTGAATGTTATGCTTGGTTGTCTATAGCTTTGTTGAATTATGTTACTTGTATATGATTAAAGCTCTATTTCTATGATTCCTTTGGCAAATTGTATTTCATATGTTACATGGAAGCATGCACATTATACAATAGTCATGATGTAATGAAAAATAGAAAATGATAAGATAAATGTATAAAATTTTATATACATTTATTTAACATGCCAAGCTTTGTTTTGACTTCAAGAACATCTTATTTTGATATCTGTACAAAGAGAAAGAAATTTCCAAAGTTAGGGACTAGAATATGTTTTTAGGACTTTTGATCAAATGAACAGTAATATTTGACGATTAAACTGTTTTAATTGACTAATAATTTGGTTAGGAAATTATTTTTCTCTTAAATTTCAAGATGTCATCTTCACGTATCTTTTTGAACAACTTTATTTAAATTTTTATAAAATTAATTATAAATTTTTGAAGTTCATCACCTAATCTGGAATACAATATGAATAGTAACTCGAGAAGAGTAAAATTTCAAATTTAGCTAACGGACTTCAAAGGTCTTGTAAGTGGTTTTAAATACTACTGAATGGTCCTAAAGACATACAAAAGTGAGGATATTTTATAACTCGATTTATCCAACCCAATAAGTCACTACCAAAAATGGTTAGGAATCAACCTATCCTACAGCTGAGAAGTAGGGAAGAGATTTTATTGCAATATGAAGATATTTAATGAGGTAGGTGAGGATAGTGAATTAGTTAGTAGTCATCTGGTTACTGAGTTGAGAGGGATACCAATCAAGCTAGACTACAAAATCATCAATTATCTCATGAAAACCACAGAATATGAGTCTAAGCCTAAGCTTTCATTGAGAGAAATTTATAAAATTTTGATGATTGAGGATAATTTCTTGGGTAATCTCAAATTTGTACCCAAAGAAATATGCCATTATCATTGGATAATCCAGTACATATACTCAAGAAGTATGATAAAAAAGTCAGGAAGCTTTAAATACATAACCAAGAGGATTTTACCCAACTTGCCAAGATCATTAATGGCCAAAAAATAAATATTGGAGACTTGATCTATTCTGAAATGAGAAATATTTTCTACAATAAGTATAGGACCACACCCATTCCCTATCAACAACTTGTATCCTACTTCCTTTATTGTAATAACATCGACTATTTGAAAAAGGGTGATAAGGAAGTCAGGGTATCAAGATTTGGGGCATAGTAGATTTACAGTATGAGAATCTCTCTCCCCTTAACTGGTTGACGAAAAAAGACTAAGAAAAGGGCAAGTAACTAGAACATGATGAAGCTTTGTCTTTAGCAGCAACACCTGTACCCTCTACACGCTTCTTTGCCCAAGCTACTCTACATGCCATTATTCAGCAAAAGATGAGTGCCTTTGAAGAAAGAATCCTACTCTAGATACAAGAAAATGGTCATTGCACTATACATAGCATTGCATAGATGTTATCTGATATGGGAACTATTCTAGAAAACAAATTGATTGTTGAAATGATTAAGAGACATGAGAACACCAAGACATAGATCCAATCACTGAAAAATGTAATTGAAATCTAGAGTACTGCCATTAGATTTCTAGTCAATGAAGTCTTAGATATAAAGAACAAGGGTGCTGGATCCAATACTTACTTTTCTAATGATGATCTTCTTAAATCTCCTTAGACTTCTACTCAGCATCCTCAGTATCTAACTCATTTGACTCTTGCACCAATTTAGCTGACATAACCTTTGGCATCTCTTGAAGTCCCTCCTCTTTCCTTTTTTGAACCTTAGCCCACATCAACTTTACCTCCTTATTCTCAAACCTTTGGATTCACTACCATACCCTCTCTATCCACTCATCATCAAACCACTAAACAAGTTCCTCACTCTAAACCCTATATTAATTTTCTAAATCCCTTTGCTCCTACTAAGACTCAGTCCACTCTACTAGCCAAACAGACTAAAACTCCCACTACACCCAACACTGAAAATTTGTCATCCTCCTGAGACTCTATTTTTGATGACTGACAAAAAGGAGGAGAATCATTAATGAGATGAATTGAGTAGTAGTAGTTAGATGTTGCTATTTTTTTTAAAATATGAAATTGTATCTCTGATTATTTGATCAATGAAACTGCTTCTGTTGTTTGTTTCTATTTATGTTTAATTTATGATACATTTCATTGTGTTTATTTTGATTGAATTATTATAATCTTTTAATCATCTCAATTAAGTTTTGCCATCATCAAGAAAGGGGAGAAATGTTAGACTCCAATGTTAATATTTTGATTACCATAATTAATTGAGATAAGATTTAAAAAAGTGTTTTTAAATTGAAAGAGCATTTATCAAAGAACTTATCGAATATGATTTCTGAAGGAACTTATCGATAAATGAGAAAGTTTTTTTAAGGAAAACATGATTTCTTAAAAGTATTTATCGAGGACATATTCGATAAGGGTTCTTATCGATAAAATCATTGATAAATAAATATGAATTTAGTTTTTGTAAATTATGAGTCATTGTACTGGAATTGGAATTATTCGAAGCTCTATTTGATAAGAGGATTTATCAAAGAAGCCTTTGATAAGTTTTATAAAGACTCAGTTGAAAAAGGAATTTACAAAAAGGCTTTATTGAAATATTAATCAATTAAGGTATTTATTGATAACGACTTCAGTCAATAAATTTTGTTTTCAAAAGCTTATTTATCCAAAGACTATTTGATAAGGGGATTGATCAAATAACTCTTTGATAAATAAGAGAAAATATCTGAGCTTTTCAAAAGTACTTGTAAACAATTTTAGATATATATACGTATTGCTTCTTGCTTTTGATAACATACAATATTGTTCATTTCTTCTTAAAATGATTTATCAAAACTTATGATCAAAGAAAGAAAGTTTTTAAAGATTTAAAGTCTAATCATTAAGATATTTTCAAGATTATATAGGACACTGTATCTTTGATTTTGAAAATAATTTTGACAGTAATTTATCTTATTTTTTCTCTTCTCAAATGATTGATGAAATATTGAGTTACAAAATTATATAAATTAGTATTTGAGAAAAAAATGATAAGTTATTTTTAAACCCAAATCCCTAAAGCTTTGATTTTTTAATAAATGATTTTAATGATAATTCATTGTTTATAATGTTATTGATTTGTTTGAATCATATATGATGGAGAAAGATTAATCATGAAAGATTCAAGTCTGATTAATTGTGCTCTTGTAGATAATTATACCACTTATTGTAGTTCTCTTCGATAAGATCTTTCTGTAGAGCTTAAAATAAATTCAATTCCTGTAATACATTGAAGCTATGTGAATGTTTTAGATGAGCTTATGACTTGCTTTTATTTTGATTGAATGAATGATCATTATAGCCTGATCTTATTTTTGAATGATTTGATTGGCAGGAAAATTATATGCTCATGACTTGTTACGATATGCTAAATGATGATCTTAATCTAAATTGATAAATGATCTTAGATATTCTTGTTTTCGAATATGTTACTTACCTTGAGAAAATATCAGGGAATGTTTGAAAGTCAATTTGAAAATGTTTGAAAGATGGTTTTTAGCATTTATCAATAAGCTATTCAAAAAGGTTATTTATCGAAGAACACTTAGATAAATAATGTATTGTGAAATATATCGATAAGTCTGAAAGTATATATTTTGAAAGAATTATTTTTAAAGAGCTTTTCGATACGGAGTTTATCAAAGACCTATTTGATAAATTAGAACTATTTGAATAAAATTCATTGAAGAGTATCGAAATCCTTTTCGATAAGGCTAGTTATTGAAGTATTACTCGATAAGATTTAAACTGTTTCATAGGCAAGTATTCAGTAATTTATCAAAAATATTTTTGACAAAGCTTCTCTTTGATGAGAACTGATAATTTAAGCTATTATGCGAAAAGATTTTTAAACCAGACTTTGACAAATCTTGATATTTAATTCTAAATCATTTGGAAATAATTGCTATATTCTTACAATGCTTATATATTTCTTATGTAGCATATTTCATATCATTTTGAAGCATAAAAGATATCAACTGAAGAAGAACATAAAAAGTCAAATGCATACATGAGCAATAATGTCTATATTCATCAACGACTACTTCAACAGATTTATGAAGAACATAACTATAAAAGAAGCAGAAGCCAAAAAGAGAAAGTGGAAGAAGTTGAGAGTCATAAGAGTCAAAAGAGATACACAATGCATTATGATCATAAGTAGTCCTAGCTACTGACAGTCTTTGTTTCATCACTCTATTTATCTTATTTGGTTTAGAGCACACCATATTCTTAGAAGAGAGAAACTTATAGAGTTTGAACTTAAGTGTTTATGTTATCTACTCTACTGAGGGATTTTTATATGTATCCATCATCTTTTTAAATTTCTTAAGAGTGTGAGTCTCTTGAGTGGATTGTAACCTTATAGTTGTAAGAGGGAGTGAGAGGGATTCTCTCTAGTGATTACCTTATGGGTTGTAAGTAGAAGTGAAAGGGGATTCTCACATTGATGTATTGAGACACAAAGAGCCCAGCTAATCTTAAAAGAATAGTGGAACACTTAGAGGGGCTATGGGGACTGGACATAGGCCAAGTAGATTAGGTCAAACCAGTATAAATCATCTCAATGCAATATTTCTCCATCTTCTTTCTTTAGTGACATCTTTCTAAATTCTACTCTTTAAAGTTTATTCAAATTTTCTTAAGAGTTTTCAAAATTATTAAAATCACCCAATTCACCCATCTTGGGTGATACCGCCAGAATCAACAATTTGTTGGTGCTTGACAGCAGTTGGTAATAGCATTGAATTCACTTATGATACATATTCTTTTCCCGCAACTTCACCACTTGATGTTTGTCACATCCTAATTTTTCTCCTATCTGTAAAAGACTGATAGTGAAAAGATATTTGGAAGGGATTGTGACGATAAATAGAAAGAAAAATAATGAGTAGACAAGGATATAAAGAAGAGGGACTAAAGTGAAAACCCTAAAAGTTTCATGGTGCAAAGTAGAAGTAGACATAAGATTTAAGCCATTAAGTGTAATTATGAAAAGTTGAGAGTCTAAAGTGTAATTTTTAAGATTTCAAGGGCAAAATAATAATTATAGAAAGTTAAGCAAGAAAAGTCCCAAAATTGTCAATAAATGCTTTTGCCCCAAATTTTACCAATAAATAGAGAACATTATTTTGATCAGATTAAAGCAACATGAAATTTTAATTTGAGGTCCGATAAAGTCAAGGCAATTTGAGAATATTGGTATAAGAAATAATGGGGAGTGCCTTGGGGTATGTGCCAAATATCAAGTTAGACTCAATTTGGACCTAAAATAGCATCATGTGCTGGCCCAAGAAGTCAAAGAATTTGTCATGTGGCTAAATGAATTTTCTAGGATATTTGAAGAATTTTTAAAAAGAATGAAATCAAGAAAAATCAAATCGATAATGCAAGGTGACATGTGAGGTGTCCTTTGTGGGACCCACACCATGTGCAAAAATTCCACTTGGAAGCCAAACAATAAGGGAAGAGTTTTGACACATGTGGAATTATATTAAATAATATAAGAATTAAGTTAATGGTAATTAAGGAATTAAGCAACCAATGAAATTTAAGATAAAGACACTGTAATAATTTATTGAAGGAGGGGTAGATTAGTCCAAGGAGCCTTGAAATTTCACTATAAATACCCCTTCCTCTTTCACAATTTTGTGCACCTAGGGGACCTTTGGGGGAATCATGCCAAAATGAAGAGAGAACTCAAAATAAGATCAAGGAGAAGCCACCCAAGCAAGTACCTAAGGTAAGAGGTCTTTCCTAGTTTATTTGTTAGTATTTTGAAAGGATAAAACCTAGGTTTTAGGAGTTGGAAATTCTATTAGACCTAGAGTATGCATGCTGTCCAAAATTTTAAGTTGAAGGAGGAAGAAGAAATTAAAGTTAGAACTATGTGATTAATGGTTTGATAAGTTAGTTTAGATGATTGGTTATTGAATCAAGTTAATATTGTTGACTTTAAAATGGTGGAGACCTTTCAGCCAAGGCTGTTTTGGATAGAGGGAGATGGAATTTCAATGATCTAATGCTTCCATTGAATTTATATGATGATTTTGTGTAGGATTGGATAGGTTTGGAACCTTGGATGCATTGAAATTGAAAGATAAATTTTTGAAGTCTTCTCTATTATTGTTTATATGTATGAAAAGTAATTGGAATTTTATGATTTTGATGCTTTCAATGGTTTTAAAATGAAAAATTGTATGGGATAAAGTAGAGAAACAAGTATTGGAAGCATTAGAATCAAAATGAGAATTTTTGGAAATATAGAGGACATATTTTAGTTCTATCTAGAACAGTGTGTAGCTGCTATAATTTAGCAATTCTAAGTTTATAAATGGATTTAGAAGGCCAAATTGTGTAGGGTAAGGTTAAGACATCAATTGGTTTAAAGGCCAAGTCAATTATTAAAAATTAAGGAAAGTTATTTTAGTTAAGTAAGATCAATATTCAAAGAAAGTTAGATTGTAATGAATGGATGATAATGTGATGTTAGGATTTGAATTGTGTACTCAAAAGAGGACAACCACATATCAAAGAGAAGTAATAGTAAAAAGGTAAAGATAAAGTAAAGGAAAGTCAAGCATGTGAGGTAGTAACCTATCCTAAATTTGTATGTATTGGATGTTATGCATAGTTGTGCTATGTCTATGTTGAATTGTGTTGTATATGTGTATATGATTAAAGCTCTATTTCTATGATTATTTTGGCTAATTGTATTTCATAAGTTGCATGGAAGCATACATATTACACAATGTTAACATTTTCACAAGCACGAGTATTTATATTGATGCATGTACTGTTTAGTACCGCTTGTTACTAAGATTTTCCTAGAAATATCACCCCTCCATGTCACCCCAATCCCAACAGGTTCTCCAAAGAGGGAAGGAGATGAAGTTGCATGAAGAAAAGTTAGGGGATTGGATAGTATGAAGATATATGAATTCATTATAGTTATATTTAATGTTGTAATGTACAATGTATGCTTAAAAGTAGTACAATTATAGCTGTTTATGAAAAATAGTAAATGATAGAATAAATTTATAAAATTTTACAAAAATTTAGTTGTTTTAACACCAAGAACACCTTATTTTGATGTCTTTACAAAGACAACAAATTTTCCAAACTCAAGGACTAGAATCTATTTTTCATATTTTTTGAACAAATAAACAGTAAACTTTGACATCAGAGTTGACTCAGTTGACTAGTCAATTGGTCCAAGGAAGTATTTTTTTCAGTTAAAGTATATAATGTTAGATTTGATTATCCTTTTGAACCACTTAATTTTAATTTTTTTAGAATTAATTATGATTTTCCAAAGTTCGTCACTTAGTTTGGAATTACCATTGAACAGTAACTCGTGAAGAGTAAAATTCTAGATTTTGTAATTGAATTTTAGTGGATGTTTAAGTGATTATAAATGCTACCGAATAGTCCCTAAGACGTACAAAAATAAGGTGTTACAATATTTTTTGTAACAGAAAACCACTAGGTAAATGTTTTAGAGTAATAGGTAATGAGTTAAAAATATATAGGAATGATTACTCAGACTATATACAATAGTTGAAATCTGGTCTGAAAATCTTTTGAACATTCGACGTTATTTATTGAAGTGTTCAATGAAAAGATACTTATAGAAGAGGACTTCGATAAGTCTTCATAATTAATAGTTCCTTATTGATAAATAGTCTATTCAAATAGCTCGTTGAAAAATATCATATGTTGAATCAGACTTGAATTCATTTTATTGAAATTGATTTATCAAAGTGTTAATTGAAGAATAACCTTAACGAATAACTTATTGAGCAATTCTTTGGAAAATAACTTTTGAATTTCAAGCCTAACATTAAAAAACAAATCATTCCAAATTTCTTCAAGTTTATAATCTGGGAAGTGAAATTTTCTCTATTTATTCAAGTGTTCTTCGATAAATCCCCTTATTGAAAAATACTTCAATAAATTGAGTCTTGAAATCTTATTTTCTTAACAAACTTGATATTTATTGAAAAACTTATCTATAAACTTATAAGTTTTTGAAAACAAAGAGAAATCATTTGATTTACTACTGTATTGATAAATCCATTTGTTGATCAAGACTTTGATAAGTTCATTTCTGAAACAATTTTAACAAAGCTTTTTTGATTGAAGTCTTTATTGATTAATTCATTCTTCAATATGTACTTTGATAAATTTATTCATATATGCTTCAAAAATGATATCTCATTTATCAAAGGTCTCTTCAACAAATACTCTTGTCGAATAAGTCATCAAAGAAATATGGTTTTAAAACTTGACTTAAACTATTCAATAGCTAACTCTGTTATTGATTTATCGAAATATTTATCAATAAGTAGTCTTATTGAATAGGGCTTATATAAATGCATTTTAGAAACTAAATTCTCTTCACAAAATTATTTCTTATTTAACAAAGAACTTATCGTTCAAACCTTTTATTGATAAGCTTATTGATAAACATTCTTATTAGAAAAATTGTTTTGAAATCATTTTTTAATTTTCATCATCAAAACATTATAGGCTAACAAGTTACTAAGCTCATTAGGACCATTGAAACTATTAACATCTAAAAAATAGTCTTACTAGCTCTCAATGACCTAAATTTCACATTTTTATTCTAGGTTTATAAAATCATGCTCTTGGCTGTTTCACTCTCAATATTTCATCAGGAATCTACATTTGAGCTTGGATTTAACAAAATCGAACTCCTTCATATCCAAACTCTTAAGGCTGAGAGATTAGGGTCTTTATGCCAAAAATCCCATTTTGATTTATAATGCTTCAAATTCCACTTTCTCATTTTTATCCTACACAATTTTTTATTTTAAATTTATTGGAAGAATTAAAATCATCAGAAATTCTATTACTTCTTTCTCAACCCTATAAGGCTGAGACATTCTTGAATTTAGGATTTCATGGATTTGTTCCAATTTTCATACGAAATCACTTGATTCTTGCCATTAATAATCATTTAAACTGAATCCTAACATCAAAATAATCTATCCCTTGGGGTATATTTGGATTAGCTTTAGGTAATAGATTTCATGTAGAATGGATATTGGAGGATAATTTTGAGTAAAATAGATTTTTATGAAGAAAATTATTTTTGAGTAGAATAAATTATTAAAAAAATGAGTGTTTGGATAGTTTATTTGTTTTGTGAAAAAATTAATTATGGAGAATGAGGTGTTTGGGTAGCTTTCCAAAACCATGGTTTAGAAATGCATCTAAAAACACACAGTCTTAGAATTTCAGCTAGCACTTAACCATTAGGGTTTGATGAATTTCAACCAACCAAAACTAAGATTAAGCTATCTAATCTTCAAATTAAGCACTTAAACTACAACCTTACCTTGTAACCAAGCTTGGTTAATGTCCAAAGTGTTAGGTATTGGGCAAAACCCCCAACGGATCCATTGGCACTGCTTAAATCGAATTAAGAATGAGTCTTACCAATTGAACTCAAGATCCAATCTCCAACATTCTGTTTGGTAATTCTAATCACTGGTACTGCTCCTCTAACAAACACGCTTTACTGCCATCCTTATAAGCAAGATCACACAAACTTGAAAGGTGTGTTTAATTCATATCACATGTTCAACTCTGAGAACGAACACCCTCTATCAATATTCACACAAATAGGGTTACGAACACGGATAGTTTGCTAGCATCTTTCACGAATCGTGCTTGGTTCTTGTTGTACAAGCATATCTCACATATTTTCAATAGTGTGACTTAAGGGAAAAATTTCCCTAAGCTCTTTTCATAGTTCTTTCTCTATGGATGGTTTCTGATAGTTCTCTAACTCTCAAAGAACTCCCAGTCTCATTATGGATTAAGTCAATTACCCTGAACACCGAGATATCCTATTATTTAACTAAAATCTCATATTTAAATTAAATAATAAATTATAAACAAATTTTTATATATGAAATATATAAAATTTGTCTACCATTTGAAAAGAGTTATTGTGTTTATCCTGATTAAAATATTTGTTTGAAAATTATGTATATCATATATACATTAATTTTTAAACACCAATATCTTTAATAGGATTACTATTCTATTTAATTTAGATTATATTATCTTCAATATGACATATTTCAAAGATATCATATTTCAGAATAAATCTTTTAAAGAATTCAAATCCTAAATTAAATATAATATTATTCCACCACACATAATATTATGTTCTTATAATCCATATTAGAAGATCTTCTAGAACATTCTTATTTTATAATAAGAAATTTTTTAGATTAAATAAAGATATTTTATATTTATTAAATTTGAACATTTTCTAAATTAAATAAATTTAGACATCTTAACTCGTGTTAGCAAATTCTTGAGTGCGACCTTGTAGGCTCATATAATGTTAGTAGTGGACCCAAAATACCTTTTGATTCACAAGTCATAAGCAGCCTCTAGCAAGACATTATCACTATCTAAATTATATGAAAGTCGATGATCCGATTTAACTAGCCTTGTAACCATGTCAAGTCCCTTTTGTCACATGATATCTAGATTGAGCATGAGATATGGAGCCATTACTCTCATATTACTCAGTCATAGTTTCTCGATCTCTGAGTAGGTTAACAAGATAAATAAAACTCTTCATTTGAGCATGGCCATGTATTTCTCAATATCACTCACAGAGTGACCCAAAGATACTTCTCTGATAATGAGAGGGACAAATTCCAACTTGACCACTCATTTTCCTCTACTTGGATCCCACTATACTCAATCACAACCGTTATGATCACTTAGTTAAAAGTTACTTTGATCATGTCTAAGCATAATATTCATCATGTAAGTATCTACGATAATCTCAGGTTTGAGGGCATAGTGACATAGCTCTAATAAGATATGCTTATGACTTAGTCGATGTAACTATCTCATAATAGGTCATTCTAGTGCTTTAGTTCTAACAAGTGCCTATGACTTTAATTTGAATCTCTATTCATGATCATCAATAAAAGTCATACTAGTCTTAATCTTCTATTGGCCTAGATATTTATTATAAAGAAAACATACAAAATAATATAATAAATATTTATTTAATAAAGTTTATTTTATTAAATAAATTATAATGTCTACATCCAATTATTGGCCTAGCACACAATCTCTAACACAAAGTTCATTCTTCATCTGTTCACTAAGAACAAGTGTAAAAACCTCCCATATATTGGCCGAAATGTGTAAATGGGAAGGAAGAGATTTTCTATTTGTAAAGATCAAGATAACTAAATGCCCTTCAAATTGAACAAAATTACATTGCTACTTGTTTTCCTCGTATTGGTCCACATGTTCCCTAATTAATTAGAAGTAATTATTTGACATCAAAACAAAATTCCATATTAAATTAGGATGATGAATAATCACTTAAGATGATGACTAAGCCTTCTTCAAACTTCTAGCCATTAAAATTCCTTTACTTGCTGCCATTTTGGATAGGATAAGAAAGATGAAAAACTTTTCCAACAATCTTCAATTTATTATCCTGTCCAAAATGCACTTTATGGATTACTTTTTCTCAATTTCAATCTTCTGAAATACTTAAATATTTATCACATCAATTTCATCTTATTCTACAACATCTTACCTCCTCATAAATGTCTTCACATGGTGCATTAATGACCATTTAATGAAGAACGGAGGAAGTTAGATTTGATTTATCTTCCTCGTTCATAAAGTAATACTTTAATCTTGGTAAATTCTTTTTGATGTTTTATTTCTTTGAAAATTTGTCTATCTGCACCATTATCTTCCTATTCGAGGAAAATTATCTAATTTTTCTTGTGTCAAAACTTAGCATGTAGATAGTTCATTTTGAATTTCTTGTAAAATGCCCCTGAGTGGCATAATTAGAATGTAAACATGTTTAAAGCCATTCTGATCACTATTTAGGGAAAAAACTAATTTTATAAACTTTTAAAACCTTTAAATAGCTCCAATAATTAAATCAGGCTAAATAACTGAAAATTAGCCAAATATCTAAAAATTTCTTAAAAAATACTCCAGGGGTATTTTTGTCATTTTACCTCAAATGGGCCTTAATATCTTATTTCCCAATTTTTGAGATTTTTCTAGATTTTTCTTATTTTTTCCTTAATTACCCTATCTGACACTTTTTGAAACCATGATTTTATCCATGTTCATGCTTAACCTCATAAATTATCTTATTGAGGTCTTTAACATATCATTTGGTTCGTAACTAACTATTCTTCACATTTTGGCCCTTAAGACTTCACTAACTCTTCTAGCTTTATTTATAATTTGGCCCCTAAAACTTTTCTAATTTATAGTTTAGTAACTAAAAGCTCTTTGGTCTTCCTTTCAATTTCTGGGACTTCTACTCAAAGGAGCTTAATAACTCATCTAATTTAGCTACTTTATGAACTTCTAGGCCCAAAATTCGAGATTGACAAACCTTATTTCTGGTTTTGTTCTTCAGCCTTGTTGCATCTTTTCTTTGCTTCTCCTTCTATGATAGAGTATTTTGGTTCCTTCAATGTCAAATTGATTCTGATGCATTCTTCCGCATTTTCTAATGCCTTATGGTTCCTTTTATTTTGATTGTAATTCCCTATTATGGTACTTGTTTATGGTTCCATCGATCTAGTTATTGTTTCTAGTTTCATTTGGTATTTAATTTATTGCTTGATTTGTCTTGATTTCTTACTTGTGGGGGTTTGATTTCTTGTAATCATCTTCCTCTATAGCTACCATCGGTGGTTTCCATGGTCATCGCATGGTAGTTTGTGTGGAGGTTGACTGTGGTTTTAGGGTGGTTGTCACTATTTTGTGTGGTGGCTATGGTTTTTGGGTAGGGGTATATTGGTCATTTCATATTTAAAACTAATAGATTAATTAAAAATTATATCATACTTCTATGGTGATACCAAACAAACTTTTAATCTACTTCTACTTTTACTTCTATTTTCACTTCCATAAAAACTTTTACATGGTACCAAACGAAGCAAAAGAGAGAAGATTTTAAAAAAGTCTTACTAAAATGGGTAAATGAGAAATTTTATGTGTTAGCTCAAATTAAACCTTCATACTACTTTTACAAATTAATATTTTTATTTTAAAACAAGTGAGACATTAAAGAAAATAAAAATTCCCCCACATCATAATAGAATATAAATTCTTTGAAACTTTAAACAAAATATTGAAGAACAATGAGCTAGAGTATTTAGCTACCATTATATAACATTTTGTTTTGCTAAAACATTAAGTTTAGGTCTCATGACTACAACTCAAGTATACAAAGATAAAATCAAATACATATTCCATATTAATAGCTCCAATCAAAGAGTATTCTTTTTGGCTATTGGAATTCTTTATCTAATTTTCTTTACACACACATCCACACAAATATATACATACACACACACATATATAACTTATGTCAAAAAATAATCTAATATTTTATAAACATACTTTATGTGTCTTTAACATGTATATTGTAACATCCCAAATTTTCCCTATCTATATAAGACTATTAGAGGAAAGACGTTATGAAGGGATTGTGATGGTAATTAGAAGAAAAGATAATGACTAAAATAAGTTTTAAGCCAAAGAAAGAGATGAGGGGCTAAATTGCAATTTAGAGAAAGTCTAGGGACTAAATTACAATTAAAGAAAGTTCAAGGACTTCAATGTAAATTAGAAAGGTCCTAAGGCCAAAAATGAAAGTAGGTACAAGTTATAGGCCATTCAGTGTAATTATGAAAAGTTGAGGGACTAAAGTGTAAATTTTAAGAGTTCAAGGGCAAAATGATAAGTATAAAAAGTTGAGCCATAAAAGGTTCAGTGCTGCCTGAAAGCATTTCAGTCCCAAACTTTATTAGTAGATAGAGAAAATTGTGTTAGTTAATATAGCATAATACATAAATTTTATTAGAGTTCCATATAGCTGATATTTATCTGATAGTCTAAAAGTTATCTAAATTTTTTATCAGTCCTTTTGGACCTCAGATATAAATAAGAAGTTATAGGAAGGTGTGCCCTATGAAGCCAAAGGATAGGGAACTAACGGAACCCCAAAAGGAGTTCTATAGGAAAAGTTATTCATGCTTTAGTGAATTTGGACAGGAGTTTGTGGACACCCGATATCCGATTATGAAACTTAAGCAGTAAGCAAGTTGAGACTGAATGAGCCCAAATAACATCACAAGAGGCCCATGATGATGCCAATTGAGGCCTAGACCCATGATATTAGTTCAACGGTTAAAGGGGTTAGTGTCCAAAAATATTCAGAAAATGTGCAAAATGACAAAACTGCCTATGTGTTATAAAAATAATTAAGAAATGAGTGAAGGACATTTTAGTTATTTTACCCAAGACAAAAGGTCAAAGAGAGCTACAGGAATAGTTGACCTGGGTCAAGAAATATTTTGTTGAAATGTGAAAAAACAATAATGCCCTAGAATCTTGAAAGTAAATAAAGAGGAACTAAGGGCATTTTGGTAAATTGCCAAGGGAAGTTCCTTAGGAATTGATCCATCTGAGTACTAGAGCTTGATCAGAGGCCCAAGATGACATTCCAAGAAGTACAAAAATGTAGCCCAAGGATTATGTGGGTCTAACTAGAGTTAAAATAATATTTTAGTGATTTTCTATAAAGTATAATTACCCGGTTGAAGTTATAACTGGGGACTGATCAAATAAAGCTTTGGATTTTCCCAAAAACCATGAGGTGGCATGAAATGTGTCCTCATGGGACCCACTAAGATGCCACATGGCACTAATCTAAGGAAAGAAGAAAACTTAAGAAAAAACTAAGGACACGTGACACAATCTCAACCGTTTATTACGAGATAAGATTCAAGAATTCTCTAGAAGTGTTGAGTCAGCAGTTGAGGTGTCCCAAGGGCCCCACCATAGTGCCATCTAGCATGAAAGGTGTCTTGGTGATGTAAGCCATGATGTCATCAAAACTTAGTGGGCAAGACAAAGTGCAAGGTGGATTATAAACCATTGAATTAAATAGTAACCAAAGCAATCCTAGCTATCTATTTGACTTACTTTAAGTCTATAAATACTCTCCATTTTCCTTCACATTTGTGTCAAGTTAGAGAAGGAATAGGGAGGTGTTGCCCAAGTGAGAACCAAGCAAAGACGAGGAAATTCAAGCTACCCAAGTCAAGTTAGTTAGGAACTAATGTAAGTAATCTATCTTAACTTAGTTTCCTTCAATTCAAGAGCTTGATCTTGGGATTTTAATGGAAGAAAAGTGAGATATTCCCTATGTGGTGATGCTTTCTAGAACTGTACAATATTGGAGAAAGAAAAAATTGAAGTTAGAGACATGAAATTAAGATTTAGACAAGCTTAGATTGTTAGTTATTGCTTGAGTTAATTGTGTAGTTTCCATTTTCTCACTTTGTGAGACTTTTAGGTATTTACTAGAACAGTACCAAAAAAGTTGATTTTGATAATTTTGATACTTCCAATGAGTCCATAAGGCAAAATTGTATATGACTGAGCCAAGGTACAAGAGTTGAAAGCATTAAAATCAAAAGTGAGATTTTTGAAAAAGAACCCTTGTTGCCATAGTTATGTTATGACTAGTGCACCAAGGAGGATTGGAATTTGTTATTTTTGAATTCATATTTGGATTCCTTGTGAAAAATTTTGTGGGATATGGTCAAGTCACAATTTAATTCGAAAGGAAAAGTAATTAACCTAAATTAAAGAAAAATAAAGACTTATTAGTTTAGGAAGTTTAGAACTTGATAGTAATAGATTGTAATGAGTATGTTGTCATGTTAGGGTTTGGTTGTTGTTTTCAAAGAGGGTAGTCACACCTCAAGGAGAAGTAGGAAGCAATAGGTAAAGGAAAATGATATGGAAAATCAAGAAGTAAGTAGTAGTAAACTTACCTAACTTATATGCTTTGTTTCCTTAGATGTTTTATGTGTTGGATGTTTACTTTGATGATGTGAAGCATGTATGATTGAATGATTCTCTGTTTCTTTTTACACTATTGTCATATGTTATAATTTAAGGAACGTGGAAGCATGTAAAGATATCGTTATGCAAGCATGATCATTAAGCACACACATATTAACATCAAGCATTGAGTTGCATACATTGTTTGATTTCCATTTGCTACTGAGATTTTCCCCAAAATCTCACCCTTTCCATTATACAAACATTATAGCAAGGCCATCTTATGGAAGCAAGGAAGGATAATGAAGAAGTTATGATGCATAGATACTTTATTGTATGAGACTTTTTATGAAAATATATAATTTGTGTATTAAGTACTTATTTTAGTTCTAGTTATATTTTGTTGAGACTTAGGAAAATAGTTAACCTTTGAATAAATGTAGGAGACTTTATAGTATGATAATACACATGTTGAACTTCGTTTTGGTACTAAGAATGCCTCATTCAGATATTTATACAAAGAGAACAAATTTTTTAAAGTTAGGGAACCAAATCTGGAAACTGTGAAATAGACCAAATGAACAGTAATTTTCACACCAATACTATATTAATTGATCTAGAGTTTGGTCAGATTCATATTTTTCCTTTCCAAAGGCTTATGTACCTTCATATAACAACTTGAACCACTTCATTTCAATTTTTCTAGAATTAGTTATGAATTTTTGAAGTTGAATCACTTGTCTAGAGTTTTTTCAAATGAACAGTAACTCGTTAGAGTGAAATTCCAGATTATGGAATTTGACTTCATTGATCATATCAGTGGTTCTAAATGCTACCAAATGGTCCCTCAGATGTACAAAATTAAGGTGTTACATATACCAAAGCTTTCTTAACATTTGAATCACTACAAAAACAATTGGCATCCAATGGTGACAAAAGTCACAGCTAAAATGCAAAAGTCACTGCTAAAGACCTTTAGTGATGACATTAGTCATCGCCTATAAGCATTGGAGGAGACAATTGAAATCTATTGCTAAATGTCAATAATCAGTAGCAACATTAGGTCACCAAAGGCAAAGCAAATGCGGTAACCAATTAATGGCGCCCCATCAAGTCGTTGCTTAAAAAGGAATCAGTGGCGACTTAAAAAGTCACCGCTTAAAGGTGAATCAGTGTCGATCAAGAAAGTTGTTGCCTAAAAAAGAATAAGCGGTGACTTAAATTGTCTCTATCTAATATGGAATCAGCGGTGATATTCTATGTGTCCACCTAAAGTGTAATCTGTGGCGACATTCTATTATTAGCTAAATTCTTTGTCATAATTTTTCTTACATGAAAACATATAATGTGCTAATAAATATAAATATAAAATAATAAATAACTAAATGAACCAAAATCTAATAACAGTAATAAATAATTCACATCATCCTTTAAAATATTGGAGTACTTCATTCTTAAACGTATTTAAAGATGAAACAAAATTGTTTAGCTGAAACATAAACTTTATATGGAAGGATCAATACTAGGAGTAGAAGAAATAAGCATATCTAGTTGCCCCTTTTGCATCAAGGCATCGAATTGAACTTGTGTCCTTTGCTCTATTTGCTTGAATTTCACAATATCTTCTTCCATCTTTGCACACTCTACTACAAGCTTTGCTTCTATTTTTTCTCTTTCCTCTTAAAAGTTTTTATTAAACTCTTCCTGCAACTGGGTACGCACATTTTGCAAATTGAACTATCACTAGATTAAGGATTTCTCTTCCTTGAAGGCTCCACTCCACACCTTTTCCTCATTCAAGCATTACTCTCTAAATCTTGGTCTTATTGCTCAGAAAGTTCATGCATACAAACCTATAATAAAAACATATGAAACTAATATATTAAAAATAAAATTAACTTAAAATAAAATATAAAACTATAATGCATACATGAATTTGTTTAGAGTATGGGTTAGTCTTCCATCTGATGTCTTTCTAGTATGCGTTATCTCTCACAACTGGTCAGGAGGTGCAAGTTGTCTAGTAGTGGGACTCTCTACACAAGAATAACATTCAAGAAAAAATAAATAATATATTTTAAAACAAAGAGGATTAAAAACTTAAATTATAGTGATGATAGATTGAACTTACTGTAGAATATCCCTTTCTATTTGTTTAAATTCCATCTAGGCATCTTACACTTAGGACATGATTATGTATTTGTGTGCTCTCCCCAATACAATATGCAATCATTCTCACAAGCATCAATTTTGTGGTAATGTAAATCCAGATCACAAAGTATCTTCTTAGCTTCATAGAATGAGTCTGGAACTGAAGCCCTTTCTAGGAGAACTTCTTTAACAAGCCCAACAACAAATTTAAAAATCTAGCACAATGTATAAAAGCTATAAAATTCGCGTGTTAACATCTTTGTAAAGTTGTTTTCATTGCCTCTCTTTTTATATCCTTGAACAATTAAGAATATAAAATAAATTTCATTGATTCTATAGTACCCTTTTTTCGCCATCATTTACCCCTTTTGTAATATCTTTGTTCTCCCAAATTATAGCATAGACATTGAAAACCTATAATGCTAAATTTAATCATTAACACAATAACCATACTCATATTCTCGATCAAACAAGTTCTCATTCACACATTTTATCAAACACTTAGTGTTCATTCAAAGGCTAAATTATAGAAAAAGCTTATTAGTTCCTAAATTATGAACCAATCGACTCCAAACAACCACAAGATATTATAGAACTTCCTCATTCCTTTCTTTAACAATATTTGAATTACAAACATATCAAAGCAAAACAGAAAATGAATTCATTTTAGAAATAGTATAGAAAAGCAATATATGCCCAAAATGAATTCATTAGCCTCCAAATTTTAGTTAGCTTTACACTCAGACTCCTCTTTTACTTCCCAAACTGCCACCACATCACCCAGTACCAAGGAAAAGTTGAAACTTTAACACACTCATACTTGACCCAACACGAAACATTCAACCAAAAAGTAGATAAGATGTCAAAGGTGGAGGAAGATGAGCTATTGGGTCTCGATAGCGAAGGAATAATGGAAAGCATAAGAAGACATTAGCCACGATGGATAATGGGTCAATTACCAATAACCCAAGGAGAAGATAGTGAAAAAGACCCATGCTTTAGTCTAGAATATGTGTTTAGGAGCTTTAATATTTATTTATCTTAGCTAAATCTCCTATTTTCCACTCAAAATCTCAATTTTAATTAGTAACCCAACCCCAAAATTAGAAGAAAATAGATGAGACAGAGCTAAAGATGGAAGTAGAGACTCACCTTTGTCGATAAATGGTGCTGTGAGTTCAATTGCCAGCTTCATGAGCTCATCCATCCTTTAGCTACCCTTATGATGCCTCATCGCTCTACTCATTCTCTCTCTCCCTGATCCCATTTTGGTTCTAGAATGTTCCAAGCTGACGATGATTAGGGATGAAAATAGGCCAAGCCAAGCCTGGCTTGTGACAATCTAACCTGAGCTTAAGCCTAGCTTGTAAACATGCTTAGCTTAGCTTAAAGCCTATTAAAATAGCCTAATTTGTGAAAGTATACTGACAAGCCTTTATAGCAAGCCTTCATAATAGGCACCGTAACATGCCTTCGTAATATGCCCCTAATAGGCTTCAAAATAGGCCCCTTAATAGGCCTTTTTATATATTGCATTTTAAAAAATTACAAATAAGCTTTTCATAATATTAATTAGTCTAAAATTAAAACTAACTCAATCCAAATTATAAAAATATCTAATCAAGCAATAATACAATACCAAATAAACATAAAAATAGTCATTACCAGAATACAAGTACAACAATCTAGGCTAGATCAAAGTATAACCATAACAATTTAAACTCTGTTTATTATAAAACACAATATAAGGGGATTCCCATAACAATTTGTTCATTTTGGGAGTTAAGCAGAATTAGATGGCTCGACTTGGCACTACAACTGCAAGTGAATTCATCAATGTTATTACAGTGAACTTTTCAAGAGTTTTATCACTAGACTTGTCCTTGAGATTCAACTAGTCTTGCTTTACCAGTTTATAAGCAGTTATTATTATGCATAGATTTATGCCCATTCATATTAGTGTTTATGTATTATATATACGCAGCCATAACACGAAAGCTATAGCCATTTCTATTAATAAGATTATGTGAAGTGGGGTTATCATATTTTACCCTTCCATTTCATCTTTTTCCCAACAGTAGTCGCCATATGAAAATCATAGTAATCACAGTAATAATGAGTGAAACAACATATATATTAAGAAAATAACATCTAATATGCTACTACACGTCAAAGACTATGAAGTATGCTCACTCGTATGTCTTGACTATTTGATTAATTGCCATAATATATACCTATCAAATTTTGTTTATAAGTGTCAAAGAATAAGTTCCTTTAATTGATGACCTATATGAAGCTATTTAACTTGATGGCCTACATAATTTGTACAGAAAAGTTAAGAAGTTTCTTGGCAGACTATGGGGTTCCTTTAATGGTGATATTGTGGACATCTTTGTCTTTAATAGTGCCCAGTGAACTTCCCTCTAGAGTGCCTAGAAGGCTCTAGATTCCTTCATTCATGATATATAATTTACTTCTTTGATCATAGTGTTGCTTTAAATGGCACAACAGAAGGAATTCAGTCTCAAGAAACCTTCTACTTATCATTATGACGTGTTGCTTCTAGGGAAGATAATATGAATTAAATGCAATAAATATATGAGCTAACTAGACATATGGTGACGATAACATAGTAAAAAATAATAGTAGTGGCAAGCAAAACACAATAATAGGCAAAAATCACAATAACAAAACACAATAAGTAAATATAGATACTTGGACAATAAGCAAATCACAATTAAACACAATAACCAAAACACAGTAGTTGCAAGAAAAACACAATAGCAGGCAAACATCATCATATTGACATTGTCTCTTAGAATAAAAAATGGGAAACATAATGAATTTATTTCCTACTTATTATTATAATAGTTATCATCTAGCTACCTTGACACTTGGACATTCGACGAAGAGACTGTGAACATAAACTCATGAAGGATAGTGGAGATACGAAGGTGAACTATAAAGGTAGAGTTGCTATGATAAACTAGTAAAGGCAGAGACGCGACGTTCTGGCAAAGGTGATTTGGTCTAGAGAGTGAGCAATATCTAATTGAAGGTGATCTGAGTGACTTGATTTTGCTAGGAGAGTAAGCTGAGTGATATCTGGGAGAAGCAAAGGTTTTACAGATTCTGGAGAAGGAAGAAGCAGGCTATATTTTACACTTTTTGGGTTAAATCAATATTAAGTTAAAATATATGCTCTGGTTCTTGTTCAAATACAAGCAAAGAGAGAAATTGATAATAATATGTGTTAGTCTAATGGTCTTATTCTCCTATTGTGTTCAGTACTTTCATATTACAAATATTTTGAATTATAGGCCCAGGCCGCCTAACAGGCTTCTCAAGAAGCTTGTGCCTGGCCTTTTAAGGAAGGTGAGTTTGACACCTACTTACTACAATTTCATATTGCATATATTTTGAATTACAGGCCTAGGATGCCTGAGAGGCCTAACAGGCTTCTTAAGAAGCATGTGCCTGGCCTCTTAAGAAAATCAAACTTTCAAACAGGCTTGAGCCTGTATTCTTTTTAAACAGGCTAGGCCACAGGCTGCCTGCTTGTTTCAATCCTTAACGATGATGTAATAAAAAGAGAGTGAAGGAACTAAGGTGTTTAAATGGGAAGGGAAGTCACATAAGTAAGGAATGGTGGGGTGAGAAAATCATAGAAAATAATCTTCTTTATAAAATATTTTCTTCCTCCAATATTTTGTCTAGTTCATAAGGTAATTTTCCTAAAAATTTCATCTCAAAAATTAACCTCCAGTTATTTTTCTTGCATTTTCAAGAAAACAAACTTTAAACTTTGAAAAATAGCTATTGAATCATTTATTCCTCCCTTGGAGAAATAAACTCTTCCATAATTTTTTTAGTCCCAAAATATTTTTAATAATTATTATTTCCTTTACTTTTTTTGTGAAATTTAACCTTTGAGATTTTTAATTCCATAGAAAAATACTCTTCACCTTAATAACCCCTTATAAATTTCTTCTATCAAAATTTGGAATGTTACACTACAAGTCCTGAATAGTGATACTCTTTATGATTATTGCCACCAGCATTTCCATGATCAATTACTACAACCAAAGTCTAATAGGTATTGTACTATTGCTAATGCCATTAGTTTCCAAGTCTATTAAAATATGCAAGGTGAACAACCCAAGTTATAAATAAGAGGCCCATATTATTTTTAGAGTTAAGTCGAGTTTATACCTTAAGGGAATGTGATGCTAGAACACAAAGGATAATCATGTGAAAATCCTTTTATTTATTCTTTAAAAGTGACATTATTCAATAATTTTATTCTATATATTAGATAGTTGTTTAAAAATCATTCAAATTAAAAAACAATTACAAGACTTTTAATGGTGATATGAGAAAAGTTGCCGTTGAAGCCTATCATTTGTGGTGACAAAAAAATGTCACTATAGATACTATTGACTTTTTGCTACCACACTTTATGTCACCATAGAAACTATTGATCTTTTATGGTGACAAGTAGAGTCATCATAAAAAATATTTACCTTTTGCGGCCATAAAAAAGAGTCATAACAAAAACTATTGACTTTATGTGGTGACATAAAACTATTGACCTTATATGGTGACAAGCAGAGTAACTGTAGAAAATATTGACCTGCTGTGGGGACAATTAGTGTCACCGCAAAAAGTCCTACTTTCCATGGCGACAAGCTAATGTCGCCGATAAAAGTTCTGCTTTTAGTGTCAAATTTCTACTTTCAACGAAAACTTTCTACTTCCTAAAATGCATTAAATGCTCACCCATTTGTCAGTGAGCAACCATGCCTTCACTTTAACAGTAACAAATTGGAGTCTAATTATGATATCCCCAATTTTTTTGACCTGATGTAGCTGTACAGTTTGTCTACAATGGATATAAGATTCTTGGAATAAACTGCATCAGATTGAGAAAGGAAAGGCAAGGATTAATAACTAAGGAAAGAATAGGGATCAAAATGCAAATTGAAAAGTTTGAAGGCAAAAAGTGAAAGTAGAAGAAAAAGGAGGGACCTAAATGCAATTAATGAAAAGTTCAAGGACTAAAGTGTAATTATTCAAAAGTTAAGGGACCTAAATGTAAATATGAAAAAATTGAGCCAAAACAGGCCAAAAATACCAAGAATCAGATCAGATCCAAATTTTACTAGTAGATAGACAAAAATATTCTGGTCAGTTTAACACAACAAAGAATTTTGATTTGAGGTCTCGATTAATTAATATAAATTCTTGAAGTCAGAAGGAATTATTACAGTATTTTTTAGACCTCAGAATCAGATGAAACCTTAAAGGAAATTCATACATTTAAGATAACAATTTATAAAATTGACAGAGTCAGAAAAAAATCCTGTAGAAGCCATACGGGAGTTTACAGTGAAATAAAATACCCGATAAATAGGATTGGGAGAGTTGTATTGTGAATTGGGAAATAAAGGCAATACAGGCAATAAGGCCATATTGAGGCCCAAATGGCGCTATCATGATCCCATTAAGGTGATTGGACAGTTATGTGGGCCAGAGACCAGAGCAGTCCAGGAAAAGTGTGAAATTATGAAAATGCCCCTAAATGCCCAAACTATACCAGTGATGGATGGGGGTCATTTTACTCATTATGGACAGGCCAAAAATAAAATAAATGGTATAAATATGATTAGTTATAGCCAGTATATGCCATAAGGCAGTACAAAGAGGGGTGAAATGACAATTATGCCCTTAGAGTTAATATAGTGCAAGATAGGACACCAAGGGTATTTTGGTCATTTCCCAAGGGATAGATGGCAGATAAATATTTAGTATATCATTTTCAATGGTATAATAAGTCTAGAAATTAATTTCTAGGATAGAATACATATCCTGGTATATTATAAAAAAATTAGGAACAAAACACAGTCCGGTTATTGTGTAACTGCTCTGATCGGTACCGGATTGGACTGAAATTTTTCCAGAAGCTTCCTTACATGGGCAGCATGGTACATACCCCTCTTAGGTGTCCCATGAGCTGTCCCACATGATGTCATAATTATTCTTTTTAGAAAAAGTTAAATCCAAAATTAAATGTGAGCCCTTGGATCAAATAGTGACCAAATAAATCTGGGCCATCCATTTCAACCCAAATTTCTCTATAAATACCCCTTATTCAGATCAATTTGGCATGCATGGTGAACCATAGGGAAATTCTTGTAAAATTTCCATTCAACCAAGAAAGAAGCACACAAAGTGAAGCAACAATCAAGGTAATCATCTCCCTTGATTTTGAGCTTTGTTCTAGCAAGTTAGCTCATAGTTTTAAGGGGTTTTCATGCTATATTTCCCTTATGGTTGCTTCTGGAAGTGTTGTTATTATATAGTTAAAATATGAGTTTTATGTTATGGATAGTTTATACAAGCTTAAACAAGCTAGAATCAAGTGGTATAAGCTTGAGAATTCAAGTATGTTTGAATTTAGGGTTTGTGTTCTTGCTGGTACTGTATGTGGTAATGTTCACATGATGGAATTTCATGATTTTGATGCTTCCAATGAGTTTAAAATGGAAAATTGTGTGGGGATAAAGTAGGAGAACAAGTAGTAGAAGCTTTGGAATCAAAATGTGAATTTTTGGAAAAAAGGGACATTCATTTCAGTTTGGTACTGTAGCAATTGGTATGTTTTGATTTTGGAAATTCTAATTTCAGATTATACATGAAAAATTATGTGGAAATGAACCATGAGAATTTATTTTGGAAAGATGGAAGTAGGAAACATAAAGTAGAGAAAGAAAAGGAGCTAGTGAAAACCTAGTCTTAGTTTTGTGTTCAAGTTGAGTTGTAACTTGATATTATTTTGTAATGGCTAGGTTTTGAAATTTGTGAAGGAAGGAAATCATCCCAAGAAGGTCTTGACCAAGATAGCTAAGAGGTAGCAAGGATACCTAACTATAAGTTATGTTTGTTTAATTGTTGGCTTGCTTGTTGATTATGGTGTTTGGCTGAGCATGAGAATATGTCATCATGTTAATGATGAAGTATGAATGTTTGCAACTCCTTGCAAGTTATATCATGACAATATGCATGTTATAGTTGGCTTATGTACCATTATGAAGTAGCTCCCATCACATGATAACATGTTAAGTATTCAATTATTTATGCATGATATTATAGTTTGTGTAACTTGCTATTAGAATTTCCATGAAATCTCATTCCTTCCACATGCATAACTATGTTTTAGGTGATGGATCCTCTCAAGGGAAGAGATTAAATGTTGATGATTAATTTTGTATAATAAGTTATATGATTTACATGACACTATGGAATGATATGCTAGTATGCATGGTGTATGTTTCTGTAACCCTGTTGTGAGGCCGTGGTGATGTGATGATGCTTTTGATGTGTAAATCAACAATTTTTAGTCTAAAATTTTGTGTGAGGGTAGATAAGATACATAGATTTAAATGTACACCAAGCACTCATTAATTTTATAAGTAACCGAATTGTTATGATTTTCCAAAGTTGGAACTAAAATCTAGAATTGAGATAGAGTAAACGATTAGAGATAGCGACGTTCACGTGATGCTTTTATATACCAAATGAACGAATTTTTCTATGAAATTTGGTAAGCTTAAATAGGACATCTAGAGATTTAATTCTATAGGTAACACGGTTAATTTGGATAAGTAACAAAAGAGAAATGAATTTTTAAATTTAAGGCAAAGAAACTGAAACTTCCAGATTTTACCAAATGAACAATGATTTTTAACCATTAAACTGATTTTGGGTGGACAAGAGAACCTCAATTTCATATTTTTCCCTCAAATATTTATGAAATAAATTTCATTAGAAATTGGAACCACATTATTTTTATTTTTTTACAATTAATTATGAATTTTTAAAGTAGGGTACATGTTCTGGAATTACCGAATGAACAGTAAAAGTGAATAGTACACGAGAGCAAATCTTTTGGAAATGGATATTTTCAAAGCAAATGATCATGTAATTAGTTCCAATCACCTCTAATGGAGTATAATTGAGGTTAAAAGTAAGGATGTGACACTAATGGCTACATATGAAGTAAATGTTATTTAAAGACTTTTCATTGAATGAAGATAACAACCAACTAACTGACACAAAATCTTCTGAATTTATTACATCCTCAGTTAAATCTTAATTCTCTATAAAATCTCACAGTCATTGATCTTCAATGTGTAACATCATATATACTCATCAATAGAGATTATTTCAATTTTTCCATTATATTAACTTAAGAGATTGGTTCTCTCAAATTAGGATTATAACCTTACAGGGGAGTAAGGGAGAGTAATTGAGTGAGTCAATTGTTGTACTGAAGGTACCAAGAGCCTGTTGTAATCTTGGAGATAGTAAAAAATCTTAGAAGGTGTATGGGGACTGGACGTAGTAGGACAAGAATTTAATCTAAAATAGTATAAATTGATTTGCGTCCCCATGGTGAAATCTTTCCTCTATTCTTATTTACCAAGCATATTTTTTTCTCTATTGATGTTTAAAAATTAGTTAACTTTTTTAACACCTAATTTAGCCCCTCTTGAGTATTTCTGCCTAAACTAACAAGTTTGACACTCACAAAAATCCATCCCGTATCCCATTTGTTGGTCCCCATGGAACTACCAACTCTAATGCACGTTGCTTGGTGTATGTTAATCATGGCGCACTAAGGATATGACGGAAGTACCATCAACAACCAATGCTTTGTATTGAGTCCTTAAAGACAAAGAGAAAACATTTTCAACATGTACAAATTTACTATCCAACCAAATACAAAATCATTTTCAATATAGATGATTGCAAAAATATTTCAATATATTAAACCTCCTCAATACGAAGATCAATAGATAATGTCTCGGAAGTTTCCCCCTCAATTCCACGCGCTTGGCCATTTATTTTTAAGCAAATTGAATAAGAATAAACTAACAATAAATAATATCCTTTTTTGTTTTAAATATTTAAACGTATTCAAAAATGCTAAAACACTTATAAACCAATGATAGCTCAAAATTGATAATAAGATAATTTGAACAAATTAAATGGCCTTAATAATACATATTTCTAATTAAGAAAGTTTATGGTTTAATTAAAACTATATGAAGTGGTACAACATCATTATTGAGCGGGAGCTTAGTATAGGGAGATATGATAGATTTTAGGCCAAGATAGTCAATAAAAACAACCTCAATGGGTTATAGAAATTTGAGTCATCATCTCAACAATATCCATTATTAATATTCACTGGTTGAAAAATGAAAAAAAATAACTGTAGTGGTGACACCTAAAACATTTCATTGACCCTTTTTCCCATTTAAGACATTTCTCTTAGGAAAAATAAATAAGACACTAGAATAAGAATATAATATTTTTAACACATAAAAGCTGTATCAATACCACATGAATGTAACTGGTACAAGACATAATGCAAATTGAAATGAATACAACTCAACTATAGGCCACAAGTTGCTATCTGCAGAATAACAGACAACACTAATGGCTCATTCTGAATAATAGATGGCCTTTTAAGGACGCTTAATTTCAGTATATACGACTTATTTTATGATAAAAAAGAAAGTATATAACCCCATTTGGAAATTCTTCTAAGTTTTTCTTGGAATGTCTTTTTGTTGAATTGATAAACAGAAAACAAGTGGGCAAGGGCCGCCAATCCCCCACTGTTTAATGTTTTTTAATAGCTCTTAAAATTCCCCAACCTCCAAATTTTTCCTTGTTTCATTTAATCATTAAATTATATATAAAAAGAGTGACATTTTGATATTTTATAGGTAAAAAATGTAGCAACTTTTTTACAATTTTTCAAAGAAAAATACTTTAAAATTGTGCACTCTTTTTTGGAAAAAAAATAAAAAGTTTCAAAACTACACTATTTTTTGTTCTTAAGATATGAAAATGTCATTAATTTTAATAAAAAATAATGATAAAAAGGAACAAGAAAAAACATTAGAGAGGTTGGGGCATTACAAGGGGTATTAGAGAATGGGGCATTAAAGCTGCTATCCACAACATTTTATTAGCATGATGGGAACCATATCAAGTAGTTCCCTCCACTCTTTCTATTTCTCTCCTTATCTGATCATTTATAGTTTATGGTGAGTGTTCTAAACTTGAAATCTTCCACACAAGAAAAGGAGGTTGCAGCTGCAAGAACTACGATGGAGACATAAAGCAGAACCATTAAACTAGTGACGAGGACATTCATGAGCATTGCGTATATGAGGAAGAAGATGATCTGCAAGTGAGTGAACCATGTTCCATTTAGAACCATTATGAAGATGGACAAAAGAAAGGCTGTGAAATTGAACATACTAGCCATATGGACAAGGATATTTCACTACTGCAAAAAAGGCTTTATAAATCGGTTGAAAATAGTATTTCTACATTGGACAATGACCGGTGTAGAAACAAACCGTTTATAAAGTGTACACTTTTTAAATCGGGCCGTTCACTAGTGTAGAATTGTAGAATTTAAATCGCTCTTTTGAAATTAAGAGTAGAATTTGTTAATATCTACACGGGTTATGCGAGCAGACTTAATCAACTTTTTATACTGGTTGTATTTACACCCGGTGTAGATTAATAATGTTCTATACCTCACCATAAAGACAACCGGTGTAGATGTTGTAATATTTACATATTGTTTTTACACCTGTCAGTATTCTTTGTCAGGTTTAAATGTATTTTTTAAAAATGACCTTTCAATATTTTATTAACCCCATTCCCTTCAAAGAGACAGTAGCAGAGACAGAGTTCAAGATGGCAGAGACAAATTTTCAATTGTTCATTACATTATTCATTTAATAAAATTTAATAAAAATATACAACAATTTGAACAGAAAAATAAAAAATGTATTCTAGTAATGACAAATACTATTGAGAATGAATGATTTGAACAAAAAACTTAGCCTTAATATTGTGTAAGTCCTTAATAAATTGTTCAGAAAATAGGTCAGATTGATCAAACATCTGAAATATCAAATTAAAATAAAAGAAATTAAAGTATTACTAAGATATATTAAATTGACAAGAAATATATGAAATCATTAAAAACAAAATTTACCTCAGTTACATTAGTCCTATTTGACAAGATGATATTGATCATGTATCTAACTATGTAAAAGCCGCATAAGTTACTTTCTTTGGGTTGCATTCGACTCTCTAATATTTACATGAACAAAATTATATGTCATCAACAAAAAAATACGTGGAACATAAGACTTACACTTTTATTACCTTTGGTATGATCCATTCAAGGTCCCTCACCGAGTTGGCTTTCTTAAGACCCCTTGCAATTGCAAACGTCCTCATAGCCCTATTGAAGATGGGGGAACAAGAGTAACACTAGGATTGGACTCAGCAGCCTCTTCCTCTTGGAGCCCAACAAGTCTCTTTCAACCTTTACATAACCCCCTTGAGACATTGTGTGGGGGCAATCATTCTTGAGAGCGTGTTCAATGGCTTTTGCTCTTTTTTCCTGTAAGACTTTAAGTAGTTAAAATCAATACATACAAAAGGAAGAAACATAGGAAATGTAAGATTCCTTTTTCATAACATATCAACTCACCATAGCTGATATAGTAGTTCGAAGCCTAACAAATTCTTCCCAAGTACTCTCATCAATGAATTGATACTTGCTGCATGGAGAAGGATAAGGCTGACCATCTTTATCCTGGCCATGCACATACTGACAAGCTAGTTGTGTCTTGAATGACCTCCAACACTTAACGCAATAAGATGTTTTCTTATTCAAGACTTCATTATTGGAAACATCGTAAGGGAGTTGCAATACTTTCCATTAAAAGCAGAGTTATCAACAAAAAGTTGTGTTTTTTTTGCATACAATATACAATAGTTAGTTCTTATACTCGGATAGAGTCCTAAATTTGATTATTCATGTCATATCCCCAATTTCCTTATATAATATGTGTACACAGTTTATCTGCAATAGATATAAGATTCTTAGAATAAGCTGTATCAGATTGAGAAAGGAAAGGGAAGGATTAATAACTAAGGAAAGAATAGGGACCTAAATGAAAATTGAAAAGCTTGAAGGTAAAAAGTGAAAGTAGAAGAAAAAGGAGGGACCTAAATGCAATTAATGAAAAGTTCAGGGACTAAAGTGCAATTATTCAAAAGTTGAGGGTCCTAAATGTAAATATGATAAAGTTGGGCCAAAAATGCCTAGAATCATATCAGACTCAAATTTTACCATTAGATAGATAAAAATATTCTAGTTAGTTTAACGTAACACATAATTTTGATTTGAAGTCCCGATTAATTGATATAAATTCCTGAAGTCGGAAGAATTTATTACAATATTTTTTCAGAATCAGATGAGACCTTACAAAAAATTCATATATTTAATATAAGAATTTAAAAAATTGATAAAGCCAGCAAATGAATCCTGTAGAACCCACACAGGATTTTACAGTAAAATAAAATACCCGATAAATATGATCGAGAGAGTTGTATTGTGAATTGGGCCATAAAGATAATACAAGAAATGAGCATATATGAAGGCCCAAATGGTTCCATCATGAGCCCAATAAAATAATGAGACAGTTATGTGGACTAGAGTCCAGAGCAATCCAGGAAAAGTGCGAAATTACAAAAAAGCCCCTGGATGCCCATATTGTACTAGTGATGGATGGAGGGCATTTTAATCATTTTGGATAGGACAAAAATATGATATATAGTATAAATATTATTAGTTAGAGTCATTATATGCCCTGAGGCAGTATAAAAGGGGGTGAAATGACAATTATGCCCTTAGGGTCAATATAGTGCAAGAAAGGACACTAAGGGTATTTTGGTAATTTCTCAAGGGATAGATGCCAGATAAATACTCAGTCTAATATTTTCAATAGTATGAGAAGCTAAGACATTCATTTCTAGGATAGAATACATATCCTGGTATATTATAAAAAAATTAGGAACATAACATAGTTCAGTTGTTATGAAACTGCTCCGATCGATACCGGATTGGACTATAATTTTTTTAGAAGCTTCCTTACATGGGAATCACACCACATACCCCTATTAGGTGTCCCATGATCTGTCCCACATGATGTCATAATTATTCTTTTTGAAAAAAGTTAAATTCAAGATTAAATGTGAGCCATTGGATCAAATAGTGCACAAATCAATCTTGGCCATCCATTTCAACCCAAATTTCTCTATAAATACCCCCTATTCAGATCACTTTGGCATTAATGGTGAACCATAGGGAAACTCTTGCAAAATTTCCATTCAACCAAGAAAGAAGCACACAAAGTGAAGCAACAATCAAGGTAATCATCTCCCTTGATCTTGAGCTTTGTTCTAGTAAGCTAGCTCATGGTTTTAAGGGGTTTTCATGCTATATTTCCCTTATGGTTGCTGCTGGAATTTATGCTCATATATGGTTAAAATATGAGTTTTATGTTATGGATAGTTTAGATAAGCTTAAACAAGCTAGAATCAAGTGGTATAAGTTTGGGAATTCAAGTATGTTTGGATTTAGGGTTTTGTGTTCTTGCTAGTACTATGCATGACACTATTCATATGATAGAATTTCATAATTTTTATGCTTCCAATGAGTTTAAAATGTAAAATTGTATGGGGATAAAGTAGGAGAATAAGTATTAGAAGCATTGGAATCAAAGTATGAATTTTTGGGAATCAATGGCTTCATTTTGGTTTGGTACTGTAGCTACTAAAGTGTTTTGATTTTGGAAATTATAGTTTCATATTTGGATTCGACATAAAAAATTATGTGGAAATGAACCATGAGAATTTATTTTGGAAAGATGGAAGTAAGAAACATAAAGTAGAGAAAGAAAGGGAGCTAGTGAAAACCTAGTCTTAGTTTTGTGTTCAAGTTGAGTTGTAACTTGATATTATTTTGTAATGGATAGGTTTTGACATTTGTGAAGGAGTCAAATCATCCAAAAAAGGTTTTGACCAAGATAACTAAGAGGTGGCAAGGATACCTAACTATAACTCATGTTTGTTTAATTATTTGCTTGCTTGTTGATTATGGTGTTTGGTTGAGCATGAGAATATGTCATCATGTTGATGATAATGTATGAATGATTGAAACTCCTTGAAAGTTATGTCATGACAATATGCATGTTAGAGTTTGCTTATGTATCATTATGAAGTAGCTCCCATCTCATGATAACATGTTAAGCATCCAATTAATCATACATGATATTATGGTTTGTGTAACTTGCTATTGGGATTTTTATAAAATCTCATTCCTTCCATATGCATAATCTTGTTATAGGTATTGGAACTTCACAGAGAAAAAGGGTAAACATAGATGAATGAGTTTGTATAATAAGTCACATGAGCTACTTGACCTTATGGAAGCATATGATAGCATGCATGGTTGTATGGTGTATGATTCTGTAATTCTATTTTGAGGATGTGACGGTGTGACGATGGCTAGGATGCTTTAATTTGAATCTGAAATTTGGCATGACTAAAGCTACAATATAGAGGTTTAAATGAACACCAAGAATACCTCATTTGGTTAAAAGTTCGAATTGTTATGATTTTTCTAATTTGAAGTTAAAATTTGGAATTGAGATGAAGTAAGCGTTTAGAGGCAGCAACGTGCACACAATGATTTTATATAACAAATGAACGAGTTTTTCTATGAAATTTTATGAGCTTAAAGAAAACATCCATAGATTTAAATCTATAGGTAACATGGTTCATTTGGATAAGTAACCAAAGAGAAATAATTTTTTAAATTTAAGGCAAAGAAACTCGAACTTCTAGATTTTACCAAATAAATAGTGATATTCAACGAATAAACTGATTTTATTTGGACACGAAAACCTCAGTTTCATATTTTTTTCCTCAAATATCTATGAAATAGATTTCATTAGAAATTAGAACCATATTATTTCAATTTTTCTACAATTATTTATGAATTTTCAAGGTAGGGTACATGTTCTAGAATTACCAAATGAACAGTAAAAGTAAACAGTACCTCGAGAGCAATTCTTTTGGAAATGAATGATTTCAAAGAAAATGATAATGAAATTGGTTCCAATAACTTCTAATGGAGTATAATTGAGATTAAAAGTAAGGATGTGATACTTCACACGATTATCAATAGCATCCCAAGTCTGTATGACGATGTTAGTCTTGTTGAATGCTAGGAGGCTAACATAGCTCATGTACTTTGTCCTGTGTTCACCAATTAGGTTCCAACGTGTGTCAAACTCAATTGGTAGTAATTTCTCTTCCTTCATATCTTTTGAAATGTCTTTCAATCACGTCGCACTTCTGCCCCTCCTTTTCTTAGAGTCACTTGGAGCATCCCTAGCCTCATTCTGATTACCACTACCCCTCATATTCCTATATACACAATAACAAAAACAAACATAGTAAAAAGAGATGAACGACTGACCACAATGAAACAAGTGCAAGCATTTATCGATAGAAAGAAGTGCAATCATTTATCGCATAAAACTACGAAACCTAGATTAAACGAATACATAAAAGACTAAGTATGTACACAAGAAAATAAGTATTCAGAATATGTACACGGCAAAGCACAAGAGAGTAAGAATAGAGAAGAACGATTGACCATAACAAAGCCTGACTAAAACCACAAAGCATGACAAGTGGCATAATGATAGAAGGCATAAAAAATAAGACTGAATAAACTTGAGAAATGAGAAATGAAAAGACGCGCTAAGGGGCAACTTTGATAAAGTATTTTCATTAAGACTTTTTACACCGGTTAACATTTAACTCTGGTGTAAAAATTATATTTTGAATATGAAACGACTAATATTTTGAATTTCAAAAGATTTTCTACACCGTATAACATATAAATCTGGTTTTTTCAGATCACTTTTTACATCGGGTAACATGTACAACCAGTATAAAAAAGCTTATAGATCACTTTTTACACCGGATAACATGTACAACTAGTTTAAATATTGGAATTGTTTTTTCAAACCAACCCTTTTATTAACTCATCACTTGTAAGTTACAACAAAACAATATATACAATCAGAATAATATACTTGTGCTATTATTATATCAAAACAATATATGTAATCACATATAAATCAATCAAAATCCACTTTTTTATCATTTGATTTTAGTAAACCTACTAAAAAAGAAGCAGTTTCACAAATTGAATCATCATCGTCAACAACCCTTTTTCCTTGGAGAGCGACATACCATCTTTAGTTGCCGGATAAGTGATATAGAACACTTGCTTTGCTTGGTCTGCCATAATGAAAAGTTTATTCCCAAAACTTGTACTATTCAAATTAACTAGTATAAATCCTAATAGATCCACCATAACACCATTGTTTACATTAGTCCACCTGTATTTGAACACGTGAATTGTGAATTTAGTGTAGTCCAACTCCCAAATCTCTTTAACAATGCTATAATAAGGGATTATTGCTAATTTAAGATTGTTGTATTTTGAACTAGAGAAGTGCATAGCTTCAACCATTAATATAACATCACTATTCTACACACTATTATCATCTAGGGACCTTGTATAAAATGAATACCCATTGTATCAAATGACTTCCAACATATCACATTAAATTTAGGACCATATGTCAACCATCTAACTACATTATATACACAATCATAATTTTCAACCTTCTGTTTGAACCAATGTGCAAAAGATTTGTTGTATTCTCTAATCAGATTTTGCTTTGTCATTCTATTATTTTGTTTCTGGACAAGCTCTTTATGAACAACTATATAGTCTTGAACTTCATCAATGTTATTTAATATATATAAGTGTATTTACTTTAATTTATTACGATCAACACTCTCCATCGACATTCCACATTGATCCCCTTGTTTGACACGAGGTTTAGCGAGATTGGTAAGTCTTCCTTTATATAGGTAGTGTTGATAAAAATCTATCACTTCTTCATAAACATATTTTTCAACAATGGATGCCTCAGGCCGATTGGGATTCTTCATGTACCCTTTAAGGATTTTCATGTATCTTTCAATTAGGAAAATCCATCGTAAGTATACAAGACCACATAGTTTTATCTCTCTCACTAGATGAACGATGATGGGTACCATGATGTCAAAAAAGCTTGGAAGAAATTGTTTTTCAAGTTGGCACAAAATTACATAACCCTTATGCTCCAATTCATCCAAATTTTTAGTCTCAAAGACTTTTCCACATACAGCATTGAAGAATAAGCAAAGTCGGGTTACAATGTGTCTCAAATAATCTTGAAGGATTCCTCGAATAGCTACTGGGAGTAATTGTTACATCAAAACATGACAATCATGAGACTTTTTGCATACTAATTTTAAATCTTTCATCGACACAATCTTATTAAGATTAGATGGGTACCCAGAGGGAACTTTGATTCCTTGTAAACATTCATAAATACTTCTTCTCTCATCCTTGGACAAAATATTAATCTCTTCAACACAATAACTCCCCTCACCATCTAGCCTTGGATGTATTCCCATTTCTTGCAAATCTAATCTTGCCTTTAAAGTGTCTTTGGAACTACCTTGTAGGTTGAGAAGTGTTCCAACAATGCTGTCACACACATTTTTCTCCATATGCATGACATCAATACAATGCCTTACCTAAAGAAGTTGCCAATACAGAAGCTCAAAGAAGATAGACCTTTTTTTCCATATATTTTTCTCACTTCTCTTGGTAGTCTTATTGAAAATAGTGTTGATGACTTTCACCTTTTCGTAAACTTGTTCTCTAGTCAATGGCTCTAGAGCATTTTCAAATTCTTATCCGCCAAAAACTAGGAAAATAGAAAACAAGAAACCTAGCTTGCAGCTAATTACGGGAGAGAATATACTATGCACAAGTGGAAGAACTCACTAAATGAATCCAATACAAATGTTAGCAAAAGGTACTACCAATAGTGCATAAATCTTTAGTTCTCGAGACAGGAGTTCAAAATAAAACTCACTGCCTGTGAAGGGTATAGAAGATTTAAACGCGTGAACAAGTGAAAAATGACAGATAGGAGGCGTGAAGGGGTTTTCGATTAAATTAAAGTGTATTTTGTAAGCAAATCTACATGGATAAAATGCAACACCGGTGTATAGAGAACTTTTTTTAACATAGACATTATATTCTACACTGGTGTAAAATAATATAAATTAAACAACTCTACACTGAATGAAGTGGAAGACCGATGTAGAAATAACTTATTCTAAACCAGTCATTATATTCTACACATGACATTGACATGTCCAGTTTTAATTTGTTGCATTTTTCTTGAAAAATAAAATATTAACATGTTATCATAACCAGATGTAAGGAATTGGAAGATACGCAGCAAAAATTAACTTAAAAATCTTTCCATTCCCTGCTAGGATCTACTGTATGTGTTTAAGTCAAGTGGAAATAAGTATTACCCTCAGTATTCAGTCGCAAGAAGTCAATGATTTAGGTCAACTTCCTCTACTGGTATCCACACGAATAACGTTCCAACCACGAACGACGTGCTAGCGCCTCCTATCCCTCTAGGGCTTACTCAAGAATTCGTCCTCTCCGTCTCTATTTTGGATGTTTCTTATCTACAAACCTTTTGCGGATTCCCGTTCACCCTTTTTTTCTATATCCCCACCGTAGCTCCTAAATATCATATATATAGGATGCTGTGCGTGTTACCCCAAATTTAGATTTTTGTAATTAATCTTATATTAATTATGAAATTAATACAATATCATATATTGTATAATTTGATAAGAAACTGATTAAATAAATAGTGTTTGTATTAAATCCATCCCACATATTTAATTCACCCATTTATTTAATTTAAAATAAAGATAAGACAGAATTACATTAGATTTATTCTCATAAATCAAATTTGAGATATCAAATCAATTTGAATTTCAAATTCAAACGTGATAGAGATTTAATTTTATCCTTATAAATTAAATCTTGTAAATATATCTTATATGAGATATCATATCAATTTGAATTTCAAATTCAAATGTGATAGAGATTTAATTTATCCTTATAAATATCTCTTATATATAATATATATACATCCGAATTTATATATATACGAATATAAATATAAATAAATATATACATCCACCCTGGATCATTCATTGAATCTGGACATGTCTTAGATTCAATGAATCTGGACATCATAGCTCGTGTTGGGCTATTTTGTGTGTGACCCTGTAGACCCATATGAAGTTGGCAGTGGGCCATTTACTATACTGACTCACAAGTCACAAGTGGTCTCTAGTAATACATCACGACTACCCAAATCATATGAGGATCGATGAACGATGTAACCTTTTATACAACCATATCATGTCCCTTTTGTCACACGATATTTTGGTCATAGATGAGGCATGGAGAATGTTATCCTCCTATTCTTGACCGTTACTTTCTCAATCCCTGAGTAGTCTAACTATATAAATGGAACTACCTTTCCATTACAGTATGGCCATACATTTCTTAGACTCACTCATCGAGGGGCCCAGTAATATCTCTCTACGAATGTGAGGGACAAATTCCATCTTGACCATTCACATTCCTCCGCACAGAAAACTACTAAGCCCGAACATAGTCTTTATGATCACTCGTTCAAAAGTGACTTTTGACTAGGTCAAAGCTGAGCGTTTGTCATGTACGAATCCATGATGATCTCAGGTCAAAGGGCATAGTAACATAGTTTATATATGAGAGAAACTTATGACTTAACCCATGCAGCTCTCTCATAGCAGGTCAGTCCAACACCTTGTACTCTTATATGTACCTATAACTTTGATTTATATCTCTATACATCTTTAAAGTCATGCTGGTCTTATTTCATCTCTGCTCCCGCAAAGATGACCGACTAGGGACATTTAGGATAAGATCATGAGTTATCTAAGGATGGTTATCACAGTAAACATGCAAATAATATGATAACACAATTAATAAATTCATAAATCAACAATATTCATAAGAAAATGATTGGCCCCTAGGGCACAATTTCCAACAACCTCCCACTTGTACTAGGTACAATCATTAATTTGACTAATTCCCATTGACCCAACATGACGCTCATGTTTTGCTTGCACAAGCGGCTTTATTAGAGGATCAGCAACATTATCTTCTCCTGCTACTTTGCATATTTTTATATCACCTTTATCATTGATTTCTCTGATGAGATGAAATCACTTGAGTATATGCTTGGTCCTTTGATGAGACCTAGGCTCTTTGGCCTGTGCAATGGCACCGCTATTATCACAGAGTAAAGTTATAGGATCTGAGATAGTTGGTATCACCCCTAGTTCTGTGATAAACTTCCTGATCCAAACGGCTTCCTTAGCAGTATCAGATGCTGCTATATACTCACTTTCTGTTGCTGAATCTATTACAGTGCCCTGCTTAGAGCTCTTTCAGCTTACTGCTCCATTATTTAGGAGGAATATATATCTAGACTGCGATTTTTGGTCATCCTGGTCAGTTTGGAAACTCGCATATGTGTAACCAGTTACACAGAGTTCGTCATTCAATCCACCATAGACCAAAAATAAGTCCTTAGTCCTTCTAAAGTACTTAAGGATATTCTTGACAGCAGTCCAATAGCCCTCACCAGGGTCCTGTTGATATCTGCTAGTCATACTTAAGAAAAATGAGACATCCGATCGAGTACATAATGTCACATCCTTACTTTTAACCTCAATTATACTCCATTAGAAGTGATTGGAACCAATTACATGATCATTTGCTTTGAAAATATCCATTTCCAAAAGATTTGCCTTTGGGTACTGTTCACTGTTAGTGTTCATTTGGTAATTCCAGAACATGTACCCTACTTTGAAAATTCATAATTAATTGTAGAAAAATCAAAATAATGTGGTTCAAATTTCTAATGAAAGCTCTTTCGTAGATATTTGAGGAAAAAATATGAAAATAAGGTTTTCTTGTCCCAATGAAATTAGTTTAATGGTTGAAAATCACTGTTCATTTGGTAAAATCTGGAAGTTCCAGTTTCTTTGCTTAACTTCAAAAATTCATTTCTCTTTGGTTACTTATCCAAATGAACTGTGTTACCTATGGATTTAAATATCTAGACATCATATTTAAGCTCATAAAATTTCATAGAAAAACTCGTTCATTTGATATATGAAATCGTTGCATGAATATCACTGCCTCTCAGCAATCATTTTATCTCAATTCCATATCTTACTTCCAACTTTGGAAAATCATAATAATTCGAATACTTATCCAAATGAGGCTTTCTTGGTGTTCATTTAAATCTCTGTATCTTAACTTTAATCATGGCAAATTTCAAACTAAAACTCGTTGATTTAGACATCACACACATTGTAACATCACCACGGCCTCAAAACAGGGTTACAGAAACATACACCATACATACTAGCATATCATCCCATAGTGTCATGTAAGTCATGTAAATTATTATACAAACTTATTCATCAACATTTACTCTCCTCCCTTGAAGATATCCAGCACCTAAAACATAGTTATGCATGTGGAAGGAATGAGATTTCATGGAAATCCCAATAGCAAGTTACACAACTATAATATCATGCATGGATAATTGTATGCTTAACATGTTATCATGAGATGGGAGCTACTTCATAATGGTACATAAGCAAACTCTAACATGCATATTGTCATGACATAACTTGCAAGGAGTTGCAATCATTCATACTTCATCATAACATGATGACATAAGCTTAAGCTCAACCAAACACCATAATCAACAAGCAAGCAAAACAATTAAACAAACATGAGTTCTAGTTAGGTATCCTTGCTACCTCTTAGCTATCTTGGTCAATACCTTCTTGAAGTGCTTTCCTTCCTTCACAAATGTCAAAACCTAGCCATTACAACATAATATCAAGTTACAACTCAACTTGAAACCAAATCCAAGACTAGGTTTTCACTAGCTCCCTTTCTTTCTCTAACTTATGTTTCCTACTTTCACCTTTCCAAAATAAATTCTCATGGTTCATTTCCACATAATTTTTCATGTAGAATCCAAATATGAAATCATAATTTCCAAAATCAAAACATACCAATTGCTACAGTGTCAAACCGAAATGCATGCTCTTGTTTTCCAAAAATTCTCATTTTGATTCCAATGCTTCCAATACTTGTTCTCCTACTTTATCCCCACACAACTTTCCATTTTAAACTCATTGGAAGCATCAAAATCATGAAATTCCATCATATGAACAGTACCACGTACAGTACCAGCAAGAACACAAAACCCTAAATCCAAACATACTTGAATTCACAAGCTTATACCACTTGATTCTAGCTTGTTTAAGCTTGTCTAAACTATCCATAACATAAAACTCATATTTTAACCACATATGAGCAGCACTTCCAGCAGCAACCATAAGGGAAATATAGCATGAAAACCCCTTAAAACCAGGAGCTAACTTGCTAGAACAAAGCTCAAGATCAAGGGAGATGATTACCTTGCTTGTTACTTCACTTTGGTTGCTTCTTTCTTAGTTGAATGGAAATTTTGCAAGAGTTTCCCTATGGTTCACCATGCATGCTGAAGTGTTCTGAATAGGGGGTATTTATAGAGAAATTTGGGTTGAAATGGATGGCCAAGATTGATTTAGTTACTATTTGATCTAAAGGCTCACATTTAATCTTGGATTTTACTTTTTCTAAAAAGAATAATTATTACATCATGTGGGACAGCTCATGGGACACCTAAGAGGGTTAGGTGGCGTGCTTCCCATGCAAAGAACCTTCTGGAGAAATTCCAGTCCAATCCGGTACCGATCAGTGCAGTTTCACAACAACCGGACTATGTTCTGTTCCTAATTTTTTTTATAGTATACTAGAATATGTATTCTATCCTAGAAATTAATGTCGAGGCTTCTCATATCATTGAAAATATTATACTGAGTATTTATCTACCATCCATCCCTTGGGAAATGACCAAAATATCCTTGGTGTCTTTTCCTGCACTGTACTAATCCTAAGGGCAAAATCGTCATTTCACCCCTCTTTATACTGGCTCATGGTGTATATGGGCTCTAAATAATCCTCTTTATACTACATGACACATTTTTAGCCTGTCTAAAGTGACCAAAATGACCTTTATCCACTACTAGTACAGTATGGGCATCCAGGGGTATTTTCGTAATTTTGCACTTTTCCTGGACTGCTCTGGTCTCTGGCCCACATAACTGTCCAGTCACCTTAATGGACTCATGATGGCCCCATTTGGGCCTTATTATGGGCTTATTGCCTTTATGGCCCAATTCACTTTACAACTCTCCCAATCCTATTTATCGGGTATTTTATTTTACTGAAAAATCCGGTATAGCTTCTACAAGATTCCTTTTCTGATTCTGTCAATTTTATAAATTCATATATTAAATATATGAATTTTCTATAAAGTCTCATATGATTTTTATATCTGAAAAATATTATAATAATTCTTTCTGACTTCAGGAATTTATATCAATTAATCGGGACCTCAAATCAAAATTCTGTGTAACTGACTGGAATATTTTTGTCTATCTACTAGTAAAATTTGGGTCTGATCTAATTTTGGGCATTTTTGGCCTGTTTTGACTCAACTTTTCCATATTTACATTTAGGTCCCTTAACTTTTGAATAATTGCACTTTAGTCCCTGAACTTTTCATTAATTGCATTTAGGTCCCTCCTTTTTCTTCTACTTTCACTTTTCACCTTCAAACTTTTAAATTTTCATTTTGGTCCCTATTCTTTTCTTAGTTATTAAACCTTCCCTTTCCTTTCACAATCTAGTACAATTTATTCCAAGAATCTTATATCTATTGTAGATAAACTGTACAGGTACATCAAGTCAAAAAAATTGGGGATATGACATTTCTCTCCCCCTTAAAATAAATTTCGTCCTCGAAATTTACATTACATATACATTAAGGAAATAGTTTAGGGTATATCTCTCTCATCCTTTTCTCTGCTTCCCAAGTAGCTTCATTCTCCGTTAATCCCTTCCATACCACCTTAACTAGAGGGATATGCTTATTTCGCAACTGCTTGACATTTCTTTCTATAATCTGTATTGGTCCAACTTCATAAGTCAGGTCATCTCGCAATGCAATATCATCCTTCTCAATCACATGTGATGGATCTGAAACATACTTCTTTAATTGGGAAACATGGAACACATCATGAATCTTGCTGAGATGTGGAGGAAGAGCTAATTTGTAAGCCACTGATCCTACTCTTGAGAGGATCTGAAATGGCCCAATGTATCTAGGGTGCAGCTTCTTCACTTTGATCGATCGTCCAGCTCCTGTCGTTGGAGTCAACTTAAGGAATACATGCTCTCCTTCTTTAAACTCCAACGGCTTCCTTCTAAGATCAGCATAACTCTTCTGTCTGCTTTGAGCTGTTAATAGCCTTTTTCTGATCTTATTAATCTGTACTGTTGTCTGGTCTACTATATCAGGACCAAACATCCTCCTTTCACTCAACTCTACCCAGCATAAGGGAGATCTACAGTTTGGTCCATACAACGCTTCAAATGGAGCCATCTGAATGCTAGCTTGATAACTGTTGTTATAGGCAACCTCTATCAACGGTAGATGGACATCCCAACTTCCTTTGAAATCCAAGACACAAGCTCTCAACATATCCTCGAGCGTCTAGATCGTTCTCTCAGATTGACCATCTGTCTGAGGATGATAGGCTGTACTAAATCTGAGAGTAGTGTTCATTTCTTTATGTAAAGCACGCCAAAAGTTTGATGTAAACCGAGGATCTCTGTCAGAAATGATACTACTGGGAATACCATGTAGTCTAATAATCTCTTTTACATAGAGTTTTGCCAGCTTCTCTAGAGAATCCTTTTTATTGATTGCCAGGAAATGAGCCGACTTCGTTAATCGGTTAATTACCACCCATATAGCATCATGCTTAGTAGGAGTCATGGGCAGTCCTTCAACAAAATCCATGGCAATGCTGTCCCATTTCCACTCGGGTATCTCTAGTGGTTGTAATTTCCCTACTGGCTTCTGATGCTCAACTTTCACCTTTTAACATGTCAAACATTTGGACACATAATTTACAACATCTTTCTTCAATCCAGGCCACCAAAATAAACTCTTCACATCATGATACATTTTGGTCATACCTGGATGTACTGTATACTTGCTTTTATGTGCCTCCTCTAGTATCTTTTCTCTCAATCCCATTGCATTGGGAATATATGGTCGTCCCCTAAATCGTAGTAATCCATCTTGGGACACATCAAAGTTTTTAGTTTCCCCTCTTTCCAACTTACCTTTGAAAATTTTTGTGAGCCTATCCTGCTCCTGAGCCTCTTTTATCTCATCCTCAATAAAAGCTTTAATCTGCGTTCCTCCATAAGAATTTTCTGATGTCTGCATTTGATACAGAGGACTCCAATCTCTAACATCTTCTATTAGTTCTAGCTCTTTGATCATGAGACTAGCAACCTGCACCACCTTTCTACTCAAGGCATCAACCACTACATTAGCTTTTCCTAGATGGTATTTGATCTGGAAATCATAATCCTTTAGAAATTCCATCCATCTTCGTTGCCTCATGTTCAATTCTTTCTGATCTTGCAAATACTTCAGGCTTTTTTGATCACAGTACAGTTCTATAGTAGCTTCATACAAGTAGTGCCTCCATATCTTGAGAGCATAAACTACCGCTGCAAGCTCTAGATCATGCGTGGGATAATTCTCTTCATGTGGCTTTAACTGTCGAGAAGCATAGGCTACCACTCGTCCTTGCTGCATCAACACACATCCCAACCCCTGCTTGCTAGCATCAGTGTAGACTACATAAGTCTGAGTTGGGTCTGGAATAATCAGCACAGGAGTCGTGGTTAATCTCTGCTTTAGTTTATGAAAACTGGCCTCACACTTCTCATCCCACTTGAACTGTTGATTCTTTCTGGTTAGCTTGGTTAACGGTAGAGCAATTCGAGAAAAGTCCTTAATAAATCTTCTATAATACCCTGCTAAGCCCAAAAAACTTCTGATCTCCGTCACTGTCCTTGGTTGTTCCCAGCTTAGCACTGCTTCAACTTTGCTAGGATCCACAGCTACCCCTTCATGGGATATGACATGACCGAGAAATTTGACTTCTTGCAGCCAAAACTCATATTTACTAAGCTTAGCATAAAGTCATTTCTCTTTAATAGTACTAAGAACAATCCTCAAATGCTCTTCATGCTCTGCAGCCAATTTGGAGTACACTAAGATATCATCAATGAAGACTACCACAAACTGATCTAGATAAGGCCTGAAGATTCTGTTCATGTAATCCATGAAAATTGCAGGTGCATTCGTCACACCAAAGGGCATCACTAGAAATTCAAAATGACCATATCGAGTCCTGAATGTAGTCTTTGAAATATCATCTGCTTTGATTCTGAGTTAGTGATAACCTGATCTCAGATCAATCTTAGAAAATAAGCTTGCTCCAACCAACTGGTCTAGCAAATCATCAATTCGGGGAAGAGGGTACTTATTCTTAATAGTAATCTTATTCAACTCCCGATAGTCAATACGCAATCTGAGACTGCCATCCTTCTTCTTGATGAATAACACTGGAGCACCCCATGGAGAAATACTAGGTCAGATGAAACCCTTCTCTAATAGCTCCTCTATCTGCTTCTTAAGTTCAATCATCTCATTAGGAGCCATACGATATGGGGCTTTAGATACTAGTCCAGCTCCAGGTACGATGTCAATTGCAAACTCCACTTCTCGTTCTGGAGGCAATCCATGAATCTCCTTTGGAAAGACTTCAGGAAATTCTTTGACCACTGGAATTTCTTCAATTCATTCTTCCAATTCTGCTTGAACAGAAAAGAAGACCATATATCCCTGACATCCTTTTCGTAAACATCTATCTACTTGAGCCTTCGTCAGGAAATCCAGTTTCACTTCTGGATTCACATTTGGGACTTGTGGACAAAGAACTAGAGTTTTGTTCTTACAATCCAGCATTACATTATTGGCAGACAATCAATTCAATCCAATTATAACATCAATTTCATGGAATGGCATGCATATTAGATCAAGAGTAGTGCAACAGCATTAATATCAAATGACACTATTTAGGCAAACATCTGATGTAACTACTTTAGCATTTGTAGGGGTTGTGACATATATAGCATAATGCAGCTTATTAATTGTAAGGCCCAAATATTTTGCACATTCATAAGAAACAAAGGAATAACTTGCACCCGAATCAAACATAGCAATCACAGCATGATTATTGAGATAGATGATACCTTGGATCATCTCGGGTGATCTCTGTGCCTCTTCCCTTGTCATTGCAAACACTCACCCTTAAGTGCGTGGCCTTTGATCATTAGCTGCTTGGGGACAATTTTTGGAAAAATGTCCAGGCTTCCCACATGTGTAACAGGCATTTTGCCCATCAAGCATGGTCTGTCTCCATGGTTCTTCCCGCATTTGTCACATACTCTAGACCTCTGGTCTCTATTATTTGGGTTGCCTCTATAATTCCCTCTATTAGGCTTTCAGTTCTGCTGCCACTGCCTTTTCCTCTTCTTGTTATAGCCACTGTAACTGGTTGTATTTCTATTCTGGTTAGGTCTCTCAAGAGCAGCAGTCTCTCTGCTCACCGGTTTCATTAGCATCCGGTGATTCAGGCTATTCTCAATAATTCTGCAAGCCTCTACTGCTTTATTGAACTGATGGTACTGTTGAGGGGTCATCTTATCTTTCAGGGTAGCATTCAATCCCCTAATCATCCTTTCCGTCATCCACCGCTCATCATCCACCTGTCATAGGTAAGTGGAATACTGAGAAAGACATATGAACTTTGCTAAGTATTCATCATAGGATTCTTTTTCTCCTTGTCTCAGCACAAGGAATTCTACTTCTTGTTCATCCCGCACTGACTGGGGAAAATACTTCTCATAAAACTGTTCAAGGAACACTTCCCATGTGATAGGAATGTGTCTGGCCTGCAATACTAGCTCTGTGTTCTTCCATATCTGTCTGCATCCCTTTCTAGCTGGTAGATTGCCATTTGTACTTTACTCTCAGACGGACAACCCAGTACCTTGAAGATCTTCTCCAGTCTGCTGATCCAATCTTCCGCTTTCTGTACATCGAACGTTCCCTCGAACGTCGGAGGACTATGCTTACAGAACTTAGCCATCCACTGTTGAATACCAGCAGGATCTACTGTCTGGCCTGTCTGTCTTGGCAATTCTGTTGTCTGTTGAACCATCTCTGGTTCTGTATTAGCTGTACCTGCAGACTCTGGGTGTTTAAGGTTCTCCACTGCTTCAGCTACAGCTGCTGCTATAGCAGCATCCCTTTCCTGCTCACTCCTTGCTTGAGCAGCTTTTACTTCCTCTATCAGCTTCTGCTGCTGCTCTAACCGTTCTAGAATCAGCTGATTAATATCTCTGACATTTTGGGATTCACCCAAAGCACTAGATCCTCTGGTTCTTACCATTTTGTTTCACTTTCGTAATAGGAAATGGGAAAGGAATATTATAATTAACATTCCTTCAAAACATAGCATACAGCAGGTTTAACATCATCACATAAACTTTTCATAACATACACATACATGTATTATGTCATTACTAGTCAAAAGTACATAGATTACAACAACATTCATACATACAACTATTACACTATGTTTTCTCATAATGGATCCTAATAAATTCCCCTACCATGTAGATCCAATTATGGATATCCTCAAAGGGTTCCTCTTCAAAGTACTGATCTAACCCTTCTCTCCAGGTTGCTGTAAGAGGCAAAATATCGTCCATGGTGTTAACCCAATCAGTGAGGGTAAGAGTATTTGGATCATATGCCTGATAGGCCTCCCTTACTCTTGCTATGAAATCTTTATAAACTCTGTATTCTTGATCAACACCTCTAATCAACATTCTTCCTATCTCATATAGCTACTTCGTGAGTTCCACAGCTTTCCTGAAATGTTCTTCATCCATATCCTCCCCAGGGCTTAACTCAATTATCTGATTGTTACCCAGATATATCTGTACCATTAACTTCTTGGTTCCACTTGGACCTGGAATATCTGTAGGGTCTGGTCTCTGACTAGGTCCAGGTATATCAGCTACATGATTAAGTTCAGGCACATTAGCTGTATGGCTGGGTCCAGGTACCTGACTCGGTCCAGGAACATCTACCTCATCCGCCTGCCTAGGCACAGGGTATGTTGTATTCCTAATATAAGAGTAACCCACATCAGATTGTTCCTCTTGAGGGTCTATCATCTCTATATCATCTATCTGACCTGCATCTCTTTCTAATACAATATTCATAGGTGGGGCTGGGTTAGGTTCCTCAAGTTCATCCTCTTCTGATGGTATATCCTCATTTAATATTTTCTCTTCTTCATCATCATCCTCATCCATCTCATTTGATCCCACAGAAGAATTATCTAACCTGCCCAATTCTGATTCACTACTGGAATCCTGGATATTGATCACTAGGGGAAGACCAAACTCTAGATCATATATGAAAGCATCTATCTCTTCTGAGTTTCACCCTGATCTATCAGAACTATAGACTGTGGGTCTAGGGTCCCCCTGGTTCACTGTAGTCTCTGATGTTCTAGACTCAGTCATTGGTATCCTGCAATAATTAACTTAAGGTCAATTATGCAGATGTTTACTTATGTATCAGTCTATAAATAATGTAATCAGAGCATTTCCTAAGCCAGAATCCTTTGCTCTGATACCAAATGTCACATCCTTACTTTTAACCTCAATTATACTCCATTAGAAGTGATTGAAATCAATTACATGATCATTTGCTTTGAAAATATCCATTTCCAAAATATTTGCCTTCGGGTACTGTTCACTGTTACTGTTCATTTGGTAATTCCAGAACATGTACCCTACTTTGAAAATTCATAATTAATTGTAGAAAAATCAAAATAATGTGGTTCAAATTTCTAATGAAAGCTCTTTCGTAAATATTTGAGGGAAAAATATGAAAATAATGTTTTCTTGTCCCAATGAAATCAGTTTAATCGTTGAAAATCACTGTTCATTTGGTAAAATCTGGAAGTTCCAGTTTCTTTGCTTAACTTCAAAAATTCATTTCTCTTTGGTTACTTATCCAAATGAACTGTGTTACCTATGGATTTAAATATATAGACATCATATTTAAGCTCATAAACTTTCATAGAAAAACTCGTTCATTCGATATATTAAATTGTTGCGTGAACATCACTGCCTCTCAGCAATCATTTTATCTCAATTCTAGATCTTACTTCCAACTTTGGAAAATCATAATAATTCGGATACTTATCCAAATGAGGCGTTCTTGGTGTTCATTTAAATCTCTGTATCTTAACTTTAATCATGGCAAATTTCAGACTAAAACTCGTTGATTTAGACATCACACACATTGTAACATCACCACGGCCTCAAAACAGGGTTACAGAAACATACATCATGTATACTAGCATATCATCCCATAGTGTCATGTAAGTCATGTAAATTATTATACAAACTTATTCATCAACATTTACTCTCCTCCCTTGAAGAGATCCAGCACCTAAAACATAGTTATGCATGTGGAAGGAATGAGATTTCATGGAAATCCCAATAGCAAGTTACACAACTATAATATCATGCATGGATAATTGTATGCTTAACATGTTATCATGAGATGGGAGCTACTTCATAATGGTACATAAGCAAACTCTAACATGCATATTGTCATGACATAACTTGCAAGGAGTTGCAATCATTCATACTTCATCATAACATGATGACATAAGCTTAAGCTCAACTAAACACTATAATCAACAAGCAAGCAAAACAATTAAACAAACATGAGTTATAGTTAGGTATCCTTGCTACCTCTTAGCTATCTTGGTCAAGACCTTATTGAAGTGCTTTCCTTCCTTCACAAATGTTAAAACCTAGCCATTACAATATAATATCAAGTTACAACTCAACTTGAACCAAATCCAAGACTAGGTTTTCACTAGCTCCCTTTCTTTCTCTAATTTATGTTTCCTACTTCTACCTTTCCAAAATAAATTCTCATGGTTCATTTCCACATAATTTTTCATTTATAATCCAAATATGAAATCAGAATTTCCAAAATCAAAACATACCAATTGCTACAGTGCCAAACCGAAATGCATGCTCTTGTTTTCCAAAAATTCTCATTTTGATTCCAATGCTTCCAATACTTGTTCTCCTACTTTATCCCCACACAACTTTCCATTTTAAACTCATTGGAAGCATCAAAATCATGAAATTCCATCATATGAACAGTACCACGTACAGTACCAGCAAGAACACAAAACCCTAAATCCAAACATACTTGAATTCACAAGCTTATACCACTTGATTCTAGCTTGTTTAAGCTTGTCTAAACTATCCATAACATAAAACTCATATTTTAACCACATATGAGCAGAACTTCCAGCAGCAACCATAAGGGAAATATAGCATTAAAACCCCTTAAAACCATGAACTAACTTGCTAGAACAAAGCTCAAGATCAAGGGGGATGATTACCTTGCTTGTTACTTCACTTTGGTTGCTTCTTTCTTGGTTGAATGGAAATTTTGCAAGAGTTTCCCTATGGTTCACCATGCATGCCGAAGTGTTCTGAATAGGGGGTATTTATAGAGAAATTTGGGTTGAAATGGATGGCCAAGATTGATTTGGTTACTATTTGATCTACAGGCGTACATTTAATCTTGGATTTTACTTTTTCTAAAAAGAATAATTATTACATCATGTGGGACAGCTCATGGGACACCTAATAGGGTTAGGTGGCGTGCTTCCCATGAAAAGAATCTTCTGGAGAAATTTCAATCCAATACGGTACCGATCAGTGCAGTTTCACAACAACCGGACTGTGTTCTGTTCCTAATTTTTTTTATTGTATACCAGAATATATATTCTATCCTAGAAATTAATGTCTAGACTTCTCATATCATTAAAAATATTATACTAAGTATTTATCTGCCATCTATCTCTTGGGAAATGACCAAAATACCCTTGGTGTCCTTTCTTGCACTGTACTAACCCTAAGGGAAAAATCATCATTTCACCCCTCTTTATACTGGTTCATGGTGTATATGGCTCTAAATAATCCTCTTTATACTATATGACACGTTTTTAACCTGTCTAAAGTGACCAAAATGACCTCTATCCACTACGGGTACAGTATGGGCATCCAGGGGCATTTTTGTAATTTTGCACTTTTCCTGGACTGCTCTGGTCTCTGGCCCACATAACTGTCCAGTCACCTTAATGGGCTCATGATGGCGTCATTTGGGCCTTATTATGGGCTTATTGCATGTATTGCCTTTATGGCCCAATTCACTTTACAACTCTCCCGATCCTATTTATCGGGTATTTTATTTTACTGAAAAATCCGGTATAGCTTCTACAAGATTCATTTTCTGATTCTGTCAATTTTATAAATTCATATATTAAATATATGAATTTCCTATAAAGTCTCATATGATTTTTATATCTGAAAAATACTATAATAATTCCTTCTGACTTCAGGAATTTATATCAATTAATCGGGACCTCAAATCAAAAGTCTGTGTTGTGTTAAACTGACCGGAATATTTTTGTCTATCTACTGGTAAAATTTGGGTCTGATATGATTTCGGGAATTTTTGGCCTGTTTTGGCTCAACTTTTCCATATTTACATTTAGGTCCCTTAACTTTTGAATAATTGCACTTTAGTCCCTGAACTTTTCATTAATTGCATTTAGGTCCCTCCTTTTTCTTCTACTTTCACTTTTCACCTTCAAACTTTTAAATTTTCATTTTGGTCCCTATTCTTTCCTTAGTTATTAATCCTTCCCTTTCCTATCACAATCTAGTACAGTTTATTCCAAGAATCTTTATCCATTGCAGATAAACTGTACAGGTACATCAGGTGAAAAAAATTGGGGATATGACAAGTAGATATGATGAGAAAGTTATGTTGCTCCCATGCCCTATGACATGCAATTAAATAATTCAACTTGGTAAGGATAAAGCAACAACAAAGGGCTAAATGCGATAGTTAGCTAGTTAAGTCCCAAAGAGTAGAAAGAGAATTTATGATCAAACTATGATAGTCAATGGGATAGAGAATGAGATTAAAAGATGAGGATGATATGAGAAATTCCTGAGCGAAAGGGAAATGAGTAAAGTCTGGCTTCTGTGATCATTTGTAGGGAATTATTTGTGGAGTTAACAAGGATGTGGAAGTGACCAACCTTGTCACTTTATCCGTTGGTTTAGGTCTTCTAGAGATGAGAATACAGTACAATGGAATTGCAGTAAATTCTAGAGGATTGCAGCTAGATCTTAGTATGGCTTACAGGGTCGCAGTTAGATCCTGAAGAAGCTTACAGTTGATCGCAGTAGATCCTGAGGGTCACAGTAGACCTAGCCTAGAGAAAGAAAGTATTGAGCCATAAGTACAGTATGTCTTTAGAAGAATGAATACCAAGGATAATGTTAAGGTATAGAAGCTTCACAAGTTAGTTAACTCATAACGGAGAGAGTACCCATGATGTTAGTTTTAGATAGCCTTATTACTATCAGGAACTGAACTCAGAATCTCCTTACACATATCAAGAACTAAGTGATCAAAGTTAAAGCTGTTAATCCTGAGTTCCAAGGATTTATGACAATGTTTCATAAGATATAAGAAAGGGTCAAATGAGAATAAAGAGATCCTTACGATGAGATTACAAAGACCAAAAATAAAGGTAAGTAGATGCTCTATATGAGGATAAAGAGATTAGAAGGCCAGATAGACCCAATAGAGATAGTATAAGGTGGGTCTAAGATAGTGAAGTACCAGGGTTAAAGCCTGTGCTTTAGATTTTTCTTTGCACATTTCAGTTAAGTGTGCTCAGGCAAGGGTAGTCCAATGATGGGTGACCCCCTGAGAAGTGATAAAAAAAATGTGAATGCCATAAAAAATTGGCATATATACACAAAGCTATGTAAAATGATAGAAAGAGCTATGGAAAGCTAGAAATGGTTATGAATAATAAGAGACTAGAACCCTTATGTCAAATCCAAATGAAATGGATTTGAAAGATGGACTATGATATAGCCAGATTTAGCTAGATATGCCATTTTATGACATAAAAGAGATGAAATGAGATATATTATGAAAAGTATATAATGAGTTATGTTATGAGAGATATGTTAAGAAGTACAATATGAAGTGGCTTTATAGCTAGCCCTATAAACAGATAGAGAGGCTCCCTTTTTGTAAGGGATAAGATGTTTGAATGATAAGTTATAGGTGAAAGAGCAAATGAGAGCTTTCACTCCTTGCATAAAATGCCAGGCATTATGTTATGTTATGTTTATAAAATATGCTAAAGCTCTGAATGTTAGAGCAGTACAAGCTCTATGTGATAGAGCTATGCAAGCTCCGAGTGTTAGAGCTGTACATATTAAGAGAAGGAATGCTTGAGCTCTGATGTTAGAGCTTTGCATTCATGAGCAGGGATGTAGTCCTGCAGCATGTTGGTCAGGCATTATGCATGTTAGAGTATATGCTCCTATTTAGTAATAGAGCAACAAAAGAAAGAATGATGACATAAGTCCTCTCTCTGGATTATGATAAGATATTAAAAATGATAAGAATGTATGATGACATAAGAATGAGAGTTACGACATGCAGATGTTCAAAGAATTCCGCTAGATACTCAAATGAGTCATAAATGATTGCTCTAAGAAGTATGATGAATCATTAACAGAAACTCCCGAATATAGCAATATTCGAAAGAGTTTAATATGAGAGGAATGGACACTACTCATAAGTTTAGTATAGTGAAAAGTCCATATATAGATAGATGTATAGCAAGAAAGTAAGTAATAGAATGAACGGGAGTTCAACTCTAATTGAGCTGATTCAGAATAGAAGAATGATCATAGTAAAGATATGAAGAATTGCGGATATAAAAAGTACTCCGCTAAAATGTATATTTTAAGAGACATATACCCTAATGCTTATTCAAAAAGAAGACAAGGATATCTATTCAAGATTACTAACTAAGGTGCTAAGCAAATTTCGAGGACAAAATTTATTTTAAGGGATAAAAATGTCATATCCTAATTTTCCCTATCCGTATAGTACTGATAGTAGAAAGAGGTTTGGAAAGGATTATGATGAACATCAGAAGAAATGATAAAAGTTAAATGAGACCTGAAGAAAGAGAAGGACTAAAATGAAAATTAGAAAAGGTTAAAGGCAAAAAGTGAAGGTAGAAATAAAACTTAGGCCCTTAAGTGTAATCTTCAAAAGTTAAGGGGCTAAAATGTAAATAGCTAAAAGTTTAGGGACCTAAATATAATTATGAAAAAGTCGAGCCAAAATAGGCCAAAAATACCTGGAATAAGATAAGACTCAAATTTTACTAGTAGATAGATAAAATTATTTTGGTCAGTTTAACGCAACACAGAATTTTGATTTGAGGTCCTGATTAATTGATATAAATTTATGAAGTCATAAGAGTTATTACAGTATTTTTCAGACAGCAGAATCAGATGAAACTTTATAGGAAATTCCTATATTTTATGTAAGAGTTTATAAAATTGACGAGTTAGAAAAGGAATCCTGTAGAAGTCTTACGGGATTTTACAGTGAAATAAAATACCCGATAAATAGGATCGGGTAAGATTTATTGGGATTTGTGCCATAAAGGTAATGATACCAATGAGCCTATACCAAGGCCCAAATGGCGCCATAATGACCCCAATAAAGTAGTGAAACAGTTATGTGGGCCAGGATCCAGAGCAGTCCAGGAAAAGTGTAAAATTATGAAAAATGTCCCTGGATGCCCCTATCGTACCAGTGATGGAGGGAGGGCATTTTGGTCATTAAGGAAAGGCCAAAAATGTGGGACATAGTATAAATATGGTTATTTAGAGTCAATATATGCCCTGAGGTAGTATAAAGAGGTGCGAAATGACAATTATGCCCTTAGGGTTAATATAGTGCAAGACAGTGAACCAAGGGCATTTTAGTCATTTTCTATGGGATCTGTAATTAAGTTAAGGCCCATTACAATTATTTCAATGGTGTGAGAATCGTAGACATTGATTTCCAGGACAAAATACATATTCAGGTATATTATAAAAAATTAGGAATAGAAAACAGTCTGGTTATTGTGAAATTGCTCCGATCGGTACCGGATTGGACTAAAAATTTTCTAGAAGCTTCCTGGCATGGTAAGCACGCCACATACCCCCATGAGGTGTCCCTTGAGCTATCCCACATGATGTCATAATTATTCTTTTTAGAAAAAGTTAAATCCAAAATTAAATGTGGGCCTTTAGATCAAATAGTAACCAAATCAATCTTGGCCATTCATTTTTCATGGATTTTGGCTATAAATACCCCCTCATTCTGCATCAAAACCGTGGCTTCATGAACCCTTGTGGAAACTCTTGCGAAATGAAAACTAAAGCCAAGACAAAGAAGATTCGAGGTACCAAAGTTCAAGTAAGCTAGAGATTAAAGGTAAGCAATCTCTCCTAGCTTATTTTCCTTTAATTTGGGAGCTTGAACTTAGGGTTTTCATGGGAGAAAAGTTGAGTTTTCTCTAAGGGGAGGTGCTGCCCAAAGACCTTAGGTCGAAGGGGAAAGAAGAAATTAAAGTTAGAAACATATGATTGAAGCTTAAACAAGCTAGCTAAGTGGTTGGTTGTTGAATCAAATTGATATTCTTGACTTTGCCATGGTGTGCCCTATTTGGTCTGCACTATTCATGATTTTAATGATTTAATCCTTCCATTGAGTTTGTATGATGATTTTGTGTAGGATTGGGAAGGTTTTGAACCTTGGAAACATTAAAATCTCAAGGTAGTAAGATTCTTTATAGGTACTGTTCACTCGCTTGAATAGTGATTTGAATTTCATGATTTTGATGGTTCCAACGGTTTTAAAATGAAAAGTTGTGTGGGGTAAAGTGGAGAAACGAAGCATTAGAATCAAAATGAGAATTTTTAAAAGAATTGCATGCTTATGTTCAGTTCTATACAGCAGGCCATAAAGGAGCTGGAATTTCATGATTCTAAACTTATACATGGATTCAAAAGATGAAATTGTGTAGGGTAAAGTCAAGACATCAATTGGTTCAAGAGCCAAGTAGATTAGTAAAGATTACAAAAAGTTATGACAATAAAGAGTGTAACAAAGTTAGTCTTGAACATGGTTGGAGTTCAAGAGTCCTAATGAGTTATGTGATGAATATGAATGTGTTTAGGACCATGAAAAATCCAAGAAGATGTTGGGAAGTGATGGACATAAAGGCTTCATGGTTGGAAAGCTAGGGAGCAAATGCTAAAGATTAAGAGGAAAGCTTAAGTGCAAGGTAGTGAACTTACCTCTTTATGTGCTTGATGTGGTATGCTTATGTATTGACATGTATATGATATTTGAATGATATTGTGACATGATAAATGATGTTGAATGTATTGTGAATAACATGTTTTCCATGGCCAGGAACTTTATGTGAAAGTATACAGCATGATGGCATGTCACTAATCAAAGAAAGTTTAATGAAATTACATATCATGCATTAGCATCTATCTTGCATATTTAAGTGGTAATGTTTGCTACTGAGATTCCCTAGAATCTCACTCTCCCATAACCAACCAATTTAGGTCAAGCATGATGGATAATGTATGCATGGAGAAGAGCTAAAGCATGGAAGAAGAAAAGTGAAGTATTTAAGATGTTAGCATATGCTATGCACTTTCCATGTATGTCAAAGCCATGTAAAGCATTTATTTATGTTATGAGATTGTATGAAATAATTATTGTATAACCCCATGATGTATATAAATTCATACAAGGCAAAAGAGATGATTCATGTATGCTAGAACAATTATTGAAAGTGAAAGAAAGGAAACTGAAATAGTAAAAACGTAGGTCATAAAGCAGTTTTGTTGTGACTTCAGGTTGACCTAGCAAATGATGGAATTATTTCATGAAATTTTGTGAGCATGTAGTACACATCTAGAGCTTTAAATCAATAGGTATAACGTTTCAATTGGATGTGTATATCAAGAGAAATGAATTTCCAAATTAAGGGACCAGAATCTGTTTCCAGAGTTTTTGACCAAATGAACAGTAAATGTTAACGAATAAACGGTATTAATTGGCTAATCATTTACTCTGGAAATTATTTTTCCCTTACATTTCAAGATATTATATTCATGTATCTTTTTGAATGACTTCATTTCAAGTTTTCTATAATTAATTATGATTTTTTCAAAATTTATTGCGTAATCTGGAATACTATATAAACAATAACCTGAGAAAGAGTAAAATTTCAGATTTGGCTAATGAACTTCCAAGGTCTTGTAATTGGTTCCAAATGCTACTGAATAGTCCCTAAGACATATAATAGTCTCAGACTTACTCATCGAGGGGCCCAGTAATATCTCTCTACGAATATGAGGGACAAATTCCATCTTGACCATTCACATTCCTCCGCATGAAAAACCACTAAGCCCAAACATAGTCTTATGATCACTAGGTCAAAAGTGACTTTTGACTAGGTCAAAGCTGAGCGTTTATCATGTAGGAATCCATGATGATCTCAGGTCAAAGGGCATAGTGACATGGTTTGTATATGAGAGAAGCTTGTGACGTAACCCATACAGCTCTCTCATAGCGGGTCGGTCTAATACCATGTATTCTTACATGTGCCTGTGACTTTGATTTATATCTCTATATATCTTTAAAGTCATACTGGTCTTATTTCATCTCTGCTCCCGCATAGATGACCGACTAGGGACATTTAGGATAAGATCATGAATTATCCAAGGATGGTCATCACAATAAACATGCAAATAATATGATAACACAATTAATAAATTCATAAATTAATAATGTTCATAAGACAATGATTGGCCCCTAGGGCACAATTTCCAACAACCTCCCACTTGTACTAGGTACAATCATTAATTTGACTAATTCCCATTGACCTAACATGACGCTCATGCTTTGACTGCACAAGCGGCTTTGTTAGAGGATTAGCAACATTATCTTCTCCTGCTACTTTGCATATTTTTATATCACCTCTATCATTGATTTCTCTGATGAGATGAAATCTCTTGAGTATATGCTTGGTCCTTTGATGTGACCTAGGCTTTTTGGCCTGTGCCATGGCACCACTATTATCAGATAGCAAAGTTATTGGATCTGAGATAGTAGGTATCACCCCTAGTTCCTGATCTAAACGGCTTCCTTAGCTGCATCAGATGCTGCTATATACTCAGCTTCCATTGTAGAATCTGCTACAGTGCCCTGCTTAGAGTTCTTCCAGCTTACTGCTCCATTATCGATGAGGAATATATATCCAGAATGTGATTTTTGGTCATCCTGGTCAGTTTGGAAACTTGCATCTGTGTAACTAGTTACACAGAGTTCATCATCCAATCCACCATAGACCAAGAATAGGTCCTTAGTCCTTATTAAGTACTTAAGGATATTCTTAACGGTAATCCAATGACCCTTACCAGGGTCTTGTTGATATCCGTGCATACTGAACCTATACAGTATTTTGTCTATGTATGTACCCTGACTGAGTCTTAGAAGTCTTTTAGATCTATCTCTATAGATCCTGATTCCTAGGATGTAGGTGGCTTCACCCAAGATAACTCAAAAGCACCCACTTTGGTAGAGTCCACAATTGAACAATTGAGGTTTTGACAAGTGTTCATAAATTGACGGCATTATGACTTAAGATTTCATTTAGATGGCTTAATTTAACTATCTGGTTTATAAGAATGCATGTTTCTCAGTTTGTATCTCATACAAGTAATATGCATGTTTATGATATAATCATAAGATGCATAATTTAAACGTGATACAATATGGCTCACCTATCCTAAGTCCCCTTAAGCCAATGAGAGGAGCTCTCTAGTAAGAAGAGGGAAATTACATATAGAAACCTCTTTTAACATTTGAGGGGAGTGAGATGAGAAGATAAGGTACATTGAGAGTATATATAGGAAGGCATGACATGCAGGCCGTATTTAAAAATTACAACACTTGCAATCTAGAGCCATATTATTCACCATACCCAAGCATTCAATAATCAACATTCAGATTTAATTAAAGGGCAATTAATGTTTCAAAACTAAAACATTCACAAAACAGTATATATTACGGTTATGTTGCGCTATGAACAAGTAGCCACAGTGATCCCGCTAGCCGGTTAGCGGGTAGGGTCTAGGGGCAGCGCCCCAGGAAAAAAAAATTATTTCATAAATAATCACGAATCTGAATTCGGTTTTCTTAGCACCAATATATATTAATTGATCAAATCAAAACGTATTACCACCGATTTTAATTCCCTTTTAGATTCCTTTTATGTTATACATAACACGAATCCCTTATATAAATGGCATGGCTAACTTAAATACAAAACGGCATGGCTCTGATACCACTGTAAGAAATTGGAAGACACATAGTGGAAATTAACTTGAAATTTTTTCCATTCCTTGCCAGGATCTACTGTATGTGCTTAAGTCAAGTGGGAAGAAGCATTACCCTTAGTGTTCCTCAGCAACTTTCACAGCTTCTGGTCACGACATTCACAACTTCTCTCTGTGGTTCGTGCTCCCTTTTCGATTGCAAGAAGTCAATGACTCGGGTTGGCTTCCTCTACTGTATCCACACGAACAACATTCTAACCACGAACGACGTGCTAGTGTCTCCTGTCCCTCTAGGGCTTTCTCAAGAATTCGTCCTCTTTGTCTCTATTTTGGCAGTTTCTTATCTGCAAACCTTTTGCAAATTCTCCTTCGGCCTTTCTGTGTTCTATATATTTTAAAACGTAGCTCCTAAAATCAGATATATAGGATGTTATGCTTTTTTCTCTACCGAATTGGATTTTGGAGTTAATCTTATATTAATTCTGAAATTAATACAATATCATATATTGTATAATTTGATAAGAAACTAATTATTTAAATAATATTTATATTAAATTCATCCCACAGATTTCATTCACCTATTTATTTAACTTAAAATAAAGATAAGATAGAACTATATTTGATTTATTCTCATAAACCAAATTTGAGATATCATATCAATTTGAATTTCAAATTCAAACGTGATAGAGATTTAATTTATCCTTATAAATTAAATCTTATAAATATCTCTTGTATGAGATATCCTATCAATTTGAATTTCAAATTCAAACGTGATAGAGATTTAATTTATCCTTATAAATTAAATCTCATATATCTCTTATATATAATGTATATATACGAATTTATATATATATATATATATATATATACGAATATAAATATAAATATATACATCCACCTTGGATCATCCATTGAATCTGGACAAGTCTTAGATTCAATGAATCTGGACATCATAGCTCGTGTTGGGCTATTTTGTGTGCGACCCTGCAGGCTTATATGAAGTTGACAGTGGGCCATTTGCTATACTGGCCCACAATTCAAAAGCGGTCTCTAGCAAGACATAACGACTACCCAAATCATATAAGGATCGTTAAATGATGTAACCTTTTATACAACCATATTATGTCCCTTTTGTCACGCGATATTTTGGTCATGGATGAGGCATGGATAATGCCATCCTCCTATTCCTGCTGAGTAGTCTGACTATAGAAATAGAACTACCTTTCCATTATAGTATGTCCATACATTTCTCAGACTCACTCATCGAGGGGCCCAGTAATATCTTTCTATGAATATGAGGGACAAATTCCATCTTGACCATTCACATTCCTCCGCATGAAAAACCACTAAGCCCAAACATAGTCTTTATGATCACTCGGTCAAAAGTGACTTTTGACTAGGTCAAAGCTGAGCGTTTGTCATGTAGGAATTCATGATGATCTCAGGTCAAAGGGCATAGTGACATGGTTTGTATATGAGAGAAGCTTATGACGTAACCCATGCAGCTCTCTCATAGCGGGTCGGTCTAACACCTTGTACTCTTACATATGCCTATGACTTTGATTTATATCTCTATACATATTCAAAGTCATACTGGTCTTATTTCATCTCTGCTCCCGCATAGATGACCGACTAGGGACATTTAGGAAAAGATCATGAATTATCCAAGGATGGTCATCACAGTAAACATGCAAATAATATGATAACACAATTAATAAATTCATAAATTAATAATGTTCATAAGGCAATGATTGGCCCCAAGGGCACGATTTCCAACAGCACTCACTACAAAAAAATAGACGAGTTATAGCAGTCAATTTTTCCCTTTTCTAGTAGTTTGAGTCAATGGTATAATGTTTTGTAGTGGTTAAATGAACTACTACAAAATCATGTGCTAGAAACACTTTTGTAACGATTTACATAACTGCTACATATCACAGTCAAACCGTTTAAAATATTTTTTGTGGATTTAGCAATTTAGTAGCAGTCAAGTGAGCCCTTATATATGTGCATATCAATCTAAGGGATAAAAGTCTGAAGCAATTTTTTGCTACAAAATCATCGCATGTGGGTAGGAAAGGGAAAGGCAATGAAAAATTTTAGGTAGGAAACAGAAAATTTTTATATTGGCCCAAAACATGTGTAGCAGTTACTAAATTGCTAAAAATTTAGGATCATGCTAAAAAAATATAACAAATCAAAAGTTTCCCACGTTGATAGTTTGTAGTGGTTGAAACGACTACAAATATCGCAGCCTTGATAAAAAAATAAAAAATCTGTGTAATCATACTTATAATTATATATATATGAATATTCTTTATTTTATATTTGATAGGTTAAAGTAGTATATAATCTAATTTGATATATTTTATTTTATGAGAAATATTGAAGATATAGAAAGTGTAAAAATTGATATTATTAGATTAATAGAAAGTTATGGAAGGATATGAAATAAGGTGTAGAAGAGAGTTAGAAAGTGAAGAAATTATACAAAATATGATATATAATTGATTAAATAAATCACATAATTTGTGTAAGAAGGAGCTAAAAATAATAAATACACATGTTAATAAAAATAAATATACAAACAAAAAAGAAAAAAAAATGAATTTACAAATTAAAATGATCTTACCATATAAAGAAATAAGCAAAATAAAGGTTGTAGGAAGAAGAATGAGAAGATGAAGAAGAATAGCGGCATATGAAGAATGGAAGGAAGGGGGTATAGAAGTTAGGTGTCATTTTGTAGCATTTGTGCACATTTTGCAGTGGTTTATCGAGTTCTACAATGGTTTACTGAGTTTTGTAGCGGTTTACTCCCCACGACATTTCTAGCAATTAGGGTAACTGCTACAAAAGGTTGTTTCTTTATTCTTTTTAAAAAATAATTTTATTTGTAATTATTTTTCTACAAGAAGAAATAATTACATTAATCATTCAAAGCTCTTTAAAAGTAATTCATCGTTATCATCACCCTTCCTAAAAAGAGATTTTTTTATAACAAATTTTTTTAGGTTTAATTTTTAATCAGATTATAATGGAATGGAATTACGAGTTGAAGTAAATGAGTATTTAATTAATTTAATAATGAAAATTGAAAATAAATTCTGGGATGAAGAGATCACATACTTGATAATGGCTAAATTGTCATCACCTTCAAAGAAGAAGTTTTTAAAATTCGTTCATTGGAAAGGCTCATTGTCATAAGCAGTGATGTCACTATCACCCATATCACAAAGATCTCATGGCTTGAGGTGAAATACTATATTCCAATCTTTATGCTTCTCATTCTCCACATAATAAACCTGGTGTGTATCAAAGGCCAGAATGAATGGCTCATTATCTTCAAATTTACCTATATGAATTAGCCTAGAAAAATTGAAAGATGTGATGCCTAAGTCATCAACAGTAAGTCCCCATGAAGATGTCGTGTTTGCTCAGGAGCACTTGATGAGAGTTACGGTGAAAAGCTGATAATTTAATTCAATAATGTCAATAAGTTTTCTGTAATAAGTGATGCCTTGTATGTCACTGTCATTACTGCTAGCATAACTCCTTATCCCAAATATGCTGCAAACTTTAGAGTTTTGTGTGTGCAATCCTTGATCAAGTGCAATGGTACATAAACCCATTAACATTATACGCGGTATACCTTCTCCCATAGTCTAACTGGTTGATTGAAGATTTATGAATTAACCTATGTAAGGTATGCTGTCATTTTGTATTCGTCATGTAAACCAATCAAGAAACTCTTAATGTAATCTTTTATTACCCTTAATGAAAGTTCACCCACGTACTTGAAGTTGGCGCCTGATAGGACTTTTATGCTCCCTATATAATATAATGAAGTGTACTTTGTTTTATAAGTGTTAGAGATGGATAAATTGAATTACAAGTATACAAAATAGTGTGCATTTAATTTATGTATATTTACTTATTGGATGAAAGGTTCAACTTGGCTACAATTTATTTGAACATGTCATGTGCCTAAAGTTTCTCTATGTGAGTGAGTTAAAGACTCAAAATCTCCAACGGGTTTCCTAACAGGGGAACAAATCACTTGACATAGTAGGATGAGAAGGAGAATCATCAAAGCAATGTGGGGAGTTAAAATACATCTCCATGTCATCAAAGTATCTTGAACAAAAAGTTAAGACCTCATCCCCTTGAATAACCTCCTTCTGCTCTTAACCCCTTTGGCCATGCCTTATTGCGAACATAGGTTTTCAATTTTCCCAAAAATCTATAATGCTAGATTCAATTAATAACTTTTTTAGAGTGGAATCACAACTATCAAATACAATATGAAGAGATAACATTTATCGTACCTCTCAATAGGGAACATCTCGCAATATTTAACTGGGCTAGTAAGCTTTGCTTCTTGAACAAGGTTGACTATCAAGTGAACTATGATAGTGAAAAATGATAGAGGAAATATCATCTCCATGTGAAAGAATAATTTTTTCCTATAGTTGATAGAGCTCCTGAGGTATCAAGACCTTCACACACAACTTCTTGAAGAAAGAACACTGCTCCACCAATCCATAGATACGTCAGGAGGAAGCGTGTGTCTCAAATCCAAAAGGAGGAGATGTTGCATCATAATATGTGAGTCATGACTCTTTAACCCATAAACCTTTCAAGATTAGAGATCGATACATCCTGATATGTTGCTGGAGTATCCATCAAGAACTTTGATGTTCTTCAGTGTCAAAGGAAGATAGCCTTGTTATGCTTAATCAAGGTAAACTTAGCTGGCTGAAACTTGTAAATGTCATCTAGCCAAGCATATTCGTGAATTCTCCAAGCGCGTAAGTCTTTCCTAGCTACGAGATGATCTTTGGACTTTTTGGGCTTGTTAAGCAACATATATAGCACATTGTCAAACACATTTTTGTCAATATGCATGACATCTAAACTCTCGCGTAGCAAATTATGTTTCCAATAAGGAAGAGTAAAGAAGATACTTATCTTGCACCACTGTAGAGGCTAACTGTCAGATATCCAATGAGACTCATCCTAGTTGCTTAGGATGCTCAATATTCTTGCCAAACTTGACATCAACATCCTCTAACTGCCAAAATATATCAATACTAGAAAAAGTGGTTGGAGGATCTCTCTTCTTCTTTCCCATCAAAGCATATATGTTACAATCTAAATTTGTATTTAGAATCCAGGAGCTATCAACATCCCAGAAAAATACCACTTCCAAATGTGTGGCAGGGTACATGATACGGTGTCAAAGTTGCACTCAGGACATGCCAACCTTGTATGCATGTTTTAGCTAGACAAAGTTCCTAAACTAGGAAAATCACTTATCATCCACATCAATGATGCACGAATATTAAATAGATGCTTCTCACATGAGTTAAATATCTCGACATCATCCCTTAATAGCTCTATCAATTCTTGTATCAATGGAAGCAGGTACATGTTTATATAATTTCCTAGTGGTATCTTTCCAGGGATGATAATGGAAAGCAAAAATGACCCTTGTTTCATGCACATCCAAGGTGGGAGATTGTATGAAATCAGTACAATTGGCCATATACTATAGGTAGTGCTCATGTTACCAAATAGGTTAAAACCATTGGTCACTAAAGCAAGATAGACATTTCTTGGATCACGAGTAAAATCTGGGAATTGTGATTCAAACACCTTCTAAGCCTTTGAATCCCTAGGATGTCTTAGTTTATCATCTACATTTTGCTCAAGAATATGCCACCTTATATGCTCTTCCATCTTTGATGACATGTATATTCATTGTATTCGTGGCTTCAATAGGAAGTATCTAACAATTTAAATTGTTATTTATTAACCAGAGAAAAAATAACAAATAATACAGAAGATTTTTTGCAAGTTTTGTCTTCTACTTCTTCCCCTTTTGCACTGTCTTATACTGAGATTGCTTACAACTCTTACAAATCTCCCTGTTCGAGTCTTTTCCCCAATACAACATACAATCATTTGGGCATGCATCAATTTTATTGTAGTTCAATCCTAGCTTATTGATAATCTTGTTTTATTCATTAAAAAATGGCAGGAATTTACCTTGGGGAAAGCATCTTTGAGCAATTATAATAGTACATGGCCTTATCTGTGATACTGCACAAGTATTTAGTAAGATACAATTTTATCAATAAGGATAATCTATAATACCTTGTACACCCATGATACAGAGGCTTGTTGGCTTTATTTATCAGTTCTAAAAATTCTCGAGCAATATCATCACTCTTGAACTCAGGCTCAGGGCCCTACACTTCATGAGAGTGTCATCTTCAAAATTTCACAGTTCATGATATAACTAGAGTTAACTCAGCAATCATATCATGTTATTCCCTATATAGAGTCCAAATGACATAATTTCATGGGAAGGGCTTAATAATCAAATGGTCCCTAACAATATTTGTTGGATGACACTTGTTGAAATTACATATAGGGTGTGGACATTGAATCTTACCATTTATTGACGCATTATTGAATGCAAAATCAAAGAAAGAGTTGAGTCTAGCTAGATATCACAAGGTTGTACATGGCAAGATAAAGATAAAGAAGATTCCTTTCAACTCCTTTCAACTCAAGCCAAGATAAAGAAGATTTAAGGTACCAAAGTTCAAGCAAGCTAGAGATTAAAGGTAAGCAATCTCTCCTAACTTATTTTCCTTTGATTTGGGAGCTTGAACTTAGGGTTTTCATGAGGGAAAAGTTGATTTTTCTCTAAGAGGAGGTGCTGCCCAAAAACCTTATATGAAAGGGGAAAGAAGGAATTAAAATTAGAAACATATGATTGAAGCTTAAACAAGCTAGTTAAGTGGTTAGTTGTTGAATCAAATTGATATTCTTGACTTTACCATAGTGTGCCCTATTCAGTATGCACTGTTCATGAGGGGAGGAAATGGAATTTCAATGATTTAATGCTTCTATTGAGTTTATATGATGATTTTGTGTAGGATTAGAAAGGTTTTGAACCTTGGAAACATTAAAATCTCAAGATCATAGCTTTTGGAATTCTTCACCGTTACTGTTCACCCGCATAAACAGTAATTGGAATTTCATGATTTTGATGGTTCCAATGGTTTGAAAATGAAAAGTTGTGTGCGGTAAAGTGGAGAAACAAGTATGGGAAGCATTAGAATCAAAATGAGAATTTTTGAAAGAATTGCTTGCTTATGTTCAGTTCTATACAGCAGGCCATAAAGGAGCTGGAATTTCATGATTCTAAACTTATACATGGATTCAAAAGATGAAATTGTGTAGGGTAAAGTCAAGACATCAATTGGTTCAAAAGCCAAGTAGATCAGTAAAGATTACAGAAAGTTATGACAATAAAGAGTGTAACAAAGTTAGTCTTGAATATGGTTGGAGTTCATGAGTCCTAATAAGTTATGTGATGAATATGAATCTGTTTAGGACCTTGAAACATCAAAGAAGATGTTGGGAAGTGATGGACATAAAGGCTTCATGGTTGGAAAGCTAGGGAGCAAATGCTAAAGATCAAGAGGAAAGCATAAGTGCAAGGTAGTGAACTTACCTCTTTATATGCTTGATGTTGTATGCTTATGTGTTGACATGTATATAATATTTGAATGATGTTGTGACATGATTAAGGATGTTCAATGTATTGGGAATAACATGTTTTCTGTCATATCCTAATTTTTTCCTACCCGTATAGTACTGATAGTGGAAAGAGGCTTAGAAAGGATTATGATGAAGATCAGAAGAAATAATAAGGGTTAGATGATTCTTTAAGAAAGAGAAGGATTAAAATGAAAAGTAGAAAATGTTAAAGGTAAAAAGTGAAGGTAGAAATAAAAGTAGGGCCCTTAAGTGTAATTTTCAAAAGTTAAGGGGCTAAAATGCAAATAGCTAAAAGTTCAGGGATCTAAATATAATTATGAAAAAGTTGAGCCAAAACAGGCCAAAAATGCCCAGAATCAGATAAAACCCAAATTTTACCAGTAGATAGATAAAATTATTCTGGTTATTGTAACGCAACATAGAATTTTGAATTAAGGTCCCAATTAATTGATATATATTTATGAAGTCAGAAGAGTTATTACAGTATTTTTTAGACAGCAGAATCAGATGAAACTTTATAGGAAACTCCTATATTTAATGTAAGAATTTATAAAATTGACAGAGTCAGAAAAGGAATCCTGTAGAAGTCTTACGGGATTTTACGGTGAAATAAAATACCCGATAAATAGGATCGGGTGAGATTTATTGGGATTTGTACCATAAAGATAATAAGGCCAATAAGCCCATACCAAGGCCCAAATGATGCCATAATGAGACCAATAAAGTAGTGAAATAGTTATGTGGGCCAAACTCCAGAGCAGTCCAGGAAAAGTGCGAAGTTATAAAAATGCCCCTAGATGCCCATACTGTACCAGTATTAGATGGAGGTTATTTTGGTCATTCTGGATAGGCCAAAAATGTGGGACATAGTATAAATATGATTAGTTAGAGCCAATATATGCCTGAGGTAGTGTAAAGAGGGGTGAAATGACAATTATGCCCTCAGAGTTAGTACAGCGCAAGAAAGGACACAAAGGGTATTTTGGTCATTTTCTAAAGGATGGATGGAAAATAAATATTCAGTATATCAATTTCAATGATATGATAAGCCTAGACATTGATTTCCAGGACAAAATACATATCCTGGTATATTATAAAAAAATTATGAATAGAAAATAATCTGATTGTTGTGAAACTGCTCCGATCGGTATCAGATTGGATTGAAATTTTTCTAGAAACTTCCTGTCATGGGAATCACGCCACATACCCCCATGAGGTGTGCCTTGAGCTGTCCCACATGATGTTATAATTATTCTTTTTAGAAAAAGTTAAATCCAAGATTAAATATGGGCCTTTAGATCAAATAGTAACCAAATCAATCTTGGCCATTCATTTTTCATGGATTTTGGCTATAAATACCCCCTCATTCTGCATCAAAACCATGGCTTCATGGACCCTTGGGTAAACTCTTGCAAAATCAAAATTCAAGCCAAGACAAAGAAGATTCAAGGTACCAAAGTGTAAGGAATTGGAAGACACGCAGCGGAAATTAACTTAAAAAATTTTCCATTCCTTGCCAGGATCTACCGTATGTGTTTAAGTCGAGTGGGAAGAAGCATTACCCTCAATGTTCCTCTGTGACTTCTACAGCTCCTCTCCGTGGCTGGTGATCTCCTTTCGATCGTAAGAAGTCGACGGAGTGTTCCTCAGCGACCTCCACAGCTTCTCTCCGTGGCTCGTGCTCTCTTTTGGATCGCAAGAAGTCGACGCCTCAGGTCGGCTCCTGCTACTGGTATCCACACAAATAGCGTTCTAACCACGAACGACGTGCTAGCATCTCCTATCCCTCCAAGGCTTTTTTTTAACAATTCGTCCTCTCCGTCTCTATTTCAGCAGTTTCTTATCTGAAAACCTTTTGCAGATTCCCTTCGGCCTTTTCTGTTATATGTTGTTCAAAAACGTAGCTCCTAAATCAGATATATAGGATACTCTGCATTTTTCTCAACCGAATTGGATTTTGGAATTAATCTATATTAAATCTGAAATTAATACAATATCATATATTGTATAATTTGATAAGAAACTAATTAAATAAATAATATTTATATTAAATCTGTCTCACAGATTTAATTCACCTATTTATTTAATTTAAAATAAAGATAAGATGGGACTATATTTGATTTATTCTCATAAATCAAATTTGAGATATATCAATTTGAATTTCAAATTCAAACGTGATAGAGATTTAATTTATCCTTATAAATTAAATCTTGTAAATATCTCTTATACGAGATATTCTATCAATTTGAATTTCAAATTCAAACGTGATAGAGATTTAATTTATCCTTATAAATTAAATCTTGTAAATATCTCTTATATGAGATATCCTATCAATTTGAATTTTAAATTCAAACATGATAGAGATTTAATTTATCCTTATAAATTAAATCATATATATCCCTTATATATAATGTATATATACGAATTTATATATATACGAATATAAATATAAATAAATTTATACATTAACCTTGGATCATTCATTAAATCTAGACACATCTTAGATTCAATGAATATGGACATCATAGCTCGTGTTGGGCTATTTTGTGTGTGACCCTGTAGGCCCATATGAAGTTGGCAGTGGGCCATTTGCTATACTAGCCCACAAGTCGTAAGTGGTCTCTAGCAAGACATAACGACTACCCAAATCATATGAGGATCAATAAACGATGTAACCTTTTATACAACCATATCATGTCCCTTCTGTCACGTGATATTTGGGTGATGGATGAGGCATGGATAATGTCATCCTCCTATTCCTGACCGTTACTTTCTCAATCCCTGAGTAGTCTGACTATAGAATTGGAACTACCTTTCCATTATAGTATAGCCATACGTTTCTCAGACTCACTCATCGAGGGGCCTAGTAATATCTCTCTACGAATGTGAGGGACAAATTCCATCTTCACCATTCACATTCCTCCGTATGAAAAATCACTAAGCCCGAACATAGTCTTTATGATCACCTGGTCAAAAGTGACTTTTGACTAGGTCAAAGCTAAGCATTTATCATGTAGGAATCCATGATGATCTCAGGTTAAAGGGCATAATGACATGGTTTGTATATGAGAGAAGCTTATGACGTAACCCATGCAGCTCTCTCATAGCGGGTCGGTCCAACACCTTGTACTCTTACATATGCCTATGACTTTGATTTATATCTCTATACATATTCAAAGTCATACTGGTCTTATTTCATCTCTGCTCCCGCATAGATGACCGACCAGGGACATTTAGGAAAAGATCATGAATTATCCAAGGATGGTCATCACAGTAAACATGCAAATAATATGATAACACAATTAATAAATTCATAAATCAAAGTTCAAGTAAGCTAGAGATTAAAGGTAATCAATCTCTCCAAGCTTATTTTCCTTTGATTTGGGAGCTTGAACTTAGAGTTTTCATGGGAGAAAAATTGAGTTTTTTTCTAAGGGGAGGTGCTGCCCAAAGACCTTAGATGAAAGGGAAAAGAAGAAATTAAAGTTAGAAACATATGATTGAAGCTTAAGCAAGCTAGTTAAGAGATTGGTTGTTGAATCAAGTTGATATTCTTGACTTTGCCATGATGTGTCCTGTTCAGTCTGCACTGTTCATGAGGGAAGGAAATTGAATTTAAATGATTTAATGCTTCCATTGAATTTAGATGATGGTTTTGTGTAGGATTGGAAAGGTTTTGAACTTTGACAGCGTTGAAATTCCAAGATTGTAGTTTTTGAAACCCTTCTCTATTACTGTTCATATTTATGAATAGTGATTAGAATTTCATAATTTGGATGGTTCCAATGGTTTTAAAATGAAAATTTGTGTGGGGTAAAGTGGAGAAACAAGTATGGGAAGCATTAGGATCAAAATGAGAATTTTTGAAAGAATTGCATGCTTATGTTCAGTTCTGTATAGCAGGCCATGAAGGAGCTGGAATTTCAGGATTATAAGCTCATAAATAGATTCAAAATATGAAATTGTGTAGGGTAAAGTCAAGACATCAATTGATTCAAATACCAAGTCTATTAGTTAAGATTAAGGAAAGTGAATGAGCTTAATGTTCAAGAGGGAGTTATGTTAGTTAAAGTAAGTTTAATGCTCAAGGAAATTAGATGGTAATGGATGAATGGTTATGTGATGTTAGGGATTGGTTGGTATGCTCCAAAAGAGGCAGCCACCTGTCCAAGAGATGTGAGAAGAAAGAAGCATGATAAAGTGAAAGAAAGTCAAGTCTATAAGGTAGTGAACTTACCTCTTTATGTGCTTGATGTGGTATACTTATGTGTTGACATGTATTTGATATTTGAATGATGTTGTGACATGATAAATGATGTTGAATGTATTGTGAATAATATGTTTTCTATGGCCATGTACTTTATGCGAAAGTATATAGCATGATGGCATGTCACTAATCAAAGAAAATTTAATGAAATTACATATCATGCATTAGCATCCATCTTGCATATTTAAGTGGTAATGTTTGCTACTGAGATTCCCTAGAATCTCACTCTCCCATAACCAACCAATTTAGGTCAAGTATGATGGATAATGTATGCATGGAGAAGAGCTAAAGCATAGAAGAAGAAAAGTGAAGTATTTAAGATGTTAGCATATGCTATGCACTTTCCATGTATGTCAAAGCTATGTAAAGCATCTATTTATGTGATGAGATTGTATGAAACAATTATTGTATAACCCCATGATGTATATGAATTCATACAAGGCAAAAGAGATTATTCATGTATGCTAGAACAATTATTGAAAGTGAAAAAAAGGAAACTAAAATAGTAAAAACGAATGGTCCTAAAGTAGTTTTGTTGTGGCTTCAGTTTGACCTAGTAAATAAAGGAATTATTTCATAAAATTTTATGAGCATGTAGTATACATCTAGATCTTTAAGTTTATAGGTAGAACACTTCATTTGGATGTGTATATGAAGATAAATGAATTTCCAAAGTAAGGGACCAGAATCTGTTTCCAGAGTTTTTGATCAAATGAACAGTAAACTTCAACAAATAAACTGTATCAATTGGATAATAATTTTTTTATGGAAATTATTTTTTCCTTAAATTTTTAGATGTTATCTTCATGTATCTTTTTGAACCACTCCATTTTGAGTTTTCTAGAATTAGTTATGAATTTTTGAAGTTTGTTGCATAATCTGAAATATCATATGAACAGTAATCCGAGAAAGAGTAAAATTCTAGATTTGGCTAATGGACTTCCAAGGTCTTATAAGTGGTTATAAATTCTACTGAATGGTCCCTAAGATGTATGAAAGTAAGGATGTTACATTTTCCATAGCCATCCACTTTATGTAAGAGTATATAGCATGATAGCATGTCACTAATCAAACAAAGTTTAATGAAATTACATATCATGCATTAGCATCCATCTTGAATATTTAAGTGGTAATGTTTGCTACTGAGATTCCCTAGAATCTCACTCTCCCATAACCAATCAATTTAGGTCAAGCATGAAGAAAAAGGTATGCATGGAGAAGAGCTAAAGAATGGAAGAAAGGAAGTGAAGTATTGAGATTTTAGGATATACTATAAATTGTCCATATATGTAAATGCCATGTAAGGTGTCCATTTATGTGATGAAACTATTGTAATACTTATGGTATATGTACATGATGTATATGAATGTTGAAAAGCTTATTTGATGGCTTGTGCATGCTGAAACAATTATTGGAAATGAAAGAAAAGAAACTGAAATGGTAAAAACGTAGGTCCTGAAGCAGTTTTGTTGTGGCTTCAGTTTTACCTAGTAAATGAAGGAATTATTTCATGAAATTTTATGAACATGTAGCACACATCCATAGCTTTAAGTGCATAGGTATAACATTTCATTTGAATGTGTATATCAAGAGAAATGAATTTCCAAATTAACGGACCAAAATCTGGTTTCAGAGTTTTTGACAAAATGAATAGTAAACTTTAACGAATAAACTATATTAATTGGCTAATCATTTGGTCTGAAAATTATTTTTCCCTTAAAGTTCAAGATGTTATCTTCATGTATTTTTTTTGAACCACTTCATTTCAAGTTTGCTAGAATTAATTATGATTTTTCAAAGTTCATTGCGTAATCTGGAATACCATATGAACAGTAACCCGAGAAAGAGTAAAATTTCAGATTTGGCTAATGGACTTCCAAGATCTTGTAAGTGGTTCCAAATGCTATTGAATGGTCCCTAAGAAGTAAAAAAAATGAGGATGTTACAGTATAAACCACTATAGATTTAGACAATGTTAAAATTGCTTTTGTACAATTTTGCAGCAAGTAGTAACCACTACCAAATTTGAAGCGATGGAGGGAATTTTGAATTTAAAATTTGAGCATTTGCAGAGGTTATAAACCACTAAAAAATGTCTAGATGGAAGAATTTTTGAATTTGAATTTGGTAGGTTTGCAGTGATTAGTAACTGTTACAAAATATCATGATGGCAGATATGGAGGGAATTTTGAATTTAAAATTTATAAGTTTGTAGCGGTTACAAAGATCTACTAACCACTACAAAAGGAAAGCAACTTAAAATTTACTAATTCAATTTAAGTAAAATTTATGAAATTCAACTATAACTTGTGAAATACACTAAATTTAATGAAATAGACTATAATTTGTGAAATAATTAAATAAAATAAAATTATAAATTTAAATTCATAATATCCAAACTTTGAAAAATAAAGTATAAATAATAACAATGTTTGAAATAGGATAGAAATTTTCTCAGGGATGTTGTGTATCAACCTACACATCCTAGTTGAGATCTGGAGGTGGCGGCTATTTTTTGAATGGTGGTAGGGGTGGGGGAGGTGGAACCACTATGACCAAATATGGAACGCTAATAGTAGGCATCGTCTGAGGAGTTATGACACCTAGAATTTGTGTCAATATGGCCCTTAGGAAGGATTTATTTTTAATAGGAGAAAAAGAATTACTATGTCAAGTCTGAGGATAAATATCAATTGGCAACAAATTGAAGGGATCAACATCATTGTCAATACAAGATGATCAAATACAACAAGAGAGAAAAGGAAATGAATCAATACATCAAGTGGCAAAAACTAAATAAGCTTTCTCAACCCTTTCTTTATATTGAAAAATATATTTAAGCCATCTTGATGTTAATATGCTTTCTATGCTAAGATATATGTGTTTTATTTTCAAATATTTTAACAAAAGCATATGGTTTAATAAGTTTTTACAATCTATTTTCAAAAGTTCATCGTTGTGTTTCTATAAAAATTATAATTCTCAGTCTTCAACGATTTTGTTTTTATAGAGTTAATCGATTAATAGTTCAATTAATTAAAATTAATCGAATAGCTCATTTGAAAATATTTTTAAAGCTATTTTATTTTGAAATTAATTGATTGACACCCAATCGATTAATTCATATGAATTGTATTAGATGTTATTTCACTTTGCTATTAATTTTTTTCAAAACTTTAGACAACTGTATATTTAAGGGGAAGCTTTCAACTTTGTGATATTATATCTTAAGAAAAGCTTCACAAATCTTATCTCGTAAAGTTTATCTAATAATATAGCTTATATGCATTCACTGTCAATTTATTATGATGAGTTATTAATATGATTCCTTCCATGCTTAAACTAGAAAACATAAGAGTTGGAAAAGTTTCTCAAAGATGCTAACCATTCTTCATTCCAGAAATATTTTGAAATCATTATAGGAGAATTAACAAGCTATAGGGATGCTCTGATATATAGCCAATGGTTCAAAAAGGGAAACATCAAGTGGGCATTAAAAGTTGCTGAAGGTTGGTGCTAGAGCTACAATTTGTGCAGACTTAAAGTTCAAAAGCAAGAAAGGAAGGCACAAAATTTCAAAGATCAACACAACATCCTACTAAAATCAAATGAGCATTTATAAACATTCTCTTTTTATTTTAAGTACTGCACCATGCCATTGTTTTTCTCATATTTCTCATGCTTTTCTTTATTTCTTATATTTGCATCACTTTAAGTAGGGAATGATAATATATTACCCATCAAAGGGAGAATAATGAATATTACATTTGAAATCCTTTAAACTTTTTACTGATGACAAATAGGGGAGAAGAATAATAATTTTCATTAAAGTTTTGCCATGAGCAAAAAGGGGAAGATTGTTGGGAAGTATGTTTTAATTATGCCTAATAGCAAAAAGTTTCCTCTAATGCTAAAATAGAAATATTGTTTTAAAGTCAATATTGTTTTAAAGATACTAAAAGATGTTTTAGTTTGATGTTGTCTAGATGATCCAACCCAAAGTATGATTGAATTGATAATGTTTTGAAAACCAGCTTTGTTAGATTCCTTTATATGCTCAAACATTGCCAAATATAAATTTAAAGTGCTTTTGTTCTTATTGTTGTTAAAAGAAGAAGCTAATTGACTTAATTGATTAGTTAGTTAATTAATAATAAGTAATCGATTGGTTATTCGATTAATGTCGAGAGCTTGCCCTATAAAAGAAGGTTATTAAGTTAATTAATCAACTGTTTGATCGATGAATCTATTGAAAACATATTTTCTCTTGAACAAAGATATTTTTATTAATCAATTGGTTAATCGATTAATTTATATTAATCTGTTAACTGTTCGATTAATAAGTTGAAATTCTCTTTGAAATATTTAATTTAAAACTTTATTAATTGATTGGTTAATCAATTAATTTATACTAATATATTAACTGTTCGATTAATGTGTTAATTTTGAATCTGTAGCAAACGCAAACTTACTCTTTAGAAGAACTGAGAATGGAGAGAAATCTAAGAAGGCATTACAAGAATAATAAATTAATCAAGTTCAAGAATCAAATCAACTAAATATAAGAGAGAAGCAATAGAAACAAGAGAAGATGATGATTGATAAATCAACTAAAAACGGCTATTTTGAAGAATTAATCGATTAATCTCTTCAGCTTTCACTTCTTTGTTCTCCTCTATGCCAACATATGTTGAGTATTTTGATCATATCTCAAGATATACTTATCTGATTAAGATGAAACTTGATTTATATAAAACTAGACTTAGAATTCAATTTAATGACACTAACTTTATCACCAAAGAGTCTCATATGATGGAGATATACCATTTGTAATATGCAATATAGGATCAACACTTTGGCCATGACCTCTCCTCAGTAAATTTATCATATCTTTCTGTCTATAATGAAGTTTGGAGTCAAACTTCATTCATTGGAAGGTAAACACATAGAAATTTCTAGGGATATGTCATTTTCTATATTTGGAGTTAAATAGAAGAAATTATGAAAATTGAAAGAAAACCATTGTTCCTTAACTTAGAGATAATCAGAAGATAAAAGAAAATCAAGTGCTAAACGATTATTACAAGAACTTTTCTTAATTGAGTCAAATTTCATTTAAAGTATCCAAAGACATCATTAGAATGAGATTAGACATAGATTAAAGCCAACGGACTCTCAACAGTAAAAAGACACTTCATGTCATTAACTTCAACGGCTAGTTCCAACAGTCATATTCTCAATAGAAGAAGAAAAACTCAATGGATAAAGAGATTATACTCAATGGTCAAAAGCTCAAACTTCATCCATAAATAAGAGAGCATTCAAGAACAAGAAAAGGGGGGATATTAATGTATCGTCATAATGCCAAAAACTTTAAAAGCCTCTAACTCTCTAAATTTCATATATCATTTCTTACGAGAGAAAAATTATCATGTACAACAATGTTTTATTTGCTCTATATGAGAGAGATTGATATACATCTATTCTTTTACTTAACTAAGAGTAAACCTTGGACTCTGGGGATTTAAGGTAGGATTTACTCGTATCATATTAAGGGGGAGTGTTGCCACTAGAAGTGTGGCGTAACCTGATGATTGAGGTGGTTCTCAATTGACTGTGAAAATTGAGTTTGTAAAGGCTACCAAGAGCTTGTTGTAATCTTGGTAAATATTAGATTGAAAAATCTCAATGGGGAGCTGAGGACTGGATGTAGATCAAGGAGGACTAAATCAGGATAATTCTTTTGTGTAATATTTCTCTTCCTTAGGTCTTTATATTTCTAATAACAAACCCATATTTTTATATATTTATTTATATCATTTTAGTGGGCTCTTGTCATTATTTTGGTCTTTAATTATATAGTTTGTGCACTATTTGGATCAATATATCTCACATTGAATTAGTGCTTAACATGATTATAATTGTCATATTTTTATTATTTCTCTCAAATATATTTTTTTAGAACAAAAAGTATTACGTTGCTATGATTTGTATTTTAGGTACTAAAGAGAAATTAGAACTTATAAATAACAACAAAAGGCTACAAATTGAGAAATTGCATATAAAGACCCAATGGGCCAAACCTTCCGATTTGGCCCATTAGGTTACTTTTTAAATTGGTTCTTGTAGCAACACACGTACATACGTCGCAGAACTGAAAGGAAAACCAAAAAAGATGAGAGACTCACAGTGAAGCCGCATAACACATTGGGTAGAGACGCAAGCTTCAAAGGTGTGTTGCCGTGAGAAATAAAAACCAAAGGGAAAGCTTTAGCAAGCCGTGACTTCACATATGTCATTATCATCTTCTAACTCCAGGTCACAGCACTACTCCCTCAATTCATCCTAGTAGACTTCCATCTTCAACACCACCATCAGAATAGTGATGGGACAAAGCCAATAGGAACAGGGTCAGCTACAGCACATCGACGGTAATTATAGTGGGAGCATGGTAGCGTCTTTGATGGCTAGGCGTGGCTAATTCATCTTAATTCTCTAATTCAATGACAAAGGTATGAGTTTGGGATTTTAAAGGGAAGTATAAGTTACTCTAATTCTCTACCCAAAAATTATATTGTGAGTTCTAGGTCTTACAATTAATTTTATAATTATTGAAAATATTTATGATGATTTATTTATATTTATTGAGGATTATTATGACTGGATTTTTGCTTGGCATTTGATTTTATTTTTTAATTAACTTTAATTTTATTTACTTTGATCTTGGTCAAACATTGCATTGAGATTATTGTGAATATTTTTTTATTTTTCAAGGTGGCTTGAATTATTGGATCGTTGTGTCACTTGTTGACTTAAATTCTATTTTTATAAATTATTGAGTTATAATTGAGCATTGATTTTAATATCCTTAGTTTTATTTTAATAAATTAGGACTTTAGAAAATATTTTATGACAATTCGAGGTGGCTTGGTTGTTAGATTAAGAGCTTAATTATAATTCTTAATTCATTGTTTATAACTCTCATATATGTTAAAGCTATGATTGCCTACGTTATTGAATTTGAATGTTGCTTTTATTATTAATCACCTTTGAATTTATTCAATTCACTTATTATCATTCATTATTCCTTGTTTTAAATTAAAAATACCAAAAAAATATTTTATTTAAATTTATTTTTAAATCATTGCATTTAGTTATTAGTTAATTAAAATAAATCCCATTTTCTAACTTAGGTTGTATTGTATTTAGTTACTTAGAATTTAATTTTTATTTTTGGCTCATCAAAGAGAGCGACCCGAGGTTGCACTATACGCAATCCTTGGTTTAAATTTTTGAAGTAACCTCAAGGCGACATCGGATTAAGGTTGTTTCAAGTGGCGCTGTTACTGGGAAACCAAGAAATTGGATCCCTAGTAACTAAGTGTCAAGTAACATTGATTGGGATTTATTTATTTGTTGAGCGTGTCTTAGTTAGTTTGCATAATTTTTTCATTTGTATTTTTTAAAAAAATAATAAATATTTAGGTTAATTTTTTTTATTCATAATTTTTTTTGTTAGTGATTTTATTTCATTATTTTATTTAGTTTTGTTTCATAATAATAAAAGATAATTTTTTTTGTTTTGTTTCATTCATCTTATTTTATTTTATTTAGTTTTTCTTTTATTCTAATTTTTTTATTTGGCAGTCACCTCTCGTAAACACGTATCTGTTAGTGATTTTAAATAAAAAAACTATGAATAATTTTAATGATGCTAATGAATATGATGGGTTTAATGGGAACAACAGATATGGTGAGAACAACTTATGGTATAATGGTAAGGGTAATAGAAGAATGAGGGGGATTTATAATTGTAATATTAATTATGATCCTTATAAATTTTTTATTGATAATATGAATTTTGAAATTAAAGGAACATTAAATTCTTCCGTACCTAGATGTTATGGCCTTGCAGGTGATAATACTAACTCTAACACCTATAATCTAGATTAGAGAGATCAACATAACTTTAGATGAGCTGGGCATCAAGGAGACACTCAAGAAAATTTATCAAATCAAGTTGTGCATAATCAAGGGACATCATTTTTTTCTGGAGGTAATGAACTTGTTATGATTGTGAAAGGTATTACTGAACTTAATTCAAAATTTGACCATCAGATTTAGAAACTGAGAATAAGTTACATGCTATGGAGAATAAGATAAACTTATGTCTACAAAATGTTTTCTCTACATTAGAGAAAATGGAAACAAAGCATGAGAATTTGAACGCTTTTGGTACTCAATTCTCCAACAACTTGAGTGAACAACAAGCAAAGAGTAATGGTTGTATACCCTCCAACACAGTGATAAATCCTAAATCTTTAAATTCAATCACACTGAGAAGTGGTAAGAAAATTGGGGTGAAAAATGTACAATTCAAATAACATGGAGAATATGAATAGTAGGTTGATGAGGAAATAGAAGTTGAAGCTCCTCATGCCAAAACTACTCAAGAAACTTCCCAAGCTTACAAAAAAGCTTCTATCCAATCTGAAGTTCTACAAGAAAAGAAGCTCTTAGAGAAATGTCAGCAACAACCAATGGTGCAAGATGATGAAAAAGCAACAACTATAATAAAGAGACCAATAGATAAAGGATCACCTTCTAACCCCAAGGATGATGAGGTAAATATTCATGACTTGCCTTTTCTAAATTCTTATTTGGTTAGTAAAAAGATTATTGAAAACAAAGATAATGATGGATTGTTTGAGGTTAATGTGCAATTGCTTGAACTGATTAAAAAGATGTCCAAGTGTGCTAAATTCTTAAAAAACCTATGTACAAATAAGAGAAAGTATAGGCATAGTGAGAGAATCCAACTGGGGTTAAGTATTATGCCTTATTTAAGCCACAGGTGCCTATTAAATGTAAAGATGAGTTCCTACACTATTCCTTATACCATAGGTAAAACTATAGTTTCCCACGCACTACTTGACTTAGGTGCAGTAATTAATATCATGCCGACCTCTGTTTATAAGACTTTGGATATTAAAGCTTTGAAGGACACTAGTGTAGTACTTAGCCTAGTTAATAGGATGGTAAGATACCCTAAAGGCATTCTTGAGGATATTCTCATGCAAGTTAAATGTCTTGTTGTCCCACCTGACTTTTATGTCCTTGATATGACTAATGGCCTCCTTAATGAGAGTACTCTGATTATGGGTAGACCATTCCTTTTAACTGCTGAGATAATAATTAACATGAAAAAGGGTCTTATCACTATGGGATTGGGGATCAAGTGCAATTTAATCTTTCAGAAGTTATGAATCATGGTGATGAAGATTGCTCTTATTTGGGTACTAATTCGATTGAATGTCATGATGTGGACCATTTACATGAGACTGATATGAATGAACCTTACTGGTGTGACATGGTTGTGAAGCATGATGATGCTTTTACTTGTCTATCTTCCTCCCACCCTTCTCATTTATGTACATGTGAAGGTGGTGTATCATGTGCCTATTGTTTAGAGAGAGATAGTTAGATTTCTTTTACTCATATTTTGGTATATCATAGTACTTTGACTCTTATATTATTGCTGATTCTATACTTGATAGCCTTGAGAAAGGTGTATTTCTTGATTTTTAGGAACTGATGATAAAAAGGTTGATTAATGAGCTACGAATATAGCTTCCTCATTGAGTGGTGATGGAACATTAGTAGAGGATATCATTGATATACTACTTAGTCCTTTCTAATCCTAGTATCACTTATAATTTACTTTCTTTTTCTATTGATCAAACTGACCCTAACTCTCATATTTCTAGGTCATCTGATGGTGGCACTGAGTTAGGAAGTGGAGGAAATATACACTACCCTAAGCTTATATCTCCTTCCCCAAGCCACATGGATATACCACTCGCACTGAATGCACTGAAACCCCTCCCCTATAACTTGAAATATGTCTTTCTTGCTGATGATTGTAAATTGCCTATTATTATTTCCAATTCTCCGAATAGTTCTGAAGAAGAGAGATTAGTTTCTGTGTTAAAAAGGTATAAAAGGACTATAGGTTGGTCTTTAAGTGACATACCAAGGATTTATCCCTTAGTTTGCACACACAAGATCCTTTTAGCTGAAGGGTCAAAGCCAGTTAAGCAGCCACCAAACAGGTCAAATCCTCTTATTCATGATGTGATTAAAAAGGAGATATATGGTATCATATATGTAATCTCAGACAGTGAGTGGGTGAGCCCGATACTAGTACCGAAGAAGAGCACTATCACAGTAGTGAAAAATGAGAGTAATGAACTATTGGAAATCATGCCCTAGGGGCCAATCATTATTTTATGAACATTATTGATTTATGAATTTATTAATTGTGTTATCATATTATTTGCATGTTTACTGTGATGACCATCCTTGCATAATTCATGATCTTATCCTAAATATCCCTGGTCGGTCATCTTTGTGGGAGCACAGATAAAATAAGACCAGTATGACTTTGAAGATGTATAGAGATATAAATCAAAGTCATAGGCATATGTAAGAGTACAAAGTGTTGGACCAACCTGCTATGAGAGAACTGCATGGGTAACGTCATAAGCTTCTCTCATATACAAACCATGTCAATATGCCCTTTGACCTGAGATCATCATGGATTCCTACATGACAAAAGCTCAGCTTTGACCTAGTCAAAAGTCACTTTTGACCGAGTGATCATAAAGACTATGTTCGGGCTTAGTGGTTTTTCATGCGGAAGAATGTGAATGGTCAAGATGGAATTTATCCCTCATATTCATAGAGAGATATTACTGGGCCCCTCGATGAGTGAGTCTGAGAAATGTATGGCCATACTATAATGGAAAGGTAGTTCCATTTCTATAGTCAGACTACTCAGGGATCGAGAAAGTAACAGTCAGGAATAGGAGGATGACATTATCCATGCCTCAACCATGACCAAAATATCGCATGACAGAAGGGACATGATATGGTTGCATAAAAGGTTATATCGTTTAACGATCCTCATATGATTTGGGTAGTTGTTATGTCTTGCTAGAGACCGCTTGCGACTTGTGGGCCAGTATAGCAAATGGCCCACTGCCAACTTCATATGGGCCTACAGGGTCACACACAAAATAGCCCAACACGAGCTATGATGTCCAGATTTATAAAATCTAAGACATGTCCAGATTCAATGAATGGTCCAGGGTGGATGTATATATTTATTTATATTTATATTCGTATATATATAAATTTGTATATATAGTATATATAAGAGATATATGAGATTTAATTTATAAGGATAAATTAAATCTCTATCACGCTTGAATTTAAAATTCAAATTGATAGGATATCTCATATAAGAGATATTTATAAGATTTAATTTATAAGGATAAATTAAATCCCTATCACGTTTGAATTTGAAATTCAAATTGATAGGATATCTCATATAAGAGATATTTATAAGGATAAATTAAATCCCTATCATGTTTGAATTTAAAATTTAAATTGATATGATATCTCAAATTTGATTTATGATAATAAATCAAATATAGTTCAGTCTCATCTTTAATTAAAGTTAAATAAATAGGTAATTAAATCTGTGGGACGAATTTAATATTATTTATTTAATTAGTTTCTTATAAAATTATACAATATATGATATTGTATTAATTTCATAATTAATATAAGATTAACTCCACAATTCAATTTGGTAGAGAGAAAAAAACCGCATAGCATCCTATATATCTGATTTTAGGAGCTACATTTTATAGATACACTTAGAACACAGAAAGGCCGAAGGGGAATCTGGAAAAGGTTTGTAGATAAAAAATTGTCAAAATAGAGATGGAGAGGATGAATTCTTGAGAAAGCCCTGGAGGGACAAGAGACGCTAGCATGTCATTCATAGTTGGAATGCTGTTCGTGTGGATACTACTAGAGGAAGCTGACCTGAGTCGTTGACTTCTTGCGATCGAAAAGGGAGCATGAGCTGCGGAGAGAAGCTGTGAACGTGTTGACCAGAAGCTGTGGAAGTAGCTGAGGAACACTGAGGGTAATACTTATTCCCACTTGACTTAAACACATACGGTAGATCCTGGCAAGGAATGGAAAAAATTTTAAATTAATTTCTGCTACGTGTCTTCCAATTTCTTGCATGAACTTATTCTAACAAGAGTTCATAATGCTTGGAAAATGTGTATAGACTATAGGAAGTTGAATAGAGCAATTAGGAAGGATGATTTTCCATTACCTTTCACTGATCAAATGTTAGAAAGATATCTGGTAAATCTCACTATTGTTTATTGGATGGCTTTTTCAGGTTATTTCTAGGGACCGATTGCACATGTAGATCAAGACAAGACTACTTTTACATGTTCTTTTGGCACCTACGTGTATCGAAGGATACCATTTGGATTGTGTAATGCTCCAGGCACCTTTCAAAGGTGTATGATGGCAATCTTTAGTGATTTATTAGAGCATAATATGGAGGTTTTCATGGATGACTTCACCATTTATAGTGATGGCTTTGATGATTGTTTGCTTAGTCTTAAACATGTTCTTGATAGATGTATTGAGAAAAAGTTGGTTTTGAATTATGAAAAATGTCATTTCATGGAAGATAGTGGCATAGTGCTAGGTCACCGCATCTCTCAAAAGGGGATTGAAGTTGATAAAGCCAAGATTGAAATCATTTCTTCACTTCCCTATCCTACTTGTCTTAGAGATTTGAGGTCTTTCTTGGGGCATGCCAGGCTTTATCGACACTTTGTAAAATATTTTAATACATTTTCTTTACCCCTCTCTATGCTATTAAAAAAAGATGTTGATTTTTACTTTGATGATAAATGTAGACATGCCTTTGACTCTTTGAAATTCTTGCTTGTCTCACCTCCTATTCTCACTGCACCTAATTGGGATTTGCCTTTTGAACTGTCTTGTGATGCTTTTAACTTTATAGTAGGTGTTATGCTTGGTCAGAGGGAGGATAAACGATCTAGAGTGATAGCCTATACCTCCAAGACACTTGACTCTACTCAAATGAATTATACCACAATCAAAAAGGAACTTTTTGCTATAATCTTTACTTTAGATAAGTTTAGACAGTATCTAATAAACTTTCAAGTGATTATTTGTATAGATCACACATCGGTGCGTTACTTGTTCAAGAAGCCCTAGTCTAAACCAAGAATGCTGAGATAGGCTTTGATGCTACAGGAGTTCAATATTGAAATTAGAGATAGAGCTAGAGTAGAGAATTATGTGGCTAACCACCTTAGTCGATTACCTAAAGGCACCGAGGGAGTTGACTCCTCTGATCTTACTATTTATTCCATTCAACATTGTTCACTTTTTGCCTTAGCTATTCAAGCACCTTAGTACTCTAATATTGTTAATTATATTATCACTAATCTTGTACCTCCTCTTATGTCTAAGTTTTAGGTTGATAAGCTGAAGAGGGAGGCAAGATACTATATCTAGGATTTTCTAATTCTTTAGAAGCAACACAGTGACCAAATCATCAGATGATGTGTTCCTAACAATGAGATTCCCTTTATCCTTACCTTTATAAATTCTTTATCTTGTGGGGGAATTTTAGTGCTAATAGGACTACTAGGAAGGTTTTAGAATGTGAATTTTACTGGCCTACTTTATTCAAAATGCTTATACTTTCTATAAGTCTTGTGATAAGTGCTAGAGGTTTGGGGTTCTAGGTAGAAAGCATGAAATGCCTTTAAGACCTATGCATTTTTGTGAATTTTTTTATGTTTGGGCAATGGATTTCATGGGTCCCTTTTCCTCCGTCATTTAGATTTTCATATATATTAATTGAAATAGACTATGTGTCTAGGTAGGTAAAGGCAGTGCCAGCTAGGAAACATGATACTTCTACTAATGCCAAGTTTTTACGCTTTCATATCTTTTGTAGGTACAACATTCCAAGAGCAATCATTAGTGACCAAGGAACACATTTCTGCAATAGGACCAAAAAGTTTCTACTTGCTAAACATAGAGTTAATCACAAGCTAGTAACTCCTTACCACCCTCAGATAAATGGGTTGGCTGAAGTCTCTAATCAGGAAGTGAAATGTATACTAGAAAAGATTGTGAAACTATCTGGTAAAGATTGGAGTGAAAGGCTTGAGAAGGTGTTATGGGCTTATAGGATTGCCTAAAAACCCTACAGGCATGTCTCATTTTTGGTAGCTTTGTGGTAAGTCTTGCCATCTACCTATAGAGATTGAACACAAATCTTATTGCGCAATCAAGGTATGTGATGCAAACCATGAATACTCACGTGAAAATCAGACGATGCAACTCTAAGAGCTTGAAGAGATGAGACTTGAGTCCTATGATAATGCTAGAATCTACAAAGATAAGCTAAAAATGATTCATGATGAACAGATTCTGAGGAAACAATTCCATGAAGGTGACAAGGTTTTAAAGTTTTTGGCCTGGTTAAAATTAATGATCGGAAGTTTGTCACCAAATGGGAGAGCCCTTGTAGATTTACCAAAGTGCATTATTTTGGTATGATAAAGCTAGTAGATGAAGCAACAAGTCATATTTCATAAGCCAATGGTCATCTTCTTAAGTACTATCATGATAATCAGAGACCTCCTTAATTGCACGGTTGTTCCTTTCCACCTTTTTCCTTTACTTTATATTGTATTACTGGTAATATCTATTTGCTAATATAGTTAGGAGTAAGTAAAGGGGAGGGACCATCACAGTAGTTTTAGATTTATTTGCTTTATGTCTTTTAACAATCTCTTAGAATAGATTGCATTTTAAAGATTTCTTAGTTTTAAGTTAGTCTTTCTTTGAATAAATCTCCCTTTTTCGCTCATGACTCTTTAATCATTTTCCCTTTTCCTTTTGATATATGCTTTAGTGATGCGTTGAGAATAACACATGGTTTAAGTGTGGGGGAGGGATTGCTTTTACTAAATTGTGTTGCCATTTCTTGAATCGCCAAAATATGAAAAATTCAAACATTTTGAACTTGTTGAGCTTAATTAAGTAGGTTTTTCACTACTGTATGAGTAAATTGTTATTGTGATTCCCACCTTCCACTTGAATTTTACAATCATTGGGCTTTATTTTTAATCCTTATTTATTTATGCATGTGAACATTGGCATGTCTAGGTGAGAATATAATTTTGACTTGAGTAGTTTTTTTATTAATTAGTTAGCATAGTAGAGTGTCTTTGATATAGTGTTATTAATCTTGTTTCATAGCTTGATCTTAGGGAGGAAACATATTAGAGAAAGCCTTTTTGGAAGGATTATTTAGCCTTAATTTTCTTTCTTATCTTGTGTGATTTCCACCTAACTTCAGTTAACCTCTATAACTTGTCTATATTCTTTTTCAAAGCTGCGTTATTATTGGATTTATGAGAATGATAGGGGCATTCAATTCTAAACCCTTTTACCCAAATACAAGCCATCTCGATTGACCTTTGTTTACCCCGTTAAGGCCATCACTTTCATTTCATTCTTTTTATTCTGAACAAGTGATTTGTATGAGTTACATTATGTTCTTTATGATTAAATATGCACTCTATCTTTATCTTTTTTGTGTTAGGATTCCCAATATAAAAAGAAAAGGAAAAAAGGGAGAAAAGAAATAGAAAAGAAAAGAAAGAGAAGAAAATATGCAGAAAAAGCCAAGAAAGAAGTTAGAAAAAAAGAATGAAAGAGAGACAAAGAAAAGAAAAGAAAAATTGGCAACAAGAAATGAAGTTTGAAAGGCATCATTTGATGGTTGAATATTGAGAATTGATTTTATTAGCACATTAATATTCATTTGATGGTAACACTTTTGCTTACTTTGAACTCTTCTTAATACTGATGGATTAAACTTGTTATACATTTCATTCCATCCATTCATTAGCCTTTTACCAACATTACAACTCTATAGTACGTGATAATCTAGGTGGATTGAGTGAAAATTCACTATATTTGAGAGTTGAGTGAGACACTTATACCCATGACAGATCTATTATGTTTCCTTCCTCTATCTTGCTATGTCTCATGTGTTACTTTCCTTGTACCGAAGAATTCAATGAATGTTGATTGATTAGAGACAGAGGTTACTTGAATTGATTGTATATTCTTGCATTTTTAGTTTTATGTTTGCTTGCACTAAGTTTAACTCTTGTCATTATTTTGGTCTTTAATTGTATAGTTTGTGCACTATTTGGATCAATATATCTTACATTGAATTAGTGCTTAACATGATTATAATTGTCATATTTTTATTATTTCTCTCAAATAATTCTTTTAAAACAAAAAGTATTACATTATTATGATTTATTTTTCAGGTACTAAAGAGAAATCAGAACTTATAAATAACAACAAATGGCTATAAATTCAGAAATTTTGTATAATGACCCAATGGGCCAAACCTTGCGATTTGGCCCATTAGGTTACTTTTTAAATTGGTTCCTATATCAACACAATCACACACGTCACAAAACTGAAAGGAAAACCAAAAAAGACAAGAGACACATAGTGAAGCCATATAACACATTGGGTAGAGACGCAATGTCACATCCTTACTTTTAACCTTAATTATACTCCATTAAAAGTGATTGGAACCAATTACATGATCATTTGCTTTGAAAACATCTATTTTCAAAAGAATTACTCTTGGGTATTGTTCACTTTTACTGTTCATTTGGTAATTCTAGAAAATATACCCTGCTTTAAAAATTCATAATTAATTATAGAAAAATCAAAATAATATGGTTCCAATTTCTAATGAAATATATTTCATAGATATTTGAGGAAAAAATATGAAAATAAGTTTTTCTTATCCATATGAAATTAGTTTATTCGTTGAAAATCACTGTTCATTTGGTAAAATCTAGAAGTTTTAGTTTCTTTGCCTTAACTTCAAAAATTCATTTCTCTTTGGTTACTTATCCAAATGAACCGTGTTACCTCTGGATTTGAATCTATAGATTTCCTATTTAAGCTCTTAAAATTTCATATAACAACTCATTCATTTGTTATATGAAATCATTGTGCGAACGTCGCTGCCTCTAAACGCTTACTTCATCTCAAGTCCAGATTTTAACTTCCAATTAGAAAACTCATAACAAATCGAATTCTTAACCAATTGAGTCGTTCTTGGTGTTCATTTAAAGCTCTTTATCTTATATATTATCATGTCAAATGTCATACTAAAACTCGTTGATTTAGGCATCAAAATCATCATCACATCACCACAGCCTCATAATAGGGTTATAGAAACATACACCATGCATACTTGCATATCATCATAGTGTCATGTAAGTCATATAAATTAATATACAAACTTAATCATCAACATTTACTCTATTCCCTTGAGAGGATCCAGCACCTAAAACATAGTTATGCATGTGGAAGGAATGAGATTTCATGGAAATCCCAATAGCAAGTTACACAAACCATAATATCATGCATGAATAATTGGATGCTTAACATATTATCATGAGATGGGAGCTACTTCATAATGGTATATAAGCAAACTCTAACATTCATATTGTAATGATATAACTTGCAAGGAGTTGCAATCATTCATACTTCATCATAACATGATGACATAAGCTCAAGCTCAACCAAACACCATAATCAACAAGCAAGCAAACAATTAAACAAACATGAGTTATAGTTTGGTATCCTTGCTACCTCTTAGCTATCTTGGTCAATACCTTCTTGGGATGATTTACTTCCTTCACAAATGTCAAAAACTAGCCATTAGAAAATAATATCAAGTCACAACTCAACTTGTAACCAAATCCAAGACTAGGTTTTCACTGACTTCCTTTCTTTCTCTCTTTTATGTTTCATACTTCCATTTTTCCAAAATAAATTCTCATAGTTCATTTCCACACAATTTTTTTTATGTAGAATCCAAATATGAAATCATAATTTCCAAAATCAAATCATACCACTTGCTACAGTACCACACCGAATGCATGCTCTTGTTTTCCAAAAATTCACATTTTGATTCCAATGCTTCCAATACTTGTTCTCCTACTTTATCCCCACAAAATTTTCCATTTTAAACTCATTGGAAGCATCACAATCATGAAATTCCATCATATTAACAGTGTCACACACAGTACCAGCAAGAACACAAAACCCTAAATCCAAACATACTTGAATTCCCAAGCTTATACCACTTGATTCTAACTTGTTTAAGTTTATCTAAACTATGCATAACCTAAAACTCATATTTTAACCACATATGGGAAGCACTTCCAGCAGAAACCATAAGGAAAATATAGTATGAAAATCCTTTAAAACCATGAGCTAACTTGCTAGAACAAAGCTCAAGATCAAGGGAGATGATTACCTCAATTGTTACTTCACTTTGTGTGCTTCTTTCTTGGTTGAATGGAAATTTTGCAAGAGTTTCCCTATGGTTCACCATGCATATTGAATCCATCCAAATAGGGGGTATTTATAGAGAAATTTGTGTTGAAATGGATGGCCAAGATTAATTTGGTTACTATTTGATCCAAGGGCTCACATTTAATCTTGTATTTAACTTTTTCTAAAAAGAATAATTATGACATCATGTGGGATATATCATGGGACATGTAATAGGGGTATGTGGTGTGATTCCCATGTAAGGAAGCTTCTAGAAAAATTTCAGTCTAATTCGGTACCGATCGAAGCAGTTTCACAACAACCAGACTGTGTTCTGTTCTTAATTTTTTTATAATATACCAGGATGTGTATTCTATCCTAGAAATTAATGTCTAGGCTTCTCATACCATTGAAAATATTATACTAAGTATTTATCTGCCATCTATCCCTTGAGAAATGACCAAAATACCCTTAGTGTCCTTTCTTGCACTATATTGACTCTAAGGGTATAATTATCATTTCACCCCTCTTTGTATTACCTTATGGCATATACTGGCTATAACTAATCATATTTATACTATTTACCACATTTTTGGCCTATACAAAATGACTAAAATGACCTCCACCTATCACTGGTACAGTATGGGCATCTAGGGGCATTTTCGTAATTTTGCACTTTTCTTGGACTGCTCTAGACTCTAGCCCACTTAACTGTCCAATCACCTTAATGGGCTCATGATGGCACCATTTGGGCCCTAGTATGGGCTTATTGCCTGTATTGCCTTTATGGTCCAATTCACAATACAACTCTGCCGATCCTATTTATTAGGTATTTTATTTCCCTCTAAAATCCCGTATGGATTCTACAGGATTCCTTTTCTGACTCAGTCAATTTTAAAAATTCTTATATTAATTATATGAATTTCCTATAAGATTTCATCTAATTCTGAGGTATGAAAAATATTGTAATAATTCCTTTCGACTTCAAAAATTTATATCAATTAATCAGGACCTCAAATCAAAATTTTATGTTTACGTTAAACTGACCATAATATTTTTACCTATCTACTGGTAAAGTTTGGGTCTGATATGATTCTGGGCATTTTTGAGCATTTTTCAGTTCAACTTTTCTATATTTATATTTATGTCCCTCAACTTTTGAATAATTGTACTTTATTCCCTGAACTTTTCATTAATTGCATTTAGGTCCGTCCTTTTTCTTCTACTTACACTTTTTGCCTTCAAGCTTTTCAAATTTATGTTTTGGTTCCTATTATTTCCTTAGTTATTAATCTTTCCCTATACTTTCTCAATCTGATACAGTTTATTCCAAGAATCTCCTATCCATTACAGATAAATTGTACAGTTACATCAAGTAAGAAAATTGGGGATATGACACAAAAGCTTCAGAGGTTTTCTACCATGAGAAAACAAAACCAGAGGGAAAGCTTTAGCAAGCCATGACTTCACATCCATCATCATCTTCTTCTAACTCTAGGCTGCAGCACTACTCCCTCTATTCATTCCAACAGACTTCTATCATTACCACCACCTTCAAAATAGTGATAGGGATAAAACCAACAGGAATAGAGTTAGCCACAACACACCAATAGTGATAAAAATTACAGTAGGGAGCATGGCAACGCCTTTGATGGCTAGACATGGCTAGTTCATCCTAATTCTCTAATTCAATGACAAATGCATGAGTTTGAGATTTTAAAGGGAGATTGCGACAATTTGAGATGGCTCAGTTGTTGGATTAAAAGCTAAATTATAATTTTTAATTCATTTTTTATAACTCCCATATATGTTAAAGATATGATTGCCTGCGTTATTGAATTGGAGGATTGCTTTTATTATTAATCACCTTCGAATTTATTATCATTCATTATTTGTAGCATCACAAATTTTCCCTATCTGTATAAGATTGATAGAGTAAAGAGGTTATGAAGAGATGGAATGGTAATTAGACGAAAAGATAATGATTAAGATATGTGTTAAGCCGAAGAAAGAGAGAAGGTATAAAGTTGTAAAGTAAAAGGGGCTAAATTGCAATTTAGAAAAAGTCTAGGGCCTAAATTGCAATTAATGAAAGTTTCAAATAGTCATTTTAGAAAAGAAAGGGACTAAAGTGAAAAATTTAAAATTTCCATGGTGCAAAATATAAGTAGACATAAGCTTTAGGCCATTAAGTGTAATTATAAAAACTTGAGGACCTAAAGTACAATTTCTAAAAGTTTAGGGACAAAATGGTAATTATAGAAATTTAAGCCAGAAAAGGCCAAAAACTCAACGAAAGTATTTTAGTCCTAAATTTTACCATAAAGTAGAAAAAGTTATTCTAATTAGTTTAACGCAATACATAATTTAGATTTGAGGTCTCAAAAAATTAATATAAATGTATGAAGTCGGGAGATTATTGCAATATCTTTCAGACCTCATAATCAGATAAAATTTAGAAGTAAATTCTTATAATTAATATAAGAATTTATGAAATTGGTAGAAGTTAAAAAGGAGTTTTGTAGAATTAATTATGAAATTTATAGTAAAATCAGACATCGATAAAGGGTTAAAGGAAATGTAGAAAATTTTTATTAGGACTTTTGGGTCTCAAAAAATTATGAGGATTTATAGGAAATTTATTTTATATTAGAATGAATTTCTAAAAATATTAGAACCATTAAAATAGGTGTCTAGCATTTATCCCAAAAATCAATGTTATTTAAGAATATCAGTATAAGGAAAGTGCATTTGGATTTATGCCAATTAGCTATTGGACTTAAAAGAGACCCAATATGGTGTCAATATGAAGCCCAATAAGGCCAAGATCAAGTCTTGGAGCTTAACCCAATTTTAAATATTTTATGAATTTTTTTTTAAAAAAGAAAATCCAAGACAATATAAGAGATAAGGAAGTTGCACATGGTGGGACCCATACACCATGTGCAATACACCACTTGGAAGCAAAAATAAGGAACAAGAGTTTGTAAATGTGCTAAAATGAAGTAAAATAATATAAGAATTAACCTAATGGTGATTAAGGTTAATTAATCTAAAAACTAACCAATCAAATTTAAGATTAAGCTACTGTAATAATTAGGAAAAGTGGGGCTATTATGGACCCATGGGGCCAAAATTTTGGTTATAAATACCCCTCCCATTATTCACAAAACCATGAACCCTTGTTCCCTTGGAGAAACTTTTGTCATTGGAAAACTCAACCAAGATAAAGGCAATGCAAGGCACTTAAAGATCAAGGTAGTCAAGGCATAAGGTATGTGATCCTTCCTAGTTTATTTAGATGTGTTTTGGAAGGGTAAAACCTAGGTTTTAGTGGTTAGAAATTCTATTAAAACTAGAGTATGCTTGCTGTCCAAATTGTAAGTTGAAGGAGGAAGAAGAAAATAAAAGTAGAACTAGGTGATTAAGGTTTAGATAAATTGGTTTTGATGATTGGTTATTGAATTAAGTTGTGCTCTTGACTTTGTCATTAATGGAAGCATTCAGCCTAGGTCTGTTCTGTACCAATAAGAATGAATTGGAATGATCTAATGCTTATATTGAATTTATATGATGATTTTGTGTATGATTGGATAGATTTGGAACCTTGGAAGTATTAGAATTGAAAGTTATAATTTTTAAGCCTTCTCTATTACTGTCCATACACTTGAATAGTGATTGGATTTTCATGCTTTTGATGCTTCCAATGGTTTTAAAATGACAAATTGTGTGGGATAATATAGAGAAATAAGTATTGGAAGCATTGGAATCAAAATGAGAATTTTTGAAAGAATTATGTACATGTTTTCAGTTCTGCCTAGCAAGCCATGAATGAGCTATAATTTCATAATTCTAAGTTCATAAATAGATTTAAAAGATTAAATTATGTAGGCTAAAGTCAAGACACAAATTAATTCAAAGGACAAGACAATTAACCCCAAATTAAGAAAGATAGGGGTTAATTGATTAAGTTTAATGTCCTTATATGTCAATTGAGTTGAATCATGATGAATGAATGAATGAATGAATATGTGATGTTTAGGATTTAGTTTGTGTGCTCAAAGAGGGAAGCCACACATCAAGAAGTAGGAAGCAAGAGGTAAGGGAAAAGGATAAGGAAAGCAAGGAGTGTGAGGTAGTGAACTTACGTACTTGTATGCTTATGTTGCTTGGATATTTTATGTGATGTTTGCTTACTTTGATGATGTAAAGCATGTATAATTAAGTAATGCTTTTTTTCTTTTTATGATATGGCCATATGTTATAATTAAGGGACATGAAAGCATGTAATTATCATTATACAAGAATGATCATTAATTGCACACATAGTAACATCAAGTATATAGCTGCATACATTGTATGGTTTCCATTTACTAATGAGATTTTCCCCAAAATCTCATCCCCTCCATGTCACCCCAAAACCAACAGGTTCTTCAAGGATGAAAGAAGATGAGGATGCAAGAAGAAGAGTTAGGAGATAGATGTCATGATTGATTGTACCTAATGATATGTTATGACTTATGTGAATATGTATGTAATGTATGATTAAATAAATATATGATATTTTATCAACATTTATTTAATATGTCAAGTTTCATTTTGACACCAAGAATGCCTTATTTTGGCATCTATACAAGGAGAACAGAATTTTCAAAGTTTAAGACCAGAAACTATTTTCTAGAAATTTGACCAAACCAGAATTTTAGTTGTTAGTTAATCAAAACAAATCCCATTTTCTAACTTAGGTTGCATTACATTTAGTTACTTAAGAATTTAATTTTTTATTTTTGGCTCATCAAAGAGAATGACCCGAGGTTGCACTATACATAATCTTTGGTTTAAATTTTTAAAGTGATCCCAAGGCGATATCGGATGTAAGGTTATGTCATCCAACAATCCATTTCAACTATCTAATTAAAGTTTTTAAACTTATCTATTTCACTGATAAGATTGCAAAAGAATTTCAAAATAAGTTCAACAAAGTTTTTAAAATCATGCAATCACCCAATTCACCCCTCTTTAATGATCCAACCTATTCTAATATATGGGATCCAGATTGAGTCCCATGATCTTATCGGGGAGTTGAGGTTGGCAACAGGCCTCTAGGAGTGATGTTGAGGGATCCAAGGCAGACTTTTATGGTTCACGTATCTTTATATCCACCTAAGTTATCCCCGCCTGTCAAAACAATTGAAAAATTAAACAAATTAAAATATGTTAATTATTTATAAAAACACTAACTTATAGCAATTAAATATATACAACAACTTCTTCAACCTTATCCAATGCAGGAGTTCTGTCTTGAGGCCTATACAACTCAGGCCATATCTCGCCAATGGTAGGCATGTATTCACACTTTGTCATGACCCTCCTATCTTAAAAGTAAATTACACATAGATATTTAAACATTAAATTATTTTATGAGTAGTGAATGACATCTAATAATTTAATTTCTCTACTTACAATCTCATCATAAGTAACCGAGAAAGGTCTCGGTAGCCCTTATACAACATGGTCTGGTGATAGACACTGGGAGCACCTCTCTGGGATATTTCCTGAAACAAATTCCATATATGGTTAATCAAAGAAGCATTCATTCTAGCCTATATTTTATTTATATTTAGAGAGGAACGATTCCCTCGTCTGAGAACCGCCATAGGCAAAAAAATAAATATTATGATCTTAATTAACTAAATTTATGCCCTCACCTCTGGTGTAAATTGCAATCTTACAAACTCCCTCCAATCTTGTGTAGGTACACCATCGGGCACATCATTTGGTATGTCCTCCTCACTATCTATCCTATCACCTCTTGCCCGATAAAATAGGGCCAGTCTCACATTCTTCCAGTCCTCAACCAGCTTCTTCATGGTATTACTGCACACACTCTTCCACTACAAACTTAGTCTACAATTAAGTAAATTAAATGTGAATTTTCAAGAAAATATTCATTAATTTAAATAACCGTTATAGAAATAAAATTAATTTCCTTTATTTGTTTCCATACTCTATCCTTGATTGGCACATCTATCGCTTACCTGCTAATCCTTCTTGTTTATGAGGAATGGATCTACTCATTTTCTAGCAACTGTAGGTATTTGTTATATAGCTAGCCCTTTGTTAGATCAACTAGTCTAGTCAGTTAATTGGCATGATCGTATACCCCCTCGTCATCATGGAGACGTCTATAGCTGTCATCTTGCTACTTGACCTGATCCCCTACTCCTCTACAAAGTATAATTTAAAAATAATTATATTATTCAAACCCATAAAATTCAAATTAAAAATTGTAAAGTACAAATTAAATAAATTCTTACCTATGACTTTTACCAACTAGCCCATTTGTCGCCTTCTACGATGAGGATGCTTATCCCCTCCTGAGCATACCTACCCTCTTCTCTTCCCCTGCCTGCTACATTACCTACATCATATTGACTAGAAGACTATCCAGTCTGAGGAGCTCCTCCCTCAAACAAATCTAACATGATTGCCCTATTGAGCTAGTAGGGCTCCTAATCATCCACACTGATGTTCAACTCAGAATCTCTGTCACGAGCACTTTAGCTAGGGGTAGGTTTATACAAATCCATCAGCTTCTTACCCCTACAATGATTCATCCTATTTAAAATGACAAACACACAACAATAGATTCTATTAATTATAAGTACATAATTACATGACAAAATATTAAATTAAATTACAAATATACAATGCAAGATCTTATTAAATCTAAATAGAAAATTTCCTAATTCATATTACTAATCAATAAAAAATAATCAATATATAAATAAATTTCAATTTATTGAAAAAAATTATAATTCAATAATCAAAACATTAAACTTTACAAAATATTCATAATCACAATCCTAATTAATAGATAAAATATTCCTAGTTAAACACCACTCTTAAGTCCAACATATTAAAAAATAAAGTCCAACAGGGATTCTTACTCAAATAGGTGTACGTAGTCCAATTTATATTCCTAATTAAAAAAAAAAGATAAAGTCCAACATATTAAAAATATTCCTAGTCAAACACGTATTCCTAATCCACCCAACCATCTAAACTTCGCTAAAGAGTTTTCATCATAATTTGGCAGAGTTTTGTTACTCACAAATAGCAAAACTTTGAAATAAAGGCATAGGGGAATTTATAGGTTTATGAAAGTGCTTTATTTGTAGTGGTTTGTACATTTGTAGCTGTTAATTATGACAAACGGCTATAAATTTCTAACTATTTCTGATACATCTCAGTTTGCATGGTACTTTGTATCAGTTTTAACTGTTACAAACATGTCCCCAAAGCAGAATAATTCCTTGGGGAAGTTTGTAGCTTTTTAACCGCTACAAACTTAGCATGCCAATAGTCACTCCAAAGCCTAGAAGTTTACCATGATCAAAAACTACTGTAAACTGTAAGCAAACCAATAGTTGTTCATCCTCTTAGAAGTTTGTAATGGTTTGAACTATTGAAAACTCTTCGTAGTGCCATATTTGTAGCGATTTTAATCATAGAAAATGTCTTCGTATATATGGTTCATGGTTAAAGTGCTATAAATGTACAACAGTTTAGGGCAAACTGCTAGAAAATGATACTTTGCAGCAGTTTGCCCCTAACCGCTACATTGCTTAGTTTTTTTGTAGTGACTATTTTCCAAGATTAGTTAGGCTCTTGGCACCTCAGTATATCAATGTGAGAGTCCCTTTCACTTCCCTTACAACCCATAAGCTAATCTCTAGTGAGAATATCTCTCACTTCCCTTACAATCATAAGGTAATATTCTACTTAAGAAACCCACTTGAGTAAATCAAAAAATAAAATTTATATTTATAAATCTCTCTCTCAATTAGAGGAATTATGACACACACTTAAGCTCAAACTTTCTAAGTTTCTCTCTCAAGAATATGGTAAGCTCAAACCAAAGAAGAGAAACAGAGTGAAACAGAGACATAATCACTGTGTATTAGCAAAGTGCATATTAGATATCTCTTGTTTTTCCTTACGTCTCTTCAACTTCTTCTCATTGTCAACTTTTTATCTTCGAATTCTTATTCTTTTATAAATGAGTTATTCATCAATATGTTGAAGTAGTTGTTGAGACAGCCATTGATGAATATAGCTGTTATTGCTTACATATACATTTGACTTTTTGATTTTTAATTAATCTCTTCATTTGATATTGTTTCAGCTTGCAAATAATCTTGAAACATGGTTTAGAGAAGATATATAATCAATGTAAACATATAGCAATTGTTTCCAAATAATTTAGATTTAAGGATCAAATTCTGTCAAAGTCTGCTTTAAGAAGATTTCTTTGATTTATAAAAGTGTTTATAAAAGAGGTCCCTTATCAAAAAGGTCTTTGCTAAATTACTGATAAATTGCATTGAAATAGTTTTAGATCTTATCGAACAATACTTCAATAACCTGCCTTATGTAAAAAATCTTCGATAAATCTTGAATGAATTTGATTCAATAGTTCTGATTTATTGAATAGATCTTTGATAAATATTCTTACCGAAAAGCTCTTTGATAAGTATTCTTTCATAGCATATGCTTTCAGACTTAGCTATATATTTCATGATACATTATTTATCTAAGTGTTCTTCGATAAATATACTTATTGAATAGCTTATCAATAAATGTTTAAGAACATTCTTTCAAACATTTTCAAATAGACTTTCATATTATTTGATCTTTAAAACATAATATAATTGGAAACAAGAATACATAAAATCATGTATCAAATCACAAGATCATCGTTTAGCACAATAGAACAAATATTTAGCTTAACAAAATCATTCATAAAATAATTAAGGCAAGTTAAGCTTAGCATAAAGATCTTATCGAAGATAACTTCGATAAGTTGTGTGATCGAATATATTATCAATAAGCTCATAATGAATCAGACTTCAAATCTTTCATGATCTCAAGATCTATCAAGTATAGATGATTCAAACTAATCAACCATCATTATAAGCAATAGATTATCATCAAAATCATTTATTAGATAATCAAAGCTTCAATGTTTTGAACTTAAAGGAGCTTATCATTCTTTCTCAAATATTGATCTTATCATTCTTTCTCAAATATTGATCTTATATAAATTTTAAATTAAGTTTTCATATATCAATTTGAGAATTGAACACATCAAATAAGTCACTGTCAAAATTATTTTTAGAACCAAATATCCAATGACCTGACTAAACATGAAAACATCTTGATGATAAGACTTTAAATTTTTCTTTCTCAAATTTGTAATACCAAGTCATAAATCATTTTGAGAAGAAATAAATAAGAAAATATTTTATCAAAAGCAAGAAACAAGTTGTATTCAAAATAATTTATCAGTGCTTTTAATGAAATGAAAACTTTCTTCATTTATCGAAGTGTTCTTCTATAAGTTCCCTTATTGTATAGTCTTTTGATAAATAAGCCTTTGAAATTAGAATGTCTCCTTTTCAAAACAGAATTTCATTTGTTAGAGTTTTCATCGATAAATATCTTATTCGATCAATACTTTGACAAAAGCCTTTATAAAATTCTTTTCTCAACTGAATCTTTATAAAACTTATTAAAGGCTTCTTCGATAAATACTTTTATTAAATAGGTCTTCGAGTAATTTCAGTATAAAACATAATGACTCAGAAATTTCATAAGCTAGATTTATATTGATTTATCAAAGTCTTCATCGATAAGAAACCTTATCAAATATATCCTAGATAAATGCTTTTTAGAAATCAATTTTCCTTCAAAAGTTCTTTCTCATTTTTCGAAGGACATATCGAATAATCTCCTTATTGATAAGCTTATAGATAAATGCTCTTTAACAATTAAGTTTCTTATTGAAATCTTTTTCTCAATTAATTATCATCATCAAAATATTGGAGTCTAACAATAGATTTCTTTGTGTTCTCACCATGTTAATTTCTTTTATAAATTATAAAAGGAATAAGAGATAATTGCTTGGTTTCATAATACCCCGCATTACTTATGAAGTAGAGGTATTTGGAAGGTTTAAAGAATTGGAGGAACACAAGATCGCTATGGATAAGCTTTTGAGTGAAATAGCCCAGATTGAATCTGAAGGAAAAGGAGCCTCATGTCCTCAAGATTCAAGTAAGAAGTAACAATTTTAGACAAAGCCTCAAAGAATCATCAAGAAAAGGTAAGTCAAGAACAAACCCCAGAGGAGTTATATTCTCCCTTTAGTAATATAGCTCATATCCTTGAAGAAGGTGACTCTAATGGTAGTACCTTAAATAAAAATATTACTTGCAATGTCTCTACCTCTTTATATGATGATAATAATATGATTGATCATATTTCTCTTCCTAGTATTCCTAGAACTACATATGTATCCTCTTGTAATAGGGATGGTAGTAAAGATGTTGTGAACATTGAGCCTTGCTTGAGTGTTAATATTGACTTATTTTATAATGATAACTTGCTTGAATCTCCTTCTTCCCCTTGCATGCACATAAGGATGATAAAGTTCTTAAAGGAAATGCTAATAATGATACCTTACATAATACTTTCCATGTACATATAGTGATGGTTCACTTTGCATGAATTGTATTGAATTATCTAGAAAGCTAGCCGCATTGTATGAACATGATAAAGTTGATAATTATGGCATTTCTTTAATTTCTAATAGTCCTAAAAAGCTTGAGTAAGGTGTTTTTGTTGTATTACTAGGACCCAAGGAATCACATGATGAAGCAAATGCTACTACAATAATAGAGAAGTCACTCTAGTACCACAAAATACCAAAACAAAGAAAAAGAGGCATAAGACCAAGGCCAAACTATTACAAATCATGCTTACCATTCAAGATGTTGAAAATGAGGGTGCTGATAAGGATGAAATATTATCATGTGATTTGTCACCCGATAAAGAAATAATCACTTATGATTATATTTCAATTCCTTATGTTAAAGTCAAGACTTACTGAAGGGAGTCTTATTGATTTTATTGGATGTGAGAAATACTTGTATTCTTATATATCTTATAGAGTTCTAACATCTGATGTCTTGATTACTAACCTTGTATGCTTGAAGACTTTCAACGGCTTCAAGTACTTTGATTCTTGTCCCATACTTGGAGTTAGAAAAGGTGCTACTTATGGTTTGTTCAATTTCTTGTAGGTACCTCACTTATGAGACTTATATAGTGATCACCATATTCCCTATATTGTGGCGCCTCCACAAATTAACCATGAGCCGCCATCCCAAACAACTAGAGAAAGTTGTGTAAAGAATGTACACTTACGTGAGAGCATGTTCCTCATTACATATAAGAATTTCAATTTCAAGGCCCTCAAGAGGCATAAAAGTACTAGGTTGTCTCTTTCCTTATCTTATCCTTCTATATATTTTGATCTTTATTATTTGAAATAAGTGTGGGGAGGGACAATCCCAGTAGTAAAAGGTAAAATAATTTAGAGTTATTGCATTATATCTTTTAACAATTTCCTAGAATAGGTTACATTTTAAGATTTTAGTTTTAGGTTAGTTTTTCTTTGAATAAATCCCCCCTTTAGCACATGTCTATTTAACCATCTTCCCTTCTCCCTTCGGTCTATGGTTTCGTGCAGTGTTGAGGACAAAACATGGTTCAAGTGTTTTAGAGGGAATGGATTTGATTAACTGTTTAATTAAGCTCTTGAAAAATCCTATTTTTCAAAGTTTTCCATACTTATGCTTCTAAGTACTCCTATTTTAAATTAAAATATCGTACACTAATACATGTATGAATATTTAAAGTCCATTGTTGATTGTAACAGTTTAATTAGTCAATATTCTTAGAGTTATCATAGAAATAGGTAATGTAACGTATTGAGAATAGTTGAAGTCTTCAGTGAGGCTCTGTGACCAGGAATGAAGAGAGGTAGCCCTATTGGAAGAATTCTTGGCCATAATTCCTAAATAGAGTTAGTACCTCCTACACTTGTTTTTTCATAACTTGTCTTAGTTCTTTAATATCTTGTCTAACTCATGTGCAACTCTTTAAAATGATTGAGGTCATCATATTCTAAACCCCTTTTATCCCAAACACAGGTCCGTAGTCAACCCTTTTGAGCCCATAACTTTTCTTTTCTGTCATTTTTATAAAAAGTAATATATGCATGACCATCTTTTCAAAATAAAATTTTTACTCATGTCAAAAATCATTATTATTCTAATGATTGTGCTACATCTTTTATATACAAGGTGTCAAATACATAACAAATAAATCAAAAAGACAAGAAAATAAAAATGGTACAAGAAAAATACAAAAACAAAAAACAAAAGAAAGAAAAAGAGAAGAAAATAAAATAGAATAAAAAGTAGGAAAGGAAGAAGGCACCCTTGTGAGCTCTTATTAGCACAATTATCACTATTGCACCTCTTATGACATGAATTCATGCTCCTTATTCGTTATTACATGCATATAGTACTTTATATTATTCATATCCCATTTCACATGGCCTGTTTCTAACATTACAAGCTTATGAAGTCATCTTGATTAAAGAATATACATGTAACTGACACTTGATATTTATAATTATTACAAGCCTATGGTAGGGGCTAGTATAGGTAGGTTTGAGTGAAAGAACTCCAATAAAAGGTGAGATAAGTGAAATAGATATATCCCTGAGTGTACTCTCTTCTTTCATATTCCTATGTCTTATCTTTATTCTTAGGTATTGTTCTTATTACATTTATTATTTTGTATCCATCATTAACGTGAAGGATTTAATTGATTGTATTATTACTCTTGTGCTCAAACTTGATTAATTCCTCTACTTGTTTTCAATGGTTTATCAAGATGTTTTCTAAAGCTTTGCCCATGAGTGTAAAGGTTTAAGTGTGGGTAGCTTTGATGAATCACTATTTTATCGTATTATTTCTTATCTATTTTAGGGAATTTACCATGTTTAATAGGTATTATTGTAGTAATTTTTCTTATTTTGTGCTTTAATTAATTATATGAATTAAATGATTAAAATTTTTCTTTTCTTGTGTTTTTATTGATTTTATTATTTTTCTTGATTAAATTAATTTACATGAAGGTATTTTGTTTTTATGTATTTTAGGAAATTAGAAAAACTAAAAAAATAATGACTATGACCTACATTAACTACTACACAATTATATTATATGAGAAAAGTTAATTGAGGAATTGTCAAATTGAAGGAGAAAATTATAATATCTAATTAAACAAAATCAAAATACCTCCAATAATATTATATTTTATTATATTAATTCATTCCTTTAATATTATATTATATTAAAATTCAATATCATTTGAATTAATTCAAAGATAAATTCAAAGATAATTCCTCAGTATCTAATATTTGAATTTAATTGAAGGATAATAGATAAGGGTGCTATTTTTTTTTATTTTCTTATTAATTGTTTTATCTCCTTTATCATATTACTTTTTATTTGAATTATTTTTAGGATATTTGAGTTAAAAGGATTATTTTTGGAGATATTAGAAAATATGAAAGCTTGGAGATAATTGAAGATCATAAAAGATAAATTATAATATTTTGTAGAGCCAATTAGTAAAGAATCACACATCAACAGGGAAGAAACCAAGGCGACGGCCTAAGGCTATATAAAGGATCACAAGGCTCTTCCATTAGACACACCAATCACCACTACCGTTCTTGAGAAGAGATGTAATGGCTTGAGTTCATGTACTTTAGAGTAGAAGTTGAACAATTTTATGATTCAAGCTTTTTCTTTTATATAAGTTTATGATTTCCTAGGTTTAGATTTTGAGATTTTTTATGTGTTGGATCTAGGGTCTTATTCGAGATACCTGTGTGATCAAACTCTTATGATTTATTATTTCAATTTATAATTTGGTGTTCTTTATTTAATATCTTTGGTTTCCTCTTATAATTATTCATGTTAGGTTCACATGTTTAGTTATAGAATTTTTTTTATAAAATATCCATATTAGTTATAGGGTTCTCGATCGAATATCCATATTAGAGGAACAAATCATTTATTGTTTAATTTATCAAATACTAAGTAGATCTTCACTAATCATTCTTGATACAATTGTATGCTAAATCTAGGTATAATTGTGGATTATTTGATTATGACCATGGCAGTTGTCTAGGGTTCTTCATGGTAGGGACTTAGCATATATAAGTGTTATAACTCAAATATATTATTAAACGATGATAGCCACCATCAATCTTTGGAGCACTCGTCTTAGTGATATCATTCTATACTGTTACTTTTATTTTATTTTTGTTATTATCTATTTTTACTTTCTAAAAATTATTAATCAAATTCTCTTATACTACTCATCCTTCTTATACTTAATCTAATCTATAGTTAAGCCATGCATTGACTCCATGTAAAGAATACGACTTAGGTTGACCTCTATACTATATAGAGATTAATTTAGTAATAATTTGAGTGCTAACAATATGAGATATCAATAACTTCATTGAAAATTTGATTAAGATCCAATTTTGTCTTGAAAGTTTTTGCATAGGAGTTATAAGTATCTAAAAGGTTTTTTTGGATCAATATTACCTGAAAGTATCAAAGAATGAGCAATCTCGCCCTAGTAGTTAAAAATATTAATGTTCAATGTTAGTTTTTTTGACAACCAATGTTAGTTTTTTGACAATTATGGTGACTTTGATTTTTAACACTTTCAAAGCAATATTGATATAGAAAAAACTTCTACATACTCACAGTTCCTACCTAAAAACTTCTTAGGCAAAATTGGACTTTATCCCATTGAAAATTAGAAGTCCCTGGAGTTTTTAAATGACATCACTCTAGACTTAGTAATATGTTAAAATTTATAATTATAAGTATTAAAAGGAGATGATTCCCTACTGACAAGTTTATCATGATTTAATTTAAACAGTTAAATAAAAGATCAATCAATATCAGGTTAGTTTGTTATGAAATTAAAGAGAACTACTATTTGTAATGGACCACGGTATGTATATATTCAATATACTTCAAAATGACATCACACTCATATTTCAATCTGTTGGTTCAACTCTAAGACTCGTTTGGAATCTTCAAATTTGATACTTTGTATTGATGACTTTGCCATATTCAATGAGTGGAAAGGTTATTCGCTTCCTAGATAAGAAGTTTAGTAATTTATATCCATTTACCTACAATGAATACAGAGAAAAAACAGATTGATAATTGTAGACAACTACTTGATTAGCTACAGAAGCCCCCATGATCTTCAAAGCACTAGTAATAGACATGAGAAAGAAATCTCTATCACTGACCTTACTTGGTCTCTTTGTGATGAAGATCCCATACTCTGCTTTGGATTTGATGATGATGGTGAGTAGCTACTTATAACTATAATTTTAAAGAAAAAATACTACATGTTTTCCCCTGATTTTAATTAGTATAATTTTTTTTGTGGCATTTCAAATGACTAGTATGTTATTGTCATGGTGGTTTCGAGGAACTACTTGCATGCTTAAAGTTGTCTAGACTGTTCCATAATATACTTTTGTTTCTCAATTTTATACAATTTCATTACCCAGAGATACTTGTATAGGGATGGAAACATAATCACAATTTGACCTGAAAATAAATCATGAGTTTAAAAAAAACAATCTATTAAAATTTGGGCTGTCAATTATACATGATTGTAATTAGGAGCAAAGGTCAAATTATCGGTTTAAAAATTTAGAATCTAATTTAGAATACTGCTTGTATTTATTCTTGAATGTGAAATTGGGAAAGCTAATGAGGAAGCCTGATCTTGTTGCATTCAATATAGTGAGAGAAATTATGAAACTTCCATCCCTGTTCCATAGGACCAACATCTTTTGCCCCAGGAGTTGACGAAGTAGATGTGACGCAGCACTTTGATAACATTACTCAACGCCTATTTGACAACTTCCAGGTATTCGATAGTTTTCATGACTTTGTATAGTGTCATTTTGAGTCCCATTTTTTATCGTTAACTTCAATTTTTGTTCATCTTATTTAATCAATTAACTCTACATTATACAAGTTTCAACTCAAGAAGCTATATAACGTCACTGAAAATTGCTAGAACATTATTCTTACAATTTATTGTATTCATTACTTTTGCCTCGTGCCTTTTTTACGTAAAACTTCATATCCAACGCATATATACCTAGATAAATTAACATGCTTCTCATATACTTCCATGGCTCTAGGCCTAGTCAGGGGATATTACATAGGATTGTGTTTTACTACACCTTTTAATATGTTATAATAACTCCCACAAAGTTACACTTCATATCTTTGTGTCCAGTCTTGCTATGACACTTAAGATCTTCATATATGCAATGGCCCCAATGTTCTCACAATGCACACTAAATTTGAATTATCATTTTTAAATCCAAAATATTCTATGAACATTATTAGGCATATAACCTCTTGTACTGCCGCACTATATGCTTTGATTACAGTTTCATTGATAACATATCACATAATCAATGTGCTCTATAAGTTTTCAAGACCCTCTTTACATTTATACACCGTCTCTCATAGTGGTTGGGCTTGTACCTACTTACAAATCCAAATACAAAGCAAATATTTGGTCTTTTACACTAAACTACCAATAGCACCTGAAGTCGTTTCCATTTTCTTAGTGGTTGATTCATTTTTATGACATATGCTAAGACTCAAATTTGCATTTGAAGCCACTAGGGTATTCACGAGATTGCAATATTTTTACATTGAATTGCTCAAGAATTTCTTTAATATAATTCTCTTGCAAAAGAGAAAAGGTTTCTATTCTTGAGGGATATCCTTGGGTCTTAGTTCCAAGAATACATATGCTTCACCCATGACTTCCATTCTAAAATTTGATGAGAGGCATTCCTCAAAAGGAACTCCTAGGTTCAAACTATTTTTGGTCAATATAACAAAGTGATAATATAACAAGCCACTTGATATAAACACATTGGTTTTTTTTTTCAATCATTTAAAAATCATATGAAGTTATCGCTTTTACAAAACCTCAGTCCTCAAATATACTACTGTTTGGATGATTGCTTCGATCCATGAACGAACCAAAAGCTTTTAATGTTGACTAAAGAAGACTTTGGACATTGGTTTTAAAAGAAGATATGGAACCTATTGATGTTGTTTTGCCCACTATTTACATCGTATTTGAACTGATGTAAAAGGTCTTTTTACATCAGTTATATAACAGACATAGAAACTAAGCTTTACAACAACAAAAATCTAGATCTACCTCTCACATCGTCATTGGTTAAATCATTGAAGTTGAGAAGAGAAATGTAAAACAATATATCAAATTAAAACAAGTATGAAAACACTAAAAAAGAGGAGTGGAGGAGCACCATTTATGGAGACTAGAACCATTTTAGATCTATCTTTCACATCGTCATTGGTGAAATAAAACATCTACCTCTTATCTTTATTTTCGAACCCAAATCTTTGAACATTAGTAATAAGAAATAGTGGAAAAGCATTGAGACCCAAAGAAATTGTGAAAGAAGGAAGACAGAGTCAGTGGATGAGAGATATAGGAGAGTCGAAAAGTATAGAGAAATACATAGAACACCATTTTAGACCTACCTCTCTCCTTGTTGTAGGTGAGATTAAAATTGGCCTCTCTTCAGTTTCAAGCCCAAATCTACAAACATCATCAGCAAGCAATAGTTGAATCCTCTCATCGTCTCTACAAGGTCGCTAAACTAATCTAAAAAATAATAATGAAAAAGTGTTGAGGCCTAAAAAGACCGAAAGAAGGAAGAGAGAGTCTTCATATGATAAAGATGAAGAGAGAGTCTTCATATGATAAGGTTGAAGAGAGAGAAGGAGAAGAGGGATAGAGAAGTCTTCGTAATAATGAATTATTTTAATACCCGTAAATCCACTTTTTATATTGGTTATTATCATAACCGACATAGAATATTAAATATTTTTTATTTTTTAAAAAATTATCTTTTCTATATTGGTTATTTAAAAAATATTTTCTACTTCGATTATAATCCTAACAGACATAAAATCTCTTTAAAGTTAACTTTTATTACAAAATGCAACATCTTTTTATTTCAATGTTATTTTTTTTTATTTAGTAGTGAAATGAGGATACCTTTCTATGAAACCTCGAATACCACTTTTAATGAAATCCAATATTTGTGGCATATGGATTTTTATTTAGATCAATACTCAAATGTGGAAATTACATTCAGTTAATGTAATTCTAAATCCAAACAATTCACTATTACTAGAATAAATCTAATAGAATTGAAATTCGCAATAGTGAGAAAGTGTCATCATAGTCTATAATCTCTTGTGAATACCTTTTATAACTAATTGAGCCTTATACTTATCAATTTGATCTATCTATATTTTCTCTTAATTTTAAGAACTCACTTATTTCCAATGGACTTTCTAGCGAAGGTAGATCAATTGATTCTCAAATCTAATTCTTTCTCAATGAATCCATCCATGGTAGGACTTGATAGGGCTTATTGTACTGAATGTGACTCATCCTCCTCCTTTGGAGTAACCACAAACTCGTCTCAACTACTCCTTCTCACTAGAGCTTCCTACTTCTTGTTTTTTTATTTAGGTCTCCTTGATGACCTTTAAGAGCTCCCACTCACTAAGACAATTAAGGATAGTTAGTTTTTTTCATATTGCCATGTTCTTAGGTCTCAAAGAGATATAGTGAGATCAATTTTGTCTTGCTAGGAAAACTTGGTATCACTTTATTCCATTTCAACCACAATTTCAACTCTATTTTCACTTATGAAAACATATCCGATAGGGACATGCATAGTTGACCCCATGGTCTACTGAAACCATGGACAACAGAAACTCAAATCTAGTCCATAATTCATAAGGTGGCGAAGTGACCTATTTAAAGGATATACAATTAAGTATGAACCATAATTGCTAATAGCAAGGGTGATTAAGATAACATATTCTCCCATTCACACATGGTAGATTAACTTAAGCCATCATAAACATAACTATGTCTGCATTCTATTTAATCAGCTTAAGCCCCTCATCAACTCCATTTCATTGCAGAGTACCAGGGATAGTCATTGGTAAGTTAGATATTCAAATCCTCGATCAATTTGTAGGATTTTAATTTTCCTATCAATTTAACTGTCAACCTTATTCAAGTATCATCTAAAGCACTCAAACTTTATACTGATATGAAATCAACAAAACAAGATTGTATCATGAACAATCTTTAATAAACAATAATAAAATACTAAGCTGAGCGTCTCATCCTCATACTCATAGGACCAAATATATTAGAAAAGATTAATTAAAATAACATTAAGCTTTAGCTCCCTTATTGAAAGATTTTCTCATTACTTCACTTGTTAGACATTCTAACACAAATACATTTCCTGATTAGAAATTAAGCCTAGCAATATTTATTATGCTAGTTTTAGTACAACATATATTTCCTTATCTAGCAAGACACATATTCAATTCAAAACTTTAATTATAGAGGTAGTAAATCAACCAAGCACACATGAATCACCAACAATGTTCAAAATAAGAAACTTTCTTGAAAGATGCCATAATAGAAACTAAGTTCCATCTTCTCTTATATGTATGAAGCACACTATAGAGAATCGAGGTCTTTCTGTCATGTAAAGTAAACTTATAGGTGTTAATTCCTTTCACCTTAATATTCATGTTATTGCTAATATAAAGCCACTTCCTTTAATTTAACAACCAATGATACTCTATAAAGGATTGTTGATCCCCATTCTCATGGTTTGTAGAGCTTAAGTCTTATTGTACTCATTTTGCTTAGTACACTCCCTTACAACAAAATCCAATTTCTTAGTCAAATAACATTTTGCCTAGATTAGGTCAACTTCCCTCTTCCCTCTTTCTTCTCTTTCTTCTTAAAGGATTTGTTGCCCTTTTTGAACTTAGAGTTGTCCTTCTTTCCCTTTTCTAGAGCCTATTGGCCTTTTTTGATTTGTACTTAGAGTCTGAAGGACATACTTCTTCGGTGAGGTAAGCATATCCAGAGGATGTATAAGCCTCTAGATAATCATCTTCAAGCTCCAAATATTTTGTCACATTGTTAATAGTAACGATATTATTGTTATTATTTGATGGAATACCATTGCTCTTAGCCTTGGGGTCACAATCAAAACTTAACTAAGAGTGTAATATAGTGCATAACTTGAGTTGTATTCACTTGAGGGAGCTAGTATGTAAAGTTAGTTGCTAGAATTTGCCACTATGAACAATAATTCATGGGGAGGCAGTGACCTTTTAGCTATAATGAAAAATAGTAAATAGATGAATAAATATATGATATTTTACCATTAAATAGTATACATATCGATCTTCGATTTGATATGTAGAAAACCTCATTTGGATGTCTACAAAGTGAGATATATATTTTCAAATTTGGGACCAAAATACTGAAATAAGGGAAATGATATTGGATGAACAGTAAACTTTAAGCATTGACTAATGTTGACTTGGTCAATGCGTGGTCAACAAGTTACTTTTCCTTGAAAAAAGATTAAGTTAGCTTCACGTAGCAACGTGAACCACTTTATTTGAATTTTTTAGAATTAATTATGATCTTTTTTATTCACGTCGCCTGCCTGGAATTTACACAGTGAACAATACTTGATAGAGTAAAATTCTAAATTGTGTAATTTGACTTCAATGACCTTAAGTGATTCCAGATGCTACTGTTTGGGCCCTAAGGCAAAACAAATCAAGGATTTTATACTACTAGTTAAATAACTACCCACAATATTTTCATCTTTGTCCCATATATCAAATATTTCTATATTGCAGTAAAATCTTATAACTACTTCCAGACTATATGGTTCACTTTTCCTAAGCCAACTCTCAAAGTGGTTTAGAGGCTCTATCAAGTCCAAATTAACTTTCTGATAAGCCTTAAGAGTAGGAATATCCACATAGACTACTGGGCAACACTTTCTCTCCCTAAACTCTAAATTAAACTTAGCCATATCAATATCTAAGTCCAAGTTACCTTATAGAAAGATTATACTTGATGGCTGAGAACTTAAGAGAGATGGACTTGTATAGGCCTTCCTTGGAGTCCTCTGCCTGTTTGTTAGTGGCAGTCTTCACTATCTTGTCTAGCATCATTTTGAATTCAAGATCAGAGTTCGTGTTAGAATTGTGTTGATGTGACCTTACCATTCTCTTTGAAGCAGATTGAGGAGAAGGCTCAATGATTTGAACTTTTCTTCTATCTTTGGTTATTGCCTTTGCCGACGCCTTGCTTGACTAAACCTTGTTTTAACCCTTTGAGACCTCTAGGCTATCATTGGCCACCTTAGCTTGATACTTCTTTTTTCTTCTAGAAGATGTTTGAGGAGCATTAGATACATACTTGGAAGGATTAGGTTCAGACCTGTTATCATTTGTAATCTTTGTTCTCGCCATTGGTTTTTGGAAAAGTGAGGGATTTGCTTGATTAAATAGTGAAATAGAGGAATTTGTGGGTGATTTTCAGAAGGTTTTAGTCAGTGAAGCATGCGCAAGGTATCCCAAAAATAAATTTGAGGATTTGTGAAGTTTGAAAATGAGAGAAAATGAGGATTAATCGATTAAGATTCAACTTGAATAGTAAAGAGTAGTGACTGATTGCTAATAAAACTCAATATTAATTGATTAACTAATCAATTAATGCCCATTAATCGATTAAATAATCGATCAATTTTATCAGATATACACATATTTAGATAAATTAATCGATTAATTATAATTAATCAAATTAATAATCAATTAATTGCAAATAAATATAATTTTTAACATATATTCAACATTGATTAATCGATTATATATTCAATGAATTTCAATTAATCAAATTTTTAATCAATTAATTCCAAAGAAACACAATATTCAATATAGATTAATCAATTGGATGTTTGATTAATTTCAATTAATAAAACTCTTAATCGATTAGTTTAATATTTAAGTACACACATATCAACATTTATCATTGTTTAATCGATTGGTGTTTGATTAATACTAATTAATCAAATTGTTAGTCGATTAACTCCATAAAAATGAAATCATTTAACATATTTATCACTTATTAAATGATTAGCTGTTCGATTAATCCTAATTAATAGAACTGTTAATAAATTAATTTCACAAAAATAAGACATGGACCGCATATTTCAACAAAAATAAATTTACCTCCTCTAGTTAATCGATTAGCTATTAGATTAATCTTTTCTCTTTCAGCTTCTTGTTTTCCAATCCAATAACAAAGCATCCTGCAAAAATGTAATTATACATTATGAAGCTTAAGTTATTAACTTGAATCATCAAAATATTAGTATTGAATAATTATTTTAAGAAAATGAAGGATAATGAAAGCTTAAAAAAATTATTAAATAGAATTCTTACAACTTTGCAAAAACAACTAAGAGAGGGGTGAATTTGATGTTTTAAAATTTTTTAATATAAGTTGATAAATCTTAAAAATAAATAAAGTGTAATAAAATATTGAGAATAGAGATGAGAAAGATATTACCAAAGGATAGATAAAGCAACACAAGTAAGTTTATCCTGGCTTGGACTAATCTCCTTGTCCTACGTCCAATCTCTAGAGGCCTTCTAAAATTTTCAACTATACCCCAAGATTTGAATGGGCTCTTGGTGTCTCAATGCATCAAGTGATTTACTCAATCACTCCTCCTTACTTCCTATAAGGTAATAATTCTAATTTAAGAGAATTAATCTCTTAAGTCTAAACAATGAATGAAAATATTATCAATCTCTCTCACAGAGTATATATGATGATGAACACTAAAGCACAATAATATCGTTTTACAAATTAATGAATGTAATAAATTTAGTTATTATTGTTCTGTCTATTGTTGTGTTCTTAATTAATACTGAGTCTTTCTTAAATAGCATTTACTTTGATTGGTAGCTATTAGACTCAAGTTTGTAATCGTTGGAGTGAAGGTGCCATTCGCAATTAGGTGAGTATTTAATGCTTTACCGGATGTAGCAATTTTCCATTGATATTGCCTTTGTCATTTTAAACTTTTAGCCTTTTTTGAATATACTCGATCTCAAAGATTTGTCTAGAGTTTAAATAGTAATAAAGTTTATGAACAACTAATAATCAACTCATATTATTAAGATTAAGTTCTAATAAAGTTCAAATAGCTTTCTAAAAAAATATATTGTATTACTCAATTAATCATCATTAAATTGTCAATGTTTCATTTAATATAGAAAACAGAAAATAGATCATCACATTGATTAGAGTGTTCAACAATATTTAATATAAATTGATAAAATAAGTTTATCAAAAGATTTATAATAAAAAATTATGAGAAACATAAGCGTATTTCATATTTGAATCAAATATATATAGCTTAAAGAGTGATGTAACTAATTTCATTGTAAATAGAGAAGTATCATTGAAATATATGAAGCTAATCGAACAACTAATTCATTAATATAAATTAATTGAATCTTTAGTTGATTAATGTCTTTGGAGGAACTGACATAAAAAGATATTCAAAACACATTAATCGAACAGTCAATCGATTAATGTTAATTAATGGAATCTTTAGTCGATTAATATCTCTGAAAGAATTGTTACAGAAAGCTTTTGAGAATATATTAATCGAACAATTAATCCATTAATGTAAATTAATCAATTAATCAATCGATTAATGGATTCACATTTGATTTTCACAAACTGATTTTTAAATAAATTAATCAAACAGTTAATGCATTAGTATAACATAATTGATTAACTAATTAATTAATAGAGTTTATTTTTTTATAAAGAAAAATATGTTCTGAATAGATTAATTGAACACTCATTTGATTAATTAGAATTAATCGATTAATTGACTTATCTTTTCAATTCTAGAAAGCTACTCCATAACATTAATTGAACAATTAATCGATTAATAGGCACTCACTAATCGATTAATTAAATTTCTTTTAATAGCACAGAACAATGTCTTGACATTAATCGAACATCGAATATATTAATTGATACTTATTAATTAATTGACTAATCGATTAACTTGATTAACTTCTTTTAACATCATTTAAGCTATGAAACAACTTGATTATTTTGAGTTATTTTTGACATGATTATTTTGAGTTACTTTTGACATCATTAAAATATTATTGATTATAACATGATTGAGTGATATGAGATATAATGGAATGGATCTCTTGAGGATTGATTAGGTAGCAAACTTAGATTTAATTCATTAGGCGCCGTAAGGATTGCAAATTGGAATGGATTAAATGTACTTTTCCTTTTAATTAAACTTCAATTAATGGAATGCATCTAAAACAATCATGCTACACACTCAACATTACTAATCACAAGATGAAATATGCATCAACATATAATCTTAAAGAAAATTCTACTAAACAACTCATCCAACAAGAAAGACAGAGAATCATAGCCGTAGAACTCTAACAAAATCATATATGTATGCATCAAAGTACTCAACACAATAATCTAATCCAAAATACACACCAACTAGCTTAATACAAATGGAGTCTTGGTCTCAATATTAACATTAAATACAAAGATAAGACTGAAACTAGCAAAACCTAAGTACATAATAAAGAAAAAATATAGATAGAACTAGAACAACTCTCTAAATGAAGATTCAAGCATACCACACCATTCCTCAAGAGATGATGAACCTCTGCCCCACCTATCTTCAATGGACACCTCAAACAGTAGCTCACACGCACAACCATGGTAGAAAAGGGGGGAACAAGGTGGAATGGTGAAGAGGAGATGTGGGGGGCGAAGGTGATGATGAAGGGTGGGTGGGGGTTTTGAATCTGGAGAATGTTGACAGGATTGAGACGGATTTGGGTTAGGTTTTAGGTTGGAAACCTATCAACAATGGAGCCTTGCAGCAAAATGTAGAGTTGTGTAAATGATGCACTAGCCGAGGCGTGCATGTCCACTCAACGCAGCTAGTAGCACAGAATGTTGGGTTCCGAGTTCCGAGCCCAATGTTCTCCTTTTAGGCAATTGGGTTAAGTTTCATTGCTTCTCAAACCCAATTTTGAGAAGTTCTCAATAACCATTGTTTGGCAAGTCTCCAACAATCATATGTCCCCTATTATTTTGATAGTCTCCCAAATTTTATTTTTTCAAGGAACTTTGCAAAATATTTTATGCAATTTGTCTCCTATTTCTTTATAGAAATATTTAGTTCAGGCTTTCAAATCTTCTATAGTTTCAATCACTGGTGGCTGGACAAGACTTGGATTTTTTTGGTTTCTCCTGACGTAGGCTTTTTCACTCTGTAAAGTTTTCCTTCTAATACCAACACTTAACCAGTTTAAGTGCCTGTTTGGATTTTCACAAACCTTGGTTTAAAACCAAGGTTTGGCTCAAAACTTAGGTTTGGAAAAATTTTAAAACAAACAGTCATATTTGTTCAAACGGGCTTTTGGACTAAACTATGGTTTAAAACCAAGGTTTCAGATAAGCTGGTCAGAGTAGCTTTTGAAACAGTAAACCACGTTTGAACTAACCAATTACTATATTACCCCTACTTTTTCTTACACTATCTCTCCTACTTTTTCTTACACCCTCTCTCCTCTCTCCTACTTTTTCTCTATTTTCTTTCTTACACCCTCTCTCCTCTCTCCTCTTATCTCTTATCTCTCCTCATTTAATACTCATACCCTTTTTCGTAATTTACTAATAATAAAACCCCTTCTATAAATAACTATCCAAACACTCATTTATTCAAAACCACTTTTTTTTCATAATCTCTTCTCCAAAATCCCTTTTCTATAAGCTGTTCAAAAGCCCTTTTTTTCCATAAGCCCGTTTTTAAAATCTTATCCAAACGGGCCCTAAAACTATATAACTCATTACAATGGTAGAAAAAGAGATTTAGTTAAAGGAAAAAGCTACCATAGAAGAAAAGACTTTCACCAACATTTTTCAAACCTAACAATGGTAGAAAAGGTGCATAGTCAAATTAATATAAACCCTACCATGATCATAAAACAACTTTTCTTATAAAGTAACTATGATAGAAAAGATGATTATATTCTTTAAAAACATTATCATGATTAGAATAGTTCAAACTAATAATAAAGATAAAATACTTTTTGTTTCATCAAATGAGGTTATCATAGTTAGAAAATAATTTAGCTCATTCAAAAAACATAACCATGATAAAAAAAACAGAGAGAGTCAACCCAACAATGAAGAACTATAATGGATAAAAAAACTTTACTAAATCTTCCACATACAAACTTTACAAACTTAGAAAGGACACAATTCCTCTAACATCATTATACGAAACAAACTCACTCTTATTGAACACAACACTCAATAATTGGGCCTTAGGCTGTTGAAGCCCAGATTTATTACAACTATCCATAAGCATGTAACGCTCATTCACTGACTAATCCATTCATAAAATTCCTCTCAAAAGTATCAAGCATCTTAATGTTAAATCACAATCCAAAAAGTTACCTTCATACCCTAAGGGCCTCCTACTTACTATCAGCACTCTCCCATCAATAAGTAGTCAATAGTGCAAAATAATACATTCATGTCTCTAAATAAATTAGAGAACATAAAATGAGCTATAAGTTAACAATATATTTACGATTCATCACATGCCAAAAAGAAAGGAGGTAATACAAGTAACTAGCAAAAGCTAGGCATCAGAAACCTTCCCCAACAGTGTGCCTCTAGAACTTTCTCATAAAAAATATGAATAAATATAGAGTGAGATAAACATTTTAATAATAAATAATCCAACTTATCATATATACAAATGCATGCTCATTAAGTGGTATTGCTATTTTGGTACTTTTATAAACAATCTGACCCACCATAAAAAGTAACATTGTTAGATTATATTTAATGTACTAATATTTCTTATCCCATTTTGAATGTTCTTGGGCATTTTTGCATATTCAAAGAACCTACGTGAGGTATACTTTTAGAAAAAAATATATAGGTATTTCTGCACCTGAAATATAATAACAACAATTTATAACAGATTCCACATGACAATCTGTTATCCATCCATGATAATCGTGCTGCACCATCTGTCATCCATCCCCTTCCCTTTCTTTCTATTTTTTTTTTCAAATTTTGTTTTGTTTCATTTTTCACTTCTTTTTTATATTATCATCAGTTTTTACTTTAACAATTTTTTAAAATTTTCCTCCTATCTCCATTTTTATTTTAAATTAACTTATTAGATTTTCTCTTGCTGATGAATCTATATTTGGCTCGAAAAATATTTAAACTATTTTTCATAATATTTGAATTATTAAAATATTTCATACAAATTAATTTAATTATATTTATTTATCCCTATTTAACCACATTATTTTCTTTTCAGAAAAGTCAGCTTAAGATTGAGCTCTTAAAATTAATTCATTTTAAGTAATTTCTCATTATTCAAATGTTTACACATTAAATGCTAGTTACTATGAAATAAGCCTACTAAATTGAAATAAATATTAACTATTTATAGTCTTTAATTTTGTACTTCTTTTTCATAGAGAAAATTTGATACCTTAGAAATACAATTAGGCCCCATTTCTCTTGATTAGAAATTTTCCTTACACTTTTTGTTCATATCTCTTGCATTCCTCAGTTCTATGTTCTCATATTGTGAACAATGAATTTGATATATTTTAAACTCAAGTTTTTTAATAAATATCCTCCTGATGATACTTAAATCTTAGGATTATAAATAATTGGATGTTACACACTCTATACTCGAGGTGCATCGTTTTCTTGACTTCTATTATGTATAGTTTGGAAATTAAGAATCTTCTTCGTTCAAGATTCTCTTAACTATTACTACCATGAGGTTCATACATGTCAACAACGGGGTGTAACACTATTCATTGCATTTCATTTATAAGGGAAGGCTTTATCTGCCTAAGGCTAAAAGTGAAATTGAAATGTAATCTCCCACTTATAAAGATTTTTTGCGTCATTAAACTATAAGGCTATTATAGAAAATTTAGGCTTTTTTTCATGGTCACCTTTTGAATTCTCTTCCGATTACACCTCTTATCCTTTTTCGGGATCAACTAATGAACCTTTCTTTGGATCTCTTTCCTCTAGATCATCTTTAGGATGTTCTCCTTCTAAACCTGCACTTAGGGATAATACTGAGTTGTCAATTCCTATTTCATTATTCACTTAGAGGCTCATGTTTCACTAAGTGTTTTGGATCATCATTACAAGGCTTAAAAGTAATAATTCATTCCTTTTTTGACCCCTCACTGAGAGGTTTATACTTTGGTATTCTTTTTCTTCAACAAACCATCATCCAAAAGAACAAAATCTTTTGCTTTAGTGCTTCTAGAACTTCCTAGTTTCACTTATACGCATAGGAAACATAATATGAGTTTTTTTTTTAATATTTGAGAATTTTAAAATTTGTAAAAACTATTAAAAATATCATTGAAAGCATGAAAATTTAATTAAAAGTACTCAAAAATAGACATATAGCATATCAGAAAAACGGAGTTTCCTCACTCTAGTTGCTAGCGTGTGCTATGTACGTGTTTACATGGGGCCTCTTGCGAGCCACGGGCTAGCGAATTGTGTGCCACAAGCTGTTCTTATGTGCATAGAGCTTGCCACATGCCAGTAGAACTCCCAATAGGCCCCACACATGATTTGGTACTTTTTGCATTTTTCTTTTTTAAAATTAATTAATTATTAAATTTGTCTATTTTTATTTGTTTTTTTTCTCAAATCGAATTCCCCGCACCTGACTTGGTCTAGTCTAGCCTCCTCTACTTCAACAAAATGCAACATTTTATTTTTTTAAACTATAATTTTTTTATATGTTGGTTTTTCTAAACATGATTCACTGAACGAGTTAGGTTGAACATCACATGACCCAATCGCCTAACGACTTTAAAATGGACCATTTATTTGTAGTGTCAAAATGGACCACTTATTCGTAGTGTTAAAATGGAGGGAGACTCCCACTACAAAGAAATAAAGTTTTGGCAATAATTTCTCAGCGGTGACAAAAATTGTTGCCACTGAAAATAGATTGTTAGAGGCGATTATAATTGTCACCACTAAAACATTTGAGTTTTTGCAGTGATAACAAAGTTGCCGTTGAAAGTGAGACTTTCAGCGGCGACTTTTATTTGTCGCTGCAGATATTATGACCTTCTACAGCGACTTATGAAATTTACCGCTAAAAGTCTTCATCAGTAAGACTTTCAGTGGCAATGTTATTTGTCACTGTTGAATGTCAATTTATTTACCTCATCCTACCGCGCCTGTGCCACTATTCTCTCATCACTTTACTCTTCTCTTATTCCGTTCTTGCTTCTTCTATGCCCTAGCTGCATCGGCGTCGTTCCTGAGCTCACAGCTACCCTTGTGGCAGTGTAGTCCTACGTCATGCCCCGTCTCACAGCCTCAGACTCTGCTCTCGCCAGTCGCCACCGCATCATTTGGTCGTCTAGTACTCTGATTGTTGGCTTCTCACCACGTCCTAGACTCCCAGTTACATCGGCTTCGTGTCAATTTCGTGCTAGTTGCCATGCACTGTCGCTTCGTCTGCTAAAATTGGCGCCTTGAAGGGTTGATTTCAAAGAACACTTGGTTTCTTTTGCTCTATAATCGATGCTGTGAAGGTTTGAAATCGATGTCGTATGCTCTCTAATATTTATGTTTTCTTCTTGGTCAATGTGAACTCCTTGATGATTATTTTTAGTCTTCTTGGATTCGCTAAGTTTCTGCTTGGATTTGCCAGTTGCCACCACGTCGTCTGGTGGTCTGGTAATCTGATTGTTGGCTTCTCACCCAGTCCCAAACTCTCAGTTACATCGACCTTGTGTCGATCTCATGCCAGTTGCCATGCGTTGTCGCCTCGTCTGTTGAAATCAGCACGGTGAAGGGTTTATTTCAAAGAACACTTGGTTTCTTCTGCTCTCTAATCGACGCCATGAAATCGACAATGTGAAGGTTTGAAATCAATGTCATGTGCTCTCTAATATTTATGTTTTCTTCTTGGTCAATGTGAACTCCTTTATGCTTATTTTCTGTCTGCTTGGATTCGCTTAGTATTTAGATGTATACATATTAACAGCTGGGCTTATGATTTTTCTTTTCAATCATGCCTCCCATTGTAGTCTGATGCATTGAGCAAGTTTAATTAACAATTGTTTACATTGCTTTTACGTGTGTCCTGCTCGTGTTATACAAGCATTTTGCCCAATCTGTTTGGATGCTTTTTTTCATTTTCTCCACATATTTCTTTCTTTTTTGACATGTCTGATTGTTCGCTAACTATGATGTCTGATTGTTATGAACCGTGATAATATGGAATTGATGCTTTATGCTTGATACAGATGCTTTATGCTTAATGGTTGTTCAAAAAATCTTTTCTGTCAAACTCATTGTTTTTGTTGGTACAGGAATTTTTGGGAAATGATTGTGTTTCTCATTATTCCACTCATAGGCTTATGTCTAGAAAATGAAAAAGACGGAGCCAATAACGTAGAAATAGGGAGGCATCTTCCTTTTATCTTGCTAAATTCTTAATCAAAATCATTAGCTGCAACCATAAAGCTAAACAAAGTGGGATCTCTCTAAATTTACATACTAGTCTATATTATGACTTGAGACATTTTGGATTTATTTGACGCTTCATTTTAAACCATTGACATGGAGCTATATATTTTCATATTCATAAATATATACTTTATTATTTACAAGCTAATTAATTAAATGGGATCCATAAATGCTTTATATATATACCTATTAGTTTATGTAACGGATATCAATTAATATTAGTAGTGTCAATTAATCGATATCCTGAGAATTGATTATTATTGGTTTATTTTATGTTCATGTTGTGATTATAGGTAAATATTAACTTGTTCATGACGTTATGAAATAGTAGCTAAGATTTTATTATTTCAATATAGTATTTTAATATGATGTTTTTAATTACGGTTTAGTTTGTCAATAATAATCAAATCAATAAACCTCAAACTAGTGTTTTGATTAGTTCAACAATTCATATGAATTTTAAATCATATTAATATATATACTATTTATATACTAACATGTTTGTTGAATTTTGTTGTTGTATCCTAGGTTTAACTATTTAGGGAATATAAATGGATAATAGTTGGTTACATATTAGAGACATAGACAACCTATCATATATTAGAGGAGTAGATGCTTTTCTAGAATGGGCATTTAGTCAACCTGATATGGTAAATCAAATATGTTGCCCTTGTAAAAGATGCATGAATGTTATATTTAAAGTGAGAAGAGATGTTAGGACAAACTTATTGAGCAAGAGTTTCTGGAATAGTTATACGGTGTAGGAGTTGCATGGGAAAATTAGAAAATTTCAGATAGATTGTAGAACTTCTACTAATGACATAGAAAATGGTACTGATAATGAGAACTTTGCAAGGATGGTATGCAATGCATATGGAGTTCCATGTGTGAATTATACAAATACTAGCGACTGTGAGAGCGAAGAGCCTAATATGCAGGTTAAAAGGTTCTTTGACTTGTTAAAAGATGCTAAAACTGAACTTTATCCAGGTTGTGTCAAGATGTCCAAACTTTCTTTTATTGTAAAGTTGCTGAAATGCCTTAACCATTGGAGTAATAAATCTATGGAGGTGTTGTTGGGCTTGTTAAAAGAAGTTCTCCCAGAGGGGGCTTTAGCGCCAAACTCATTATATGAAGCCAAGAAGATAATTCATGATTTGAGTTTAGATTACCATAAAATTGATGCTTGTGAGAATGATTGCATATTGTATTGGGGGAGCACACAAATGTAGAATCATGTCCTAAGTGTAATATGCCTAGATGGAATGTAAACAAACAGGAAGAAGGTTCCACATAAAGTTTTGAGAAATTTTCCCATAACACTAAGGCTATAAAGACTATATATGGCAAGAAATATAGTTAAAGAAATGAGGTGGCACAAGGAGAAACACGCAAATGATGATGTACTGAGACATCCAGCTAATTCTTTAGCTTGAAAGCACTTTGACAACCAGTACCATAACTTCTATGCTTATGCAATAAGTGTTCGATTGGGTTTAGCAAGTTATGGATTTCAACCTTTCGGGAATATGAATGCCAATCATAATATCTGGCCTGTTGTCTTAGTGCTATATAACTTGCCACCATGGCTATGTATGAAAAGCCCATACTTTATGATGACACTTCTTATTCTTGGTCTAAAGTGTCCAAGTGATGAAATAGATGTTTACATCCAACCAATAATTTAGGAGTTGAAGTAATTGTGGGAAGTAGGGGTACAGACATATCATACATATTGTCAATCAAATTTTATCATGCATGCAGCAATATTGTGGACTATAAATGATTTTCCTGCATATGGAAACCTTTTAGGATGATCAACTAAAGGTAAACTGCATGTCCATGTTGCCACAAAGACGCGTATTGTATTTTGATAAGGAGCAAGTTGTCTTACATGGGGCATAGGCGTTTTCTTCCACAAAATCACCCATGGCATAAAAATAAGATATCATTTGATGGTAAAGAAGAGCATATGGATCCACAAATTCTATTGACTAGAGATGAAGTACTTAAGCAACTACAACACTTAGGTGATGTGTCATTTGGGAAGGGTACAAAATGAAAGCGTTATACACATAATAATGCTTACAATTGGAGGAAAAAAAGTATTTTTTTCCAATTGCCTTATTGGAAGAACTTGCTAATACGGCATAATCTTGATGTGATGCATATAGAAAGAAATATTTCTCATAACATTATGTGCACGGTGATAGATTGGTTGGAAAGACGAAGGATACAATTAAAACTAGACACGACTTGATGGACTTGGGTATTTGGAGTGATATGTACCCAATTGAAGATGGTAATAATATTTTTATTCCTCTTACTCCTTACATATTGTCTCCTGAGAATAAACAATCCCTTTTAAAATTCTTGGCTAACTTAAAAGTGCCTGATACTTTTTCATCTAATATTTCAAGATATGTCAACATTCAAGAGCAAAAATTATTTAGTTTGAAGTGTCATGATCACTATGTGTTATTGCAAGAGATTAACAAACAATCCCTTTTAAAATTCTTGGCTAACTTAAAAGTGCCTGATACTTTTTTATCTAATATTTCAAGATGTGTCAACATTCAAGAGCAAAAATTATTTAGTTTGAAGTGTCATGATCACCATGTGTTATTGCAAGAGATATTTTCAATTGCAATACGTGGGTTATTACCTTTTAAGGTGTGTAAACCAGTTATAGAGTTGGGAAATTTTTTTAAAATTCTTTGTTCGAAGTCTTTATCATGTGAACTACTTGAAAAATTCCAAAGTAAGATAATATTGACATTGTGAAAGTTGGAGATTATCTTCCCACCTACTTTTTTTATGTGATGGTTCACTTGCCAATACACTTGGCAGGAAAGGCAAAAGTTACTGAACCAGTTCAATATTATTGGATGTATCTAATAGAAAGGTAACATGAGTCAATATCATTGTATATTTATTATTCATAACTACAGAAGTTTAATTAATTTTAATGCACTAGGTATTTGAGGACACTCAAATCGTATGTTGACAATAGAGCTCGACCTAAAGGATCAATTGCAGAAGGATATTTGGCAAACGAAAGTCTCATATTTTGCTCAAGATATTTAAAAGATTTTCCTACAAAATTTAATGTGCCACGTAGGAATGATGATACTGATGATGATATCAACCATGAGTTTTCAATATTGAACAAAAGTGGTCAAGTTAAGGGACATTGTGAGTCAATTTCTCTTCCCTATGAAGAGTACTGTCAAGCAAGAATGTATGTGCTATAAAATTGTGAAGAAGTTTGGCCATTTATGGAGTAAGTTGCTTGACTTAAAGAGAAAATTTATTTGTCATAATGCATATTATTCTTATTGATTTTTAAATTTGTAGGGAATATACAACAGAGCTTGAAGCCCATGGATCAAGAAGTGAGCATAACCAATATGAGTTTCTTTAATGGTTTCATTCACATGTAAGTTATAACATTTTTATCCATGATATTTCTTGCAATTATATTAGTATAAAATATCTAACACGTGACTTTTGTCCTCAAAGGTGACATCATTGTCTACACAGAGCCATGTGAATGATGAAATAATAAGTTTATCAATTGGTCTATTGATGATGGTGAATCGTTATTACATCTTCATATGCTATAGATTTTGTTTTCATACATAAGATCGTGCAATAGGAAAAAATCCAAAATAGTGGTGTCTTGGCTAAGGGTGATGACACTAATGCTGACAAAGAATATTATGGTGTGTTACAGCATATTTATGAGTTGTCTTACATAGGTAACAAAAAAGTATACTTGTTTAAGTGTCATTGGTGGGATGTAGCTCATTATGACAAAGGATATAAGGTTGATAAGTATTAACACGCAATATTCATTACAAACGAATGAACCATTTATTCTAGCATCTCAATCTAAGCAAGTTTTCTATGTGGATGACATTGTTGCACCCGGTTGGCTCGTTGTTGTCAAAACAAACCCACGTGACTTGTTTAATGTACCAACTGATAATGATACTGATGATAATATGGTCAATGATTTCATGGTTGAAAGAGAACCTTATCAACAGTTGGTGGTAGACTTAAATATTTACCATGCGAGTCCTACACAAGTTGATGATATTATCATTAACTTATATGGAGAAGCTGGATAAATGCAAACCTTAGTTCAAAGAGAACCATCACAACTACATAAAACTAATGCCATAGAGACTGAATTTACTGATGAAGAGGATCTTCTTGATGACTTTGATAGTGATACTGAAGAAGAAAGTGACATAGAAAGTGAATAGAAGAAACAAATAAATCATAAGATATTGATAGAACTAATAGTCCGACGGAAGATTAAATTGAATGAAATTGATATAGTAGATTGTATTAATATATAGATTGACTATTGATTGCTTGCTAATTTTGATTTGATTGATTGCTATTTGTTAAATGAAATGTATATTTTTACAGGATATATCAGTATTAAAGAGAGGTCGATGTCAGAAATGTCTTTCTATTACATCTCATGACAATACAAATAGCCGAGATACATGATCTATACCTCAATCAAGACCTATTCTTTCACCTCTATCACTACAACAACTTGAGGAATACCTGCTAATTCTCCTCCTACTCCCCATACTCAAAATAGTAGTGCAGGTAAGTTTGCTTTAATTTTATAATAATTGATTTATATTACATGTAACATTTAATTGTTCTAATTCAACTTCAATGATGGGCTCTTCTAGTGCAATAAACAAGCGCAGAGGAGTTTATAAGTCTATTAACGTGAATTTGAGGACTGCACAAGGAGCAAAGATTCGAGTCAAATTTTTTGATTCCATGTCAAGAGTAATCGGTCTATAAGCAAGAGACTTTTCTAATTATTATAGTTTAACTCTTAGAACCATAGTCTCTTTTAGGGATGGTGGAGGTAACTAGAAGAATATTTTTGAAAAATATGGTCAGGATATAATTTTAAAAATGAAGGTATTATTTATGTCAAATTTTTTCACTTATCTTAGTTTATTTATAGTTATATAAAGTGTTCATATTCATTTGTTTCAGGATAAATTTGAACCTGCTGATGCAATTACTAAAGAAAAGTTTTATATAACTATATCAATTATTTTACAAAATACATTAAAAAATTGGAAGACTAATCTACACTCTCACTATAAGAAATATGAGACTGATGAGGATAGTTGGTTGATCCTCCTCAAACTATTAGTTTTCAAGATTGGGAATGGTTATTAATATATTTTAAGTATGACATGTTTAAGGTACCTCACTATTCTTCTAAATAAATTATCTTTTTTATTTCAATAATAAAAATTCTTATTAGTTACCAAATGTTGTTGTAGAACTAAAGTCCAAGAAACACGATAAATCGAGAAAAACAAATGACTAAACATACTTGTGGTCCTCGATCATTTGCAGAGATTGAGTTTGCTATAGTAAGTTCAATCTATCACCACTATAATTTAAGTTTTTAATCATTTTTTATTTTAAAATATATTCTTTATATTTTATATATTATTATTTTGTAGAGAGATCCTATTACTGGATAACCTATTCCTCCTGACCAGCTTTAGGAAATCACGCATACTAGGAAGACTTTAGATAGACAAGTAGTGTGGGCTGACCCATAATCTGAACAGATTCATGTATGCATTGTAGTTCAATATTTTATTTTGATTTATTTTTATTATTAATCTAATAGTTTTATATATTTTTTATAGAGTCGTATGCACGAATTTTCTCAGCAACAAGACCAAGATTTAGAGAATGATGCTCGAATGACGTTAGAGGAAATATTGACGACAGTTCTTGGTGAGAGGTCAGGGTATGTAAGAAGGAAAGGGTAAGGAGCAAAGCCTTCAAGGAAGAGAAATCACCCTCAATCTAGTGATAGTTCAATTGTCCAGAGTATGCGTGCCCAATTGCAGGAAGAGTTTGATAAAAAATTTCAAGAGGAGAAAAAATTGAGGCAAAGCGTGTAGCAGAGCATACAAAGATGGAAGAAAAGTGTGTAGCAGAGCATGAAAAGATGCAAGAAGAGCGTGTGCAATTCGAGTAAAGAGTAATGGAACAAATGGAGCAAAATATACAAACTTCATTCACTGTTTTGGTACATAGGAGACCACCACATGTACCTACTTCTTCTACTCCTAGTATTGGTCATTCTATATAATATTTGTGTATAAACTGAACAATTTTATTTTAATTTTAAATATTTAAATAATTGAAATAATTTCATATTTTATACGATGATCAAAATTATTTATCTATGTTATGATATTCTGGTTTATTTAGTTATTTATCATTATTTTTGTGATTAAATTATATTTTTTTATATAAGAAAAATTATAGGAAACAATTTTAAAAACAATACCAACTTTTAGTGGCGACAGACAAATTGTCGGCACATATTCACTTTTAAGTGGTGACTTGCTGATTAATTTTTAGGTGCGACTTTTGTCACCGCCTTTGACTTACCTTTATTAGTGACAAGGTGGACGACATATGTTAAACTTTCAGCAGTGACATAGTGTTGCCGCTAATAATTGACATTTAGCGGTGACTTTTGTACCTTTAGCAGCGATATAAATCACTGTTGAAAGTCAATTTTTTTATAATGTCCTTTAGGCACAAATAACACCATTTCACCCTTCAACCTCTAGCTGGGGTTTGATAGGGTCAGGTTTATCCAATCCAACACTTTTTTCCTCTATATATTCATTGTCTAATAACCTTTTCTAACATTCTAGGTGTTGTTTTCTTCAATTTTTTGAGCACTATGCAAGGAAACTAATTTTGAAGCCAAAAATGCAAGTTTTCAGATGACTCAATCTTGTAAGCAAACTTCCTCCATTCTTTTTTCACGTACGGTTGTTTTGTATTTATTTTCTTTGATTATAGAGTTTTATCATAAGCATTCTATGTCTATAAACACATTCATATAATGATAAAACATATATATGAACATAACAAAAAATACACCATGCAACTAGTAGAAAAAAGGAACCAAGGATAATAATGAAGCATTCAACAAACTCAACAGATTAAACTAATATAAAGGATTTGTGGTATGTTTATGAGAAGAAAATCATGTCTTGATTAATCACAAAATGGTGAAAATTTCTTTTGAAGTATGTTAGAATAATGCAACGCAACAAACGTACAAGACACACGGTGGAAGTAGGAAAAAAGTATGATATAATAATGCAACACGGACCTCAAGAAAACACTATACTTTGATACCATTGAAGGAAGATAGGTGTATCTATGAATTGATGAAATGATCAATATACCAACATATAACTAAGTCATATAACATACTCTTTTTTCACAACAAATAACACTATACGAGGAGAGAAGAAAATAGGGGAGAGAGAGAAGTTATGCAAGAGTTGTTCATTAATTGTTTCAAATTGACTCCCTCAAAACCAATTAATCCGATGTCTCATATGGGTGGTTACAAGGATTTAAATTTTATGATTTTTTTTCTGGACCCATATTTCTCCTTATTCACATAATAACTCCACTTGTATTGGACTTGCGCCCTAAATTCCCAAGGTTAGACTAAGTAAACCCAACAAGCTTGACAAAGCTCATAAGACCACTAGACTGAAAATACAAAATGGAGCTACAAGAAGGATAGGCAACCCATGGTAGAACTCATAGTTGAGAACAAAACTGACCTTTCAACTTTTAGATTGAGTCTGTACTAAAAAAAATTTAGATTGAGTATTTAGGTCTCCACTTATTACTAATAAAGAAAACAATTATTATTATTGTTTCTATTACCACTACCATATGAAATTATTAGTTATTAATTTGTAGTTTTTAAAGTGACAATTATTTTACTATAAAATACAAACTTCGGAATTACAGTTACTTTTGGAAGGAGCGTGTTTATCAAATTTCATCCTAATAAATGTAATTTTTACTATATCTAAGAGGCTTCTCAGACTTTGCACTAACTGATCTCAACGGTCACATATATGTTCTTTGGTTGTTGGCAGGCCCATAAACGAAACATTCTACCTCTTTACCAATTGGATAGGGCAATTTTTAACAATGTAGGGAATTCAAAAACATTTCTAATCTCCTGCTAACAAATATTCCCCAAAACTGCATGCCATGTTGGTGGCTATGTTGTTTAAATTCCTATATGATCAAGTACCAAATTTGACAAGTGAATCGTTTGCTACTCTGACCCATTCTGTGAGCACCACTAATTCTCAGGGGATATCACTTCAACTTAGTAAAGCATTTGTTAAGTCACTGGTTGATGCCATGTAGTTGAGTAGGTTCTTAATGACCAATGTTGACATTTTAATTTTCATTAAGAAATTTCCTTTTAAAGTACCAATAATGGTAATGGCATAAATAGCCTAAATCCATTATTTCACTACATTTTTAGCGATGGCACCTGGTATCGGTATTACCCTTGATAGTTTTTAAATGCCGGTCTTCCAGTTCACGAAATGGGTCAGAATCCATTATTTTTAAATATTGTTTTATCATGGCCTTGTGATAATCTCTTGACTTGAAGGAGTTTATGTTTTCTAAATTTCTATTGATACTTATATTTCATATTTTCCAAATCGCTTCATTCTCTCTATAATGATATCTCATACCTACTTATACTCCCAATTTAATGTTTGAACCTCTACATTATATTTAGTGATTCTTAATTATTGCTCCTAAGTTAATATAGGATAATTGGACTAATGAAATTAACATACCAAACAAAAGCTCTTTATAAAATTTGGGTCTCTCTGATAAATCTGTTTATCATAGCCATTTTTACTTTGTTTTTCAGTTTTTTCTCGAATTAAGATTTTCCTATTCCTAGCTTGTTTGAATCCTGAAACACTTAAACTCGGATATATGAGAATTCCAAGATTTGTCATTAATGCATTATAGGAATTAGTTGCTTGAAGCTGTTTTTTTTATAATTCGATGATTTTAGTGGGGAAAACTACAATAAGAATTGAAAATTTTAGGGTTTGGCATCTTACTCTTATTATTAGTAGGGGTTCATTGAATTTTTTAAAGGTAAGAATGAGATCTTGATAAGGGCTAATAGAACTAGTTTCTTTCTACTGCTCTTATTGCCATGTTTTCTTTCTCTTCCATTTCTAAATACTCAGTCATCTTCTTCTTTTGGGTTATCAACATGCTTATTGGATGCCATTCTTCATAACTATGCTTTTAGGGCCCTCGTTAGGGTAAGAATTGGGGTTGTTGACTGAACATTTTTATCCTTTACCTAGTTACACTTATTTAGCTCCTATTCTTGGTCTGTTTGCTTATTCTGCTTTAAATTTGTTTGCTGCTTAGTTTCCTAAACTGGACATAAGAGCTTCTGATCAACCAATTTTGATCAAGTTCCTAAATGTGAAGAAGAAGAACAATCAACCACACTCTAAATTATCATAATCACAACCCAAATTTGTGTACTTTGATTTGAACAGTTCATTTCAATTTGACATTCTATTACCTGGGAATGTTTGCTCAACTGGACAACAAGGGTACTTCTCTATAGTTATGGAAGAGGCTGAATCTCCATCTCTATCACCAACACCTTCTACTTCTAGTGGAGTTCCAAGTGAAGAAGCAGATCATGGGAAGAAGAAGTCCTATGTTCCATGGAGAATTTTTGGATCTTTAGTTGGTGGGTTGGTTTTGTTGATAGTATTGTATCTTCTAGTTGTTAGTGTTAGGAAGTCTAAAGAAGCAATGAGGATACAGGAAATGAAGCTCAACTCAAGGTGAGAATTTGCTTTACCTACTTCCACCAAGCAAGACCACCACATTGACCAAATGATGTTTCAATTTGTGTAATGTTCAACTTCTATAATGTTAAATTTTGTAATGTTCAACCATTGACCAACTGATGTTCCAACTGACTATGACCACATTTTCTTATGATTGTGTCCAAATGTTCCATTACATATTTACAATTGAAATTGCAAGATATTGCTTTCAGGCTTATAACTCTTGTAATGAGATTTACAACTTGGATTTGTAACCTCAACAATGAGATTTTTAACTTTCCCTAAGATATTTACAACTCTAAAATTGCAACATATTACTCCGGGTTTGTAGCTCATGCAATGGGATTTAAAACCTTAACAATGGGATTTGCAACTTTTTCTAAGACATTTACAACTCTCTAAGTAATTGCAATTGCTTTTGGGTTTGCAACTCCTCTAATAGTATTTGTAATTTCTCTAATTAGATTTACAATCTTAACAATGAGATTTACAACCTCAACAATGAGATTTACAACTTTCCCTATGAAATTGCAACATATTGCTTTTGGGTTTGTAAATGCCATTGCTCATGTTGTAAATCCTATTGTAGGAGTTGTAAACCCTAAAGCCATTAGTTGCAAGTCCATTGATAGGTATAGCTGTTAATGTCTTAGGTGAAGTTGTAAATACCATTGCTCATATTGTAAATCCCATTGCAGGAGTTGTAAACCTCAAAGCCATTAGTTGCAATTCCTTTTATAGGTAAAGTTATTAATGTCTTAAGGGAAGTAGTAAATACCGTTGCTTATGTTACAAATCCCATTACATAAGTTACAAACCCAAATGCTATTATAGAGAGTTGCTAACGCCTTAAAGGAAGTTGTATATACCGTTACTCATGTTGCAAATCTCATTGCATGAGTTGCAAACCCAAACATTATTACTCATAGGAATGTTGTTACAGAGAGTTGTTTATGCTTTAGGGGAAGTTGTAAATACCATTGATCATATTGCAAATTCCATTGCAGCAATTGCAAACCTAAAATCCACTACTTGTAAGTCTATTGATAGGTACAATTATTAATATCTTTGGGAAAGTTGTAAATACCGTTGTTGATGTTACAAATCTCATTGCATGAGTTATAAACCCAAACACTATTACTTATAGGAATGTTGTTACAGAGATTTGTTAATGCCTTAGGGGAAGTTATAAATATTATTGCCCATGTTGCAAATCATATCATAGGAGTTAAAAAACCCCAAAGCCACTAATTGCAAGGCGGTTGATATGTACAATTGTTAATATCTTAGGGAAAGTTATAAATATCATTTCTCATATTACAAATACCATTGTAGGCAATTCAATAATTATCAGCAATTTAGTTGACATAATATATGTTACATCCTAATTTTTTTTCTATCTGTATAAGACTGATAGAGAAAAGAGGTTTGGAAGGGATTGTGACAATAAATAGAAAGAAAGATAATGAGTAGACAAGGGTATAAAGTGAAAAACTTAAAAGTTTCATGATATAAAATGGAAGTAGACATAAACTTTGAGCTATTAAGTGTAATTATGAAAATTTGAGGGTCTAAAGTGTAATTTTGAAGAAGTTCAAGGGCAAAATATTAATTATAAAAAGTTGAGCCACAAAAGGCTCAAACTTGCTTGGAAATGTTTTGGCCCAAAATTGTTACCAATAAATAGAGAAAATTATTTTGATAAGTTTAATGGGACACAAAATTTTGATTTGAGGTCTCGATATATTGATATGAATTTATGAAATTTAGAAATTATTACCGTATCTTCTGGACTTAAGAATCATATAAAATTTGATAGTAAATTCTTATAATTAATATAAAAATTTATGATACTAACAGAAGTCAACAAGGAGTCTCGTAGAATTAATTAGAGAATTTAACGTAAAATAGGACACCGATAAATGATTTGAAGATGTATGAATTTTTTTAACAGGACTTCTGGGTCTCAGAAAATTATGAAACTTTGCAAAAACTTTATTTTATACTAGGATAAATTTCTAAAAATGCTAAAATTATTAAAATAGCTCTATATAATTTATCTTAAAAATTAGGGTAATTTAAGGATATTAGTATAGGGAATTCCTTAGAATTTGTGTCAATTAGCCAATTGCACCCAATTTAGGCCTAATATGGTGTCACATGAAGGTCCAAGAAGCCAAGAAATTTATCATGTGGCTAGATGACTTTTCTAGGATATTTTAAAAAATTTAAAAAAGAAAGGTGACATGTGATAATGCAAGAATGTGCAAGAAAAAAATCAAGATATAATGCAAGGTGGCATGTGAGGTGTCTTTGGTGAAACCCATACTAAGTGCAATAATACCACTTGGAAGCTAAATAAGAAAGGAAGAGTTTTGGCAGAATTAAGTTAATGATAGGAATTAAGAAACTAATGAGATTCAAGATTAAGGCATTGTAATAATTAGTTGAAGGAGAGGTAGATTAGTCGAATGAACCTTGAAATTTCACTATAAATACCCCTTCCTCCTTCTCAATTTCGTGCACTTCGAGGACCCCTGAGGAAACCATCACAAAATGAAGAGATAACTCAAAATAAGATCAAGGAGAAGCCACCCAAGCAAGTATCTAAGGTAAGCAATAATTTATAGTTTATTTATATGTATTTTGGAAGGATAAAATCTAGGTTTTAATGGATGGAAAATGGATTATTCCCTTGGAACCCTTGCTGTCCAAAATTCAAAGTTAGAGGGGGAAGAGGAAAATTAAGTTATAACTATGAAATTGATGGATAAATGAGCTTGAATTAATGATTGGTTGTTGAATTGAATTGTGTTATTGACTTTACCATTGAAGAGGCCATTCTACCACCTACTGTACAAGACCAAAAAGAATGAATTTCAATGATCTAATGCTTCCATTGAATTTAGACGATGAGTTTGTGTGGGATTAGATAGGTTTAGAACCTTAGAAGCATTGTAATTGAAAGATAATTTTTAATTCTTCTCTATTACTATTTACATGCATGAGAAGTAATTGGAATTTTATGATTTTGATATTTTTAATAGTTTTAAAATGAAAAATTGTATGGAATTAAGTAGAGAAACAAGTATTGTAAGTATTGGAATCAAAATGACAGTTTTTGAAAGAATTATGCAACACTTTTCAGTTCTGTCCAGTAGGCCATGAAGGAGCTGAAATTTCTTGATTCTAAGCTAATAAATAGATTCAAAAGGTGAAATTGTGTAGGGTAAAGTGAAGGTATAAATTAATTCAAAGGACAAGACAATTAACAACAGATTAAGAAAGATAGGGGTTATTTGATTAAGTTCAATGTCCTTATATGCCAATTTAATTGGATCATGATGAATGAATGAATATGTGATGTTTAGGCTTTGTTTTGAAGACTCAAGAAGGAAGACACTTAACAATGAAAGAGGACAAGGAAAAGAATAAAATAAAATAAAACAATAAGATAGTAAACTATCCTAAACTTGTATGTATTAGATATTATGCTTAGTTGTGCTATGGTTATGTTGAATTGTGTTGCATATGTTTTTATCATCGAAACTTCATTTCTATGATTAATTTGGCCAATTGTATTTCCTATATTACATGGAAGCATGCATATTACACAATGTTAACACTTTCACAAGCAAGCACAGTATTTACATCAATGTATACACTGTTTAGTACTATTTACTACTAAGATTTTTGCAAAAATCTCACCCCCTCCATGTCACCCTAATCCCAACAAGTTCTCCAAATAGGGAAGGAGATGAAGTTGCATGAAGAAAAGTTAGGGGATTGTATAGTATGATGATATATGAATTCATTATAGTTGTATTTAAGGTTGTAATGTACAATGTATGCTTAAAAGTAACACAGTTGTAGCTATTTATGAAAAGTAGTAAATTATGGAATAAATTTATGAAATTTTATGGACATTTAGTTAACATGTCAAGTTTCTTTTTGACACTAAGAATGCCTTATTTCGAAGTCTGTACAAAGAGAATAAATTTTTCAAAATCTGTTTTCCAGAAATTTTGACCAAATGAACAGTAAATTTTGACATCAGTGTTGACTCAGTCTACTAGTCAATTGGTCCAAGGAAGTATTTTTTCCTTAAAGTAAATTATGTTAGCTTCAATTATCCTTTTAAACCACTAGATTTTAATTTTTTTTAGAATTAATTATAATTTTTTGAAGCTCGCCACTTAATATGGAACTACCATATGAATAGTAACTCATGTAAGTGATTCTAAATGTTACCGAATGATCTCTAAGACGTACAAAAGTAAGGTGTTACAAGACACAATTTTGCTTTCGCAAACACAAATTGCAAATAACTCATACATAAGGATTTTATCTATGTTCGCTTTCTTACACCACACATATCTACACATGCAATCGTTAGATGTATAAGGATTTCAAGTTCACAGTCTAGAGCAAATAGTTTTTTGCAAGAAAGGGGGATAAACGAAGAGAGGGAGAGGCATTGATATAGACTCCTTCCAACTGGATGGTGATGGTAATGGTGAACGAGAAGGTGAAGCTTCTAGAACAAAGTGTGGGAACTAGTAATCGGGTCTATAGACAGGCATGAGTTTCATAATACTTTGCTGGTGATATGTGTCTACAAAGAAATATCAGTCTATTGCTATTGAAATTTACTGGAGCACTCATTAAACTGTGAAAAAAGCAAAATGTTCTAGGCACAGATATGAAGCCTCCAAGATATACCAATGAAGTGTATTAGTCTGCTTTCTCAGACAAATATAAAGCTTCGGGAAGGTATGAGTCAAATAATGGTCGAGGATGAGATGCTTTGCGTTCTCAGCCTAATTCTGTCATTTTTTTCAAAAACTTTCAGGAATAATTTGGTCTTTTTACCTGAATTTACAAAAATTTTCAGGGATAATTTGGTCTTTTTACCTGAATTTACAAAAGGCAAATTGGACCTCTTACTAAATCTGTCATTTTAGATATTTATAAGCTTATTTTGTCATTTTCTAATTCAATTAGTCTTTTATTATCTTTTTTCCTTTAATTTATATTTTAAAAAAAATTGATACTGTATCTAGGAAGCGCTACAACTCCCCTTAATTTACTTTTTTTCAAAATTAGGGAGTTGCAGCACTTGCCACAAAGTGCTACACCTCCTTCGTAAGAGAAGCGCTATAAATCCTACTACCTTTTTTTTTTTAAAAAAAAAAGGACATAGTTGTAGCGCTTCCTTTTTGAAGTGCTCTAGAACTTGTTTACTTTATTTTTTTAATTAATATATGTCAGATTGCATATCCTCTTTAAAAGTGCTACCTCTTATTATATTAATATTGTTTTCAACTCTAGTATCCCACCAGCTGCACACTAAATTCACTACCAACGATCAAACCCTAAATACAGTCAGAAAGTGATGTGGAGGTACTTACGAGAAAATTTAACATGTACATAGTAATGAAGTTAAGGAAACAAGGCGTGATGAGAATTGTATAGTGACTAGTAAATGGTAGAAGGTATGTTGATGACTAACAGGTTATAATAGTAATTATGTGACAATATTTCATTGGAGAAATTTAGTATATTAATTAAGTATGACTTACATAAGATAATGATTAGTTATGTATTAGTATAGACTATTTTGAGTTAATGCAAGGTGGAGTTGTTTATGTAACCCAGTATCCTCCTACTATGCCTACTTGAGACCGGTGAAAAACACTTAGCCTCGGCTTAAAAGAGGCCCAACGAATTGAGCATTTTTGGGTATGCCTACTTCTAGAGCAGGGCTAGGTATCAAATTGGATGCTTACCCATTTTATACTGCCAATAATATATATAATTTTATTTATATATACATATATTATTGTCATTGTAGCCTTTTTGTTGCCTTATTTTAATATATTATGGTTGAATATATTTTTTTTTCCCTTGTTCTATTAAGGATATTGTGTTAGACATATCATGATGTGTTTGATTATGGAATTATTGTGAAAATTTGTGGACTATTAATATACATATATATGTTTTTCCAATATTGCAAGTTTTAGAATTATGAAATATATAATTGATGTTTAAAATATTGTTTATTAGGTTTTAATTGCAATTCTCTCTTCATATTTGGTATTATGGGTAGGGATGTCATCACTTGGGAAGGGAAGTCCACCTTAACTAACCCGAAATAACTCTGCCTTTTCATGAGCAAGGGAGTAGGGCTGTGCACAATGCCCATGGCCCGTTATGCCCTGCCCAGCCCGCAAGAAAAATGCCCTGCCTAGCCCAATTTTTACCGAGCAGGGCCGGGCATCGGGCTGCAAAATACAGCCCATGCATTTTTCGGGCTGGGCACCGGGCATAGGGGCTGCCCTGCCCTGCCCATGAGCACCCCTTCTTTTATTTTTTTTATTTTTCTCTATCTTAGAAGGGAGAATATGATAGCTACTGGTGACTATAAGGTAATTTCATAAATATAAGTAGGTAAGTTGTATCTTTTAATATCTATAAATATACTAATTTTTTCTTTTTTTTTTAACTTTGTTAATTATCGTATGATTACATTACAAATTATAATTATTTATTTTATATTTTTAGATGCTTTATCTTTGTCAAGATTAGAAAGATTGATACAAAGTTATAATTACAAACCACTTAGATTTCAACGCTTATTTTTTATATGCAATGGATCTCAAGATTTTAATTATTATCTTTGTTCTCTTATTCTTAGTGAATTATAGATATTATTTAACTCTTAAAGACACATGAATATGATATTATTTTAGAAGTTCATAATTACAGATTTTTTTCACAACATGAGCATGACATTACGACTTTGGCATGCCCAGCCTGCCCCTGCCCAGCCCGCTCATGCCCTGCCCAAAATTGTTAGGGCTTTTACCAGGCTGCAAAATGCAGACCATGCATTTTTTGGGCAGGGCACCGGGCAGGGGGTTGCCCTGCCCAACCCTGCCCATGCACACCCCTACAAGGGAGGATAGTGGGCTACAAATTGTAGCATGTTCATCCTTTGGGTTGGGCATTGGGCAGTGGCCATGCCGTACATGGATTTGGGGTAATATGTGTTTATATATATATATATAAACATGTGTATATTGAGGAAACTATAAATACACACAAAATAAGGAAGACAATAGTGTGTTAGCTTGGAAGGTAAAGTTAGGAAATGAAACGGTTACAAATTATAGAGTGAAATAGTAGTGGAAGAATTATTTAGCTGTAACAATTGAATTTTCTATATCAGAGGCTATGTTATGAATTGAGTGGAAGTATAATACATAAAGTGTGATGGTATAATTACGAGGGTTAAACTGAGAATGTTTTATGCTTCCTAGAAAAGCATAGATTAAGATAGAGTGATATCAAAAGGATATGTTAAAACAAGGAAGCAAATAATAATGAATAAAAGTTAAGGGAGACGAAACTAGTAAGAAAAGTAAAAAAGCATAGACAAAGATATAATAAGGCGAATTAGTAAACAGGCTAGAAGACCACAATGCATGTTAGCCCTAGAAGGACAAATTAATATTTTAGGACCAAAATCACTCTAATTGGTTAAGTGCAGCTCATGCTATGAATTTTAAAATTTGAAATTGGGGGCAATGTAAGGGCAAAATTGACAGTGATGTTTCTAATCCACATGACCCAAGGCCCAGAAATTATTTTACACATTTTTTTATATAAAAGTTTTTGAAAAAAAGGTTAAGTTCACCCACGATTTAAAGTCAGGGCAAAATCTCCATTTCTCTTAAGCGATACCAATGTCAGGTAGGGCGAGCCGTATATTATTTTACACTAATAGAGGGATTCAGAGCATTGAATGGATAATTAAACTAACTGAATATAATTTTTTAGAATTAGTTAAGTTTTCAAAATTAGACTAAAAATCTAGAAATATATGAATAGTAAAGAAAAAGGATTACGTTATAAATGCATGACTCTGTACTACTCCTTTATCCGCAGGCTATTCAAATTTAACCTACAAGATGCTAATACAATATTTTTAAAAAAATGATATTAAAATTGAAAATAAATAAATTTGATCTGAAAAATCTAAAAAAAAAATTTAACAAAGAAGTAGAGAGATGAAAAGTGGAAAAGTCAATATACTAAATGGTTAAATGTTATATTATTTATCATTCAAAATATTACATTTAAATTTATTTAATGAGGGAATAATGGTACATATAAATCACATGATACAGAAATTGCTACAAAATTTGCGAGACCAACTTTTCCTCTTCTTCCCCAGCAAAATAGTGTAGTTACCCAACGAAAGAACAGGGAAAAGAAAACCAGTTTTCCTCCAAATGGTTCTCATCAAATAAATAATCTCTTGCTGATCCTTAAAATCCAGGTAAAACTGTAAGATCTGCTATTCCTTTAGGAAGTTCAGCAATTGCTTTAAGCATAGCTAACCTGTTCCTTCTGATTTTATCATCATCCTACATGATGGCATAGCAAATAAGTGCACATTTTTCAAGTATATCCCGGAATATTTTTTATGCAACAAAAAACTAAAAGTAGATTTCAGAATAACGTATGCTTAAAATGGCTTGATTATTTGAATCAGAAGGAGTGCTAGTACTAAGACTATTGCAACAAGTTTGTCACTAGAATTCCATATAATCAGCAAAGAAAATGAACAATATTAAAATATGTGATTAAAAAAGTCAAAGAACGACAATTAAGAGACAAAGAATCAAAGATTTAAGACATCAATATAGCAATATGGTACATAAAAATAAAAAACAGGAGAACACTGTTATTTTGCCGTCTCTTTTAACATTTGTTGAAGTAATTGTTTTTGGTTCGAACCCTATAAATAATTGAAGATTATTTAGGTTTGAATAATTTGATATGTTATTCTGAATAGAATGAGAGGTTATATAGAGTACAAGAGGATCAATTATTAATTAATGGATATTTGAATTTGAAATAACTAATCCCACAATATCCTGTAGTTATCCCGTAATCTGCTACCACAATATCCTCCTATTGTTGTCCCATAATCTGCTCCCTAATATCAACATACAATATTTACAACTAATACTATTTACATAATTACTACAATTCCCCTCAAGTTGAATCATAAATATTAATTATGTCCAACTTATATAAAAACCATTCGAACACCTCCTCTGAAGTCCTTTGGTAAGAATATAAGATAAGTGTAACTTGGAACATAGCATAAACAAATGATTCCATCTTCGACTTTCTCAAGTGTTCATCAACTTCAACATACTTGGTTATGGTATGCTGCACTGGGTTGAGAGCCATGCTAAAAGCTGCCTTGTTATGAAAAAAAAGTTTTAAAGGACAGTCAATTTGAAATTGTGCTTCTTTAGCTACTCTTTTCAGCCATAGGCATTCAAAATACCTTGAGGTAGATCTCTTAGTTCAGATTCAGCACTACTCTTGGCCACAAATTTTTGCTTCTGACTTTACCAAGTGACCAGGTTTCCCCACACAAAGGCACCAATGTTGATCTGCTATCCTCTTGGGCACCTGTCCAGTCAACATATATGTAAATCTCAACAATTCTGACATCATTCTTTTTGAAGAACAGTCCCCAGCCAGCTGTACCTTTAAGATACCCTAGAATTTTATAAACTGCAATCCATATGCTTTGTCTTTGGACAGTATATGTGCTGACTATCTGCACTTACTGAAAAAGCAATATCTGGTCAAGGATGTCAAAGGTAAATAAGCTTACCAACGAGCCTCTGAAATTGTCCTTTATCTACCGCTGCCTCCTCCTTTTCTTGTTTATTTCTTCGTGCTATTTCCTTTTTGGTCTTCCTAGGTTTCTTGATTTTCCTACTTTTCTTCATGGTGCTAATAGATACTTTGCTCGGTCTACAACCAAGCATCCCACTTTCCTTGGGTAAATCGAGGATATACTTACGTTGAGAAACACATTCTTCATTTAGACATTGCTACTTCTATACCTAGGAAATGTTCTAAGCCTCACCAAATTCTAGAGAATAATCTTTCCTATAAGAATATGAGTGACGAATAGCCTCCCAACTTGCTTTGGCAATTGGGAGATACATGAAACTTCTCGAGTTAAGGAGATATAGCGTTCACCAACTAGGAGCAGACTAACAAATAATCTATCTTCTATTGGATCATGACTAGAGAAACATAATCGGATGGTACTAATATGTCTCTAGTTATATGACTAAACTTGCCGTGACCACCCACGTCAAATTCAATAGCTTGCACCCAATCCCTAAAATTTGTGAGGGTGAGTTATCTAAAACAATAGCTATAGGAGATCCATCAAAGGCATGAGTTCAACTCGAAGGGAACCCCAACCTTCATAGGATCAATTGTTGATGACCATCTAGAGAAGCTGCCATTGCCGAGAAGACTTCCCAATAGGTACAACGCATAGTACCAAACTATCAAATTGAGCAAGTATCGTTTTGCTCTGATACCATGTAGATTATTTAGGTTTGAATAATCTAATGCTTATTCTGAATAGAACCAGAGGTTATATAGAGTACAAGAGGATCTTCAACTATTAATTAGTTGAGATATTAATTTGAAAAAACTAATCCCAAAATATCCTCCTATTGTTATCCTATAATCTGCACCCTAATATTATTAGCCTACAATTAATCCTATTTACATAATTACTAATAACAAAAATGAATTAATAAATAAATAAATCGCTCTGTAAAATGCTCAAATTTGAGAGTAGTTCATGTTATAAAAGCTGAAATGCTGAGTTCTGATGACCTCAATGAGTTATTTCTAGACCAGGTTTGTGTTCAGTCCCTTTCTCTTAATTGCATAGGAAAGTTTATTAAAACAATATGCTATTATAATCTTTGGTCCCTCATCGTATGAATTTTAGATTTAGTCCCTTAAATTTTAAACCATAAGTTTTGGTTACTCAAATGGCAAAATGGTAAAGATATTTATTAAATTTTCAGGATTAATGTTTTAGATTGAACTAAACTTGAGGGACCAAATATTGTATTAACAATAAACAATTGTCCAACATTGACAAACAGAATTACTATAAGACAGTTCTTCAACTGAACTAGGTATTATAAATGCCATAATATATCTAAGTACAAAGCTAACATACCACCATCACAAAGACATGGTTGAAGAAATCCTCAAGTGGCTGTATCAATTCAGATGAAACTTCAAAAAAAGTATCGATATCAAGACCTGTACAGTGAAGGAAACTCCAATATCAAGGTTGATCGACAGATATGTATAGCAAATTCCCATTTCTAAGGAGAAAAACAATCTAATTATATGAAAACAATAGCAAACCTGTCAGAGAAACAAAAATAGTCTGGCAAACACGTACGGAAATAATATTATCAAACATCAATAATACCTGGATTAATTCTTTTCTTAACTAACAAAAAAGTGCTCCATAAACTCCTCTCTTCTTCTGTTTCAAAGGCAGCTTCATCCACCTAATCAGATGATTTTTATGCAGTGAGATATACCAATATTATAAGAAGACAAGCAATTGAAATATTATTTTCATTCCTTCATTATGTAGCATCACTTGTATGATAACCAATTATGAACTAAAAATGAGTGTTGTACTTATCGATCAGCGCCCAAAATTCATTTAATAAACTATCATCATTATGTGATTGAGAATGAGTAAAGCAACCACTTCAACAGCCATGTATTAGCCTTCCTATATGGCACACGGTTGTCGTGTCATGTTTACCCACACATTTTATAGTTGATCCGCACATTCTGGAAGGTTGGCAAGCTAAAATGAGCAGTAGAGACTACCTGAATTGTATCTACTTGCTAGAGTAAAAAAAGGAGAGAAAGATTTAGAAAGCAAAGAGTCTGCTCTATTGAACTAATAATAATTTATCTTCAGACGCTTCTAAAGTCTTTACAATAATGAAGAACTAAAATTAAGGAAAAAATTCATTGTTGAGGTGAATTATGCTTTAATTTTTGTTCGATGGTTTGTGCACTTGGAAACATTAACTTTTAGCAATACATAATGTAAAGATATTATACGATATATGAATATCCTATAATTAGTACATAAGATACGATATGATATTGATATGATATTATATCATTAATGTCTAGGGTTCCCTATTGTGTATATATATCTATTCAACATATCAATAAAATATGAACTGTTCTCTCTGAATCAACAAGGTATCAGAGCAATAAATTTGGGTTCACCTCCAGTTGGTTTTTGGCATTTGTTTTCTGGTGTTTTGGTCTTGGTTTTCCAACAGAACTGTGCTTGCTGCTGACGTCCCATTTTCCGACGACGAATCAAGACATGCGCCAGGCAGGGAAGATCGCAAGGCTCCGATCGATGTGTAACTAAAGTTTCCTCGCCATCTTAGCAACACATGAGTGTCACGCCACAGCCAGTTTGTCGTCAATCTCACGTGCCGACGCATGAGGCCTTCTCCGGTGACATTTTCCAACGACGCTGTACTCCTTTGGAATCGACTCACCTTCCTGAGCATACTCGTGAAGTTTGAAGTTTCGTGCCCTGGTTTTGACTGTCCTATATTGGGTCTTTCGTTTTTTATCCGTATTTTCTGGTGCAGATTTGCATTTTTTGATTCCAAATCATTTTGTTCGCTGTGGAAATTTTATTTGACCCCTGGAGTAATCTTTCTCTACTTATTTGAATATTTGTTCTTAGGGAGCTCTTAGTGAAGGTACGGCAATTGGTTAATATAGCTCTTTTGGTTAATCATTATCTCGTTGCTTTCATTTTCAGTACTAATATATTCGGATAGTTGCAACTAACTCTACCACAATTTCTTAGATGGTTCCAGTAATCACTAAGATTACTGAATACAAATTAACTGGGAGAAATTATCTAAATTGGAGTAAATCTATTCATATTTATTTTTGAAGTATTGAGAAGGAAGATCACTTGACTAATGATCCTCTAGAAGAGAGATCCCTCTCGCAAGTCATGGTTAAGAGATGATGCACGGCTTCTTGGCAAATTCATAACTCTATTGACAGTGAGATCATTCCCTCTATTACTCACTGTGAATTTGTTAAAGAACTAATGGACTACTTGGCATTCTTATACTCAGGTAAGAATAATATTTCTCGAATATACGAGATTTGTAGATCTTTCCATCGCACCGAGATGCCGGATGATTGTCCACTTACAGCCTTCTTTATGGATTTCAAAGAAATGTATGAAAAGCTCAATGCCCTTATGCCTATTTCTGATGAGAGGAAGGTCAATGTGTCTCACCGAGGGCAGATAGCTACAATGAGTTTTCTTACTGCACTTCCACCTCGATATGCAATTGATTGTTCTCAAATTTTATCTGGGGATCATCTCCCCTCTCTTGGAGAAGTATTTTCTCGTGTATTGAGAACTGAACAAATCTCTTCACCGGCCTCTACTGTGCCTACTAGCGCATTGCTCAGTCGTGGTTGAAATATTACTCGTGGGCCACCTAATCATCGTGGTTTTATACCAAGAGGTTCTAATCAGGAGTCGAAGGATGTGATCTGTTACTATTGTAAGGAGCCCTGTCAAACAAAATGTACGTGTCATAAATTTCAGAACAAATAGAATCGACAGAATTCTATACATGTGGCCACAACAGCTAATGACACGGTTACCATTTTTGCTACTGAATATGTTCAATTTAAGTCTAGCAATCCTCCTACTAGTGCCGCTATTGCAATAGGTAATGAGGCTATTATCCTTGTCTCTTCTTCCTCCAAATGGATCATAAACTCTAGTGCTACTAACTACATGACAGGTAACCGCTATCTCTTCTCTACTTACAATTCTTATGTCAACCCTTCTAACATCACCATTGCAGACCGTTCCAAATCCCGTGTTCTTGGTTCTAGCACTATTAAACCTACATCTTCTATTCATTTGGACTATGTGCTCAATGTCCCTAACCTTGCTTTTAACCATTAGTACAATATGTAAGTATCATGTAATTAGTACGCATGATACGATATGATATTATATCATTAATGTCTAGAGTTTCCTATTGTGTATATATATCTATTCAACATATCAATAAAATATGAACTTTTCTGTCTGAATCAACACAATTATTTTGTTAAAATTTAGTGGCAATTAAGCTTGATGAATCTACAACTTCATGGGGGAAAAAACCTCAATATGAACTTCTTCCTTTCCACGAACAATTCTCGTGGGCCGAGAATATGCTTCAACAACTTTTGAGAAAAGCTCGCCTCTTGATAGTTCTTCCATCTACAAAAAATATCATTGCTAACTATCAACATGAGAAAATAGATTCATAAAAAAAACAAAGCAAATATTCTTCCATTTTATGGAGGAAGCAAGTACGAGGACAAAAATAGTTAAATCCTAAATTAATGTTCTCCCACAATCAGACTACCAAAAGAAAAAGTTACATCTCTAAAGATGTAACGTTCTTTGAATATTGCTCAGAGAATTATGAAATATTTCTGTATATGATTCACGAGGGAGACTGTACATATATATACAAGAGGGAGAATCTGTATTAATGGCTCATTAAGAGGGAATAATATCCTAATCACCCTATCAAATCCTAGACATAATTATATAATATTTTCATATCCCTAAGATATCTCTACAATATCTCTACATTGAACAAATACTTGTCTATCCCAAAACTGATATTTGGGACCAGAAGATAGGCAAGCAAAAAATGTGGACAATCAGAGAGAAAAATATGTTGCCATATATTTCATATAACACTGAGATACAACGGGATATATATATATATATATCAAGGGGGAATAAAGCCTCATAAATATGATAATAAAGCCCTCTAAATCCTAATGAATAATATGAGGACTATACAATAATAATGAATATTTATAGGAATTGCACAATATTTCCACATTCCCCTTCAATTTGGATCATAAATGCTAATCATGTTCAACTCGCTTATACTGCTCTCAAAAGGAGGTTTGAACAGTCTGTAAAAGATATTAGGAATAAATAAGGAGAGATTTCAGGAATCAATAGTAAATAGGAAATCACAGAAATCATAGGAATTGATTAGGACATTTGTTACCGGATATCCCGCTATAAATCCCACAATTTGGGAGCCCATTACTTGTATAAATGTAGCATATCATAATCAATAGAGACACAAGAATTCATACAGAAAATTCCAGTTTTTCATTCACATTTGTTTTTCCCTGTCGCTGAATATTATGTCTTCAAACATGCTATAAGAGCCAGGTCAGTCGGTCCACTCATCTACCACAGAATCCGACAGCACCATCACGTCAGACGGTGGGTCACGTCTCAATGTCGCCGGACTTGAAGGGTCAGTTATCCCCATTGTGCCGAAACGCCTTACCGGTGATAATTATTTAGACTGGAGTCAGTCCATGTCACTTGCTCTGGATGAATGGGATAAACTGGACTTTATCCACGGTGACCAGCTTACGGACGGCGACACCACTACCCGCTGTCGATGGAAATCAGAAAACGCGTCGCCTCCTGGCTTCTCAATTCAGTGATTCTCGCCGTCAGACGAAACTTTATGTTTATTACATCCGCTAAGGCCATCTGGGTTGCTGTTAAGGAAGCCTAAGGAAAATACCCCAATGCTTCTCTCCTCTTCAATCTAAGAGCGCATCTCTGGACAGTCAAACAGGGATCGCGCCCTCTGAATGCATATTACCTCGAGAAGATGTCCCTGTGACAAGAATTAGACTTGTTGCAATACCGTGTCTAGCAGAACCCTGATGATGCCGTGGAGTATCGCCGAGTTCTAGAAGAAGAGCGCTTCTTTGAATTTCTTGTTGGCCTGGAACCAATATACGACGATGTCTGTGGTCGTCTTCTTAGTCAGATTCCACTTCCTACCGTCCCTGAGGCATTCGCGCTGCTGAGAGACGAGGAAGCTCGCTGCCAGGTGATGCTTCTCTCCTACTCAATCTCACGACCAACGACCACCACAGAAGCCTCCGCCCTTGCCTCTCGGACATTGGACTCCAGGAAGGAGCACCATTATGTGGTCACTGTAACAAATTGGGCCGCACTCAAGATCGTTGCTGGGACCTACATGACAAACCGCCAGACTAGAAGCCAAAAATGTGCAAGCCCAAGAGTCATATGGTTGAGGCGTTGGCGAAAAGTGGAGAAGAATTGGGCTTGAATGCTGTTTGCCCAAGTCATATGTCCTCATCCAATACTTGGTATGTTGGCCCAACCAACACAAGCCCACTACAGGTATTTTAGACAGATTGGCTACACTTGAAGACCAAGCCTATAGGCAGCCCACTGCTTCTGTTGTCCAAAGAGGTAATTTTTTCAAAGCCCTTGCTAGCATCAAAGGTAAAAGCTCAGGCCAATGTTGGATAGTTGACTCAGGTGCTTCTAATCATATGACTGACAACGCCTCATTATTTATCAATTACACTTTTGCCTCATCTCGGCTCAGTTAAAATTGCTGATACTTCTGATTCCCTTGTAGCTGGTAGTGGCACCATAAAAATCTCCACTACACTCACACCCCACGATATATTGCATGTCCCAAAATTAAAGTGCAATTTGTCAGTCAATTAAATAAAAGGGAACGTTGCCATACTGATTTCTTTGCTACACATTGTATTTTTTAGGACCTGCTCACGGGGACGACGATTGGTGTTGCTAAACAACTTGATGGACTCTATTACCTGAATGACTGTCATCTAGTACCTTATTCCTATAATAAAGTCTCTGTTGTGAGGCATGGTTCTGGAGACAACAGGGAAATTTCAGAGAGAACACTTTTCTATTCTATATTTCAATCTTGCAATTGTAAACATATATATACAGCGAAAAAGAACCTAGCCTCATAATTGGATTGCCGATAAATCTGGGATACAAATCAAGGCTAATAAATGAAATAAATCAGTTTATTCTATCTACATTAATTCCCATCATCAGAGTTGTTTTCTTCTCCTTCTAAATCTCCCTTACTTTTCTTCCTAGACTTCTTTTTCTTTTTTCAAGACTACAATAGGGATTTCCTTAGGTCTGCAACCTATAGCATGCCTGTTTCCTTTTAAAGATCAAGTATATACTTCCTCTGGGATGCATAGATACCTCGTTTTGACCTTGCAATTTCTATCCCAAGAAAGTATTTCAAGTTCCCAAAGTCTTTGACTTTAAATACTCTTGAGATTTTCTCAATATGATTTCTTGTGAGAATTATGTCATCAACATATACAATAAGAATGCACTTCTTACCTCCCTCAGCTTTAATAAACATCATATGATCTGACAATTCCTGTTTGTCAAGAGCACTGTTAGCCTTATATTAAGGGGTAAAGATGCACTTGCAACTCACAAGTCTCTTGCCTCTAGCTTTTCCAACAATATCCTATGTTCCATTCTTTTCTAGACCTCTCATTTCCTCGGTAATTGCATTTCACCATTCTGGTATTTCCAATGCCTTTTGGATGTTGTTGGGGATATCAACTTTATCTAGATTAGTAACAAAGGCTACCTTGTAGGACATGTTCTTTTGAATTGGATGCAATGTACAAGATTGAGGGTATTTTCTGAGAGAAATGGTTAGGTAAATGAAGATCAGGTTGTTCACTAACCTGCTCGGGATTTGCTAAGGAGGCCTAGGACCAGATTCTTCAGGAGCAACCACTGGTTGTGATTCCTTTGGTGCTTCAGGTACAAGGTGCTCTCCCTCTATTGATTTATGCCTCCTGTGTAAACCAAGAAATCCTTATCTTTCTGTTTCTCTACATCTCCCCCTGCTTCTGAGTTTTACTCTCTGGCCAACACAAGAGATGGTGATTGCAAAGGAATTCGTGGAGAAGATGAAGGTGAGGAAATAGTAATGATGACTCTAATGGTGGTGGTAATGGCTTTGTTGGCATAGCCCATAGTTCAAGTGACACCCATTCTGAATCCTCAAATGAATTTAGTTCAGCTATTGATCTTACTCTTCCTACTCAATATTCTATTCCATGGTTTGTGTCCCGTGAAAGACTTAAAATTGTAGGTTGTATGGAGAAGGCTCTTGAACATACCAATTGGATAGATGTACTGAATGAAAAATTGCATGTGTCGCAAAATAATGGTATCCAAAAGTTGTCTCAAAATTACAAGGCATGCAACTGGTAATTGGCAAGTGGGAGTATGATGTGATGTGCAACGCAAATGGAAGCATTGATAAGTAGAAAGATATTTTCTTACATAAAACAGTGGAATTGATTCACGAGACTTGTGAACATATGGCTAAATTCAATGAGACTGAAAACAAGCGTTTTTAAACAGTAATCTTTAAGTTTACATAGGACTTCCTCCTACACTAAAGTTAATTGAATATGATATTCTAGTATGCATACTTAGAAAATGAAATCCGAGTTCAAACAGTCTCCTCCAGCCTAGTTTGACAAATTTACCCAGACAATAAACAAGTGGGGCTATTCGCAAGGGACCATACTTTGTTCATGAAGTCCTCAACCATAACCATCAAAAGAAATGGTGATAATGAGATAGCTCATCTGAAAGGTGTATTAGACAACAAATTTGAAAGTCAAAAGATTTCGTTGACTTAAAATAGCTCATTTTCTATCCGTCCTAATTCTGCTTACCTTGTATGCTGATATTGCTGCTAGACAAGGCAAGTTCGCCCTCTCAGCAAGAATGGAACGGACTACTTCTGCACTTACTCCCTTGTCAACCTGTCACAAAATGCCATAAAATGGTAAAATTCACCTGGTCATTGTGTCAATATATTTTGTCAGAAACATAACAGAAAGACCCATTGCGCACTGAAACAGAAAGTAAGCACTATATAAGAAAATGCACATGTTTTCTGACCATCAGTGTTCGAAAAGCAGTTTATCTGAACATAATGAAATAATTTGACCAAGCCGCATATACTTCTTATTTCTCAATCAGTGAAACAGAGTACATATATAGGGGAATAAAGGGAGAATGAGATCGCATGCAATCTCATTAAAATGGAAAAAACTAAAAATAATTAATACTAAAATCTGAGAGATGAAGATATGATCATATAGTGATATAGCTCTGGACTTGCCCCTTACTCCAGCATCAACCCTACTCAGTCCTGCCTCCCACTATTGACTTTCTTATAGTTCTTCCTCAAGGTATCATTCTACTCGCAACCCTCATCCTATTTACAATTTCTTGAGTTACCATCATCTGTCCCCATTCTATTATGCTTTTGCGTCTTCTTAGGATCTATTTCTATTCCTAGGAAGGTCAGCGAGCCCTTTCTCATCCTGGGTGAAGGCAGACAATGCTTTATGAAATGGAAGCTCAACATGCTAATCACACTTGGGATCTAGTCCCTTTACCCAAAGGAAAATCTCCAGTAGTCTGTCAGTGAGTGTATAAAATAAAGGTCCGTCCCTATGGCTCCATTGATCAGTTGAAGACACGACTAGTTGCCAACGTTTATACTCAGACATTGGGCCTTGATTATATTGACACTTTTTCCCCTATTGTGAAAATTGCTTATGTTTGCTTGCTCTTGGCTATCGTGTGTTTGTTGCTGGCAACTAAATTTCTTGGAAGAAGCAAAATATAGTTGCAAGGTCAAGTGCTGAAGCAGAATACCATGCCATGGCTTTGGCAACACGTTAGCTCCTATGGTTGAAACAGGTTCTTCAAGAGTTGAATTTTGGTAATGTCAAAAGAATGGATTTAATCTGTGATAATAAGGCTGGAATGTATATTGCTTCAAGTCCAATATTCTATGAGAGGAACAAGCACATTGAGATAGATTCTCATTTTATGAGAGAAGATTATTCAGTTTGGCTATTTCGCTACAATGTTTGTCAGTTCAGATGAGCAGCTAGCAGACATGCTTACTAAAGCTCTCTGAGGTCATAGATAAAAGTACATTTGTAACATGCTAAGCACATATGATCTTTATATGCATCAGCTTGAGGGACAGTGTTGACAATAAGTTTTTATTTTTTATTTATTGTATTAGATTGTATATAGCTACGGCTGACTTGACTATGAGTAGGCAGATAACTTTTGTAATCTTTCATCATTAATTCCTTGTCTTGTACATGTGACTTGTAAAAAAGATAGTTTGGTAGATTATTACTGACTACTTCCTTTTCTTTTCTCTCAAATTATGAAGTTTCAAATATTGGTATCCCTCAAAGTTTAATGCAGAGAAACAATCACCACTGTTAAATAATTAATGATAATATGAGATATCACATAAAAAAAAAATATTTTTATGAACAGCATACCAGGTATTGCTCCAATCTCCGAGTCACAAATTGTTGCACCTAAAGGTAATATCATGATAATCAGATTTTCATAAAATACAAAATGTATAAGCATCAACAAAGATCAAGGTCTTAAACTACTGGAATCTTACACTGCCAGTGTGCACGTGTGATATTTACATAGCATGTTATGAAAATTTTTAATTAAAAAAAACTTTGCTTTTCTTTTATTCTCAATGTATGGAAGACCATAGTCAGATATATACTCTGAAGACTCTTTTCCCTCGCAAAGTTGCCCGAACTCTATCTTACAAACTTTCTAACGGAATACAAATAATAGTAGCTATTAAAAAATTACACATTAAGTTGGCCCAATTTATTAACAGCCAATTGTAAATTATTAAGCAAATAAATCCGGAAGAGCAATAGGGTGGAGGAAAAGGAAACGGCAAGAATTTTTTTATTTTCCCTTTTTTCTTGGTGGCTATTGTTGGAAGAGAAAACTGAAAGAATAAACTGATCAACTGGTCTGAAACTTCCACTACTGTAGACTGTAGAGCTATTTATAGGGAGTCAAAATATAAGAAAATAAAAATAAAATAAAAATGTAGTTACACAAATAAAAGTAGAACTGATTTATACATATTAAAGAATAGATCACTTCCAACTTACATCATCAATTACACAAGAATCAACTTTAACTGGTTGAACATTTCCTGCTAGTTCCAGAGCCCGTTTAAAATGTAGATTTTTATTCTTTTCCACCAACAACTGTACCTGAATTAAATAATAGAAAGAAGCACCGTTAGACAAGTATTTGGCATTCTAAAACTAATGAAGTGTGCCAATGGCCTTCTAGCCTAGTGGCATGAAAGCATCCCTACATGTGGAAGGTTACAGGTTCGATTCCACTTGTAATCTCAGGCCATTAGTGCCTGCCCCTCCAATTCAAAAAAAAAAAATTATGAAGTGTACATATAATGATAAACTTACAAGACCATATGAGATTCTCCGCAGGCCAAATGGATCATTTGCGGAACTAGGTTGACAACCAGCAGCAAATAAACCAACTAGGCTATCTAATCTGCAAGACAACAATCATATCAAGGTGCAGAACCAAGCATATGATCGTTTTACCCAAAACAATAACATTAAAAAAAAAATCCCCAAAATACACACATACAAACAATGTATATATTGCTTTTCCCAATGTCAGGTATAAAGAAGTCCAAATATTACTTTAAAAGAAAACTCATCTATTGATACTAGGATGTTCAACTAGCATGCACATTAATGCAACCACAATTTATTTCATCCTTGTCGATTAATAGTTTCTAAACCCAATATGGTCTTTGTCAATCTCTAACAAAAAAATCAACCAATGGAGGGCCAAGGCCACAGCAAGCAAATAATCACAGGCAAAAATTCAAGGCATTCAAGCAAAAGATTATTAGACCTCTTGTAATGTGAAATTAACACAAAAAACAGACAGCAAAATATCGACACTAAAATTTTCACCTATCAGCAATTGCCAAAACTATTCCAGCATCACTTTTTGGAAGAATGTCACCAGAAAATCTAGGAAGGGTGATCTCAAACAAGGCATCTGCAATCTGCAAGGTATGGGGTAACAAAGAAAAGAAGCAAGAATATGTATCAATATATTTATAGTTAACAAACACAAATACTAGGAAGACAAAATACACAATTGACAGGCATGGAGATACAGATGCAAATGCAACTCTTAATGGTACAAAATAGAATAGTAAGAAAACCTTCAGCATGATAAACAACCTGCTCTGAGTATCCATCTTCAAGAGCATAATGACGCCCCATAATTCCTGAAAGTGATGTAAATTCAGTGACAACAGCTGTGGCAAGATCAGACATGGCAAGTGATGCAGCATCCTGAGCAATTTGATGTACGTCCTCACTGATCTCCAAGCATAAACACAGTTTAGAAACCATGTTTTCGACACGAGTCCTCTTATCCAGCATGGTTCCAAGTTTCTCCTGTTTGTAGTATTGGATGTTAGGAAGAAAGACTATTACAGATTATGCGCTATATCTTTGAAGAACAACATATTAGTCACATTTAATACTCAAGTAAACAATTAATATCCATTCTTAGTTTTCAATATAATCTGGAAAACGCCTCTTCACATTAAAGCTCTTCAGGCTTGAAGTGGGGACAAACCACAAGCCCATCATAACTTGTGCTGAAAGAAATTTAGTACTTGTTGACATATTAATGATAGCAATTGAGATAGATAGAAAACAATGAGAGGTTCTATATAATATTCTTGTATATTTCATTGATATAATATACTGTATATATACATGTAATGGATACCAAAAAATGTGGGATTTATAGAATGAAATCAGGTAATTAAATGCAATTAAATATCCTCTTATCTCTCCTCGTTAATTCCTGCGATTTCTCCCTATTAATTCTGATTCTTATTAATTCCTATTATTTCTCCCTATTAATTCTGATTCTCATTAATTCCTATTATTTCACCCAATTAATTCTGATTCCTATGATCTCTCTTCATTAACTTCTTATATCTCCTCATTAACTTCTCATATCTTCTACACTTCCCCTCAAGTTGGAGCATAGATGTTAATCATGTTCAACTTGCCAATTAGGTACTCAAACTTATCTCGAGTCAATCCATTCGAAAGTACATCTGCTATCTATTCTTTTAAGGAAATATACTTGAGATCAATTGTCCCTGCATCAATTTTTTCTCATATGAAATGTTTACCTATCTCCACATGCATTGTTCTGTCATGTTGGATTGGATTATGTGATATATTGATCACTACCATATTGTCTGAGTGCAATCAAATGAGCAATTCTATAAGCATTCTCAATTCTTCTAGTACTCGCTTTACCCATAGACCTTCACAGATTCCAAGAGCCATAGCTCTAAATTCAGCTTCAGCGCTACTTTTAGCAACCACACTTCGTTTCTTACTCTGCCATGTGACTAAATTCCCCCAGACATAAATAACATATCCTGAGGTGGATCTCCTATCATTCAAGTGCTTTTGCTTAGGGTCATGAGAATGTTGACTCACAACACTAACAGCATAGGCAATGTCTGGTCGAGTTTGTGATAAGAAGATTAACTTACCAGCCATTCGCTGGTACCTTCCCATATCCACTGCCTTCCCCATATCTTCATCATCTCTGATTTTATCAGTCCGTATAGGAGTATCGCTTAGTCTACAGCCTAGCATACCTATTTCTTCTAGGAGATCTAGTATATATTTTTTTCTGCAAGATGTTGATTCGCCTTGCAGATCTAGCAACTTCCATACCTAGGAAATATTGTCTTTCCTAGGTCTTTAACCTGAAATTTCCTGTTCAGTGCCTTTTTTATCCTATCAATCTCTATTGGGTCATCACCTGTGAGAACAATGTCATCAACATATACTGCTAATACTACAATCTTCCCATTTTGACGTATGAAGAATAGAGTGTAGTCACTCTGTCCCTGTGTATAATCTTGAGCTTTTAGTGCCTTTGTAAATCTGTCAAACCATGCTCGAGGGAATTGTTTTAAATCGTACAATGATTTCCTCAGTCTACACACTTGATTTTCCTTTCTTCCGGGGAACCCTGGAGGCATCTTCATCTATACTTCTTCCTTTAATTCCCCATTCAAGAATGCATTTTTGACATCCATTTGGTGCAGTGACCAATCTAAGTTTGCAGCAAATGAAAAAAGGATTCTGATAGTATTTAGCTTGGCCACTGGTGCAAATATCTTGGTGTCGTCCATACCATAAATTTGGGTAAAACCTTTTGCTACCAATCTCGCTTTGTATTTGTCAAGGCTCCTATCAGCATGATATTTAGGGGTAAATATCCATTTGTAGCCTACAACTTTCTTGCCCTTAGGTAGTTCAACTATTTCCCATGTTTTGTTGCTTTTAAGGGCTTTCATTTCTTTCATAACTGCCTTTCTCCATTCAGGGCTGTCAAGGGCTTCATTTATACTTTCTAGTATCTTAATCTGATCAAGGTGAGATATGAAAGCACAATATTTTGATGATAAAGTCTGATAAGAAACAAACCTCTCTATAGGATGTTTGGTACATGACCTTCATTGCTTCCTTATAGCTATTGGTAGATCAAAATCCTCATTTTTCTCCTCATGGTTTGGACCTGCTCCTAGTTCAGACTCTTGGTGTGTGTCAGTTACTTGTGGTGTATTACCTATCATGTTCATATTCATGTTACGGCGGATATAGACTTGGCCCCACCTATTAGTGTCTCCCCCTGAACTAGTGTCCTCTTCATTTTCCTTAGGCACTTCTCCTAAACTAGTGTCTTCTTCACTTTCCTTAAGCACCTCATGTATAGTTTCCTCAAGAACATAAATTTGATGAAATTCATGTTTCCAAAGGGGGGCAAACCATGCTTCCAAAGGAAAAAAGAGAAGAATGGAAATCGAGTTCCAAAACAATTAACTGGCCACTATTCTCAGCCTATCTACAGAGAAGCCAACAAACTCACATAACACCGAGGGAGGCAAGTGTTCCACTATAGTTTGCCACACAAAAACAATCTAATTATTTATTATAAAAAATTAATTCCAACAATAATTTATTGTCTTGACACTCAAATTATCCCCAATGAAGTAACCAAAATATGGTTATATGAGAAAGCAATCATTGTTATATTCTTAACAACATTACCATTTGTACTTTTTTTCTCACAAGTTATGTATGTCCAGGCACATGCGAGCTTCATTCAATGTTCCATGCAAGGCCTCGTGATGATGCCTTAGAGCTCAAGATCAATGATAGCATCAAATATATGGTGGAGAAAGTCATTCCTGAAGAGAATATTTAACTGCCAGTTTTACTCTATGTGTTATTTAGCAGCATTTCAATATTAATTTTGTTATTTGATTTTATTTACTATCAAAAAATTATCGTGTTAAGTGATTGTTATCTTGTCTTTCCAATATGACAGGATAATTATATTTCACATTAAATTTTTTCTCAGGCCAGTAAGACTTTATTTTACCAGATATTTCAGTCAAGATAAGTTGGTTTCAATTTAGCATTGATATTAGCCATTTTATTGGGATTTTATACATTGCAACCTAGCATTCCAAACCCATGTGTACTCAGTATATACAGTGCAACCTAGCATTCCACACTCACACAAACAGATGAGGTTCAGGAAAGAAAATGAAGAAACAGACGAAGGGAGAGGTAGAAACATAACAGAATTGAGAGGGAAATGAGGCAGAACAATCCCAATTGAATATGATTTTAGAGATTCAGCTGTTTTGCCTTTCCCACCATACACATTAAACTTGATCCTTTGTGTGTCGCATGTTACAAATGTCCAGTCAAAAACAATATCAACTCAAAAGCTTGAGTAAATAAAGAAAGTCCATAGTCAGTCTCAAACTCAAAATTGCTTTCTTCTCCCTTGATAGACGACTTATTTATGTGGTTCTTCCGTCTCTATGTTTTTATGCAGCTCTCCTAGGAAATCAAAATATAACCAGCAACTAAAACCATTCAATTCAAATATCCTCAACTATAGAATTATTTTTTGTTAAAATTGTAACCTTACAAAAAATGCATTTTTAAAAAATTTATAATTCAATGTTATTTATAACATTAAAACATGTTATTTTATGAAGCTTATGCATTTATATTAGATGTTATGTTGATTATATATGTATAAATATATATTTATCGAGTATGTTATTAATGAAATTAAATATTATGCACATATATATTTATGTTATTTTGGGTATACATGTGTGTAGTTGTATGTTATCTGTTGCATTGGAGGGCTATGTAATTAAGCCATTACTACTTGATAGCTAGTAACTTATACACGCATTTCCTATAATCTTTTACAGTGATATTATCTGACGATTCATTTTACCCACCCATGTTTTGATTTTAATATGAACTATGAACTAATGAGAAAATTGTTTGTCCACTTGAGAAGAAAATAAAATTAAGAAAACAATTTCTTGAACTTTCAAATTAAGAGACAAGATAGTAGGTCTTTTATTCATTCCATATGGGTTAAGTGTGAAGTCGTGAACAACTTACATGAAAGAGAATATTCTTTAGTTGATTTCGAAATTCTGAAAATCTTTTATGTCTGTCCATCTCGTAGAAGAATTTGGCATCTTCATAGCGAGCCCTGAAAATGAAATGTAAATAATATGCCAGTTTTAAAGTGGATGGACTAGAGCCTCCATAAATGAACATAATGACATGAGATATTAAAACAAACAGCATTATGCAAATGAGAGATTGGTTATGAAAAACAAGCATTGGACGCAAAATACATAGGTTTTATTGTCCTTAAAAAGCCAAAGAATCCAATTATCACAAAAATGTACAGGGCCTACAGCCTATATCTCAAACATTCTGCCAAATAAAAGCAATCAACTATAGAATTACAGGTGAAAGAGTTAATATGAATATAGACTCCAAAATGAACATAGGCATTGATACTTATAATATGAATATAGACTCTAAAATGCACGTTGTTCAAACAGTAATATTAGACTGCATACATTTTTAAAGCAATATATTACACTGCATACATTTTTAAAGAACTATATAACATTAGTTAATTGACAGATGAATACCGAAGCACAGCCTCATTTCCTCTCCTTACAACAGCTTCATTGATTGCTCCATTTGCAACCTAACGAAGATCTCATGTCACTTAACCGTTGAAAAGATAACCATTCAATCGTTCTAGAAGATTAGGCATTTAATCAGAACTCACAGCAATAAAGTATGGCAGCAATCCTCCGTTTTCATCACATACAGCAAAATACTTTTGGTGCTTTTGCATAACCTGCAGATGTACATAGTAGTTATTTACCATTTTCACTACTCTTCAAAACTCGGAAGCTTGCATAGAATGGTATCAATTTTTCCATTAATGAACATCCTGTCCATCTCAAAAGCGGATTCTATGCAATGCTCAAGATTGACAAAGCACAAACCTTGTTAAATGATATGCCATATGATAAGGCATTAAGTTTGGGTGCTCATCAATCTGGATTGTTTCGATTAGTACTGGATGTTCCAGATTTAATGTTATTTTACATTCAAATTTTTAATTAGATGCACAATCTACAATCTAAAATAAAGATAATATTTCAAATGTTACTATGTAGTTTACAACAAGCTTTACAATCTAAAATAAAGATAATATTTTAAACCTTACTATGTACTCTTAATATCTTTATCCTACTAGATGAGGTCAACTACATGGACTACATTACCCCAATTTACTCTATCAACAACCCACTCTTTAGACATACCCTTTAGTAAAAAGCCCCATTCAATAACATCTTTGGGTGTTCTTCTCAATATTCCTCTACCTCTCTTTACAGGATTCAAGACAATTTGTTCAACCCTCCTGATAACACTCCTTCAGCCTTCTTTGTATATGTTTCGAATCCAAGTCACAAATCAGACAGAGAATCATTCTCTTGACCATGAATTTTTCTTCGGCTTTCTCTACTAATACAGTGAAAAAAGATGTGTTATTGTGGCACTATAGGTAACCTTCATTACATCTCAAAATAATTTTGTCATCTTATGAATAACGATGCCTTTCCTTTCACTTGTGATGTTTGCCAACTTTCAAACCACACTAAAGCATCTTATAAACATCCTTATCATCAATTCTCTCAACCCTCTTATGTCGCATCTCTCTCTAATGCAAAATCGTTTGTAACATTTATTGGCAATCACACTCATTTCACATGGGCTTTCCTCATGAAAGAAAAATCATATTTAATACCCATTTTCATGAATTGCAAAAAATGATTAAAAACCCAGTTTCAAACCCCTATCTTAACACTTTGAAGTGACAACAGGAGGGAATATATGAGTTCATGTTGAAGATATTGGGATTAAATGACGAGATTATAGGGATTAAGAAGGAGAGATTATAGCAAATTACATTATGATTCTACCTTGATTCATTCCCAAATATCCGCTATAAATCCCATCTATTGTGGGATCTTATGTGTATATATGTAACAGAATAGCAATGTCAAGGTATAGAAGAAATATACAAAACCTTTCTTTATCTCCCTGCCATCTTCATTGTTGTAGTCGGTATGTCAACACACATGGTATCAGGGCAGGCCATTGGTTCTGTCCACTCTTCTGTCAACGACACCACCTCGTCCGACAGAGCTTCGTCCGACAGAGCTTCAAAGTCACCGGCCTTGAAGGGTCGACCATTCTCATTGTGTTGGAACGTCTCACCAATGACAATTACCTTGATTGGAGCCAATCCATGCTCCTTGCCCTTGACAGAAGAAATAGACTTGATTTCATTCACACTAATCAACCTCCCATTGGCGACATTAACACCCGTCAGCGATATAAGTCAGACAACGCCTTAGTTGTGTCGTGGCTTCTTAATTCAATGCTCCAGATCGTCCGACGCAGTTTTATGTTTCTTACCTCCACCAAAGCCATATGGGTCGCCATAAAAGAAGCATATGGAAAACGCCAGAACGCCTCTCTGCTATTCGACCAGCGAGCTCGACTCTGGCCAGCTAAACAAGGCATGCAACCTCTTAACACCTACTACCTTGAGAAGTAGGCATTGTAGCAGGAACTCGACCTACTCCAACATCGAATATGGCGTGATCCAGAAGATGCAACTGAATATCGCCAAGTATTAGAGGAAGAAAGATTGTTCAAGTTCCTGGTTGGCCTTGATCCCATCTACGACGTTGTCCGTGGCCGCCTTCTCAGCAGTGTCCTTTTGCCGACCGTCCCCGAGGCATTCGCTCTGTTACGAGATGAAGAATTTCGTAGCTCTGTCATGTTTGATGAATACAGAGTTCCTCGACCGCCATCGACTGTGGCGTCTGCTCTCGCCACTCGTGTTGCTGAATCTGGGACCATAAGAGAGCGTCCTTGGTGTGACCACTGCAAGAAGATGGGCCACACCAAGGACATCTACTGGGACCTCCATGGGAATCCCCCAGACTGGAAGCCAAAGCCACAGTGACCAAAAAGCCACCTAGCCAACGCCTCTGAATCAGAAGACATGGGCTCAACTCCAACAGGCCCACTTCAAGAATCAACAGGTCCACACTTTTCTGGGCCAACACACACCTCCCACTCCAGCATGTGTCCATTCCCTGCAGGCCTAAGTCATACTCTGGCCCAAGTTATGAATCAGACCCATTCAGCGTTATTCTTAAGAGATTGACTGCTCTTGAAAATCAATCTCGTAAGCAGCAACCTATTGCGAGTATGGTCCTATGAGGTAATTTCTTTAAAGCCTTTGCTACCATTAAAAGTAAGAATACGGGTCCTTGTTGGATAGTTGACTCAAGTGCTTCTGATCATATAACTGGTGATGTCTCATTGTTCTCCACCTATACCCCTGCCACATCCCGTCTCACGGTTAAAATTGCTTATGCTTCTGATTCTACGGTCGTTGGTAGTGGAACAATTAATTTCTCAACTACTCTCACACTTCATCATGTTTTGCATATTCCAAAATTAAAATGCAATTTATTATCTGTGAGTCAATTAAATAAGCGGGAGCGATGTCATACTAATTTCTTTGCTACTCATTGTATATTTTAGGATCACGGGGACGAGGATTGGTGTTGCTAAGGAATTTAACAGGCTTTACTACCTAAATGATTGTCACCATCCAGCATCGTCTTTTTGTAATAAAGTGTCTCTCCCTAGAACTAGCGAACTAGAACTATGACACAAAAGATTAGGGCATCCCAGCTTTCATTATATGTGTAAGATGTTCACATCTATTTGCAGAAATAAAAATTCTGAATTTTATTGTGACTCATGCGAATTGGCCAAACATCATCGTACTTCATTTCCTAACACCTCCTATCATCCCTTAAAACCTTTTTCCATTATCCACAGCGATTTGTGGGATCCATCTCAAATTCCTAACTGTACTCAAGCAAAATGGTTGATGACTTTTATTGATGATCATACCTGTGTCAGCTAAATCTTCCTACTTAAGGATTAAACCGAAATTTGTCAAACATTCATTGATTTTTATCATATGGTCCATACCCAATTTAAACCTCTCCATACCGATAGTGGTACTGAGTATTTTAATCAGTCACTCTCTACCTTTCTTACACGGTATCCTTCATAAGAGTTCCTGCCAACATAGCCCTCAACAAAATGTGGTTGCTGAACGTAAAAATAGGCACATTCTAGAAACTGCCCGAGCTATTCTCTTTAGTACTGTTCCTACCTACTATTTGGATGATGTCAATCTCACTGCTACCTTCCTGATCAACAGAATGCCTTGCAAACCCTTGTCCTTCCAAACATCCCTCCAAATTCTACACCACTACTTCAACCTACCCTATCTTGAAAATAACCTACTATTACGAGTCTTTGGTTGTACTACCTTTGTTCACTTATACCATCCTCATAAACTCGACCATAAGTCTGTCAAATGCATTTACCTAGGCCCTGTAAGGCACTTGAAGGGGAAAAAATGTTTTGATCCTGTCTCTAAACATCTATACATTACTTGTGATGTCACCTTCCATGAAAATGTTCCCTTCTATGCCTTGTCCTCAATTCAGGGGGAGAATTGGAGTAAACCTCAGATTATTCAAACAGACACCGAATCCATGTATCCTCAATGTGAACCTGATCGAATCTTATATTCTTGAAAATACCACACATGATGAGCCAAGTAAGGAGAACATTAGTTTAGGGGGAGACACTAATAGGTGGGGACAAGTCTATAGCAGTATAATATGGACATGATAGGTAATATATCTCAAGTAACTGATACAACCCAAGAGTTTGAACTAGGAGCAAATCTTGACCATGCAAATGAGAAAAATGAGGACCCTGACCTTCCCATCGTAGAAAGAAAGCAACGAAGATCCTGTACTAAACACCCTATAGAAAGGTTTGTCTCTTATCAGGCTTTGTAATCAAAACATTATGCTTTTGTGTCTCACCTTGATCAGATCAGCATAAAAGAAAGCATAAATGGGGCCCTTGATAGTCCTGAATGGAGAAGAGCAATGATGGCAGAAATGGAGGCCCTAGAAAGCAACAAAACATGAAAAGTGGTTAAGCTACCTAAAGGCAAGAAAGTAGTAGGCTGCAAGTGGGTATACACCCTAAAATATTACATTGATAGGACCCTTGATAAATATAAAGCAATATTAGTGGCAAAGGGTTTCACTCAAGTTTATGGCATAGACTACACTGAGACATTTGCACCAATGGCAAAACTCAACACAATCAGGGTACTATTCTCTATGCGGCTAACCTAGACTTGCCGTTACACCAGATAGAGAACCAAGTGTGTAGACTGAAGAAGTCATTGTACGGCTTAAAACAATCTCCTCGAGCCTGGTTTGAAAGATTTACCAAGGTACTTAAATCTCAAGATTATGCACAGGGACAAAGTGACCACACCCTATTCTTTAGACATCTAAATGGGAAAATTGTTCTCACAGGTGATAATCCTGTAGAAATTGATAGGATCAAGAGGGCACTGAACAAAGAATTCCAAGTTAAAGACCTAGGAAAAATGAAGTACTTCCTAGGTATGGAAGTTGCTAGATCGGCAGAAAGAATTAGCATCTCGCAGAGAAAGTATATACTAGATCTTTTAAAAGAAATAGGCATACTTGGCTGCAAACCGAGTAATACTCCTATACGAGCTGACAAAATAAGTGATGCTGAAGACCTAGGGAAGGCTATAGATATGGGGAGATACCAGTGTATGGTGGGTAAGTTAATCTATTTATCTCACACTCGACCAGATATTGCATATGCTGTCAGTATGGTGAGCTAACATTCTCATGACCCCAAACAAAAACACTTGAACGAAGTTTACAGGATCCTTTGATAGTGGAAGGGCTCTCCTGAGTTAGGCATTTTGTTCAAAAAATCCGATAACAGAAACGTCGAGATGCTAACAAATGCTGACTAGGCAGGAGACCAAGATGATAGACGATCTACCTCAGGTTATGTTACCTATGTTTGAGAAAATTTAGTCACTTAGCGTAGTAAAAAGCAAAGTGTGATTGCTAAAAGCAGCATGCAAGATGAGTTTAGAGCTATAGCTCTGGGAATCTGTGAAGGTCTATGGATGAAACGAATACTATAAGAGTTGAAGATGCCAATGAAACTACCTATTAGACTACATTCGAACAACATGGCAGCAATTAACATATCACATAATCGAATTCAACATGATAGAACAAAACATGAGGAGATAGACATTTCATCAGAGAAAAAATTGATGTAAGGACAATTAAGCTCAAATATATCCCTTTAAAAGGACAGACGGCTAACGTGCTTACAAAGGAATTGACCCAAGATAAGTTTAAATATCTAGTTGGCAAGTTGGACATGATGAATATTTATACTCTAACTTGAGGGGGAGTGTTGAAGATATTGGGATTAAATGAAGAGAGATTATCGGGATTGAGAAGGAGAGATTATAGGAAATTACATTATGATTATATTCCTGGATTCATTCCCAAATATCCACTGTAAATCTCATATATTATGGGATCCTATATGTGTATATATGTAACAGAATAGCAGTGTCAAGGTACAGAAGAAATATACAGAACCTTTATTTATCTCCCTGCCATCTTCATTGTTGTAGTCGGTATGTCAACACACAGTTCTACCATATAACACAACCTTAGAATAATGGGATTCCTCACCAAACCAATTGCGTAAATACAACACGAAAAAATGACACTATTGACCACAAGAATAGGCATTTTTTAGAGGTAACTCGTGCCTAAATGTTTACAAATAATGTTCCCATCACTGCTGGGGAGAGGTTGTCCTCCAAAACTCTAGACTTTCAAACTTCAATGCTAATTCTCTATTCCCGAAGCATAATTCTACGAGGGACAAAGGGGAGAATGAGAGAGATAGACATAGAGTAGAGGTAAACGAGAAAAATAGGAGAGACAGAGAGAGAGACAAGAGAGGAGTGAAATTCTATTCCATCACTTATTCACTAATCACAATTCCATTTACAACTTATCCAATCCGCTCTATTTGTATTTATAGGCCTAAGGACTTGTTAACTAACTCCCTCCTTTTTATTATATTTATATACCAATAGCCCCTCATTTAAACTAGAGCTCTACTAAACTAAAGCCAAGTAACATTATAATTAATTCTCCTTTAAACCTTTCTTGAACCAAAGATCTTGGAAGGAGACCATTGAAGAAATTCTTACAGCCTTTTCAAATCTGGACCCATACAAATTGTAAGACCTTGCAGAAATGTTATTGGGCTTTTTTCTTGTCTACCATATTCAAAGCCCGTATACCCATTTATCAAATGCAATTGACCTTCACAGAACTCTTGCTACTTGAAGATGAGAATATCTTCAGAAAATTCATCTTTGCTCAGCCACATGAATACTAAGTCTAGAGAATCCAGAAAATTTCTTAGCTTCATAGATAACACCTTCACTTTACTTCTTCAAGACCCAGCTGCAAATCTCAACTTGCAAGAACTTTCGAGCACAAGGATTGGCAGCCAACATCAATAGTGATGAAGTAGGGATACACGATAACCAATGAACATACAGAGATTAAGGGAGAGGAAAAACAGAGGTTGGGAAAGGACTTAGGGGCAAGAAGCGGACTAAGGTTGTTGGTATTGATGACACACCACTGGTTTTCACATACCCAGCATCTAAAGTTGAAGAAAACAACGAAACAAAGGCACTCAATCCAACTACTAAACTCATGTTTTCCATGTTTCAAGGTTGGGAAAGTTAGTGACCAAACCACGTATGGAGAGACCAAACCCACTCGATATTGTCTTTTATCGCTATACCTCTCCATTGAACTCAAGGCTTGTTACATTGACCCCAAACAACTTTGTCGCATCACTCCTCCATCGCTTTTGCCTTCCAACTACTTCTAATTGTGTATATCTTGCTTGCACTCTAACTCATTCTTGGGAGGGTGGCAAACAAAACTCACCACTTAAGCAATGCGGGGCTCGTGTCCCTGGGTACTCTTATTGGAACTCATTCTTGACTAGTAGATGCATCTTCTTCCGCTCACTCTGCTAAAGTATCTCTTGCATTTTAGCCAAGAGTTAGGCTTCAAGCATGGTACAGGGTTTGAATAAACAAACTGATTTTGTATAATCTTCTTGTAATGTTGAGACTTTGTATGGTAAGTCTGAAAATAATTAATGGTTGTAAGCATTTAAGACATTATGAGAGATATGGTGAGATAGTAGGAGATAATAGGATGATTAATTCAAATAAGATTAAGATATCCTAGGATATTATTGTTATTTTCTATCTAATTGCACTCTATAAACTAAGTAGCTCTTATAAATAAAATCATGACAGTATTCAGGCCCTCAACTTCTACATGGTATCAAAGTTAGGAGGAAGAATACCGCCACCATAGCACTATAGTGTACAGCCAACGACGTCTGACAGATCAGCATGACGTGCAACGGATCAAGGAGCAACGAGACAGCCCCCAACGTCGACAGAGTCCACCAGCATCGATGATGTACAGCCCACAACATGCGAGTCCAGCTAGCCATCGACAGTGAACTAGCTGCTACCAGTAAGTCTACAACCTCAAATGCAAATGCAACTTCGGCCAGCTAGCGAGTGACAGAAAGAGGCCTCTGTCAACGTCGCCCTAAGTCCCTACGACGGGTGACCAGTGGAAAGAAGCCTGCGAAGTTGCGCCTTCTTCTCCCGTCCAGCGAGCCTAGTAATGTGAGTGGCAGCCCAACCTCCGACGGTCGAGTCCTGACAATTCCCGTCTAGTTAGCGAGCCAACTCGAGGTCGTTCGGTAAGCCGAGCAGCGTGTGAAGGTCACCAAGTTTTTTTTTCCTCCTTTCTGGATCAAGTTCAACAGAAGAAGAGTCCCAAGTGAGTATGGGCCCAATGATGCAAAACAAAACAAAAAGTTTCCTTTCAACGTATACGAGCCCAAGTGATGAGTCCAGTGCTCTAGAAGGCTTTAGTGACGAGCCCAGTACACTGGCAAGTAAGTGACGAGCCCAGTGCACCAGCAGGCTTCAGTGATAAGCCCCAGTGCCCTAGCTAGCTTTTTTTTTTGGACAGTAATGGAAATTTCATTTTATGGGTCCTCAAATATAGATCCTCCATCTGTCCACGCTATGAGCAAAGACCAAATGAATCAATTGTTCGGGTATTTCAAAACTCTTCATACTGAACAATCTTCTGCTCCTATTGCCCACTGAGGTACTCATGTTGCTGCTTTACATATATTTGTCCCCACTGAATGGATTGTTGATACAGGAGCCTCCAATCATATGACTTCATATGTCAAAATATTTTATTCCTATTTTCCTCTAACTAGAAGTAAATCAATTAAGATAGCTATAGGTTCTTATTCTCCTATAACTGGCACCGGGGCAATCCATCTGACAGACAAATTACATCTTGACTCTATTTTACACGTTCCACACTTGACTTGTAATTTACTATATATCAGTAAGCTGACCAAACAACACAATTGCTCTACTTAGTTCTTTCCAACTCATTGTGCTTTTCAAAATCTCTCGAGGATGATGATTAGCACAGCTAAGGAATATGAGGGGCTCTACTACCTGGATGCTTCTACGATGAGTACTTTACATTGCCGAATAAGTGGCTTAGTCTCGACTTCTAATGACAATAACATATTATTATGGCATAAAAGGATGGGTCATCTTAACTTCTCTTATTTACAAAAATTGTTACCACATCTACCTTGAATAAAGGCACTATTTCTCATTGTTATATACCTATCAATCCCTAAATTTTTTCTGGGGGAATGCCATACTCATTCCTACTTATTTAATTAACCGTCTCCCTAGTAGAGTTCGGTCTTATATTGCTCCTTTGGATAAACTCAATGAAACTTACTGTGTCACTGACCTTGATTACACCTTACCACTTCAAGTCTTTAGTTGTTCTCCCATCATCCACCATCTAAATTTCATACCCCATATGTCAAGTGTGTAATTTTAGGCTACTCCAACTCCCAAAAAAGGTATAGGTGCTATGATCCTATCACTAAACACCTATTTGTCAGCCGAGATATTTACCTTCGAAGAACATGAGCCCTATTCAGCAAACCTTCAACTCAGGGGGAGAATTAGAGTGAGTTTCAGCTTGAGTGTCTTCCATAACTCATACCCCCATCAGCCCCTATTAAGCTCTCTACAGACCCATCCAATGTTATGCCACGACGGGAGGTCCAAGATCAACAATTTAGTCTTATTTACTCACGTAGAAATAAATAGGTAGTTGGGTCCAACATACCCAAAGAGGTCCCAATCTCATGTGTTGGATCTATCTGTTAAAAGACAAGTCTGTTGTTCCCTTTGTTTTTATTGAGTTTTTTCACTATGTCAAAAATCAGTTTAATACCACAATGCAAGTTCTTTACACGGATAATGGGACATAATTTTTTAACCAACATTTTGACAGTTTCCTTAAAGCTAATGGTGTTGTGCACAAAAGCAATTGTCCTTATAGTCCTTGTAGAATTATAGGATCTGAATAGTCCGATGATCATTGCTTTGGCTTATGCCTCATATATATACACAGTTCTTGGGAATCAAATAAGATACACCAAGATAAAATCAAATCTCTAATAACTACACCTAAATCAAATCTGATATGTTTCTAATAATAACAATAATATCTCTAACAATAATATCCTAATATTAATGATTTGGATATTAGAATATTCCCACACTCCCCCTCAAGTTGGATCATAGATATTGACCATGTCCAACTTGCCTAGAAGCCGTTCAAATATTTCTTCTGGTAGTCCCTTGGTGAGAATATCTGCAGTTTGTAGCCTTGTAGGTATGTAGGTGAGGCACATAATCCCATCCTCTACTTTCTCACGAATGAAGTGTCTGTCGATTTCCACATGTTTAGTTCTGCTATGCTAGATAGGGTTCAAGGCCATATTTATAGCAGCCTTGTTGTCACAAAATAACTTTAATGGAGCATCTATCTTCAAATGAGCCTCTTTTGCAACTCTTGCTAACCATAGACCCTCCATGATTCCTTGAGCAAGTGCTCGTAATTCTGATTCTGCACTACTTTTAGCCACTACTTTCTGTTTCTGACTCTGCCAAGTGACAAGATTTCCCCATACAAATGTGCAATAGCCAGAGGTTGATCGACTGTCTTCTTGTGATCCTGCCCAATCAGCATCGGTGTAGATTTCTACCGATCTATTTGTGCTCTTTCTAAAGAATAGCCCACGGCCAGGAGTACCTTTTAAGTATTGTAGTATCTTGTAAGCTGAGTCCATATGTTTCTTCCGTGGATCATGCATATGTTGACTGGCAACGCTCACTGCAAAGGCGATATCAGGACGTGTGTGTGAGAGATAAATGAGTTTCCCAACTAACCTTTGATATCTTCCTTTGTCTGTTCTCATTTCATCCCTTTCTCGTTTCTTCTGCTTGTTCTCATCCTTGTCAGTTTCCACTACAGTTTGCTTTTTCTTTTGTTTTACTGTGCTGATAGGGACTTTACTAGGTTTACACCCAAGCATTCCTGTTTCCTTGAGTAGATCAAGGATATACTTTCTTTGAGAAACATAAATACCACCCTTAGATCTTGCTACTTCCATACCAAGAAAGTATTTCAACTTACCAAGGTCTTTGACCTCAAATTCATGATTCAGGGCTACCTTGATTCGATCAATCTCCTTAGTATCATTTCCTGTGACAATAATATCATCTACATAGACAATAATAATAGTGATGAGGTCATTACGACGGGATACAAATATCGTGTGATCAGATAAACTTTGCTGATACCCTTCAACCTTGAGAACACTAGAAAATCTGTCAAACCAGGCACGTGGTGATTGTTTCAGCCCATAGATGGACTTTCTCAGCCTACATACCTGGTTCTGTCTTCCTGCTTCAAAACCTGGTGGGAGTGTCATGTACACTTCCTCTTTTAAATCTCCGTTGAGGAAGGCATTCTTAATATCAAGTTGTTCTAGGGGCCAATCTAGATTTGCTGCTACTGAGAAGAGAACCCGTATGGTATTGAGTTTCGCAACAGGTGCAAAGGTTTCGTTGTAGTCAATACCATGCGTTTGCGTAAACCCCCGAGCAACTAGTCTTGCCTTCAACTTATTTAACGTACTATCAGCATTGTATTTGGGAGTGAACACCCACTTGCAGCTTACGGGTTTTATCCCTGAAGGCATCTGCACTATCTCCCAAGTCCCATTTTTCTCTAAGGCTTGCATTTCTTCCATCACTGCCTGTTTCCACTCTGGGACAGCCAAGGCCTCATGTACATTGTTAGGAATCTTGATGCTGTCAAGGTTAGTTACAAAAGCATGGTAACTTGGAGTAAGAGCAGCATAAGAAACAAACTTTTCGATAGGATGCTTCGTACATGTCCGTGGTAGTTTTCTCAATGCAATAGGAAGCTCCAGATTAGCCTCACCATGTTCAGGATCTACCAACGGTTAAGGAACTGGTTCTTCCTCAAAGATATGATGGTCATGGCCTCTATGATGTCGGCGTGAGTACATTTTTCCCCATCTTTGTTGTTCAGATCCTTCTGGAGGCTGTAAAGGTCCATGTAGTGTGAGGGAAATGGGTCCATGTGGTGTGAGGGAAATGGGTACAATGGGTTCCACAAGTTGAGATTCATTCCAACTCTCCCCCGGAATCGAAGACTTGGGATAATATGACTGGTGCTCAACAAAGGTGACATCACGGGTAATAAACAGGTGTTTGGATACAGGATCAAAACATTTGTACCCTTTTTGGGAGGAGGAGTAGCCCAAGAAGACACATTTAGCGGCACGAGGATGGAACTTTGAGGGAGGATGATGAATATGAACAAGAACAGTGCATCCAAAGACACGTAGCGGAAGAGAAGACTGTAAGTGAGAGACATCGTGGGTTTTTTGTAATTCGGCAATGGGAGAGGTGAAGGAAAGAATACGACTAGGAAGACGATTAATGAGCTGAATAGCGGTCTGGATGGCATCCCCCCAATAAAACAAAGGAACATGACACTGAAATAAGAGAGCCCTAGCAACCTCAAGAATATGTTTATTTTTTCGTTCCGCAACCCCATTTTGCTGAGGACTATAGGGACAACTGCTGTGATGAACAATTCCTTTAGCAGACAGGAAAGCGTGAAGGGAGTTATTGAAGTATTCAGTGCCATTATCGGTGTAAAGGACTTTGACAAAGGTATGGAATTGGTTTTGGACAAGACCATAGAATTCGATGAAGACATTAGGGACCTCAGATTTATCTTTTAAAAGATAGACCCAACACATGCGAGTATGATCATCAATAAACGTGACAAAATATTTGGTCCGAGTGCGATTAGGAATCTTAGAGGGGCCCCATACATCACTATGAATAATGGAGAAGGGAGAGGATGGTTTGTATGGAACAGGAGAAAAGGGAACACGATGATGTTTAGCAAAAGCACAAGTATCACAAACAAAAGAACTTTTATTGATAGATAACTGGGGAAACAGCTTTTGTAAATAATGAACACTATGATGACCTAGTCTTTTATGCCATAATAGAAAAAACTCTTCATCAGAGGTGGGGTTGGGTGTAGAGGTGGAGGTGGTGATTTTGGACCATAATGCACTCACAGTAGATGTGTCGAGGCAGTAGAGACCATCATACTCCTTAGCAGAACCAATCATCTTCCCCGATGTGAGATCCTGAAAATCACAATGAGTAGAATAAAAATGAGCTGAGCAGTTTGCTTGTTTAGTCAATTTGCTAATAGAAAGCAGGTTACAAGCTAAATGAGGAACATGAAGCACTGATTCAAGATATAAAGAATCTGAGATAGTTACAGAACCGATGCCTGCTATAGATGAAGGAGTGCCAGTAGCAGTAGTTATTTTCTTATTTCCTGCTAAGGGATGGTAGGTGACAAACATCTTTTCATTTGATGTCATGTGATCAGAGGCCCCTGTATCCACAATCCACTGTGATGGAGGAAGAGAGGTATGTAAAGCAATGGGAATTATACCTTTAGGAGCCATGGATGCAGATACGTGAGGGTGTTGTTCAGCTTGAAGGCTTCTGAACACACGTGTAATCTGATTTAATTGCTACTGACTGAAGGATGTGGATGCCCCATCAAAAACTGCACTAGATGACATGGCGGTACTGTAGCAACTCGGTTTACTGTAGCACTCAGGCTGTAGCAACTCGGTGCACTGTAGCAACTCGATGCACTGTAGCACTCGGTACTGTAGCAACTCGGGGGTACTGTAGCAACGCGGTCACTGTAGCACTCGAGTACTGTAGCAAATGTTACAAATCATTTGCCCGACGCAAGACCTGATCTGGAAGAGAACAATACACACAACACCGCTGGAAGCACGATGCTGCTGGGAACACGCCGCCACTGGAGCACGACAGAAACTGGAATCACGACGCTGCAGAAGCGACTAGGCTGCTGTCGCTGGTGACACTGCTGCTGCTGGTGTCGCTGCTGGATGGATGCGACTGGGCAGCAAACGGTTCTGGAAAGCTCCGTCGGATGTCGCTGGGTGTCGCTGTTGACAGAAGGAACTCTCGTACGTCGCTGACTGGAAGCTGCCGAACTACGGTGGCAATTTTACTGCCGCTGGCTCGCCGTGACAGAAACAGCAGTGATGACAGCAGGTGAGACTAGAACCAGCAGCGACGGCGCTGGCTGGATATTGGTCGGACTAACCTGCCTCTGATACCATGTAGAATTATAGGATCTGAATAGTCCGATGATCATTGCTTTGGCTTATGCCTTATATATATACACAGTTCTTGGAAATCAAATAAGATACACCAAGATAAAATCAAATCTCTAATAACTACACCTAAATCAAATCTGATATGTTTCTAATAATAACAATAATATCTCTAACAATAATATCCTAATATTAATGATTTGGATATTAGGATATTCCCACAGTCCTCAACAAAATGGGATTGCAGAATGGAAAAACAAACAACTCCTAGAAGTTGTCCGTGAATTGTTATATACCTATCATACCCCAAATTTTTCAAGGGATATGCCATACTCACTGCTACTCATTTAATTAACCATGTCCCTAATCGAGTTTTGTCATATATTGCTCCTTTGAATAAACTTCGTGAAACTCCCTGTCACTCACCTTGATTATACCTTACCACCCGAAGAAGTCCCAATCTTATCACCCGTTGAAGGTCCTGTGAATGCTAACGAGAATATTCGGGTAACAGAGACAAGAGAGGAAGAACTTCCTATTACATTAAGAAAAAACTCGAGCATATATCAAACATCCTATTTAGAAGTATGTTTCTTCCTATTTAGAAGTATATTTCTTACTCCACTCTCTCTGAGAAGCATTACAGCTTTGTTACGAATCTTGATAGTATTCAAGTCTCTAAAACCATAGATGAAACTCTTGAGAGCCCAAAATGAAAAAATGCAGTAATGGAAGAAATTATAGCATTAAAAAATAATGCAACATGGGAGTTCACTACACTACAAGAAAGAACCAAACTCGTGGGATGCAAATGGGTGTTTACACCAAAATTTAATGCAAATGGCTCATTAAGTACAAGGCAAGGCTAGTTGCCAAGGGATTCACCCAGACTTGTGGAATTGACTACAATGAAATGTTTGCCACTGTTGCTAAGTTAAATACCATTCGGGTCCTACTCTCTATTGCTGCAAATCTCGATTGGCCACTCAAACAACTTGATATCAAAAATACATTCCTTAATGGTGAATTAAGAAAAGAGGTCTATATGAGTATCCCACCCAGATTTGATAAAGGGAAAAATAGCCAGGTATGTGGACTAAAAAAATCGATTTATGGCTTAAAACAATCACCACGTGCTTGGTTGGATAAATTCTCTATAGTACTCAGGGTTAAAGGCTACAAACAAAACTTGTCAGATCACACCATGTTTGTGTTAAAAGAGGGTGATTTGATAACTATCCTCATTGTATATGTGGATGACATTATCCTCATAAGGAATAACATCAAGCATATAGAGAGTTAAAATGGCACTCAATAAGCAGTTTGAAGTAAAAGATCTTCGAAAATTTAAGTATTTCCTAGGCATGGAAGTAGCAAGGTCTCAAAAAAAGGATCTATGTTTCTCAAAGGAAGTATATACTAGATCTTCTCAAGGAAACAGGCGACCAAGCAAAATACCAGTTTGTAGTAAAAAGCAAAGAAGAAAAGGAAGCAGCTTGAGAAAAAAACAAGAGGCAAATGAGGCAACAGATAAAGGCCGATATCAATGATTAGTTGGTAAACTTATATATCTCTCGCATACTAGGCTAAATATTGCATTTGCAGTAAGTATAGCCAGTCAATACATGCATGCTCTCAAGAAGAAGCATCTAGATGCATCTTATAAAATTCTAAGGTATCTTAAAGGTACACCTGGCAAATGATTGTTCTTTAAAAAAACAGAGGCGTTGAAATCTTTACAGATGCAGATTGGGTAGGAGATCAGGATAATAGTAGGTCTACGTCTAGCTATTGCACCTTTGTATGAGGTAATCTAATAACCTGGCAAAGTCAGAAGCAGAGAGTTGTTGCTAAGACTACTGCAAAATCCGAATTAAGAGCCCTATCTCAAGGTATTATGGAAGAGCTATGATTAAAAAAAGTGGCAGAAGAAGCCTATTTTCAGTTTGATTCTCTACTGAAATTCTACTGTGATAACAAAACAGCTTTAAGTATGGCATTGAATCCTATTCAACATAGCACGACCAAGCATGTTGATGTGGACAGACATTTACTACAGAAAAAGTTGAAATGGGATCATCAGCCTGTCATATGTTCCCACCAAGTTACAAGTGCCCGACATCCTTACTAAAGAACTGCCAGAAGATATGTTCGAACGCTTTGTAGGGAAATTAGACAGGATCAATATTTATGATCCAACTTGAGGGGGAGTATAGTAATTATAAAAAGAATTATTTGTTCTAAACAGTAAGATATTATAAAAGATATGAGGAGATAATATGAGAGATATTAGGATGATTAATTTAGATAAGATTAAGATATCCTAAGATATTATTGTTATTTTCTATCTAATTGTACTCTATAAATTAAATAGCTTCTATGATTAAAAGCAAGGCAGTTTTCAGCCCCTAAACGTCCACAGCATTCCTTAATGGTGAATTAAGGGAAAAGGTCAACACGAGTATCCCATACAGATTTCATAAAGGGAAAAATGGTCAAGGATGTAGACTAAAAAACTTCAAGCAATCACCATGTGCTTGGTTCGACAGATTCTCTACAGTACTTAAGGTTGAAGGCTACAAACAAAACTCGTCAAATCACACCATGTTTGTGTTAAAAGGGATAATTTGATAACTATCCTCATTGTATATGTGGATGACATTCTCACATGGAATAACATCCAGAAGATTGAGAGAGTTAAAATGGCACTCAAAAAGCAGTTTGAAGTAAAAGATCTTAAAAAACTGAAGTATTTCCTAAATATAGAAGTAGCAAGGTCTCAAAAAGGGATATCTATTTCTCAAAAGAAGTACATACTTGATCTTCTCAAGGAAACAGGAATGCTTGGGTGTCGATCAAGCAAAGTACCTATTTGCACTAAAAAGAAACCAGCAAAAACAAAAGGAAGCAGCTTGAGAAAAAAAGCAAGATGCAAATGAGGCAGCAACAGATAAAAGCCAATATCAACGACTAGTTGATAAGCTCATATATCTCTCGCATACTAGGCCAGATATGTGCCTTTGCAGTATGTGTAGCCAGTCAATACATGCATGCTCCCAAGAAGAAACATATAAATGCAGCTTATAAAATTCTAAGGTATCTTAAAGGTACACCTGAAAAAGGATTGTTCTTTAAAAAAAAGAATATCAAAGACGTTGAAATCTTTACAGATGCAGATTGGGCAGAAGAACAAGCTAACAGTAGAACTACGTCTGGCTATTGCACCTTTGTATGGGGCAATCTACTGACCTGGCAAAGTCAAAAGTAGAGAGTTGTTGCCAAGAGTAGTGCAAAATCCAAATTAAGAGCACTATTTCAAGGCTATTATGGAAGGGATATGGTTGAAAAGAGTGGCAGAAGAAGCCTATTTTCAATTTGATTCTCCACCGAAATTCTACTGTGATAACAAAACAGCTTTAAGTATTGCACTGAATCCTGTTCAACATAGCACGACCAAGCATGTTGATATGGACAGACATTTTATTAGAGAAAAAGTTGAAGATGAGATAATCAACAAGTTGAAGATGAGATCATCAGCCTGTCATATGTTCCCACCAAGTTACAAGTGGTTGACATCCATACTAAAAGACTACCAAAAGATGTGTTCGAATGCTTTATCCAACTTGGAAGTGTGATAATTATGAAAATAATTAATTGTTGTAAACAGCTAAAATATTATGAGATATATAAAAGATATTAGGACGATTAACTCAGATAAGATTAAGGTATCCTAAGATATTATTATTATTTTTTATCTAATTGTACTCTATAAATTCAGTAGCTACTATGAATAAAATCATGGCAATATTCAAGCCCTAAACTACACATTTCATTTACCAAATACTTTTCAAGCGAGTCAACAGCTTAAAAGATAGGGTGTCAATCATGTCATTGACCTTGACCAAGGGTGCATGCTGTCAAAGGCGCAATACATCCCTTCCTGGCATGACTTCTTGCAGCTGTGTGGACATGCAAGGGACGACTTCTTGTAACTTGTTGACTGAATCAAACCCACGTTCAATGTTCTGTAGCCTTTCGTACATAATTTTGAATTCATCCTTTATGGCGTCTCAACTATTTATTGTACCCTTGGGTGTGGCCGAGGAGTGCCAGGCTGTGATACCACTATTAGAGAATCATAATTCTGCATGAGAAAGAAGGGGAGAAAGAGGAGAATGAAAGAGATAGAAAAAGAGGATAGAGGGAAAAGAGAGAAATCATAAGAGACACGGAGAGGAAGATGAGAGAGTAGGGAATTTTTATTCCATCAGTTATTCACACTAATCACAATTTCATTTTCAACTTATCCAATCACCTCTATTTATAAGCCTAAGGAATTGATAACTAACTCCCTCCTTTTTATTATATTTATATATAATTCAAATTAAATCTTATCCTATCACTCAACTTGCCACATATATTACTATGAAATTGTTTGTCTGTATAGCTTATGTCCACATTATTAAAGGGCAAAAACTTGAGCCAAGAGCACTTAAATGCATTTTCATGGAGTGTTCTTCTTAAAAAAGGCTACAAGTGTCATTGCCCAACTTTTTCAGAAATTTTTTAATCACTAACGATGTCATTTTTATGGAGGACCAAGTTTACAACACTAATACTCTGTTTGGATGAAGAGAAAGCTAGGGAGGAAAGAAATTTAAGGAGGAAAATTGAGAAAACAAGTTTTTCCTTGTTTGGATGAGGGAAGAAAAATGAGGAAGGAAAAATGGGGGATAACATGGCATGTGGGACCCACCACATTTCTCTCCATAGATGCAAAGATTTGGGGAAGAACTGGTAACCCAACTATAACTTGCAGACTATACAAATCTCTTTATAGGTTGAAACAATCGCCTAGAGTTTGGTTTGAAGGATTCACTAAAGTTGTAAGTAGCCCATGTTACAAAGTGCCAAACTAACCATACACTCTTTGCAAAGCACTCAAGAACAAAGGTATCTATCTAAATTATGTTGATGATATAGTGCTGACAGGAAATGATGTTGAGGAAATAAGGAAACTCAAGAAGGCTTTAGCAACTGCATTTAAGGTAAAAAAAACCTCAAAAACCTAAGATACTTTATTGGAATGGAAACTGCTAGATCAAAGAAGGGCATTTTAGTTTCGCAAAGGAAGTACATGCTCAATCTACTCAAAGAAACCGGAATGAAGGGAGCCAAGTCATCTCTAACTCCCATGGATCCCTCCATTAATCTAGAACCAAAGGAGAATGGAGTCTCTGTAGACTATAAGAAATACAGAGGCTCTTTGGGAAACTCATTTACTTATCCCATACAAGACCTAATATAAGCTACACAGTAGGTGTGGTTAGTCAATTTTCAACACAACCACAAGAGGAGCACATGGAAGCCATATATACAATTCCTAAGATTTAAAAATGACACCTGGAAGAGGGATCATCTTTGCAAAAGGAGACTCCAGAGAAGTTGTAGCCTACATTGATGCAGACCATTGAAGAACTCTTGTTGATAGAAGATCAACTAGTGGATACTTCACCTTTGTGTGGAGTAATCTAGAGATATGGAGAAACAAGAAGCAAACAGTGGTATCTATGAGCAGTACAGAAGCTGAGCTTAGAGCTTTAGCTCATGGAGTGTGTCAGGGAATGTGGTTAATCCGAGTTCTAAAGAAGTTGAAGATTGAAGTCAACTCACCCATCAAAATGTGGTGGGATAGTATTGTCACTCTCCAAATGGTCCAGAATCCTATTTATCATGATCAAACTAAACATGTGGACATTGATAGACATTTTTGTAAAGGAGAAGATTGAATCAAAGGAGATAGACCTAGCCTACATATGCTCTAGCTTTTAGATGCCTGATGTTCTCACAAAACCATCAGACAAAACAAATTTGAATACTTCAAAAGCAAGCTGGGAATGATGGACATATTTCAGATTGTCAAAAGTCCTATCCACCATTATTGAAAAAAGCATGTTGAGATAGATTGCTATTTCATCAATAAGAAGATAGAAAGGAAGATTGTGGAAGTGAGCTACATACCCACTAGACATCAAGTGGCATATATACTCACCAAGCCTATTGTAAACCCCAAGTTCAAAGAATTCACAAGCAAGCGGGGAATGATGAATATCTATTCACCAGCTTGCTGGGAAGTGTTGGAAGGCACCCAAGCCCACTAAGCTTGTTTAGTTAGCCTTAATTAATGTTGTTATTCTTTTCTTATTGTATTTCTTTTTTGTTTTCATGATTTTAGGAGGTTCGAATCTGATCCTCAATAACTCTCAATCATGTTCGATCATATAATCAGATTGGGTATCTCTATGATAACCCTAACATCTTCCATCTTCTATTCATGTATCGCACAGACTCCTGAATAAACAAGAAGCTAAGATACAATTCAGCAAATTTCATAGTGAGTGTTTGGAGACACCCCCAAAAATATCACTTTTGTGCTGTATGAGACAAAACTCCTCACATATTTACCTCATACAACACAAAATCACTTAAAATAAGCTAAGCCAAACACCCAATCAATAGATATTTTGCATGCGCATTTTAAACTAAAATTATAAGAAAAAATATAGGGACTTGGAAGAAAAAAAGCAACCATCAAAGTTGACTATGAATAGTTAAGAACGCAACTCACCATAGTCAGAAGATCTTTAGGAAGTTCTAGAAAGGACTCTTCAAATTTTCCAAGCACAGGAACTGGAGCCTCAACAAGATTTACAACCTAAAATTGGATTTAGAAAACTATTCTTAAAACTGTAAAATTTACAATAGAAAAAAGAGAAATTAACATCAATTACCTCATCAAGCAACCCATTTGGAATAAATATTTGCCCATTTACACTTTCTGCTAGCGTACGACATTGCTCCAATATTATACTTTTGCGCTCCTACAAAATGGGGAAATAAAGTTTAGCTACTTGATACACACATAATCACATATATATATATATATATATATATATATATATATTCTCAGAAAACAAATTCCATTGCTACCTCTATTGCAACATTAATTCCAGCACTTTTAATAGCATCTGCATAAGATTCAGCACTTTCCACCTGCAAAAGTTTTAACCATTCTGTTTCTATGATACTTGATCAATGAAACACGAGTGACAAGGATATTCTTCTCTCTCAATCTCTTAGAAACAGTCAAAAGTAGACACTCCACAAATTCACACACACACACGAAGAAACTGAGGCAACAGAGAAACACTTTATCTCAAAATATATTTGAAATTGTATTAATTTAGAAAAATACGAAATGGAAAGAAGATACTTAGGATAACAATGAGAAGATTATTAAGTAAAACATTTTCCAATTGACAAATACAAGCACTATAGGCTTAGGCAAGAACCTGGACAACAGCTGAATAAGTATTACGAAGACCACAAGATAGGTTTCCACTACATCACAGAAACAAATATGTTAGGAATTCTAAATTCAACATAAAATAAATATAGAATTAAAAGGAACTTGAAGTAATAAGAATTCCTTTAGATATAGATCTAGCAAAGAAGTCTTTTGGTTCTTTATTTATATTTTATCCAATTGTATAGATATTTCATCATGGATTAAGTTTCCTAACTATATTCGAAAAGTATCCCCAATCAAGACAATGGCCCTTGTGCATAACATATAAACGTAATGGAAACCCGTAGAATATTTGTTAAAAGTTAGTAGGTAGTAGATGGTGGATGGTAGCATTTATTACACATGTTTATAAAAAGCCTTGTATTCTTGCTCATTTTATGTCAATTCAAACTACAATTTCTCCAAATTTCATAATGAATCTAGTTAGACCAAGTTACCAAATGAAACACTGAAAATTGGCTAGAGAAATCTATTCTATAAGTTCCAAACTGCCCAGCTTCGGGGATAGCATTGTGTTTAAGGTAAACATATAAATTGGGTATAAATGAAACTCATAGACTAAATGTTTAAAAATGACACATGCACACGCTTGCCCAGACACAGAGAGGCAGAGACACATATATACACACATACGAATATAACACGCGCACATGGCTTTTGCAAGAAATTGGCGAAAAGCAATCCAAATTTCAAATGAGGTTGTGTATGTTATGCTAAAATGAATCAATTTCATGTGAACATCAATGCATAAAAAAATAATGCTTGATTTTGTCACATGACATAGATGAAGGGGGTGAGGTAAAGATGATCCAAAGACTGTGAACTACCTTATTAGCCCAGCAAACATAAATGGAACTACTACATTCCCATGCATGGCCATAATCCAACGTATAGGCCTGCTAAACATTACCTACACATAAAATACAAAGAAAACATTACATAACCAACTGATTCAAATATTTCCAGGGAAACTGGCGTAAATAACAATTCTGTGTGAGTTATAACTGAGGGTCAAAAGTTGTTAATGGCTTATTGCACGAAAAAAGGTTCCTTGCTGCATTTCATTGCCTAGTGATTGAATGAACTTGACGAATGAATATGATCCGAGAAAGATGTTAAGGATCATGTTCTTCTCTTAACGAATACTCTAATTCAATATAACTACTGAGAACCTCAATTCATCGACATAGAGCTATGGAGAATTTCCAATAGTACCCTTATTTCAAATATTTGAATGAGGTTAGAAGAAGCAGTCCCTGCCTGTCAAATGACACTCTCAATAAGAAATGAAAGTAAACGCAATGATGAGGAACCTTTTCATCTGATTTAGAGGATATGCTTTCTTGTAATATTTTTACTTTTCAAGAGACTTTGCATGGAGATATGACTGAAAAAGAAATATTTTTGCCTCTTCTTGACAATGTTAGAATTTCACAATCTATCCATAAGAGAGTTTGGAATTTAAATTCTTCATCTGAGTATCCACATATATCTAACCTCCAGTACATTATTTCCTCCATGAAAAAGGGAGGTTTTCCTCTTGATGAAACTTGGTTGGGATTCTCAAGCTCCTCCCAAAGATATATCTTTTATTTGAAAGTGATAGGCAACAGAAATGAAATAAATCACCCGTGTCTCCAAATATTTGAATTTTGAGCATGCACAATGAGGAACTGGTGCTCACTTATTTATGCATTATCAAGCAGTTATTTTCTTGTGGAATACATTGTTCAAGATTTTCAGTCTGAGCTGGGTTTGTCCAAAGTATTCAGAGAAGTTTGTCCTTGTAAAATTATAAGGTTTCTATCACAAAAGGACGGATTAAGTTTGCGACACTATGCTGATGATAAAGGGATGTGGGATATAAAGGGATTTTGTGACAATTCGCATGTATTTTGGGGGTCCTCCATTTTCCAGTCAACCTGGAGACAAGAATTCTGTTTGCTGCTTATTCATGGTGTTGGGCCCAAAGTGATTTTATGTGTCGCTTGTGGATATACAGAGGAACTGGGCAGCAGTGTAGCATGATTCACCTCCTATTGGTTGACATACCAATGACAGCAATAAAGATAGCCAAAGAACAATAAGAGGTTCTATATAATCTTCTTGCTTGTATTGCTTCACTATTGTGTTACATATATATAGACATATAAGATGATTCTAGAGGCTGATTTGTAGGGATCCTATAATCTGTACAATAAATGCAAATCACCTATAATCCTCCTAATTAATAGATATAATAGCAAATCACCCATAATCCTTCTAATTAATACATTCTCCCATAATTCCTCCTATAATCTCTCTATTTAATGTTAATATTTACAACACCTCCGTTTCCCTCTCCATGTCTGTTTTGCTTTCTTATTATGTAATTTTGTTTTCGCAAGAGGATATTTAATCCTCCTCATTGTACCTTTTTCCTCTCCTAAATAAAATTCACCCTCTATCAAAATAGAACTTTGGAGAAATTTGAATAAAAACTTGTAGCCGAACCAATGAGGACCATTAATCTTCGCAAACAAAGAAGTTTCCCATTGAAGAAAAGAGGGGATTAAAGTAGAGGCTAGGCTCATGCTAAGTTCAAAGTACAGTGAAATTCCACAAACTCCTTCAAAACAAGAAAATAAAATCGGCTTAATAATACTACAGCAGCTTAAAACAGTGAAAAATTAAGTGCTATTTTAATATCTAGGCTCCAAACAACCCAAATTTACATTCTTGAATGAATTTCAAGATAATATATTTTCTGGTTACAGGTAGAGCTTCAAGATAATAGACAAATCAAGATGGTAACTTGTTGGAGATATTAGCATTGAATAGGAGAGATTGTAGGGATTAAGGAGAGATCTTAGGAGATTATGATATGATTTTGTTTGATTTAATGTATCCCGGATTACATGCTGTAAATCCCATTTTAATGTATCCCGGATTACATGCTGTAAATCCCATTGATTTGGGATCTCAAATGTGTGTATATATGTGTAACATAACAATGAAGAAATAAAGAACCTGTTATCGCATTCTCTGACTATCTTCCCTGTCATCGTTGGCATGTCAACCAACATGGTATCAGAGCACGGTGGTTCTGTCCAATCTTCCACCACAGAGCACGACAATACCGTCCCGTTCGACGGTGGGTCACGTCACAGCTCAACCAAGATCGCCGGCCTTGAAGGGTCGGCCATCCTCATCGTGCCGGAGCGTCTTACCGGCGAAAATTACTTAGATTGGAGCCAGTCAATGCTCCTTGCACTAGACGGACGGGATAGACTCGACTTCATCAACAGCGACCAGCCTCCCACTAATGATGCCAGTACCCGTCGAAGGTGGAAATCAGACAACGCCTTGGTCGCCTCATGGCTTCTCAACTCTATGCTCCCTGAGGTCCGGCGAAGCTTCATGTTCCTCACCTCCGCCAAAGCCATATGGGCCGCCGTGAAAGACGCGTACGGGAAACGCCCAAATGGCTCACTGCTATTTGATCTAAGAGCTCGCCTCTGGACTGTCAAACAAGGCGCGCGACCCATCAATGCATACTACCTTGAAAAAACCGTGCTGTGGCAGGAACTTGACCTACTGCAACACCGAATCTGGAGAGACCCAGAAGATGCTGCCGAGTACCGTCGAGCTGTGGAGGAGGAACGACTGTTTGAGTTCCTGGTTGGCTTGAATTCTGCCTACGACGACACTCGGGGTCGTCTTCTCAGCCGAGTGCCACTCCCCTCGGTCACCGAAGCCTTTGCCTTGTTACGAGACGAGGAGTCCCGACGCCATATCATGCTCGCCGACCAAACACCTCGCCCTTCTCCCATTGAAGGATCTGCTCTCGCTGTCCGAGCTGCCGACTCTGGGTCCAGGAGGGACCGTCCAATGTGTGACCATTGCAAGAAGGTCGGCCACACAAGGGAAAAATGTTGGGACCTCCACGGGAAACCCCCCGACTGGCGGCCCAAACCACGGCGACCTAAGGCACATCTGGTTGAAGCGCAGGGTCCAGAGGATGAAGGCTCCGTCACTGCAGGCACACCTCACAGCGTCGGTAGGTCCACTTCACAGCAACTGCAGGCCCAAATTGTTCCTGGCCCAACTCACGCAGGTTCACTTCCAGGGCCTTATTGTCCAGGCCCAGCTCAAGGAGGACACGCAGGATCCAATTTTTTTTCTGCAGGCCCAATCCACCTAGGCCCAATCACTGCACCAGATCCATTAAAAATCATTCTGGACAGGCTGAGTGCACTTGAAAACCAGTCCCGTCAACAACAACCTGTTGCCAGTATTGCTCAACGAGGTAATCCCTTTCAGGCCTTGACTACAATTAAGGGTGAGAAAACTGGTTCCTGTTGGATCATTGATTCAGGAGCTTCAGATCATATGACTGGTGATGTCTCCTTATTTTCAAATTACATTACTGCCACATCACGTCTCACTGTTAAAATTGCTGATGGGTCTGACTCCCTAGTAGCGGGTAGTGGGACCATTAACGTCTCTCCCACTCTCACACTTCACGATGTTCTACATGTTCCAAAATTGAAATGTAATTTGTTATCTGTGAGACAATTAACGACAAGAGAACGATGCCATGCTGATTTCTTTGCAACTCATTGTGTTTTTCAGGATCTGTTCACGGGGACGACGATTGGTGTTGCTAAAGAACTTGACGGTCTTTATTACCTGAATGATTGTCATCATCCAGTAACCCCTTCCTGCAATACGGTGTCTCTCCCTAGAACTAGTGAATTTGAGTTATGGCACAAGAGACTAGGACATCCAAATTTTCAATATATGTGTAAGATGTTCCCATCTATGTGCTCAAATAAAACTCCAGAATTATTTTGTGAGTCATGCGAACTGGCAAAACATCATCGTTCTTCTTTTCACCCCATATCTTATCGCCCTTCAAAACCTTTTTAAATTATCCACAGTGACTTGTGGGGTCCGTCCCGTATTCCCAATCGCACTCATTCAAAATGGTTTATGACTCTCATTGATGATCACACACGTGTTAGTTGGGTTTTCCTCTTAAAGGATAAAACTGAGGTTTGTCAAACATTTATTGAGTTCTATACTATGATTCACACACAATTTAACACGAAAATTCAAACTCTTCATACCGATAATGGTACCGAGTACTTTAACCTTTCGCTTTCCAGTTTCCTTAAAACCAAAGGTATTACTCACAAGAGTTCCTGTGCTCATAGCCCCCAGCAAAATGGCATTGCTGAACGGAAAAATAGACATATCCTTGACACTGCTCGAGCTCTCCTATTCAGTAGCTCTGTCCCTGCTTATTATTGGGATGATGCCATTCTCACCGCTACCTTCCTGATTAACCGAATGCCTTGTAAACCTTTGTCTTTTCAGACACCTCTCCAGGTTCTACACCACCATTTTAACTTACCATATCTCGAAAATACCTTACCTCTACGTGTCTTTGGTTGCACCACCTTTGTTCACCTCCACCATACCCAAAAACTCGACCCAAAGGCTATCAAGTGCATTTACCTAGGGCCTGCCCGGAACCAAAAGGGGTACAGATGTTTTGATCCTACCTCCAAACGTCTCTATGTCACTTGTGATGTTACTTTCCATGAATCTGTTCCTTTTTATTCCTCGGTTCAGGGGGAGAATTGGAGTGAACCTCCGTTTCCTCACATACAAGACACCGAACCCACATGTCCTCAACATGAACCCGATCGGATTTATATACTTGAAAGGGAACCTAAGGAGGATACTAGTTCAGGGGGAGACAACAATAGGTGGGGACAGGTTTATACTCGCAGGAACATGACAGGTAATGAACCGCAAGCGACTGAAACAACCCAAGAGTCTGAACCAGAAGCGGGTCCTGACCATGCAATATCAACCGAAGATCTTGATCTCCCAATTGCAGTAAGAAAGCAACGACGATCCTGCACTAGGCACCCTATAGAAAGGTTTGTCTCATATCAGGCTTTATCATCAAAACATTGTGCTTTCGTATCTCATCTTGATCAGGTCAGGGTCCCAGAAAGTATACATGAGGCTCTTGATAGTCCTGAATGGAGAAAGGCAGTAATGGCAGAAATGGAGGCCCTGGAAAGTAATAAAACATGGGAAATAGTTGAACTGCCTAAAGGCAAGAAAGCAGTGGACTGTAAGTGGGTGTTCACCCCAAAATATTGTGCTGATGGAAGCCTTGACAAGTACAAAGCAAGACTAGTGGCAAAAGGCTTCACTCAGGTATATGGCATGGATTACACCGAGACATTTGCTCCCGTGGCCAAACTAAACACGATCAGGATACTATTTTCCCTCGCTGCAAATCTAGATTGGCCTCTACACCAGATGGACGTAAAAAATGCTTTCTTAAATGGGGAATTGAAGGAAGAAGTCTTTATGAAGATGCCCCCTGGGTTCCCTGGAAGAAAGGAGAACCAAGTGTGCAGACTACGAAAATCATTGTACGGTTTAAAACAGTCTCCTCGAGCCTGGTTTGAGAGGTTTACCAGGGTACTTAAGGATCAAAACTATACTCAAGGGCAAAGTGACCACACTTTATTCTTCAAACATTTGGATAGAAAAATTGTAATATTAGCAGTATATGTCGATGATATAGTCCTCACAGGTGATGATCAAGCAGAGATTGACAGGATCAAAGGGGCACTGAATAAAGAGTTCCAGGTCAAAGACCTAGGGAGAATGAAGTATTTCCTAGGGATGGAGGTTGCCAGGTCAGAGAAAGGGATCAGTATCTCGCAAAGAAAGTACATACTAGACCTTCTAGGAGAAACAGGTATGCTTGGCTGCAGACCCAGTAATACCCCTATACGGGTAGACAAAATCAGTGATGATGAAGATCTGGGAAAAGCTGTAGATATGAGAAGATACCAGCGGATGGTTGGTAAGTTGATCTACCTATCACATACTCGACCAGACATTGCTTATGCAGTCAGCATGGTGAGCCAACATTCCCATGATCCTAAACAGAAACACTTGAATGAAGTCTACAGAATTCTCAGATACTTGAAAGGGTCACCTGGATTAGGTCTATTGTTTAAAAAAATCTGACAACAGGAGTATACAAATGTTAACAGATGCTGACTGGGCAGGTGATCAAGATGATAGAAGATCCACCTCAGGTTATGTCACCTATGTATGGGGAAATCTAGTCACCTGGCGAAGTAAAAAGCAAAGTGTGGTAGCAAGAAGCAGTGCTGAAGCTGAGTTCAGAGCTATAGCTCTAGGAATATGTGAAGGACTGTGGGTAAAACGAGTACTAGAAGAATTGAGGATGCCAATGAAACTACCCATCAGTTTACATTCAGATAACATGGCAGCCATCAACATGTCACATAATCCAATTCAGCATGACAGAACAAAACATGTAGAGATTGACAGACACTTTATACGAGAGAAGATTGATGCAAAGACAATTGACCTCCGATATATCCCTTCCAAAGAACAAACAGCAGATGTGCTTACAAAAGGATTGACCCGATATAAATTTGAATACCTGATTGGCAAGTTGGACATGATAAATATCTATGCTCCAACTTGAGGGGGAGTGTTGGAGATATTAGCATTGAATAGGAGAGATTGTAGGGATTAAGGAGAGATCTTAGGAGATTATGATATGATTTTGTTTGATTTAATGTATCCCGGATTACATGCTGTAAATCCCATTTTAATGTATCCCGGATTACATGCTGTAAATCCCATTGATTTGGGATCTCAAATGTGTGTATATATGTGTAACATAACAATGAAGAAATAAAGAACCTGTTATCTCATTCTCTGACTATCTTCCCTGTCATCGTTGGCATGTCAACCAACATAACTCATTGCTAATAAATCTTATATATATGTAGTGTTAAAAAGCAAAGAGTTTAGATTTTAGTACAAACCAAACGGCTAATTATAAGGTCATTCAGAATTTTATTCAATATGGTTTAATAGGGTCACATTTTGTAAAACTAAATTGACAAAACTGTTCTAGCTTTAGTCTTTCAATTTGTGTACAATCAAAAGCCGCATTACTTGTTGAATGACTTAAGCAACTGCATACCTGAGAATTCCAGCGCATTGTCTTTGGGAACGATATTTTAGCAATAGTAGCAGGCAAATCTTCAGACAAAACCTATTAACAGTGATAGATAATAAGTACAATTCACATATCAAACAGACAATTATATCATAAATAGTGGTCAAATAAATCCTAATATACACTACAAGGTTAGTTACTTAATATTCCTGCTAGAAAATTTTATAAAAGATGATAAAGATCATGAACAATCAAGGATAGTTATACACATTCATATTGACATTCACATTAATCCTTTTCAATGCTAATTTGGATGATACAAGAATACGATTTAAAACTTTCAAACGAGTGCCCCAAAACTATAGCTAATTCTGAGGAGTTGGATTTGACAATAGACTTGAGGAAAGTTACGAGGTGTTATACTAAGCATCCCATTAGTAATTTTGTTGGGTATGACAAGTTATACCCTAGAATGCAAGCCTTTGTGACTAAAATGGCTGAAGAAAAGATACCTGAAAGTTTTCAGGAAGCAATTAAAGATCGCAAGTGGAGATATACATTCAATGAAGAACTAAATGCCCTGTGGAAAAATAAGACCTGGAAGTTGATTGATTTGCCTCGAGGGAAATCTACTGTTGGATGTAGGGTGTTCAACCAACAAATATAATCCAAATGGTAGCTTAACATGTACAAAGATCAATTGATTGCTAGAAGGTTTACTCAAACATAGGGGATTGTCTCCCATGAGACATTTGCTCTTGCAACATTGTTCAATAAAATCAAAATAATCCTCTTGCTTGCTGCAAATTTGGATTGGCCTTTAAACCAATTTGATGTTAAAAAATGCGTTCTTGAATGGCGATTTAGCAGCAAAAGTTTATATGAATGTTCCCCTTGGACTTGAGACAACTGGTGGCAAGGTATGTCAACTTCACAAATCATCAATGGTCTAAATCAATCTACTACGGTGTGGTTTGATAAGTATTCTAAAGCTGTCAAGGCTATAGGTTATTATCACTGTATGTTGACGCTAAAATAAAGGAATTTCTAGATATAGAAATTTGAATTTATTGCCTTTTTTCTAATATATATTTTGATTCCTGTATCTGATTATAATCCCTGAAATCATGGGATCATTGTTCAGTTTTAATGTTCCAAAATCATAGGAATCCTAAGAGCAATCTTGCTATAATCTTAGGGATCCTATTCCTGAACTTGTATCTATATATATTATCCTCCATGATGAATAAAACAATGATTTTTGGCATCAAATTCTTTATGGTATCAGAGCAGAGACGATCCAGTTCGGGCTGAACAACGATGGCTAAGGCAGCTTGCACCCATCAGCACACAATACCATAGTGCCGCCAGTGTCGAGTGCAAGCCTCCAAGCACCACACACTGCCAGTTCATCTCAAATAACTATCCACCGCTTGAATGGCCACAATTATTTGTAGTAGGCCTCAGGTTTTCGACTTTTTGTCACCGGAGAAGGAAAACTTGTGTATTTGGATAGTACCATCGTGAAACCACCAATAACAAATCCAAGATACAGCATATGGTAAGCAGAAGACTCAATTATTCAATCGTGAACTCAATGACTACAGAGATCAGCGCAACCTTCACGCTGTATAAATCCTCCCAAGCAGTATGGGAAACAATGCGAGATATGTTTGTAGCATTTAAAAATTGTGATGCAATCCTCGATATTGAAGCCAACTTAGTGAAAATTCAACAGGGTAACTTAGCCATCACAAAATATTGGTACAAACTAGTTCCTTAATAGCACCAACTGGACGAATATGAAACACCCGAGTGGTCATGTGCCGTAGATGTTCAGGGAATAGGAGAGGTTTGCTTGTTTGGTACTGTTATGCTCACTAATACCTTCTATGCGCCTGACTTGAAGTGCAACCTACTTTCTGTTAGTAAAGCTACCCTATCCAGGCTATGCCATATTGACTTCTCAACCACTCTTTGTTTATTTCAAGACTTGAAGTCGGGGAAAACAATTGGAATGGCTAAGCTACTAGAGGGGCTCTACTGTGTGAACAAAAAAATTTTAAAACATAACTTGAGACAAGTGACTAGCTGTGTAGCAAACACACATGATCAATTTTCAAGTGAAGAAATTTTACTTGGGCACTATAGGTTAGGCCACCTAGATTTCAAATACATGTCCAGAATTTTCCCGAAGTCTATGAATAAAACTTCATCTCTTAACTCTTGTGAAATCTATCAACTATCTAAACATAGCTACAAACCCCATTCCAATGAATTCTCTCATCCCTTCTCTACACAGTGATATTTAGGGACCTGCCCGTGTACCAACCCTCTCACATGGCAAATGGTTTGTCACCATCATTGATGACCAAACACGGTTCACTTAGGTTACCCTCATGAAAGAAAAATCTAACTTCACACAAATCTTTATCAATTTCCACATGATGATACAAATTCAGTATAACACCTTTATAAAAATCTTTAGAAGCAATAATAGGAGAGAATATACAAATGTACAGCTCCAAACCTACCTTCAACAGAACGGTATTATATACCAAACCAGTTGTATTAACACCACAATAGAATGGCACCGCAGAACAGAAAAACCGTCATCTCCATGATGTTACCCATGCCATCATTAAATAATATTCCAAAATATTATTGGGGGAAGCCATCTTCACTGCTATTTACTTAATCAATAGGTTACCCTCAAAAACCCTCACCTATTCCACCCCTTTTAACATCCTCTCGAAAGCCTACCCGACTTCCCATCTCCTAAACCACCTCCCTGAAAAGGTCTTTGGGTGTATTGCTTATGCTCACAATGATAGTGGTGGAAAACTGGATCCCCGTGCCATAAAATGTATTTTCCTTGGGCACATCTATGCAAAAAGGATATAAATGCTACTCTTCTACCCAAAAGAAATTCTACACCACCATGAATATCATATTTGCTTAACACCTGCCCTTTTAGCCCAAAACACCCATTCAGGGGGCGAGCATGGAAGAACGAGAGTTTCTTATTGATACACCAGCAGCAGCACACCAACAACTACTCAAACTGCAACCTTTCCTACTCCAGACAACCTTGAAACTGGCCTTGACAATGGTCCTAACCTCACTTAGCACCACGTGATGACCCAAAGACAGATGCAAAGGCAGCAAACACTGAAACAGTCGAGGACACAATGGCGGAGGAGGAAAATCTTGATCATGTAGAGCCCTCTGATGTTGAACCGTCCCAGGAGTCAACCTCGATTCCTAGTTCCGGAGATCTTGGGTGGCCAATAGCCTTGAGAAAAAGGGTAAGATCATGTACTCGACATCCTATAGGCATCTTTGTTTCCTATGATAGATTGTCAACATCTATACGCAGTTTTGTTACCTACTTAGCAGATGAAAAACTGCCTACCACCTTTGAATCGGCCATCAAAGACTCAAACTGGAAAGGGGCCATTGTAGAAGAATTGCAGGCCCTCATAAAAACCAAACTTGGGAACTCATGAAACTACCATCAAGAAAGAAGACTATGGGGTGCAAATGGGTATTCACTAAGAAGTACAACCCTGATGACTCAAAACAAATACAAGGCTCGTCTTGTAGCAAAGGAAAACTCTCAAACCTATGGCATTGGCTATCAAGAGACCTTTGCACCAACGGCCAAATTAAACACTATCCGAATACTGCTATCCCTAGCAACCAATTTGGATTGGTCTCTCCTTCAACTAGATGAGAAAAGTGCCTTTCTCAACGGAGACCTAGAGGAGGAAGTGTATATGGACATCCCAGAAGGACACATTGAATATAATACTCCGGGGCTGGCATGTAGATTCTAGAAGTCATTATATGGACTAAAACAGTCCCCAAGAGCATGGTTTGAAAGATTTGCAAAGGCAGTGAAGAGAGTTAGTTTCACTCAGTGTCTAGCGGATCACACATTATTTGTGAAAAGCAAAAAAGACAAGATAGCCATCCTTATTGTGTATGTTGATGATATCATCCTAACAGGGGACGACATCGATCAACTGATAAGACTTAAGAAGTCACTAGAAAAGGAATTTGAAGTGAAAGACTTGGGAAGTCTCAAATATTTCTTTAGAATAAAAGTGGCAAAGTCTAAGAATGAAATTGCTATATCCTAGAGGAAGTACACTCTAGACCTGCTAAAGGAAACAGGGATGTTGGGAGCTTAAAGGAAACAGGGATGTTAGGAGCTAAGCCTGCAGAAATACTAACGAAACCTGCTTGTAAACTCGACAATCAGAATGATGAAGAAAATACGGCCAAAGATGAGAAGTAAAAGAAATCAGTGCTCGTGGATGCAGACAGATATAAAAGGCTTGTGGGAAAACTTTTGTATTTGTCTCAGACTCGCCCTAATATAAGCTACGCAGTTTGAGTGGTGAGTCAGTTTACAAATAAATCAATGGAGGAACACATGGAAACAGTCTATAGAATCCTACACTATCTCAAAATGACACCAAGAAGGGGGATATATTTCGAAAAAGGGAAGTCATGAGAATTGATCGTATACACATGCAAATCATGCAGGATTTCTACCAGACGGAAATCCACCTCCGGATACTGCACCATGTTGTGGGGGAATGTAGTGACATGGACGAGCAAGAAGCAAATTGTTCTCTAGAGAAGCAGTACAGAAGCTAAACTACCAGCAATAGCTCATGGTGTATGTGAAGGATTATGGATTGTCACAATCATGCAAGAGTTGGGCCTTGCATTAAACACTCCAATTTAACTTAGAAGTGATAGCTTGTCAGCTATAGCTATGGTCCAAAATCCAATTCTCCATAAAAGGACAAAATATGTGTATATCGATAAACATTTCATCAAAGAAAAGGAGGGTGAAGGAATCCTTGAAATAACGCATGTTCCATCCCGATATCAAGTAGGAGACCTCTTCACTAAAGCCTTAGCGAGACCTCAATTTGAAAAACTTAGAGACAAGTTAAGAATGAAGGACATCTATTCACCAACTTTAAGGAGAGTGTTGCCACTAAAATAAAGGAATTTCCAGATATAGAAGATTTGCATTTATTGCCTTTATTCTAATATCCATTTTGATTCTTGTATTTGACTATAATCCCTGAAATCATAGGATTATTATTCTGTTTTAATGTTTCGAAATCATAAGAATCCTAGGAGCAATCTTGCCATAATCTTAGGGATCATATTCCTAAACTTGTATCTATATATATCATCCTCCATGATGAATAAAACAATGATTTATGGCATCAAATTCTTTAGTGTCAAACTGATCATACTATGTTTGTAAGGCACAACTCTAATGGTAAAATTGTGATACTTATATGTGGATAATATTGTGATCTCAAGTGATGATCTAGAAGGTATACAATAGTTGAGGAAATCCTTAGCTACAAAATTTGAAGTGTAGGATTAGGGAAGCATGCAATATTTTCTGGTAATAGACGTGGCCCCTACAAGTAAGGACATAACTATTTCTCAAGGAAAATGGAATGTTAGGAGCAAGACCTGAAGATACTCCTTTGTTCTCTTATTACAAAAACATGTTGAAGAAGCCAAGAGCGTCAACATTGAGCGATATTAGCGGTTGGTTGGCATGCTTATTTATTTCTCTCATACCCATCCTGATATGTACTTCGATCTTAGTGTTGTTAGTCAATTCATGAATCAACCTCTAGAAAAGCATATGGAGATGACCAGCAGAATATTGCCCTATCTAAAATGGGCACTAGGTAAAGGTATTCACTTCAGGAAAGGAAATGCACAAATCCTAGAAGTATATACCAATGTTGACTATGGTGAGTCAATAGAAGATATGAGGTCAGCCACAGGATATTTCACCTTTTTGTATGGAAACTTGGTTACCTAAAGAAATAAGAAACAAAATGTGGTATCCAATAGTGTGGAGTCTTAGTATCTAGCTTTGGCACTTGGCATATGTCAGGGCATGGGTTCAAATGCTTATGGATGAATTCAATATTAAAATGATCTCAAGATGAAGTTGCTTTGTGACAACAAGCACACCATTTGTATAGCCAAGAATCCCGCCAAGCACGTTGAGATAGCCCGGCACTTCATCACAAAAAAGTTGCAATCGGGGACAAGTTGAGATAATCCATGTTTGTTTAGGTGAACAAAAAGCTGATCTGTTGACAAAGGGACTGCCTAGTGCAAGATTTGAAGAGCTATGTTGCATGCTAGGGATGATCAATATCTATGCACTAGCTTGAGGGGGCATGTTAGTGTCTTCTCCTCATCACTATGGCCATAATTGGTGGTATTATTTATTCAATTTTATATTTATTTCTCTAGTATGAATTTCCCAAAAAAACAAAATTATATGTATATCATAGATATGACTATATCTCCTATTTTCTATGCTAGAATCTAGGAAATTATAGCTAATCTTTGCATCCCAGTAGCTCTATATGTATTGAGCTAAACTAATCAGAATAACATCATCAAGTTTCATCCTCTCTTTGTTCAACATGCACAATTACCATTACCAATATTCACATATTGGGTCACTAATTTCCGGTAATAACCATTTCAACAGGATATTAAATGAAAATGAACAAAGCCCCACACAAAAATCAAAGTCATCAAAGAAGCCAATATTCTTAACAAAGGTTATACCTTGCATCAAAGCTAATGGTATCATGGTAAATTCAACAAAGAAGTTATGATGTCATAAAGTAGGTTGAAGTAGAAAAAGATGAAAGCATATCAGTCTCGCACTACATTTGATGTAATGATATGTTGAATGAGAAGTACCTTTGAATCATATGAAGTGCTTTAACAAAAAGCTTGTTCAGACTTGAAATAAATTTACTTTCCTAAAGAGTGTATAATTAAAGTTTTGTCCAGGTATACTTATAACACTTTCCAGTTAGCAGGATAAGGCCTATTGTTGTTGATCTTGTTGTGTACCTATGATACTTTCAGCAAAAAGACGAAGCTGGAAGAGATTTCCTAAAGTACAAGGCTACAAGCAAAATGTTTCCATGCTGTCTCTTTCTACAAAGCTCTAAATCAGAAAGTGCTTCACTCTAATGTAATGCTCCAACAAAGACCTTGGGTTGAATGAACCATTTAATGCTTTCAATGAATGAAGTTTTAATAAATTTCCAGCTTATAATTTCAATAAACACTAGCTCACATTTGTAGTGTAGTACTAATCAGGAATAATAGATGACTATAATCCATACATCCAAAATGATAATATGAAAATGCAACAGCTAGATTCAAACAAAAATATTTGAAAACCTCCAAGGCATATCTTGAGGACTCCGTTACACGAGCATAAACATATTCTGTTTTTCCTGCAATATCAAAAACCATATTGAAGAACCATCCAGGATGTAGCCTTATTATAATGAGAGTTTTAAATGACCAAAGAACAAAGAAGACTGAAATGCTTGATAATCATATTACAACAAGTTTTGCCAGACTATTCTCATGTGCCCATAGCAGCACATAAAACAAGCATCAAGACAATATTTTTGTGCAGGATAAATGCAGCTAAGTAGTTTATTAGTTAAACTAAACAATTAACTTCTATTAAACAAAGCCCAAGTTGCTTTTATTAAGTTTAGGAAGAGTCATTTTAGAGTCAATGTTTCAGCCTGCAATTAAAAGTATGAGAAAAAAAACCAGAAAATACCATATGAATTTCAAAATGCCAAAAAGAGTATCTAAATATGTAAAAGAATAGATTGACCACAAGTACCAATCTGTCCTTTCAAAATTTGGGGGGAAAGATGAAATTTCCCCTGGCAGTTGCAAGTAATTACTTTGGTCATTTACTACTCCTGCAATAAGATTTATGAATTGAGCAATGATTTTGACCACTTTCACTAAGACATTTATTATTCTCTGTAACAACTTAGTTGCAAGTATTCCTACAATGGGATTTACAACCTGAGCAATAATTTTGACCACTTTCACCAAGACATTTACTGCTCTCTAACAGCTTAATTGCAAATAATTATTTTGGTCATTTACTACTCCTACAATGGGATTTACGATTTGAGCAATGATTTTGACCACTCTCGCTAAAACATTTACTACTCTCTATAACAACTCAGTTGCAAGTAATTGTTTTAGTCATTTACTACTCCTATAATGGGATTTACAATTTAAATAATGCTTTTAACAACTTCAGCTAAGACATCTACTATTCTGTGGAAAAACTTACCTGAAAGTCATTACTTTGATCACTTACTTGGATGATTTGCAAGTAACGGGATTTGCAAATCATAAATAGTCATCACTTACCACACAATTTCATTCAATAATAGTTTTCATTAGTAACAATACTTTCAATGACATTGACTACTTTACTTATGGCATTTACCACCTTATTTAAGACATTTACTACCCCTTTCATCATCTCATCCTCTTCCTCTAAACTGAAACTATAGCTTTTCTCTCCTGCTTCTCTATGAGATCAAAAAGCTAAGAAAAATAATACTTTTTCCTAGTTTTTGCTTCATTTCCCCCTCAGAAATCATTCTTCTTTCTTAATGTTTTCTCCTAAGATGAATTCTTTTTTGGGTTTTTTCTCTTGCAAAGAAAGGGAGCTATTGGTTCTTCATCAGAAAAGCAACTCATCCCCAAGCTAGTGGAAGTCTGCTTCTGTGCATCGTTGTTCTCTTCTCATGTCGCTGCTGTTCTTCTGCCTCTGTCTCATGCTGCTTCTGTCCGTGGACGCCAAGAGAGAAGGAAGAGAGAAGAGAAAGAAAGAGAAAAGGAAGAAGGGTCTGCAAGGAAGAGGGAAGAGAGAGAAGCAGAAAAGGAAGAAGGGTATGTAAGGAAGATTGAAGGGAGAAGGAGAAAAGGAAGAAGAGCAATTTTGTCCTTTCCCAAAAATTTTAAAAGGACAGATTGGCACTTGAGTCCAATCTATCTTTTTACAACTTCATATACCCTATTTGGAATTTTGAATTTCATATGGTATTTTTCTGTCTTTTTCCCTAAAAGTATTTGCTTCCAATTAATTAACAACTTAGTCACCTAATAGCATATTAGAGTTTTCATTCACCTAATAGCATATTAGAGTTTCCATTAGACTTTTGGGCCCTACGGTTTTCATTAGAGTTTTCTTTACCCATTTCCTTATAATAGGATATAGTTGACTCTATGTATTGGAACATAACAGGTAACACATAATTCGACAAAATGAATAAAATTGAATTTTCTTGGCAAGTTTGTGTTCAAGATATAATACAGTTGGGCCAAACAAGAGGAGTGATCAGCCTTTGTGGTGTCTTAGGGTTAGGGTTTCATGATTCTTAAGGTTCTATCTCTTTTGATTGTTGCTTACTTGTTTTGTAGGGTTCTAGGACATGATTCAAGTGTACTTTCTGGGTTACTTTAGCTGGTCATCTATTGAGTCCACAACAAAAAAAAAGAGAAAGAACCTAAACAAGGCGAAATATGTTTTTAATGTCTCAGACAAGATTCCGTTGACTCATGCATCATTTACTCTAGAATCACCACATTAATGACCCATATAGAATCTCTTAATATTTAATATGGGAAAATGATTCCTCGCCCACCCCTTCCCTGCACTTAACGGTTTCTAATGGAGCTAAACTTGAATAAAAAATAAATAAATAAAATCTAAAGCAAAAAATAAAACAAACCAACACTAGAGTGTTATGACTAGTCCAACGCTAAGCAAACGCCAGTGCAGGTTTCAAATGCAACTCAAAATCTACAGAAAGTGGTAAAGAAGCTGGTGGAGAAGTAGGTTGCTGTCCATAGTCTGTTCGGACAAATGACACATGGAAGATAGGGTGTATATTGGAATCTGGAGGCAATTCCATTCATAAACAACTTGTCCAATCTTCTTGAGAATTTTGTAAGGGCCAAAGAATTGTGGTGACAGCTTCTCAAACTTCCGCGTAGAGATTAATTTTTGGCAAAAAGGTTGCACACGTGGCCAAACAACATCACCCTCTTTGAATTCTACCTCCCTTATATGATCAACATAAATCTTCATTCAGTCTTGAGCCTTGCGCAAATTATCCTTAAGTAGCTTAAGCATGACATCTCTAGTCTCAAATTGTTCTTAGGAGACTTCAATGAGTGTTTCACCCTTCACGTGTAGAAAATATATCCTAAAACTGATTCACGAACTTCAGCCACTTCCACTCACAATACCATGATATATGAAACTGTATCAACTCATCCATCATACTTACAACAAAAAGCATTCATAATTAATTATAGTGAACACATTTAAGTGGCTTTCTACCAAATTATATTTGGAAATCACAGTGAAAACATTGTACTTTGGTTATTTGCATGTTTGCACTCTTTCTATTTTTGAGGATATAGGGTGTTCGAAGTGTAATTAATAGAGTAGTTAGTAGATAATGATATAATTAGTAGTTGGTAGATAAAAGTAAGAACTTAGTACTCTAGCATTTACTAGTTCTGCAAAAAGCTTCTTGTATAAATACAAATGTAACCTTGAGAATGAGATTATCAGAAACTTTTCCCTTCAATATTTTGCCATAAGGAGTTAGGGACAAAGGCTGGAATGCAAAGGATAGAGAGAGAAAACGAGAGATTTGGATCATGTAAGATGTATAAAGGATGAAGAAGGCAAAGTTTTGGTTACTAATGGAGATATTAATGATAAGTGTGAAGCCTACTTTTACCAGCTATTTGATGATGAAAGGGGTTCAACTTGTTACTTGGAGGATTTGATAACTTGAGAATGTGAATGAAATATGGTGTTTTATCACTGAATTTTTGTTGGCGAAGTTAAGGAAGCTCTTAAGAAAATGGAAAAATAGTAAAGTCGAAGCCAGACCCACCACAGAATTTGGAGCCAGAAAAGATTCTAAATAGCAAATGGGAAGAAAAAAGGGACAATTATGAGATGTATTGATGCTTCCAGTGGAAGAAGCTAGTTGGATTACTTTATTTCAGTTACAGCAACAGTATCCAGCATTTAAAGTTGCAGACTCTTGAGGGTAAGGGTTTTTGACGAGGGGTATAATAAACCTTATCACACTATATTGAGTCGACTATACGTTATTGTGTTCTATCAACTACTAAATCTTTGGATAAATTGTTAACCAAGTGATCCTACTCAACAACTAAGGGGTAATGATATGTAATCATAATTTGTAAATATAATAAATAATATAAGCCATATGGCAAATAAGTTTGTGGAAATTTGAAGGATTGAAAGTAGAGGGAAAAAGCCTCAAAATATTATTAATTTTTGAATGAATAAGAATACAAATAGGCCTTTATATAGGCAAAAATATAAACTAATAGGTTAAACCTAGAATCTATCATAATCCTAATATTTCAAATTTATTCTTCTAAGATATAATAATTTAATATTTAAATATAATCCTAAATAATATCTAAACTTAATTTTAGATAATTAAATAACTAACAAAATATAATATCAATTAATTAATTCTAAACTATATCTCAACACTCCCCCTTAAGCTGGATCTACAGCTTAAATACTTGTACTTCTTAACACTCTCCCTTAAGCTGGATGTAAGCAGCATCATTATAGAAAAACCAGAACTTTGAATCCTTAAACTAGTAGTAACTACTGAACTAAGTTGATTGGATCTTGAATCTGGATCTTAAGACAAAGTTACGAACTTGATGAAGAACTTCCATATTAGAGGCTTAACAAGACCATTTGCCAGAGAGGAATATGATGAAGAATTATATATACTACTCCCATAACATACGAGATTTTGTAGGAAGAGATCCAAGTTATCCTCTTCCATCATATGTATTATTCAAGAGCAACATGCTCATACAATCATAGTAACCCACTTGGATTTACACACTAATCTAACCTCACGTAAGGGAGATAAACTAATCCCATAACCTATAAGATTTTATGAGAAGAGACTCGAGTTATTCTCTTCTATTGTAACCCACTTAGGTTTACACATTAATCTAATCTCACTTGAGATAGATAAACTAATCCTATAACCTATGAGATTTTATGGGAAGAGACCCAAGTTACCCTATTCTATTGTAACCCATTTGGGTTTACATACTAATCTAACCTCTTGAGATAGATAAATTAATCTCATAACCTATGAGATTTTGTGGGAAGAGACCTAAGTTATCATCTTCCATCATATGTAACTAATCTTCATTTGAACGTATATCTTCTCTTCAGGCTTGACATTCTTCTTCTTCAGGCTCTAATACTATGTGAAAATTTGAAGGATTGAAAGTAGAGGGAAAAAACCTCAAAATATTATTAATCCTTGAATGAATAAGAATACAAATAGGACTTTATATAGGTAAAAATATAAGCTAATAGGTTAAACCTAGAATCTATCATAATCCTAATATCTCAAATTTTTTCTTCTAAGATATAATAATTTAATATTTAAATCTGATCCTAGATAATATCTAAACTTAATTTTAGATAATTAATTAAATAACTAACAATATAATATTAATTAATTAATAATTATTATTAATTAATAATTAATTCTAAATTACAACATCTCAACAAAGTTCATAAGCCATATCATAGTTAAGTCAATTAAGCATAGGTCATTAGTTAGTGATTAGTAGCCATTATAGGTCATTAGTCATATAGTCCTCGGAAAATGCTTCGGAATAATCAATTCTCATGAAGGGATTTGGTGTTTCTTCAACTTCTATGGGAGATGGTTAAGAAGGATTGCTTCTGACTCGTTATTCTGGAGCAAGGATTTAACCAATCCTTCAATATCTTGGTTCTTGAACTGGTGTGAGATTACCTTGCTCACTCTCATGCTTAGCACCGGCAAATGTTTCTGGTTTTGTTTCCATGCTATATGTAATGGGCCTATGGGTCAATGCAGGTTTTTGGGTTCTGTATCTCATACCACATTGGACTCAGGCCTTTTTATTCTTTGTAGCATGTTATGGGCCTATTGTTCCTTGGAGGCTGTTCAGGATGTTCTCACAACACCACCTTGGGACACAGGCTTTTTAGTATGTATTTTTTATCTTTTTTATACTAAATTGACTTTTCGTCAAAAAAAAAAAAGGTTAGTGATTAGTTGGCATGACCTATAAAAAGAGCTAGCTATCGAATGTATTGCCTATGCTTAGAATCTGAATAACTGCCTCTCCCCTATTTGTTCTCTTCTACCTCTCTTTTCATCTTCTCTTTTACACCACACCCCCATAGCAGTATCACTAGCATCCTAAAGTCAAAACAAAACAATATACGATATATACATGGTGTAACAAGTGAGGCAACAAATGCTTAGCCTCTAGACTCACCATCAACTTTTTTGTATATCGAGTCCAGTGGTATAGAATATCTACGAGAAAACCCTTCAATGGCCTGGGACATAAAATATATAAATTAAGGACAACTTTTTTAACCGAAATTTAATATAAAAGCAGTAATGATCAACAAGCACAGCAAAGACCTTTGTTGGATTTCCTTGTTCGTCAAATGCTTTCGATACAGGAGGCCCTCTAACCTCAACCTCCTTTCCTGCTTGTTTGGTGCAAAGATTTTCAACAGCAACCTGTGAATTTGACAACAGGATATATATAACCATCACTGTTGGTGAGAAACATACAAAAAAGGGTTGAAAACTTATAAAATGAATATCATAAAAATTGCTACAAAAATCATTAACTTTTTAGAACTCAAACATTTGTCCATAATACCCAGAACAAGAATACTTGGGTATTGATACGTAAGAAAAACTTGAATGTCCCATTTGTAGTTATGCTATGATCAGGAAACAACAATCAAAATCAAGATTTTATGGGTACGCATATAGATAACCATCACTGTTGGTGAGAAACATACAAAAAAATGTTGAAAAACTTATAAAATGAGTATCATAATAATTGCTATAAAAAACATTAACCTTTTAAAACACAAATATTTGTCCATAAAATCCAGAACAAGAATACTTGGGTATTTATACATAAGAAAAACTTGAACGTTTGTAGTTATGCTATAATCAGAAAACAACAATCAAAATCAAGATTTCATGGGTACACATATAGACACTGAAAGTGGCTTTAGAGATAAGCATTTATAGAGATGATACCAAATCCAATTGTTACACGCTTGTTTGGTGAAGGAAAGAGAGCACCATCATCAAAAATGATGCATTTGATATTTGGGGAAGCTCTAGAATTACAAATATGCTTATCCAGAAGACTATTTCTACATAGGAGTATCAATCGGTAATGGGAAATAAGATTTTCAAGAAAAGATATAACATAAATCATAATCCCTAATTCACTTATCATGACAAAAAAAGAGAAGGTCAAAAGAAGTTGCACAACATAGAAGCTCACAAGTTTCTCAATCAGTCAAGTTCCTAAGTTGAGTATGGGAGAATTATGAAGGATAGAATTATGAGCACAAATGATTCCCATCCAAGCCTCTTCCTAAAAATCAAATTTTGGGCAACCGTCCAATTTATCAGAAACTAGGTGAAAATAACCATCGTTGTAAAATAAATTTTTCTAGATCCACGTTAGTTACATTCCCCACTGTAGTGGCATCCCAACCAAATTTGAACTATAAGTGCTTCACATGTCCTTATGCCATAAAGCATTCATCTTGAAAGGAAAACATCATTATTTAACCCACAACACAGTTTTTTATGCTACAAATATCCAACACCTAAGGCCCCTTGATTTTCAGGACTGGTATAAATTTTGCAACTAACTAGGAGAACTATAATTCACAACTGCGCCTAACTATATCAAATTTCTTACAGTTCAAACCTCCGGGATTCTAAACAGAGATATGTAATATGTTGATATACTGGATAAACATGACTGAAGAAAAGTGATACATCTACCTAAGAAGTAACAGGCCCTGTTCCAGTCATCTAAATGCTTAAACATCTTTCAAACTACTGGGTCTGAAAACAAGAAAAAAGGTGGCTGACAGATTGCCTACCAAAGGAACAACTAGATAAATGAGGTCACAGTAAAATCTGATACCATGTATAGAGGCCAAGTATGGAGCCACCTGCCATCTCATAGGAACAAGATCACAACATACCCAAAAAATTCATGCGGAAGAATGAGATTACCTCAAATCCTGTTGTGAGACCTTTAAGAAACCACTATATGTAACACTGACTCAAAGCCAAGATTTTGGTCCACATGTCATACACTGAAAAGTCGCAATAGAGAAACAACTTGAAATCCAACTCTACAATCTAAGAAACTCATTCCTTCACATTCTCTGTGGTAATTATGTAAATAGATTAATCCTGTAAATAGTTTTTTATTTACTGTAAATATTTTAGGCTATTATTAGGGAACAGATTATGGGATATCAATAGGAGGATATCATGGGATTTTAATTTTTCAAATCTCAACTATTTATGGTCGAAGATTATTTTGTACTCTATATAATTCCCTAACCTATACGAAATAGATAAGCGGAGTATTCAAACCTAAACTGTCTACACTCTCCTAGCATGATTTCCACAGTCAGTCAATGTCTTAACAAAACACAATCGACTGCAGAAATATTTAACTCCCTCTCTTTCCAACAAACCTTGCTGTAATGCTTGAGCCCATTAAATCAACTTGTTGATGAGACAAGTAGTAGTTCTTAGAGCATTACTGTGGGAATATCCTAAAATATCTAGATTATTATTATTAGGATATCATTGTTAGAGATATTATTGTTATTCTTAGAAACATATCATATTTGATTTATGTGTAGTTAATAGGGATTTGATTTTGTAATTATTAGAGATTTGATTTTATCTTGGCGTATCTCAATTGATTCCCAAGCACTGTGTATATATGAGGCATATGCCAAAGTAATGATCATTGGGGAGAATATCCAGTTCATCTTCGTCAAGTAGTATCCCATTCATCTTCATCTTTGATATATATGAGGCATATATGAGGCATATCCAGTTCTCCTCAATGATATATATTCTCCCCAATGAACTGTGTATATATATGAGGCATATCCAGTTCTTCATGGTATCAAAGCCAGCGGCTTAAGGACTTCCACCGAAGTTCGTCGGATGTCTCTGCCTCTGTAGTCTAATATATATCCAGCTAGCGCCGTCGCTGGCTGTGTCTAACAAAAACAAAACCTTACCTGTGTCTGCCTGAGGCTGTCGCAAGTTGTGGCGGTCACTGTTTCTCCTTTCCAACCTTCCAGAGCGTCATCCACTGCTCTGTTTTTTTCCAGCATCGTTGTTCTGCTCTATTTTTTTCGACGGAGTTCTCTGTTTTCTGTCTAGCGACGATCTAACCCAGCGCTGTCCAAAGTTCCTACGGCATCATGATTCTTTCCCGAGGTCGTGATTCTATCTAACAACCTCTGTTTCTGTCGCTCTGTTTCTGTCGTGTGCGTCATGTGCACAGACCAGAAAATCGTGAGCGTTGTGATCTGTCGGGCAAGTCAATTGTAACTTTAGTTGCTATAGTGCCCGAGTGCTATAGTACCCGAGTTGCTACAGTACCCACCATGTCAACTACAGGTTCTGACCAGCGGATGAACCACAGGTTGAGTGCAATTTTTGATGGGGCATCCAGTGTTCCTGTTTCCATTGTATCCGACAAGCTCACCTTGACAAATTATCAAGACTGAGCTCAGACAATAAAACATGCAGTTGGTGGACACGGGAAACTTGCTTATCTGACCGATGATGTTAAAAAACCAGCGAATGAAGCGTCTGTTGAGATGCAACAATGGACCATTGATAATCATTTAGTTTCTTCCTGACTTACCAACTCCATGTCTCCAACAATCAAACGAAGCTTCATGTATCTACCCACAGCACGGGATATTTGGGTAGCTGTTCATGACTCTTATTCAGTCACTAAAGACCATTCCCACCTGTTCAACCTACAACGTAGTACATGGCGATGCATTTAGGGGACTCGTGGAGTGCACGAATACTGGCTTGATCTCGTGGCATTATGGCAAGAACTGGATCTCCTTGACGAAGATGAATGGGATACTCCTACAGACGTCGTTCGAAATCAAAAAAAGATTGAAAAGGGGAGAATACTTCTTTTTCTTGCAGGTTTAAATGCTGAATTTGATGTTGTGAGGGCCCGAATTCTCAGCAATACCATACTTCACTTCTAGAAACTTATGCTGAGGTACGCAGAGAAGAATCTAGGAGGGAAACTATGCCTGTTGAATCCAAACAACCTCTTCCTGAGTCTACGGCCTTTGTTAGCAAACATAATACCCCTGATGCCTCTAGTAAGACTCGACCCACCTGTGATTCTTGCAAGGTGGGACACATTTGTGAAAAATGCTGGGATATCTATGGCAAGCCAGTTGATTGGAAGCCTCGGAAAAACAAGCCACGAGCTCACCAAGCCTTAAATGAATCAGCATGTGCACCATCCCCATCTAAGCCATCCACATCCTTCAGTCAGGTGCAACTAAATCAGATTGCACGTATGTTCAAAAGAAGCCTTCAAGCTGAACAACATCCTCACGGATCTGCATCCATGGCTCATAAAGGTATAATTCCCATTGCTTTACATACCTCTCTCCCTTCATCACAGTGGATTGTGGATACAGAGGCCTCTGATCACATGACATCCAATTGAAAGATGTTTGTCACCTACCATCCCTTAGCAGGAAATAAAAAAATCACTACTGCTACCAGCACTCCTTCACCCATAGCAGGCATCGATTCTGTAACTATCTCAGATTCTTTACATCTTTAATCAGTCCTTCATGTTCCTCATTTAGCTTGTAACCTGCTTTCTATTAGCAAATTGACAAAACAAGCAAACTGCTCAGCTCACTTTTACTCTACTCATTGTGATTTTCAGGATCTCACATCGAGGAAGATGATTGGTTCTGCTAAGGCGTATGATGGTCTTTACTGTCTCGACACATCTACCGTGAGTGCATTATGGTCTAAGATCACTACCTCTACACCCAACCCCACCTTTGATGAGATTTTCCTTTTATGGCATAAAAGACTAGGTCATCCTAGTGTTTCCTATTTACAAAAGTTGTTTCTCCAGTTATCTATCAATAAAAATTCTTTTGTTTGCGATACTTGTGCACTTGCTAAACATCACCATGTTTCCTTTCCTCTTGTTCCATACAAACCGTCTTCCCCTTTCTCCATTATTCATAGTGATGTATGGGGTCCCTCTAAGATCCCTAATCGCACTGTGACCAAATATTGTCACGTTTATTAATGATCATACTCGCATGTGTTGGGTCTATCTCTTAAAAGATAAATCTGAGGTCCCTAATGTTTTCATCGAATTCTATGGTTTTGTCCAAAACCAATTCAATACTCCCATCAAAGTTCTTTACACCGATAATGGCACTGAATACTTCAATAGTTCTCTTCACGCTTTCCTGTCTGCCAAAGGAATTGTTCATAATATCAGTTGTCCCTATAGTCCTCAGTAAAATGGGGTTGCAGAACGAAAAAATAAACACATTCTTGAGGTTGCTAGAGCTCTCTTATTTCAGTGTCATGTTCCTTTGTTTTATTGGGGGGATGCCATCCAAACCGCCATTCAGCTCATTAATCGTCTTCGTAACCGTATTCTTTCCTTTATCTCTCGAATTGCAGAATTATAAAAAACTCACGTTGTCTCTCACTTACAGTCTTCTCTTCCGCTACGTGTCTTTGGATGCACTGTTCTTGTTCACATTCATCATCCTCCCTCAAAATTCCATCCCCGTGCCACTAAATTTGTCTTCTTGGGCTACTCCTCCTCCCAAAAAGGTTGCAAATGTTTTGATCCTGTGTCCAAACACCTGTTTGTTACCCGTGATGTCACCTTCGTTGAACACCAGTCATATTATCCCAAGTCTTCGATTCCGGGGGAGCGTTGGAATGAATCTCAGCCTATGGAACCTATTGTACCCATTTCCCCCACACCACATGAATTCTTACAACCTCCAGATAGATCTGAACAACAAAGATGGGGAAAAATGTACTCACGCCGACATCATAGAGGCCACGACCATCATATCACTGAGGTAGAACCAGTTCCTGAATTGTTGGTAGATCCTGAACATGGTGACGCTAATCGGGAGCTTCCCATTGCATTGAGAAAACCACCACGGACATGTACAAAGCATCCTATCGAAAAGTTTGTTTCTTATGCCTCTCTTGCTCCAAGTTACCATGCTTTTGTAACTAACCTTGATAGCATCAAGATTCCTAATAATGTACATGAGGCCTTAGCTGTCCCAGAGTAGAAACAGGCAGTGATGGAAGAAATACAAGCCTTGAAAAAAAATGGGACTTGGGAGATAGTGCAGATGCCTTCAGGAATAAAACCCGTAAGCTGCAAATGGGTGTTCACTCCCAAATACAATGCTGCTAGTACTTTAAACAAGTTGAAAGCTAGACTAGTTGCTCGGAGGTTTATGCAAACACAGGGCATTGACTACAACGAAACCTTTGCACCTGTAGCGAAACTCAATACCATACGGGTTCTCTTCTCGGTAGCAGCAAATCTAGATTGGCCCCTAGAACAACTTGATATTAAGAATGCTTTCCTTGGAGATTTGAAAGAGGAAGTATATATGACACTCCCACCAGGTTTTGAGGAAGGAAGACAGAACCAATTGTGTAAGCTGAAAAAATCTATCTATGGGCTGAAACAATCACCACGTGCCTAGTTTGACAGATTTTCTAGTGTTCTCAAGGTTGAAGGATATCAGCAAAGTTTATCTGATCACACTATGTTTGTATCTTGTCGTAATAACCTCATCACTATTATCATTGTCTATGTGGATGATATTATTGTCACAGGAAATGATACTAAGGAGATTGATCGAATCAAGGTAGCCCTGAATCAAGAATTTCAGGTAAAAGACCTTGATAAGTTGAAATACTTTCTCGGTATGGAAGTAGCAAGATCCAAGGATGGTATTTATGTTTCTCAGAGAAATTATGTTCTTGATCTACTCAAGGAAACAGGAATGCTTGGATGTAAACCTAATAAAGTCCCTATCAGCACGGTGAAACAAAAGAAAAAGAAATCTATAGTAGAAACTGACAGAGATGTGAGTACGCAGAAGAAACGAGACAGGGATGAAATGGGAACAGACAAAGAAAGATATCAACGGCTAGTTGGGAAACTCATTTATCTCTCTCACACACGTCCTGATATCGCTTTTGCAGTGAGTGTTGCCAGTCAACATAGGCATGATCCACGGAAGAAACTTATGGACTCAGCCTACAAGATATTACAATACCTAAAAGGTACTCCTAGCCGTGGGCTATTCTTTAGAAGGGGCAAAAATAGATCAGTGGAAATCTATACCGATGCTGATTGGGCAGGATCACAAGAAGCTAGTCGATCAACCTCTGGCTATTGCACATTTGTGTGGGAAAATCTTGTCACTTGGCAGAGTCAGAAACAGAACATAATGGCTAAAGTAGTGCAGAATCAGAATTACGAGCCCTTGCTCAAGGAATCATGGAGGGTTTATGGTTAGCAAGAGTTGTAAAAGAAACTCACTTGAAAATAGATACTCCATTGAAGTTATTTTGTGACAACAAGGCTGCCATAAATATGGCCTTGAACCCTATTCAACATAGCAGAACTAAACATGTGGAAATAGACAAACACTTCATTCATGAGAAAGTAGAAGATGGGACTATGTGCCTCACCTACATACCTACAAGGTTACAAACCACAGATATCCTCACCAAGGGATTACCAGAAGAAAGATTTGAGCAACTTATAGGCAAGTTGGACATGGTCAATATCTATGATCCAACTGGAGGGGGAGTGTGGGAATATCGTAAAATATCTAGATTATTATTATTAGGATATCATTGTTAGAGATATCATTGTTATTCTTATAAACATATCAGATTTGATTTAGGTGTAGTTAATAAGGATTTGATTTTGTAATTATTAGAGATTTGATTTTATCTTGGTGTATCTCAATTGATTCCCAAGCACTGTGTATATATATGAGGCATATGCCAAAGCAATGATCATTGGACTATTTCAAGACATATAATTCTTCAATTACATCCAAAAGAGAGAGAGAGACACTAAGATTATGGCTAGTAACAAATGTATGAGAATTCCAAAGTAAGAATTCTAGCAAGATTGAAAGGCAATCTAGATGAGTAAAACATTCTAGCAATAAGAACTTCACGATAATTTTATCTTTCGAGTTGAATGATTTCTCCCAAGCACCAACTTTTCTCCATTTCATTGAAGAGGTTTCTTGGTTTCTAACAATTGGTAATGTGTCAGGCTTTGGTTTCACTCTGTTTTTCCGCATTCTCAACAATTGTTCTCAACTCAGTCAAGCATTCATCATTTACTTGTAGAGACAGAAATTTCATTTCCATTAATTTTCAGCAAAAGAGATTTTACTCTAGAATATGAACTTCTAACCACCTTTAGACAAAAGTTGCAAGACCAACTCTTGTTTCCACCCCCTTCTATCCCTTATGAAATATAGTGACAAAAGACCAAAGAGGAGCATGATCTTGAGTATAAGATGCAGAAACAGACTTTCTCAAAACTTGAGGAAGAACTACAGGTATTTGTACCAACATTCTGAAGCACATATTGTGCTTGAATTTCACCCATTGTATATAAATACATGGTAATCATTGCGTTTGAACTAGCATCACTTCCCCCTCGTGCTGCGCGGATTCATGAACTTAAAACCCATCACTGATTCAAGATGAACATAATTTCATTTTCAAACCACACAACTAATAATTTACTAATTTACAAACATAAATAGTCATATATAGTATTATTACAAGACTTCCCCCGCTCGATGTGTGGGGAGCATAAACTTAAACCTCATCACTAATAAAAGATTATCAGTTTAAGCACTACTCCGCATCATATTACATCATTTATGCTCCATTAAGAATAGATTAAGCATTACTTCTCCACATCATATTAAATTATAAATTCTAAACATTCACATAGTTGCTTTAACTCATATGCCCTATCCATAGGATCTAACTTACCGAATTACCATATATTTTGAGGTCGACAATCTATCTAAGCCTTCATCATACAACAAAATACAAAGGAAATTTAGGATTCTTTAAAATAGCATAGATTTTCTTTTTATTTTCTTGATATATACTTTTCTTTAACATATATAATAAATTATGGGGCTATTTAGGATTTTAAAATTTATTTTTTGATATTTAGTACTTCTAAATAATTACAATTTTTACCGTCCCTTTCAAGAAATAATATTTCTTCTAGGTCCTTCTCTCTAATTTTCCCTTACAAGAAATGGGGGAAAATAAAGAATGTGAATTTTGAATTTTAAAATTTGAGATTTGAAAAAATGGAGGTAAAGAAAAGCAACATTATTTTGCACGCAGCCAACTTTGAAGCCAACACTCGATACAAGCCAATACTTTAGCGATGAATAGCTGCTATAACAGAGTCCAAGAATTCATGATAGTAGCTAGGTTGAAGCCATTACTGTAGATAACAACAGTGAAGGGCTTTGAGTGCTTTACTTTTAGATATATATATTGATTAGAAAGGGGACAAATAATTTTGCAAACTCACTACAAACATGCAAAGGATCTAGAAAGAAGAGTCAAGGTTCAATCGGAATCACATTAGGCATACCACTAATCTTCGTGGGGTACCAAAAGCTTGCACCTCACCATGGTCTAACCTTTTCTTCTCAAGTAATTGCAACATAAAATCCTTGAGCTACAATAACAGGCAGAGTAGAATGAATAAAGAACAACGATAGAATATTATAAGTTTATCCAGCTATAGAAAGATATGAGAGAAACCGTTAGACTGTTAAAAAAAATCCAGAATAGAAAAAATCATGATAAAAAATTGCATCTAATGATTCATATGAAAATAAGTTATACTTGCTTGCTTGCATCCACAACATCTTGAGGTGGCAACTCTTCTGTTCCAATTTCAATGACCAATCCTCTTGATTGATCATGCACCTAAAACCAGAGAAAGATTAGAATTACACAACCTTATCAATATACTCATCTAAGCAGGGAAGTAACTGCAAATTAAGGCCTTGGTTTAAGAACAACACACAAAAAACGAAAGATTAGCAGAAAACTGTGAAGTAGGGCCCATTTTGAAATTTTGTAGCTTTACAACAGACATTATGCTATAAATGCTGCAAAAGATCCACTGTGGAAGGAAATTCTAAAATTGTTAGTTAACATGCAAAAAAAAACCTGAAGATTGCATTTTATTCAGTAAATTATTAGGTAAAAATCATTTTAAACTCCCATCTAACATTACAAATGCATATAGATGCAACTTTGGCTAGCAAATAAATCTATGATCCAACTTGAGGGGGCTGGGGAATATTCTACTCTTTATAGTAAATATCTGTACGTCTTTATTAACATTTACTAGGCTTTATTTGTCTTGATTTCCTTGCTACAGTCCTCTGAATATATATTGGCACGTATCATTATCCTTAGAATGAAATGAAAATACAAATTTCCCCACAATTCCACACCTTGCTTCTCCATCAATTATTGCTTTTGATGATTCCATCAAACAGACAAGTTAGCCTCTGTGTTGGTCTACCAGAGTGACAAACTGAGACCACTCTGGAAAGTTGGTCCTATTGAGGTTGTGGTATGTTACTTTAAGAGAGTAAGTGACTCAAGTATAATAGATGGTTGCAAGTTTTTTGAGAATCGAGAGGATGCCTCCAAGGAACCTTCAGGGCGTAAAATCTGAGACATGGCCGTTTTGAAAATGAAAAATAAAGTCGGAGGAATACCAATCTATGATACCATTTGAGAGAGAGGCAAAGAGAGACAGAGAAAGTAGATGATATTCTCTTATATGATTCTAGTTGAGTGAATTAGTAAAGCCTATATAAAAGGAAAACTACCTAAAATATGTTATTGACAATCATTACCAATTATTTATCCATGATTTAAATATCTCAAGACACATGAAATAAGCCCCAAGAGTGTTATTCTTGACATAATAAAAATTGCATAACCTTTAAAACAACGACGATGAAAACATTGATAATCTTAAAAAGAAGCAGCAGCATTTTTGAAAAAGGGATCAATGGATAAATATTAACATCAATATTTTGGGCAATGGAAAGTAACTCACCTTACCCACATATCGAAACTAACCTTATCAACTGCAGCCACCAAAACTTCTTTTGGCAATGATAAATTTTCAGGTTCAGAGATGAAACCAAGTGGGTAGCCAAGTGACTCCCTAGTCTTCAACCAATGTTGTGCACATTGACGAGCTAAACTGAAGCAAATACGATGCGTGGAAAGAATAAGGAAACAACAAAGATCAACAAAAAGAAATTTTAAAGCCAAAATATCAAAAACAAACTAATACAGCATATAATTTCAAAATACAAACAGCTAAAATCCTCAAAATGAGATTCAAAAGAGGTATGTTTTGATGAGTAAATGGACAACATAGAAACCTCATTATTGAAAAGGAGAGCCCATCTATGGGAAAACATATATCTTCCTTGTCGAAATTTAAGGCTACAGTGGTGTGTAAGGGTGAAGATGAACAATAGTGGAGAGTTGCTGCACCTAGGGAAAATGCAGCAGCACCTCATTCAGTTTGAAGATAACGGTGGTCAGATAGATTTGGTGGAGCCAATGGAGTGTACGGAAGAAGAGGAAGAACAGTGCAATGCAACTCAAGTCTCATTGTGTTATGATATTTGATCAAGAATGATAAAGAATCAAGGAGGAAAGGAAAGAACAAGAAGGGAATGAAGGGAACAGAGGGGTTTCAGGAAACAGAGAAGGAAAAGAGAGATAACGAAGGGTAGCACTCAAAGGAGAATGAAACTGAACTATTGCATTGTCATATCTTGTCTACTGTACATTAGTCCTTGCCAACTATTTATAGACTTCAAGAATTAGGCGGGGAGGAGCAAAACTGAGAATAAATAGCTGTCAATAACTATCAGAGAAACAGCTGTTAATAACTACCAGTAACTAACTTTTTTATAACACATTGCAAGTTACACAGGGCATAGACGAGTCTTCATCTATGAGGGTGCAGGGGTTTGTGGGCAAAAAGATTCTTCAACTTGTCATTAATAGTAGGAGTACATATGAATTCTTGGACTTACAAACAATAGAGGTTGATTGATGAATCTGATGTAACTATAGCTGGTGGAGAAAGTACAAGGCCATCAAGTCTATGGAATGATCTTAATTGGAGGATGCAGGAGCAAGAATTTGAGGCTCATTTGAAGATTATTCCACTAAAGGGGTACTGGTGTTGAAATTGCTTAAAAGCTTGGGATGCATATAGTGGGATTTTCCACCACTAACTATGGAATTTTGGTATAAAGGAAGGATGATTTTGTTGACAGCAAATACCCCTAGTTGATTTAAGCTAGTTAATAGGAAGAAATTGGCTCATCTGGAGGAAGAAAAGGGTCAATTTTATCTCATACAAGCTGTGGGGCAAAATGCAGACAGAATAGAGTGCTTTATTTACTGTAATGAGGTTTTTTTTCTTTTTGACCTACAGTAAGGAGGTTAAGAATCAGTCATATGTGTGTAGTATGCTGAGTTGTCTATGGATATTAGGGGATTTAATCATTGTTGTTTCAGATGAATAATTCTTATACTTTATTGATATTTAAAAGGGATATATATACACACACAACAGAGAATCCTAAATACTAATAAAATAATATAATATCTTATCATATATACTAATTATAGGATATTTACATCTTATAATATCTCTAATCACCCAGTTGATCAGTAGATCTGACATGTTCTATAAAGATAAAATTTTACTTGAGCTTGTCTCAAATAAAATGACAACCGATTTCAATATGTTTCGAGCATTCACGGAATACTGAATTAGAAACTATGTATAGAGCCGCTTTATTATCACACCACAATTTTTTTAGTAACGAGATTTTAATGCCAACCTCCTTCAGTAACTGACATACTGATTGTGACATGACTCTGTATTCTGCTTCTACACTCAATCTTGACACCACATTTTGTTTCTTACTTCTCCAAGATACCAAATTTCCTCCTACAAAAACATAGTATCCTATAGTAGAACATTTTGTGGCTTTTGATCCACCATGATCGGCATCACAAAAACACTAAATATCTATGTAACCATAATTCTTGTACAATATCCCACGACCTGGAGATCCCTTCAACTAATGTAACACATGTTCCATGGCTTCCCACTGTCGGACAGTTAGCAACACCATAAATTGGTTAAAAACACTCACTAGATAAGTAATATCAAGCCAGGTAACTATAAGCTAATTCAATTTGCCAATCAATCTCCTGTACCTCTCTGGGTTCTCAAACGACTTGCTCTTAGCATTTTCAATAGGATTTTCATATAGCATACTACCATCAGCATCAAGTAGAGGAATATAAATCATAGGGAAGCTAGTTGGGAGAGCTCCTAGTTTTCCAGTTTCCTTTAGTAGATCAAGAATATATTTTCTCATATCAATAAGATGCCCTTCTTGCTCCTCATGACTTCAATCCCCAGGACGTACTTTAATGAACCCAAATCCTTCATCTGAAAGTGGGAGTTAAGGAATGACTTGAGTGATGAGATTCCCGAGGTATCACTCCCTGCAATCACAATATCATCGACAAATACAACTAGTAGAATCATAACAACACTTGTTCTCTAATAGAACACAGAATTATCACACTTACTCTGGCACAAGCCAAAGTGCTTCACAATAATACTAAATATGTCAAACCATGCCCTAGAACTTTGCTTCAACCCGTATAGAGATCTCTTAAGGTGACACACTTTACCACGCTCCCCTTGAGCAACAAAACCTGGTGGTTTCTCCATGTACACTTCATCAAGAAGATCACCATTTAAGAAGGTATTTTTGATATCCAGTTGAGAGATATCCCAACTATAAGTAATGGCCAGAGAAATGAAGAGACGAATAGAGGAGAGCTTGGCCACAGGAGAAAAGCCTCAAAGTAGTCAACACCATACTTCTGAGCAGAGCCTTTAGCAACAAGACGTGTCTTAAGGCGTTCAAATATGCCATCAACATTAGTTTTAGAGGTCAACACTCATTTACGCCCAACGGCTTTCTTTCCTGTCAGTAAATCCACTAAACTCCACGTGCCAACACGATCAAGGGCCTTCATCTCCTCCTCCATAACAGAACGCTAACTCAGGTAGGACAAGGCCTCAAGAAGGGACTAAGGTACTAAAATAGTGTCTAAAGAGGCAACAAAGGCACAAGAAGCAGTGGAGAGGTAGTTATAGGCAACAAAAGAAGAAATATGATAGGTACAAGGACGCTTACCTTTGCAGAGGGCAATGGGCATATCAAGGGACGGAACAGGATCTGGAACAGGAGGTGCCTAAGAGTCAAAAATTGGGTCAGGCTCAAGAGCTGGAAACATCAAACTAAAGTGCAAAACTACTAAGGGTAGGCTGGATTCAGTGAGTCGATGCCGGAGAAGACGAACGCCGTCGAAGAAGGGCATTACACGCGTTGCCATAGGCCAGAGCATGAAACTAACGTCAAAAACTCATGGTTACACGTGAGAATCACGTGCTGCTCTGATGATGATGAGGCTTTAAGGCAGCCATCGATTGGAGCCTTGCATTCCTCCCTACTAGGTGTGTCTCGCAACTTGATGTCAAGAAAAGGAACCACAACAGAGATCACAAAGACTAGCAGCACACGGTGAACGAACTCGCAGACAGAAGCCAACATAACTAAAGTAATAACCCTAAATGTACTGCTCTGGTACCATGTTGTTTCAGATGAACAATTCTTGTACTTTATTGATATTCAGAAGGGATATATATACAATAGATAATCCTAGATGCTAATAACATAATATCATATCTTATTCTATATACTAATTATAGGATATTTACATATCTTATAATATCTCTAATATCTCCACAATCATTAATGTGTAGATATTATAACCTGTAGCACAATCATAAGGTATTATGTCATTATGAGCCATTAAAGCCTAGGCTCCTCTCTCTTGTCTATATATCCTCTTCCTCATAATGAAATAGTAAGACATTCAGATCATATTTGTCTACACGCATGAACAAGAGATTTAGTAAAAACATCCCTAGAGAAGAACCCAAAAGCCTCAAACAATCTATGCGCCACTCCTCCAAAAGAATAACTATTAAGACTAAACGAGCATCATCAATTATACAAGAGAACCATCTTTCATCCTTCATAAACGATATTTAAATCTTAAGAGTTTGGCAAATAATAGAAAGATCACTATTTTAAGAATAAAGAAATGTTTGCATGTATTGCACCAAAATAAAGGGCACTAACGTTTTAATATGTTTATAGTAGAAAAATTGATTTTGATTGAAGGATCAATTGTATACACACCATCTCCCATGATGTTTAGTGTAACTTCTTTCTCTCCCTCAAAAAAAAAAAAGTCAGAACAAGAACAGCAAAATTGTCATGTTTAAGATAACGGCTAAGAACATCATATGGTCATGTTCACAACTGTATAAATCACTGTCACAATTAAAACTAAATGGAGATATTACATAGTTTCTTTAAATTACCATTCAAATTAAGTAGCATTACCTACGCATACGACCAAAGTATCGAGCACGCTCTGTTACCCCAACAAAGCCTCTTGAGTCCAAGATGTTAAATGCATGAGATGTTTTCAGAAGCTGATCATACCTAACATTTTGTGGAATAAACATCAGAAGACAAGACACGGAAGTAAAAATAGAACATCTGCTAAAGGCAACTAAAAATGACTAATAAGATATTTGGAAAAAAATTAAAATGTCATCAAACATACGCAGGGATTGGAAGGCCTAAAGCAAGTAGAGAGCGTGCTTCCTCCTCAAAGAAATCAAAATGTTTCTGCACATGATCAACACTGGCATGCTCCAAATAATATGCACTCATTTCCTTCCTAAGAAAGGTAAACAAAATATTCATCTTAGTGAAAAGCAATTTCAAGATAAAGGAAACTAACATGAGGGTCAGAATTTTGAGAAGACACCAAAAATTGGTTCAATTGAAAAAAAATATATAGATACACATGAAAGCACAGCAATCACAAAACCAGCCTCAGGAAGATTATATTTGCAAGTCGCAACTCATAACTTTATATTTTTTTATACATCAGAAAGCAAACAACTCATAAATTTTAGGTCAACATAAATAAGTGCCACTGACAAATGAGATCTTAGCGCAATCATTTCAACAGTCAAGTTTTCACAAATGAAACTATCACTACTGGAATAGAGAAAATCAAAATGTCGGATGAAGTGCATGAGTAGCAGAAAAAAGAGATGAAAAAGAAAGAAAAAATCCATTATGGATATTTCAAAGTCAAACCACATCATTCAAGGTACTGTGATGACATTTCAGAAGCTATAAATAATCCTTTGTACTAAAATCAAATAATAATTCTGTTAATATAACACACGTTACAGGAATTAGCTAGTTAGAATTCTTAAATAAATATCGTATATTGTGTAACAGATAAAGGGGGGTATGATGTAATGAAGTTCTGAATTCTAAGTCTTTCTCTATTCTCTCTTCTATTTTTCAATTCTCTTTTCATATGCAACAATTATCTATACTAGCCCTATAGAGGAATGGAGACAACCATATTTAGAGAAACTCCCAAAAGGATGAGATAATGCCATTTCTCTTTCATCACGGAAAACCCTAATTTCATAGAATATCTTAAGTTCATTCACTTTTCTTAGCTAGGTTTATCTTCAACAAACTTTTCCCCATTAGACTGCATAAAATGATCTCCACATGGCATAGCTTTTACCATCTCCATCTAACTTACCAATAGCAAAAGTCTCCTCCACAATGTTAACTGTTATAACAGCTACAGTTTTCATCATTATTTTCATCCAAGTGTCAGTTTTTATCCGTCTTACTATATCTCCTACTCGTATATTTTCTGGTTTCATGCCAAGGTAACAGTATCTCTTGTACAATTATACATTTTCTCCAAACATATCACAATGATCATCTTCCACAATAAAAAACACTTTTTGTGGTAATTATGGAAATAATTAATTATTGTAAACAGTTAAGATATTATAGATGAGATATTGGGATATTATTCATATGAGATTAGGATAGGATATTATTATTATTCTCTATCTAATTGTACTCTATAAATTTAGTAGTTCCTATGAATAAAATCACGGCAGTCTTAAGGCTTCAAAAAACCTACATGGTATCAGAGCCAGGCCGTCATCACACCTTCAGCATGCCGAGCCAGTGCCGGCGTAAATCCATCAGAAAAGTGCTGAGAAGTCGACGACCCATAGTCTGACGATCAGACAACCTCCGACGGCCCATAGTCAGACGTCCAACGAGTCCTGCCAGCGACGTACAACAACCCAGCCTCCAACAACTTCGGTCGGGCTCTGTTCCACCACAGCCACGACCACAGCTCTCAAGGACAGAAGTCGAGTATAAGGAAGGCCAGCTGACGACGACGACCCCGCCTCCGCCATCACCGACCCAGAAGCCGACGACCTAGCCGTCGCTGTCCCAGTGACCAACGACCCCGTCTCTAAACGTCCCCAGGCGCCAACCCCCCTTCTACAGCCTCAATCACGTCACTGTCAGGCACAGGAAGCCCCAACCGCTGCCTTCCCCGCCTCCGCCACCGCCGACCCAGTGCCCAACCGCCCCAAGCGCTCCTCAGGCGACTTGGAGTGACCCACACCAGGCGTCGGGTGCCGCGTCTGATATATAAGTGTTCTTTTATTTTTTTTTTCACAGGCACAAAAAAAAAACAGGAGAGAGAGAGAGAGAGTTTCTTTCCATCTTATTGTGTTTTTTAGGATCTCTCATCGGGGATGACGATTGGCACGGCTAAGGAATATGAAGGGCTTTATTATCTTAATGTTTCTACTGTGAGTGCTTTCAGTTGCCGACCAAGTAGTTCAACATTAACTACAAATGACAATAATCTTGTATTATGGCATAAAAGGATGGGTCATCCTAGTTTTTCTTATTTAAAGCACATGTTTCCCCATTTATCTTTGAATAAAAGTACTATTTCCCATTGTGATGTCTGAGCTAGCCAAACACCATCGTCCTCCTTTCACACCGTCTCTCTATAAGTCTACTAGCCCTTTCTCTATTATTCATAGCGATGTCTGGGGACCCTGTCGTATCCCAAACCGTACCCAATCTAAATATTTTGTTATGTTTATTGATGACCATACACGCATGTGTTGGGTTTATCTGTTAAAAGACAAATCGACTGTTGCCTCCACCTTTATCGAGTTCTATCACTATGTCAAAAATTAGTTCAACACCACATTGCAAGTCTTGTACACGGATAATGGGACAGAATACTTTAACCACTCTCTTGAGGGTTTTCTAAAAACCATTGGTATTGTGCACAAGAGTAGTTGTCCTTACAGTCCCCAACAAAATGGTATTGTAGAACGGAAAAACAAACAACTTCTTGCAGTTGCTCGTGCACTCTTGCATACCTGTCATACTCCAAGTTTCTTCTGGGGGGATGCCATTCTCACGGCTACTCACCTAATTAACCGTCTTCCTAGCCGCACCCTGTCCTACATTGCACTACTATATAAGCTTCGTGAGACCCACACTGTGGCTCACCTTGATTACTCTTTACCACTTCGAGTTTTTGGTTGCTCTGTCTTTGTCCATCAGCATCACCCACCATCCAAGTTTGATCTCAGATCTGTCAAGTGTGTCTTCTTAGGCTATTCCAATTCTCATAAAGGATACAGGTGCTTTGACCCTATCACTAAACGCCTCTTCATCAGCTGAGATGTTACTTTCGCAGAAAATGACCCCTATTTCACCGCCTCTTCAACTCAGGGGGAGAATTGGAGTGAGTTTTAGCTTGAGTGTATTCCAGAACCCAAACCTCCATCTACCGCCAATCCACTCTCTATAAACCTATCCAATGTTATGCCACGGCTAGAGGTCCAAGCTCAGAAGTTTGATAATACTTACTCACGTAGAAATAAACAGGTAGTTGAGTCCAACATACCCGGAGAAGTCCCTATCTCATCACCAGTGGAAGGTCCTGTGAACGCTGATGAGGTTACTCGAGCAATAGAAACAAGAGAGGAAGAACTCCCTATTGCATTAAGAAAGAAAACTCGAGCATGTACCAAACATCCTATTCAGAAGTATGTTTCTTACTCCTCTCTCTCTAAGAAGCATTACAGCTTTGTTACTAATCTTGATCAGATTCAAATCCCAAAAACCGTATATGAAGCTCTTGAGAGTTCAGAATGGAAAAATGCAGTAATGGAAGAAATTCGAGCATTAGAAAAGAATGAGACATGGGAGCTCACTGCACTACTAGAAGGAACCAAACCTGTGGGATGTAAATGGGTGTTCACACCAAAATTTAATGCTGATGGTTCATTAAATAAGTACAAGGCAAGGCTAGTTGCTAAGGGATTCACTCAGACTTATGGAATTGACAACAATGAAACTTTTGCCCCTGTTGCCAAAATAAATACCATTCGGGTTCTACTGTCCATTGCTGCAAATCACGATTGGCCACTCCAACAACTTGACATCAAAAATGTGTTCCTTAATGGTGAATTACGGGAAGAGGTCTACATGAGTATCCCACCTGGATTTGATACAGAGAAAGATGGTCAGGTATGTAGACTGAAAAAGTCAATTTATGGCTTAAAGCAATCACCACGTGCTTGGTTTGACAGATTCTCTACTGTACTCAAGGGGGAAGGTTACAAACAAAGTTTGTCAGATCACACCATATTTGTATTAAAAGATGGTGATCTAATAACTATCCTCATTGTTTATGTGGATGACATTATTCTCACAAGGAATAACATCAAGGAGATGGGAGAGAGTTAAAATTGCCCTCAATAAACAATTTGAAGTAAAAAATCTTGGGAAACTGAAATATTTCCTAGGTATGAAAGTAGCAAGGTCCCAAAAAGGGATATATGTTTCTCAAAGTATATATTGGATCTTCTCAAGGAAACAGGAATGCTTGGGTGTCAACCAAACAAAGTACCTATTTGTCCTAAAAAGAAACCAGTTAAGAAAAATGAAGTAGTCCAAAAACAGGAACAGGAGGCAAATGAGAAAGCGACAGATAAAGGCCGATGTCAACGACTAGTTGGTAAGCTTATATATCTCTCACATACTAGGCCAGATATTGCTTTTGCAGTAAGTGTAGCCAGTCAACACATGCATGATCCCAAGAAGAAGCATCTAGATGCAGCGTATCAAATCCTAAGATATCTTAAAGGTACACCTGGCAAGGGATTGTTCTTTAAAAAGAACAATGTCAGAGATGTTGAAATTTTTACAGATGCAGAGGAGATCAGGATAAAAGCATATCTACATCTGGATACTGCACCTTTGTGTGGGGTAATCTAGTGACTTGGCAAAGCCAAAAGTAGAGAGTTGTTGCCAAGAGTAGTGCAGAATCTGAGTTAAGAGCCTTATCCCAAGGCATTATGGAAGGGCTCTGGTTGAAAAGAGTGGCAAAAGAAGCCCATTTTCAGTTTGATTCTCCACTAAAATTCTATTGTGATAACAAAGCAGCCTTAAGTATGGCACTGAATCCTGTTCAACATAACAGAACCAAGCATGTGGATGTGGACAGACATTTTATTAGAGAAAAAGTTGAAAATGGGATCATCAATTTGTCATATGTTCCCACCAAGTTACAAATAGCCGACGTCCTTACTAAAGGACTACCAGAAGATGGTTTCAAACGCTTTGTAGGCAAGTTGAACATGATCAATATCTATGATCCAACTTGAGGGGGAGTGTGGTAATTATGAAAATAATTAATTATTGTAAACAGTTAAGATATTATGAGAGATATAGGGAGATTATAGATGAGATATGGAGATTATAGACGAGATATTGGGATATTATTCAGATGAGATTAGGATAGGATATTATTGTTATTCTCTATCTAATTGTACTCTATAAATTTAGTAGTTCCTATGAATAAAATCACGGCAGTCTTAAGGCTCCAGAAAACCTAAACTTTTTTTAATTAAATTCCTTTCTTTGCTGCATAGCAAACCATCCCTGGTATTGTTTTAGGACTGTTGTCCTCTTCCTATACTCCTAGCACACCCTACTTTTTATTAATAACTTCATATTAGTTTAAATAAGTTCAAGCCAAGAGAAGAACCATTCAACTAGAAGAGTATTTAGCTAAAGAATATTTTATAGCAGCATGTTTTCAAAAAAAGTAAACAAAAAGCAGAAAATATAGAAAGGAAAGAAGTCAAAAAATCTTCTTGGCATCTATCTTTCACCAAAAAGCATTAAAGAGAAAACATGATGGAATGGCAAGAAGTAAGAGAAGTGCTGTACTCGCTCTCCAAGAACAATTCTCCATATGTAATCTCATCAGAATATTTAATTTTCTTGAAATGATCAACTCCCTGTCAAAAAATTTATGTTTCCTTAAGTAGTTTAAAATGTAAAAAGGGTTAAATGTTAAAAAAACAAACTAAACCAACATACCTGAAGTAACATGAGGATACGTTCAAGACCATAAGTGATTTCAACAGAAATAGGTGATAGCTGGAGACTTCCAGCCTGGGGAGAGAAATATATATATATATGAGAGGGGGGATAAGAATATTATATGGAGAAGCATTCAACACGTTTATGTAACAAAAACTGGTGAAGCCTAAACCAAGAATATATTATTAGAGTACAAAAAAGTAGAAAATTTATACGCTTAAAATGAAGTATAAAATTATTCCAGTGAAATAAAACGCATACCTGCTGGAAGTACGTGAATTGAGTAATCTCCATCCCATCCATCCAAATTTCCCAGCCCAAACCCCAGGCACCAAGAACCTAGAAAAATTTTCAATTTAGCATATAATGTCAACGCAATATAAATAGGGAGATGATTGATTAACCATCCAAACAACTTGAAAGAAAGTTAAATGGCATCTTAATGAGTCACATTAAAATCAGAATAACATTACCGGACTCTCCCAGTTGTCCTCCACAAATCGTATGTCATGTGAAGTGACATCAATACCTATCACAGATATATGCCATCTATAAGTTCAGATTGAGAGTTGAATTTTTTGCAGAAAAATATTTAAAAAAGGGGCATAGAAGGAATTGTCTCATACTTCTTGGTTTTACAGTTTTAAGTAACTTATATAAAATTAGAAACATGCCCCCACAGAGAGGTATGCCTCATAACCTTAAAGTAGCCTTATTGCTTGATGCATGTGATAGGATGCAGTGAGGGCTGTAGCAGGGTAAAAAAGAGAATTGCGGGCTTGGAAATAATAGGAAATAAGGCTAATTTGGAGAGAGGAAAAAGGAGGTTGCTATGGGAGGATAAACAAAGCAAGGAAGAAAGAGATTGGACAAGGAGAAGCTCATAAACAGGTCTAATGGAAGAACAGAGATATGTCTATCTCTTCTCCATTATTCCCTTCTCTATCTTTTACTGCTTGATATACATACCAAAGTTAGGTGCCTAGCATGAATTATTAGAGCAATTTTACCACTTTTTTAATCCATCTTTAATATTAGTTGTAATAAATCAAAGGTCAACAAAACCTGACTCCATGACCTTTTAACCCTTTTAAAACCCAAACACTGGGCAAACTAAAATGGTGTCAAGTTGTCACCCCCAAAAAAAATGGGGTCAAACTTTAGAATATAAATTTCAGGGACCAAACAAATATAGAGATACAAATATAAGACTCTTGTATGTTGTTCAAGCTAGGGTAACAGGAATGAGCTACAAGCTATCGAAACAAAAAATCAAAGGAATGAACAACAATCCATGTATGAGTATCAATAAGCTTATTCAACTTCCACATGTTATTTCACGACTTGTTAGATTTACTTTCATCTTTTCATGGCATTTTCCAATTAGATGTGCAAGAAATGCTTGTAAAGTAATGCAAAAAGACTAACATTAAAAAAAAAACTCAAAGAAGATTAAGTTCTTTCTACCCAAACTAAAATGGTGTCAACCTTTATAATATAAATTTAAGGGGCCAAACAAATATAGAGATATTAAAATAAAACTCTTGTATGTTGTTCAAGCTAAAATAACAAGGATGACCTATTGGTTATAAACCTAAAAATCAAAGTAAAGGAACAAATTCATGCATGATCATCTATCCAAAGCTTATGCAGCTTTAGCATGTTATTTCATGACGTCCTTGCAAGGTTTTCCTTCAACTTTTCATGGCATTTTCCAATTAGCTGCACAAAGAAATGCTTGTAAAGCAATGCAAAATGACTAAAAAGCATTAAAAAAATAATTCAAAGAAGATTAAGTGCTTTCTACCTAAAGCTGATAGGCTGCAAATAAAAAGATCCTGAGAATTTCCAGGATCAGGCTTCAAAATGACCTACAATTAAGAAGTAACAGATATTAATGGTATATGCAGACTCAGATTTTAATAGAAAGATAGTCAAATAACTTCAATTCTAAAGTTGATTACAATATCAAACTTGACCTGAAATTGAGTGTGTCTTTGAAGCCTGTTTGGGTTTTCCCCATATCGGCTATCATCAGGACGGATACTAGGTTCGACATACCTTCCAACATCAAAATAAAAATTACCAAAAACTTCAATTCTAGGACCCTTGAAGTTTTCCTCACTCACCTTTAAAAATGGATGACCAGAAATTCAAATGAAAAAACTTACTAAAACATCCAAACAAAATATTTCCAAGAGACATCTAATAGGAGAGTGGAAACAACCAAAAATAAATAAATAATAACCAAAGGGTGTTACAACTTTCTTATCCAATACAGTATAATATTTTGGAGTACTATTTTTACAATATGACCATAGATATATGTGCCAATGATCCAATTCATTAAATGCTTCTTTTAAGGTTGATTATAACAACCCCAATATACATTATTATTGGAGAAAAATTATCTTTACAGCATCAATGGATAAGTAATGTTTTGTTCTGGATCAAATAGTTATGTAGATTTGACCTAACACTAAAACCACTTATACAAGGCAAGGAATTTAGTGACCAAAATCCTACGGAGCATGTTAAAGATTTATAACAACCCCAATATACATTATTATTGGAGAAAAATTATCTTTACAGCATCAATGGATAAGTAATGTTTTGTTCTGGATCAAATAGTTATGTAGATTTGACCTACCACTAAAACCACTTATACAGGGCAAGGAATTTAGTGACCAAAATCCTAGGAAGCATGTTAAAGATTCAACTCTTGCTCTCTATGGCTCAATCATAGCATTATCACAATTTCATCGTTGATCCATGTCATAAAGATTTGACAGGGTTTTGCGTTGACTGATAAGGGCCTAACACAAACCTCCTACTTTATTCGGGTTTAGGACCGGCTATAAACTTAGGTGTATGCAGCAAGAGTGTTGGAAGTGGGCCTATTATTTGGGCTTTTTAAGTTTACCTTTACTAAATATTTTATAATGTATTTATTGTGTTAATTTCTGTTTTATTTTTGTTTTCTAGTATCCCTTACTTTTAGGCTGGTTAGTGGGAATTTCATTATTCTCAAAACCTTATGAATTATATGATAATTCAGAGGATAAAAATTTAAAAAAAAAAATCTAAGGCTAAATTACTTCATAATTTTATTGGACATCATATATAAAGACAGGGAAAAATAGAAAATTCAGTACAAGAGAACAAGCAACAATTAATCAAAATCTTGAATAATTTCTTAAGCAAGTTTTACAGCACCTAAAACGATTTTCAAATTCAAAAGTCAAATATAATGAATGTGAAGGTAGTGCGGCAAAATTAATTGCTAGATGCTACAGAATATTCTTGATCAAATTAAACTTGAAAAGAAACATACTTCTATGCCCTCTACTTTCCTAGGAAGTTTAAAAAACTTACAAAATCATTCCTCTTCAATCTGAATGTTGAAAGTTTTGATGTGTAAACTGATAAATAAACATCTAAGTCATACTTACGCAACATTCCATGGCTCTGGACCGAGAACCCTTAAGTATGTAAGTGGATTCATAGTCCCAGCTCCAACCTGGTTAACATAGGAAAATAATGGATGAATCAAAGACTATCAAGTCAAGAGCAAATATTGGTACCTGAGCAGATAGAACTAACAAGAGCTCTTTAGCAAAACAAGAAATCAAAAAAACAAAAGTAAAGACAGCAAAATCCAAATTGGAGTACATAAATGTTAAAAGAAGAGTAGTACTTAATACCCAAAAAAAAAAAAAAGATTAGTTGAAGCATGGTACTATAAAGTAGTAGTTTTCTCACTTTCTGGTCTGCAAAGCACCATGCATAGGATGCAATCTAGGTTGTCCCAGGTAGATTCCCCTGGGCAGCAGACCCAAGAATTGATCTCATGAATTACAAGATTGGAAGGAACAATATCTTCAACTTATAGAACAGACCAAGAAGGTTTACATTACAAATAAAAAGTTACTTGACTTTGAAGATCAGATCAGAATCTCTAGTATTTATTATTTTTCCACATGGGAATATCCAATTTAAAAATAAATATCTATAAGACACTGCCATTTTCCATAAGTAAAGGATAAAACAGTCTGTTATTCATGTCCGTTATTCACAATTTAAAAATTTTATAATTATGTAAAGAAATGTTTGAGACCCAAAAAAACTTATAACATTCCAAGAATACCTGAAAAATATTGTAAAGAAAACGCCACAAGTCCACCGACTACGAATTATTAAGTTCTTTAATTTGAATAATGATGTGGAACCTGGACTTCTCCTCACCCCCTCCCCAAACTATATTTCATCTCTTGAACGTGAAGCTAAATAATCAGGTAGCAAAGGCATCAAAGCAATTATCAGGGGAAAAAACAAATGGATTTTTTGGATGAGGGGAAAAAATGGGAGGAAAGAAAATAGAGAGGAGAGAAAATGTTGAGAAGATAAAAGTGAAAAAGAAAATGTTTTCTCTTATTTTATTTGGATAAACAAGAGAAAAATGACTAACTTCGCAACGATAGTAAGTTAAATAAGATTTCATATCCAACCTCAAATTATGCATAGGCCATTTTTATAAATGTTTTGAAAAGAAAAAACATGAGAGATGTGATTTAAATGAAATTTATGAAGAAAAATTTACATAATTTCCTCCCCAGTATTGTGTGCAGTAACTTGTTCTTATTTTCAAAAATAAATAAGCATACCTAAACGCTGTTTCCTACATATAGTTGTACTGTTTAAATGTGAAAAGAGTCTTATGAAAAATCAAAATAAAACTGTTAATCGAAATTACTTTGTGTCATATATTTTTTTAACTAAACCAAGTAATTTAAATGAGATTGTATATAAAAAAGTAGCAAGTGAAATTAAACAAAACTGCAGTGTACAGGATTGTTTTCTAATCCAGCTATAACATAGCTTTCTTCGGTTCACACAGGTCCAAAGATGTTAATCAAAAAGAAAAAGTGTAAACTGAAAGAAAAAAATCAATGAAAAAGCCATGCAGACAGGGTTAAGTATAAGTAGACAGAAGAGAATGAGGGGAGACTGAGTGGTTGGCGAGGTTGTTTTGGAAATGACATTTTCTCTCCAAAATCTCTCCACTTCTGTAGCCCAAAAAAATGGAGAGAAATCATGTAGGTCTTATGCTCTTTCTCTCCCCAATTTTTCTTTCTCCATCAGTCATATATCCAAATAGGAAAAGAAAAAACAACTATTTACCTTCATCTTTGATCACCTAACTTTTTCTTTTCCTCTACTTTTCTCTCCATTTCTCCATTCAAACATAGGATAACTGTTAAGGGAAAAATATGTAAACAGCCAATGAACATTACCTCTGTGTTGCTGCATTGCATTATGGCACATCCTACAGAAGCCCAATATTCCTGCAATGCCAATAGTAACATCCAGTGAAAAGGGCGCTTTGTAAATTTCCTTTTACTCTATGCACATAACAATAACAGTAAAGCCAAGGGAATCCTCTGAAATAAGATCCGCCTAAAGTGTCTCAGAATCGAGCACATAGGACGTTGGTCACAGCAACGAACAACATGAGGCATGGAAGGATCATAAAGTGGGTCAGGCCACCAAGGATAAACCGAAGAAATCCGAACGGTCCCCACTTGAACATACATTTCAATAACAAAAACCCATGGACCAGAATTTTCGCAACCCCCTCATCCGTTCGATCACTAAAACCTACATTTCCATAACTTGAGAACCAAATGGATAGGTTTTAATGGGACTGAGTGATGAGGCTCCATGTCGTCCGTTACTGCGACTAAAGGCTCGGAACCATCAATTCAGAGGATCCGTTCCCAACACAAGCATCGTCAGAAGTTAGTTACAAGACCTGAAGCCGCTGAATGGCTTGCTGAAAAGTGAGCACAGAACCTTTCTCAGTCTGGCTCTTCGGCTCAGTAGAAGAATGCCGCGAAATCGAAGCAGTGCCAATGGCAGAGACAGTGGCACTGGTGAATTGACGGACGCAAAGCGGAGAGCATAACCCGTTGGCCGCGAATTTGCCAGCGCGGAACACCGATAGGGGGCAAGAGTGGGGCTTGAGAACGGAGACCACTAAGGGGATGGCCAGGATAGCCATGGCCAGTGACTCCGCAGAGGGGCGCCAGATAGCAGTAGCCTTTGCTGTCCAAGAAATGCGAAACTAAGGCAGGGGATAAGACGATAGGGTTTAACTTCAGCCGTTACTACGGTCTCACGCCGTCGGAATAAGTAATTATTAGGCGTGTGTTTAATAATAGTATAAATCTTAATTTAAAAAATTTTAAAATAGATATTTATATTTATTTAAAAAAATTATAAATTAAATTATAATTTTAAACAAATTCATAGATAATTTTTAGAATACTAATAAATTTTATAAATTATTTACTTATTATTTTATTTCTATTTTTTTATATATTCTTTTTTTTCTCTATTTTTTTTTTATTTTTCTTTTTCTCTATTAATATTGTTGTGCTTCTATCATCGTTATTCTTCCTATCACCTCCGCTATCGTCCGTTTTACCCTCTGTCAATCATCTCTCATCCTTACTATGCTTTTGTTATGTAAACCGTACATAAACAATGATGATAAATATTCTTGATCAATAATAAGATATTATAATTAATTTTTTTATCTTATATTTTTTTTTTATAATTTACCAATTATAAAAATATTTTTAATAATAATTATTTAAATATTTATTTATTCATAAATACTTTTTTCATAATTTTTTTAAAAATTATTTTCTAAAAATTATCTAAAAAAATTGTATAAATCATTTTTCTAAAAAATATGTTCAAACGGCCAAAGGCAAAGTTTATATTTGATTTACATTCAATTGTAAATTGCTCATATACTTTTTTATGTAAAATCAGTCCTCAAATATCCTTTTATCCGTTAATTAGGACCCCGTACTTTGCAAAATGTAGGGAAATTTCTTAGAATCAACTGGGAAAAGAATGACAATTCGTTGCCAATCTTTATCCGATCACTCTTTTTTTTTTTTTATAATCTACTGTACTTTTAAGATCTTATCTTCTGTGCCCTTCTTTCTTGTCTTTAATTGTGTAGCTACTTCTTTTTATTTATAAGATAATTTTATCAAAAAAACAGAAAAGAGAAAAGGTAATTTTTTTCGAAAAGCATTTTTTCATGAATGAAAAGCATGGTTGGTGGTTGAAATTTTCCGTAAACTTTACTTTTTTTTTTACAGTTATTCTCTAATAAAATTATTTTTATTAATTTTTATGAATTATTCTTCAAAAATTGAGTATATTTTGATTAGATTTTAGAAAATAACTTCTTAAAAATGTTATAAAACTGATTTTAGGGAGAATAGTTTTGGAAGAAGTAAAAAATTGCTTTATGAGAAACCATGATTTTGGTATAAATAATTAATTATTGAATTTTATGAGGTATTTGATGGAACATAGTTTTCTCCGCAAAACTATGAATTTAAAAAGTATTTAAATAGTTTTCTCTCCAAAACTATGAATTTAAAAAGTATTTAAATACGCTTTTTTTTTGTCTCTCACTTTCTTTTCAAACTTTTTTTAATTTAGTTTTAGTAAGTCTTCTAGGTTTAAGGTATGTTAGGTTTAGCTTCTTGAGAAAATTGATCACAAAGTTACTTTTAGATAATAGATTTTGTATGAAAATGATATCGAAAAAATAAATATTTGAATAGTTGTTATTAGAATAACTTTTTTATAGGTAAATTATTAAAAAAATATATAAGATAAAATAATAATTATATATAATTAAAAGCGAGAGAGGAGAGACAACAAAATAAAAGGACAAAAAACCATAAGGGTAAAAATCATAATTTCTCATGAGAAATCATAGTTTGATATGTTAGAAATAAATATAAAATTTATGTATATTTTTTAAAAAATAGAAAGTAGATGAAGTAGAAGAAAAAGACTTATTTACCCCTCACTCACTACAAAAAGATGTAGATTTGGCCACAACTTTTCAGCGGCGACAAAAAAAGTCGCCGCTGATTCAAGATTTTCAGCGGCGACTATAATTGTCGCCGCTGAAAGTCTTGAGTTTCAGTGGCAACAAAAAAGTCGCCGCGGAAAAAGGACTTTTAGCGGCGACTTTACTTTGTCGCCGCTGAAGAGAACACTTTCAGCGGCGACATTTATTTGTCGCCGCAGAAGCAGTGAAAATAAATTTTTAAAATAGATTTTCAACAAAACCATGGTTTAATAATGATAATAGCCAAACACTAATTTTTTTTCTGAAAATCGATTCTAACACCTAAACCATGGTTTCAGTCTTAAAACCATGGTTTTAAAATAATTCAATTTCCAATAGCTTTTTTGACTCTCACACATACCTACCAGTGGGTTTACAATTAATAATTTAAATTTTATTTGAAAAAAATAAAAATAAATACTATTTTTTTAAAATCATAAATTTTAAAATTATTACACATACCCGCCAGTGGGTTTACATATATATATTATTTTGTAATCAAACATCTATTCTTAAATTTATGATTATATATATATTATAGTAAATTGTATATGGAAAAGCGATTATGCTACAAATCATCCAAACATCTCCAATTTTTAAAATCACTTTTTCTCAAAATCTATTCTTTCCAAAATCTATTCTCCAGAATCTATTTTTCCCAAAATCTATTCTCTAACAATGTGTTTGGATCAGCGGTTGGAGAATAGATTCTGTAAACCCACTGGCGGGTATGTATATATATATATATGTAAACCCACTGGCGGGTATTTGATTTTAATCTTTTGTGCAGCAACAACACAAAGTCGCCGCTAATACATTTTAAATACCCTTTCCCCCGCCCCTCCTCGCGACTCATTTCTGCATCAGTTAGGTTGAAACCCAGCGGCGTCGCGCGAGCTCCTTTCCTCTCGCAGGCGGTGGTCATGCTCCCAGTCGACAGTCGCCGTCGTTCGCGAAATCGCTCCTCATTGTCATTGTGCAAGTCGTCATCCTTCCTTGACGAGTGCGAGTTCCCCTCACCGTTGGCAGTTGGCGCTCCGTTGAGGCTGAAATACACGGCGCTCCTCCGTCGCGCATCCGTCGCTCCTCAGAGTCGCTTCGCCTGAAAAATTGGTCTCTTCCCTGTTGATCACCTCAGACCATCAGCGTCATTCACAGTAAGTACAGTAATTTTCACCTCAGTCGCTGTCGGGAAATTTGGGAAATTTTTGTGAATTTGGGAAATACACGCATTGTGTTGTGCCTGTTCTGTAATGCCGCGTCATTGTTAATGAATTTCTTCACAGCTTGCCGTGAATTGCATTGCCGCGTACTGTGTCATTGTTCCTTCAAGAAAACTGCTTGCCCATGTATTCGGAATTATGTCATTGTACCGTGAATCTCCTACTTGTATGTATGACTTGTCCATGTATTCGGAATTATGGCAGATTATATATTTAAAATTTCAAAGAAATGGTAATAGAAAGAATGCTTTGGATTTAGTCTAAATCCAAATCCTACAAATCTAAACATAACATCAGATCGTTTCTTGATTTCACCAATTATGTACTTCAATGTCCTTCCTTAAAATGAAAGGTTTACTGATATGTTTGTTGGCTTTTGTTGTTGTATCCTAGGTCTAACTGTTTAGGGAATATAAATGGATAAAAGTTGGTTACATATTAGAGATAGAGGCAACCTATCATATATTAGAGGAGTTGATGCTTTTCTAGAATGGGCATTTAGTCAACCTAGCGTGGGAAGTCAAATACATTGTCCTTGCAGAATATGCATGAATGTTATATTTAAAGGGAGAAGAGATGTCAAGACAGACTTATTGAGCAAGGGTTTTTGGAATAGTTATACGGTGTGGGACTTGCATGGGGAAATTAGAAGATTTCAGACAGATTTTAGAACTTCTAGTAATGACAAAGAGAATGCTACTGCTAGTGAAAACTTTACAAGGATGATATGCGATGCATATGGAGTTCCATGTGTGGATTATACAAATACTAGTCATTGTGACAGCGAAGAGCCTAATCTACAGGCTAAAAGGTTCTTTGACTTGTTAAAAGATGCTGAAACTGAACTTTATCCAGGTTGTGTCAAGATGTCTAAACTTTCTTTCATTGTAAAGTTGCTTCAAGTGAAATGCCTTAACCATTGGAGTAATAAATCTATGGATGTCTTGTTGGGCTTATTAAAAGAAGTTCTCCCAGAGGGGGCTTTAGTGCCAACTTCATTCTATGAAGCAAAGAAGATAATTCGTGACTTGGGTTTAGATTACCATAAAATTGATGCTTGTGAGAATGATTGCATATTGTATTGGGGAGAGCACACACATGCAGAATCATGTCCTAAGTGTAAGATGCCTAGATGGAATTTAAACAAACAGAAAGGGAAGAAGGTTCCACATAAAGTCTTGCGGCATTTTTCCATAACACCAAGGCTACAAAGACTGTATATATCAACAGACACAGCTAAAGAAATGAGGTGGCACAAGGAGAAACACTCAAATGACGAGGTAATGAGGCATCCAGCTGATTCTCTAGCTTGGAAACACTTTGACAACCAGTACCCTAACTTCTCTGCTGATCCAAGAAGTGTTCGACTGGGTTTAGCAACTGATGGATTTCAACCATTCGGGAATATGAGTGCCAATCATAGTATCTGGCCTGTTGTGTTAGTGCCATATAACTTGCCACCATGGCTTTGTATGAAAAGCCCATACTTCATGATGACACTTCTTATTCCTGGTCCAAAGTGTCCAGGTGATGACATAGATATTTATCTTCAACCTATGATTCAGGAGTTGAAGCAATTGTGGGAATTAGGGGTACAGACGTATGATGCGTATTGTCAATCAAATTTTATCATGCATGCTGCTATATTGTGGACTATAAATGATTTTCCCGCATATGGAAACCTTTCAGGGTGGTCAACTAAAGGTAAACTTGCTTGTCCATGCTGCCACAAAGACACGCATTGTATTTCGCTAAGGAGCAAGTTGGCTTACATGGGGCATCGACGCTTTCTTCCACAAAATCACCCATGGCGCAAAAATAAGGTATCATTTGATGGTAAAGAAGAGCATATGGATCCACCAGTTGCATTGACTGGAGATGAAGTGCTCAAGCAACTTGAACACTTAGGTGATGTGACATTTGGCAAGGGTATAAAATGAAAGCGTCATACACAGAATAATGCTTACAATTGGAGAAAAAGAAGTATTTTTTTCCAGTTGCCTTACTGAAAGTACTTGCTAATACGACATAATCTTGATGTGATGCACATAGAAAGAAATGTTTCTCAGAACATTGTGTGCACGGTGATGGATTTGGTTGGAAAGACGAAGGACACAGTTAAAAGTAGGTACGACTTGATGGACTTAGGTATTAGGAGTGATATGCACCCAGTTAAAGATGGTGATAATGTTTATATTCCTCTTGCTCCTTACACATTGTCTCCTGAGAACAAACAATCCCTTTTACAATTCTTGGCTAACGTAAGAGTGCATGATACTTTTTCATCTAATATTTCAAGATGTGTCAACATTCAGGAGCGAAAATTGTTTGGTTTGAAGAGTCATGATCACCATGTGTTATTGCAAGAGATCTTCCCAATTGCAATACGTGGGTTAGTACCTTCTAAGGTGTGTGAACCAATTATAGAGTTGGGAAGATTTTTCAAAAATCTTTGTTCGAAGTCGTTGTCTTGTGAAGTGCTTGACAAACTCCAAAGTCAGATAATATTGACATTATGCAAGTTGGAGACCGTCTTCCCACCTGTTTTCTTTGATGTGATGGTTCACTTGCCAATACACTTGGCAGGGGAGGCAAAAGTTGCTGGACCAGTTCAATATCGTTGGATGTATCCAATAGAAAGGTAACATTCGTTAATTGCATTGTATATTTATAATTCATATTTATGGAATGTTGATTACTTTTAATGCATTAGGTATTTGCGGACACTCAAATTGTATGTTCGTAATAAAGCTCGGCCTGAAGGATCAATTGCAGAAGGATACTTGGCAGATGAAAGTCTCACATTCTGTTCAAGATATTTGAAAGATTTTCCTACAAAGTTTAATGTGCCACGTAGGAATGATGACACCAATGATGATATGAACCCTGAGTTTACAATATTTAAGATAAATGGGCAAGCTAGGGGCATTGTCAGTCAATTTCTCTTCCCTATGAAGAATATTGTCAAGCAAGAATGTATGTGCTACAAAATTGTGAACAAGTTTGGCCATTTATGGAGTAAGTTGCCTGACTAGCACAAAAATGTACTTGTCATATTGCATTTTTATCTTACTGCTATCATATATTGTAGGGAATATGCAACAGAGCTTGATACGCATGGATTAAGGAGTGAGCAAAGCTAATATGAGTTTCCTCAATGGTTTCGTTCACGAGTAAGTTATAACATTTTGAGCCTTAATATTTCTAGCAATTACATTTATATGAAATATCTAACATATAACTTTTGTCCTAAAAGGTGACATCATTGTCCACACAGAGCCATGTTAGTGATGAACTCATAAGTTTATCAATTGGTCCATTGACGATGGTGAATCGCTATTCCATGTTCATAGGCAATGGATTTCGTTTTCACACAAAAGACTGTGCAACAGGAAAAAGAACCCAAAACAGTGGTATTCTAGCTAAGGGTGATGACACTAATGCTGACAAAGAATATTATGGTGTGTTAAAGCATATTTATGAGTTGTCTTACATAGGCAACAGAAAAGTATATTTGTTTAAGTGTCATTGGTGGGATGTGGCTCACTATGACAAAGGATATAAGGTTGATAAGTACGGGTTCATAAGTATCAATACGCGATACTCATTACAAACAAATGAGCCATTTATTCTAGCATCTCAAGCTAAGCAAGTTTTTTATGTGGATGACATTGTTGCACCCAGTTGGCTCGTTGTTGTCAAAACAAACCCACGCGACTTGTTTAATGTACCAACTGGCAATGCTATTGATGATGGTGGGGTTCATGATCCTATGGTTGATACAGAACCTTATCAGCAATTGGTGGTAGACTTAAATGTGTATCGTTCGAGTCCAACACAACTTGATGATATTATCATTGACTTATATGGAGAAGATGAACAAACGCATACCTTAGCTCAAGGAGAATCATCACAAATTCATCAACATAATGCCATAAATACTGGTTTTAGTGATGAAGAGGATTTGCTTGACGACTTTGATAGTGATACTGAAACAGAAAGTGACACAAACATTGAAATAGAAGAAACAGATGAACCAGAAGACATCGATGAAAGTGACAGTGCGACAGAAGATTCAAATGAATGAAATTAATTGATACGGTATATTTTATCTACATTGATTATTGTTTGATTGATTGTTTTTTTCTAAATAAAATGTATATTTTTGTAGGATATGTCAGGATTAAAGAGAGGTCGAGGTGGGAAAAGTCTTTCTGTTAGATCTAATAACAATACAAATAGCGGAGGTACATGCTCTACACCTCAATCAAGACCTGATATTTCACCTCTACTACTGCAACAGCAATTTCAGGAAATGCCTATCAACTCTCCTCCTACTCCCCATACTCAAAATAGTAGTGCAGGTAAGTTTGTTTCAATTTTGTAATAATTGATTTACATCGCTTGTAACATTTAATTGTTCTAATTCAACTTCAATGCTAGGCTCTTCTACTGCAATGAACAAGCGCAGAGGAGTTTACAAGTCTGTTAATGTGAATTTAAAGACTGCACAAGGAACGAAGATTCGAGTCAAATTTTCAGATTCAATGTCAAGAGCAATTGGTCCAGAAGCAAGAGACTTTTCTAATTATTGTGGTTTGACTCTTAGAACCACAATCTCGTTCAGGGATGGTGGAGGTAGCTGGAAGAATATTTTTGAAAAATATGGTCAGGATATGATTTTAAAAATAAAGGTATTTATGTCAAATTTGTATACTTATTTAAGTTTATTTTTATTATTAGACAAAGTGTTTACATTTATTTGTTACAGGATAAGTTTGAACCTGCTGATGAAATTAGTGAAGAAAAGTTTTATACAGCTATATCAATTATTTTACAAAATGCATTCAGAAATTGGAAGAACAATTTGCACTCTCACTACAAGAAATATGAGACTGATGAGGATAGATTGACTGATCCTCCTCAAACTATTAGTTTTGAAGATTGGGAGTGGTTATTAATATATTTTAAGTCTGACATATTTAAGGTATCTCACTATCATTCTAAACAAATTATATTTTTTCTAATTATTAAATTCCTATTAATTTCTTATTAGTTACTACATTTTGTTGTAGAATAAAAGTATAAGGAACATGATAAATCGAGAAAAACAAATGACTAAACATACTTGTGGTCCTCGAGCATTTGCAGAGATTGAGTATGCTAGTGTAAGTTCAATCTATCATCACTATACTTTAAATTTTTAATCATTTTTTTAAATCTAATTTTTGCATTTTCTCGTATGTTATTATTTTGTAGAGAGATCCTACTACTGGACAACCTATTCCTCCTGACCAGTTGTGGGAGATAACGCATACTAGGAAGACATTAGACGGACAAGTAGTATGGGCTGATCCACACTCTGAACAGCTTCATGTACGCATTGTTATTTAATATCTTATTTTGATTTACTATTATCAATAATCTAACAGTTTTATGTTTTTATTATAGAGTCGTATGCACGAACTTTCTTAACAACAAGATCAAGATTTAGAGAGTGATGCTCGAATGACGTCAGAGGAGATATTGGCGACAGTTCTTGGTGAGAGGTCGGGGTATGTAAGAGGGAAAGGGTATGGAGCGGAACCTTCAAGGAAGAGAAATTGCCCTCAATCTACTGATAATTCAGTTGTGGAGAGTGTGTGTGCCCAACTGCAGGAAGAGTTTGATAAAAAATTTTAAGAGGAGAGAGAAAAATTGGAGGCTGAGCGTGCAAAGATGGAAGAAGAACGTGAAAAGATACAACAAGAACGTGTGCAGTTCGAGCAAAGACTAATGGAACAAATGGAGCAAAGAATACAAGCTCAATTCGCAGCCTTGATGCAGAAAGGACAACCACATGGGGCTACTTCTAGTCATAGTATTGAACCTTCTACATAAAATTTATGTATAAATTAAACAATTTTATTATAATTTTAAATATCTTCATATTTTAGATGATAATAAAAATATTTATTAATATTATTATATTAGAGTTTATTTAATTATTTATTATTATATTATATTTTTTCATATTACAGAAATTATTGAAAAAAATATAAAAAATAATTTTCATTTTTGTATCTTTAGGCGGCGACACAATATCGCCGCAGAATCATCCTTAGGATGTCGCGGCAGAATGATCTTTAGGCGGCGACAGTTTTGTCGCCGTTAATTCATCTTTAGGCGGCGACAGTTTTGTCGCCGCAGAATGATCTTTAGGCGGCGACATCTTTTTCACCGCTAATTCCACAATATGCGGCGACATATTTGTCGCTGCTAATTCATCTTTAGGCGGCGACTTTCATTTGTCGCCGCAAATATGTATAGGCGATAGTCTCATAGGCGGCGACTTAGCGGCGACAAAATGTCGCCACTATAGTGATTCAGCGGTGACTTTTAGACCTTCTACGGCGACAAATGTCGCCGCTGAAACTCATTTTTTTTGTAGTGACTGTGTCCTCATTTTTTCTTTACTCTTCCTCATCTTCTGCTTTGTCTCTTTCTTCATCTTTATTCCACAAGCCAATCATCATCTCATTGTTCTTCTCCATTCGATTCCAAGTGCAAGCCCATATTGCCCCTATTCTAGTCCAGACCTAGTCAATCGTCAACTCCTGTGTCTCTCCTCATCCTCTAGCTTTGTCTCTTATCTCCTTGTTGTTAGAGACCCTACAGTCGACTACTGAGTCACTATCTTTTTCTTCTTTTTCATTCAACTTCGATGACACAACCACAATCAGCCCTATTCAGGGTCTATCCCCTTCCTGATTTCACCTTATCTTTGTCCCCTCTATCTCTCTCCCTCTTCTAGCTTAGTCTCGCTTATCTGTTTTACCTTAGGATCATGGGTTACCGAAAATTGGGATTATGGCGAGAAAATGTTGCTTGTGGACTACTAAAGAGGATAGGCTTCTAATTGAATGCTTAATGAAGGTGTTGAAAGAAGAGGGAAGTTTGGACATACCAAGTTTGTATAACATAATAGAAAAAAAAAAGGATGGAGGAGAAGGGTGATAGATGTAGGATAAAAGCTAATCCTAACATTACTTCTCAAGTAAGGAAAATGAAACAAGAGTGGACGATATTATATGATATGATACACAATTCGTGTAACTTGGGGTTTCAAATGGATGATGAACAAAAATGTATCATTGCTGAAAAAAATGTGTGTGATGACTATATTAAGGTAAGGCATGCTAAATAAAGTTATTTCATTGATTTTATTATTCAGTTTGTAATTTTTCACACTTCATTATAGGTACATAAGATAGCCACAACATTCTGTGGGAGATCATTCCCTCACTTTGATGCTCTTAACATGGTGTTCCACAATAACAAGGATATTGAGGAAGATCCACATATTTAAAATAGGGTTGTTAATGAGCTTGAGATGCTTCATGACAAGGTGTTGAAGATAGAAGGAATGACTTATGAGGAGCACCAAGAAGCTTATGTGAAGTTTATTAGAAATAATGAGCTATGTGGTGGTTTTCCTGATATGTCAATTGATACAAAAGTATTTATTTTAATGAAAGGAATGACTTCATGTGTTGCTTTGCCTCATCTTTCCTCAGCTTATGTGGTATAACAATATGGCTAAATTAATAACAATGTGGTAATATAGGCAACAAAAGTATTTTTTTTAATAACGCACAACGTGGTATTTCTTAGTGGTATAGCAGTTAAAGGCCAAAAAATAAAGCAATAAGCATCTACAGTAATAGATACAAGCCAAAAAATGATTAAAAAGTTGACTAAAGTAATTGAGGAATCTAAGAAGGAGAAAGAACGGCTAGGTGAGGAGAAGGAAAATTCAAAAGCTACCAAAGAAATAGAAAGCATATGGGGTGCAAGTAAATTTTAAAAAAATAAAGTTGTGTTGACACAATAATATGTAAGATAAAACAATGCAATATATATTTTCCTATCATGTATGTACAACTTTTGCATATGATAACATGAAGTCGTCTTAGATGTAGCAAAATTTGAGTATGATAAGGTGAAGAAAACAGTAATAGGAGCTGTAGTAGCAATTTTCTATTAGATGATATTTATCCTTTCCTAAACTAAAAAAATACAAGTAGAGCTTACTTATAAAATATACAAAATACAAGTAACAAGAACTTACAAAATATACAAAATACAAGTAGAAGGAGCTTACATACAAAATATATAAAATACATGGCCAATGATTAGTTCCAAACTAATATCCTTATGCCTTAAGAAGTCAACAAACATTTCATTCGCTAATGTCTCACGAAAATCACTCCATGCATTAGATGGCTCAATTGCTGAAACAGATGGAGCATTTATGTTAGAGATATCCACGTCAATTTCATCAAGCCCATCATCAAGAGGATTCGATCCTTGCTGACGAATGAAATTATGTAAGAGACAATAAGTTATGATAATTTGACTATGAGTTTGAACAGGGTAAAATCAAGGGCTCCTAAGAATAGCCCAACGTAATGTTAACATCCCAAAGCAACATTCTATGATATTACATGCTTCAAATTGAAGCATTTACGTTCATTTACAGGGTATCTTCCATCTATCCATTCACTTAGATGGTACTGTTGACCTCGATACAGAACAAAAAACCCTTCATAATTTGTATACCCAGCATATACCAGATAATATTGTCCTACATGGGACATAAGTAATATAGTTAATGACAATTAAAGATAAGATTTACCAAAATTTGCAATCAAATTGGTTTTAATGTACAAAAATAACATTTACCTTAAGGGACTTTTAAGTTTCCATCTCTTCTATGAATTGCATCTCTCAACACTCTCCCATCAGCCACTGACTCTTTCCAACTAGCAAGGACATATATGAATTGTGCATCAGGAGAAACAACACCAAATACATTAGTGGTTATTTCTCTTTTTCTATTCCTATACTTTGCTCTTTGTTGTAATGGGACCTTCACATGTGTGCCATCAAGAGTACCTAAACAATTCTGCAACAATATACAATTAGTCAATTAAGTACAGTCAAATGAATAAAATAAAAGAAAGCACCTAATTATATAATGAATAATAATATACCTTAAACCACTTCCACTTCTCATCTGGAGAATCTTCAAGAAGCAGTTCAAGTTTCTTTCACAGCTCCCCACTCAATCACACCATACCCATCAAGACTATATTGAAGTATTGACTAATAATTTCACCTGACCTACCAAAATAAAATTATACAACCCTATTCTTCACATGATGAGAAAGGATGTGGAGAAACATTGCAACTTGCTCATCAACTAACATATTTTTAGTTGGTTTTAAACCACCTTCTATATCAAGCATAAGACATAGCTTATCAAATGTCACCCTATTTATTTTGAGTTGATTAAAACAAGTGGTATCACTATTATAACTTGATTTCGAAGGTAAACTCTCATAGGATAAAAGTCCACGATGTATGGTTGATGAGAGATTCACCTTTCTGGAACTTGTGATACAAACACTCAAAACACTGGTACATAGCAAATACAATGTGGAACCACCAAATCAACATATGCACAATTAGTTCACCTGTTTCTTCATCGATGTTGTATAAGAACATGGAATAAGCTCTCAAATATGTAATAAGTCATCAACATTATATGGAATCAACAATAGGTAACACATAGAACTGAAGCCAACGAATCCAAGTGAAGGTAAGATACTAGTAAAAACATGAACCAAGTACGAGTTATCTGTAACCAAAACATACGAATTATCAATGCCAAGGATAAGTTCATGATGTCAATAGAAAGAGTTATTGTATGATATTTGAGAGTTCATAAGCTACTTCCTATCCGGTACTCCTTGCTTGTCACATCCCAATTTTGTTCTATTTGTATAAGATTTATAGATGGAAGAGATTTGGAATGGATTGTGATAATAAACAAAAAGAAATATAACGATTAGATAAAGTTATAAATAAAAGATATAGATAAGGCTATAAATAAAAGATACTAAATTGTAAAGATAAAAAGTATTAAGGAAGGTAGAAAATGAAATATTATAAAGAAATGAAGTAAATGAAAAGTTTAAAATTTTCTAGTGCTAAAAGTGTAATTATGGAAAATTAGCTAGAAAATGCCTAAAATTGCCTGAAAATAGTTTTATCTCAAATTTTACTAGAAAATAAAGAATAAAAATTGGTTAGGCATATCTCTCAGAATTTTGATTTAAGGTCCCGATAAATTAATATTAATCTTTAAAATCTGGAGATTAATACAATATCTTTTGAACTTCAGAATCAGATAAAATTTTATAATAAATTTTTATAATTAATATAAGAATTTATGAAATTGAAAGAATTCAAAAAGGAGTCATATATAATTAATTAGAGAATTTAAGGTGAAAAAATGACACAGATAAAAGATTAAAAGAAATATATATAATTTTTAATAAGATTTTTTAGTTTTAGAAAATTATGAGACTTTTTAGAAAATTTATTTTATATTAAAATAATTTTTTTATTTTATATTAGAATAAATTTCTAAAAATGTCAGAACTATTAAAATAATTTATAGAATTTATTTTAAAAATTAGGGTAATTTAAAGACATCGATACAGGAAATAATAGGTGTCTTGAGAATTGTGCTAAATTAATAGTTTAGTATAAACAAACCCAAGATGGGGTGATATGAAGTCCCATGGTGAAGAGGAAGTGTTAGAAGTCAAATGGGATTTTTATGCTATTTTTATGAATATAATAATGTAAGAATTAAGGTAATTGTGATTAAGATTAATTAATACAAAAACCAACTAATTAAATTCAAAATTAAGGCTATGTAATTATTAGGACAAGGAAGGATATTTTAGTCCCAAGACCCTTAAAAATTTTCTATAAATACTCCCATTCTTCATCAAAACTATGGCACTTGGCATCAAGGGGAACCTCTTACCAAATGAAAACTCAACCATTCCAAAGCAATTTCAAAAGGATATTTATGGGGATTTAATCCAAGGTAGATAGAGCTTGAGATATGTAATCCTTCCTAATTTATTTACATGAGTTTTAGAAGGATAAAACCTATGTTAGTTGAAAGTTAAATTTCTCCTCTTGGAACCTTGCTGGCCGAAATGTTTAAGCAAAGAAAGAAGAAGAAAAATAAGTTAAAACTATGTAGAAAACACTTAGATAAACTAGAATTGATAGTTGATTATTAAATTAAATTGTGTTCTTGACTTTATTCTTTATTGAGGCCTTTCGGCCAAGGGCAGAACTGAAAGAAGGAGTTTAAATTTCAATATTCTAATACTTCCGTTGAATTTAGATGATGATTCTATATAGGATTTGATTGGTTTAGAACTTTAGAAGTATTGAAATTAAAAGTTGTAATTTTAAAGTATTTTATGTTACCGTTCATACTCATGAATAGTTAAATTTTATGATTTTAATATTTCTAATGGTTTTAAAATAAAAAATTATATGAATAAAGTAGAGAAACAAATATTGAAAGCATTTGAATAAAAATGAGAAATTTTAAGAAAAATTATACACTTCTTTCGGTTCTGTATAGTAGGCCATGAAGGAGTTAGAATTTCATAATTCTAAACTCATAAATGGATTTAGAAGGTAAAATTGTGTAGGGTAAAGTTAAGACATCAATTAATTCAAATATCACACCAATTAATAAAAATTAGAGAATGAGAGACTTAATGGGTTAAGAGTTACGGAGTAAGTTATATTATCTAAGAAATTGATTGTAATAAGTATGATTTTAGTAAGGACCATGATAGAAGAAAAAAAGTAAGAAAAAGTAAGAGGTAAAGAGAAACAATAAGGAAAGAGATAGGAATTAGTTGTATGATTTAGTTGTATATGTATGTAAAGATAGTTGATAAAATTTGTCATTGTGAACATTAAATCATGTTGAGGTAGTAACTTTTGATATGTAATAAAAAATAGTAAATGATTAAATAAATATATGATATTTTATCAGCACTTAGTTAACATGTCAAGTTTTATTTTAACACTAATAATATCTTATTTTAATGTTTATATAAAAAGAATTAAATTTTTAAAGTTGGGGACGAGAAACTATTTTGAGAATTTTGACCAAATAAACAGTAATTTTTTACGACTAAATTGTATTGATTGACTGAACATTTAGTCTGAAAATTATTTTTCCCTTAAAGTAAAATATATTAGCTTCAATTATCCTTTTAAACTATTTCATTTCAATTTTTCTATAATTAATTATAATTTTTAAAATTCATCATTTAGTCTAAAAATACTATATGAACAGTATATATGATTTGGAATTTTCTAGATTTTAAAAATGAACTTCAATGAAATTATAAATAGTTCTAAATCCTACTAATAGTTCTTAAAATATATAAAAGTAAGGTGTAATACAATGACAATCTAGGTAGAGTACTCATTTTCAAAAGTAATGTAAAGCTTGATCCATATAACTAGGTCTTATTTATTGTGCGAAAATGTAATCTATTATACAGATTGATTCAAATGAACCAGATTCCATAATAGCAAATAAGAGAAATGTTTGATTCCATTTCATAACTCCCAATTCCATGTTACCAATGGTTGAAGCCCATCGATGATTGCGTCGATTCTCATTAAGAGTTCGGTGATTCCCTTTCTACTCCTTGTTTTCATGATCGTTTCTGGTTTAATAGCTGAATTCAAGCCGCCCATCGATGATTGCGTCGATTCTCATTAAGAGTTCGGTGATTCCCTTTCTACTCCTTGTTTTCATGATCGTTTCTGGTTTAATAGCTTAACCCCCCCCCCACCCCCCCCCCCCAAAAAAAAATATCCGTCTGATTCTACTCGCATCATACAAATTGTCTAAACCGTCAACAAAGGTAGTTAAAGGTTTTAATGGTTTTAATATTCAGACTATTAGGCTAAGGTCTACTTAGGTATTTTTCTATAGCAATAGATATGTTAGAAAATGAAAGGAAAGTTAATTCCCAAGTTCACATAATTTCACCTTCTAATAATGTCTTTATAGTTTTTTTCCTTTTTCCTTGAGTGCTTATGTATAGTTGGCTCAATTATAGCTATTAGATCATATACTCATAATCTATTAATTTATAATAAAATTTGTGTTAATAACTGTTAACTTAGTTTTCACTAAGAAAACAAATGTATTATTTTTCTCATGTTGATCTGAATAAAAAATAAAATCAAAATCAACCCTATTACATATTATGCATGCAAAGAGAAGATTACAAGCATAATAATAATTTTTTATTTTGATAATAAATGAATTTTATGCAATCATTTTATATGCTTTTTTTTAAAACCTCTCTTTTATATTATATTTTATAGAAACTTACATGTCCCTTGTTCAACACCCACATCAACCCTAATTAATGAATTATAATTACATGGACTAATAGACATAACTAAAGAAACCATGTTAGATAAAATTATATTAAGGATTTGTAAATTAATTTTTTCCTTAAAAAAATATGGCAGTTTTTTCTATTAAGCATAAGTTTCAACATACTAAAGTCAATTTTATTCAAAATACTTTCAGATATTAAATATATATATATATATATCTTTTAATAAAAATTTAAATATTAATTATCTATATTTTGAGGGATTAGCTTAGATTAAACCCTGTTGATAATATGGCACTTTCCCTTGCGTATCAACAAGTTTCCGTGAGCTCTGTAGCAACTGGGCTTTTACTTCACAGTGGATAAGGGAACCATCCCCAATTTGGGCCATGTCTGCAATCTCTAATTATGGTTATTAGGATAAGAATTGTGTGCATACAAATTTCATTTGTACCTTGTAACAAAAAAAATATCATTTATACATGTGATCCTTAAGTTTAATTGATAAAAAAAATAAGATATATAATTATTTAGAATATGTTTGATTCCTAAAAAGTATAACTTTATTATAGTTCTAATCGCGACATTTTAAGAGAGATCCTATCTCTTAGGTGCTTAAGTTTATATTTAAAAAAAATTGACAACCCGTCTTACCCAACAATAGTATCACATGAGGAATAGAGATTTTATCTTACCCTTAAAATATAGATGAATCTAAACCCTTTCTAAAATTTTTTTTTACCAAAAATAAAAAAATCATTTGTAGCAAACAAAAATCATAATAAAAATTGTGTGCATGGAATCGCTGTTCAAACTTTGGGATAAGGTTGAATACTTGAATATTAAAAGAATAAGTGGTTTAGGTGGATTTGGTTTTTCTAGCTTTTATTATACGCATGCACGTGTTCGGTAAATTAAGAATTAAGATAAGTATACTACCTTACATTTTTTCTAAATTAAAAAAAAAATCAAATCAACATTATATCTATTCACTCTTAAGTTGATACGTTTGTTTGGTTTAACAGTGGAATCACATATCATGTCATTTGAGACTAAAAAAGATATTATAAAACTCATTTATATCATTTAGATAACTTTTTTAAAAGTAGAACAAAAAGTAAAACAATAGACAAAGGATTTCAAAAAAGGCCCGGATGTGATAATTCGCCCAGACTTTAACCAACATGTTTTATTAGAGTTTTTGGAAGAGGGGGAGAGAGAGAGAGAGAGAGTGAGGAGAGTAGAGTAAAAATAAGTGGGTTGATTAAAAAAATAAAAAGAATAGGAGGTTAACAATTTTTATCTTATAGTGTTTCCCTCCCATCTTCTCTCTCCCCTCTAAAAGTAAGATTTTTTGAAGACCTGACTAAATTTTAGTTAAATATTGTCTAAAATATTTATGATTTTTTTAAATATTCTAATTCTATCTATAGTAATTAAAACGATAAAATTATTTTTTCTCTTCAGCTTCCACACTTTTGATTTTGATGCAGTAGAATATAAAACGCAACAAAATTAATTCTTTATTTTTTTTACTTTTGAATTTTTTGCTTTTCAGTGTTGTATTTGTTACATCCGTTTTTTTCTCTTCAAAAATAAATCTTTTTGTTATTTTTCTCTTAAGTTTTTTTCAAATATAAATTATATTTTTGCTTAAAAAATCTAAATTGTGTTTTCTTAAAAAACGGGAACAAATTTTTTTTAATAAATTATAAAGATAAAATAACAATAAAGAAATATAAATAAAATAATAAAAATATATTTATTAATTTATAATAAACTCTCCTCTCCTCCCCTCCTAAATCAAATAAAAAATATTTCTTCCCCTCCTCTGCTTAATTCCCTTATCCTCTCCTATTCTCTCCTAATTAATCTCTCTTACCCTCACTAAACAAAGTCATAGGGACTGTCCAAAGCAAGTCACTCGTCCCCCACCAACTATCTTAATTTTTTGCTCGCCTCCAACATTTATGAAAAGATCCTCGGCGAACACTCCCGTAGACCTACTCTCAGAATTTATGCTACCACGAGGCATTATAACCCAAGGTCTCATAATGTTTATGCCATTTGAGGTTTTGGAAAAAAGCTTAATGTTGAAGCCATAGCCCAGCTACAACAAGTGAAAGTTGTTTTAAGGCGTATGTGAATAATTGTTTTACTATTATATCTCCATTATAAATATTATATACATATAGATGTTTTTAACTTCTAGATTTAAAAAAAAAATTATATGTGTTTGATTTGAAGAGAGGGAAAAGGAAAGTGAAAGGAGGGAAGGGTGGGAAAGGATGAGTTTTTAATAATCCTGGTAAGGAAGGGGAGTAAGGAGAGATAATAACTAATTTACTATTATGCTTTTATATATTATTTTATATTTTTTCCTATGCTATATAGATTAATTTACATCTTAATTTAAATTACATAAAAATCCACTCTCCTTCCATATCTAATTACACAATTTTGACAAAAGTATTGAATTGGTTAAATCTTGGATATTTCTAATTAAATCGTTTAATATTTATTGCACAAGTAGTTATTGTATATTATTTTATTTTATTTTGTGCAGAATTTTAGAGATTATTTGAAGATCAATTGGGTTTAAATAGATTTAGTTTTATTATCTCTATTTTTATTTCTGGATAAATTTGTGTAAATAGGAGTTAGGGAATTAAAGTGAAGTTTTATCTTTATAATATTAAATATTGAGTTTCAGTTTATTTTATTTTATTTCATTTTCTTTTCTTTCAGTGCGCCTAACGACGTTGCTGAGGAACAAATTTTTTTTCCCCTCTGATTCTCACCTAGACGTGATCAGGAGAGGGCAGAGAAGGCAGAGGAGACTGTTCATCATTGTTTTCTCTCGGCTAAGGACCAGAGGCCGACTACTGCAGCTTCGCTCTTCTTCTTCTTTGATCTTCGACCATTGACGGTGGCAATCGAAGTGGGGATGGTAGGAACTCCGCTTTGCTGTCTCTTCATCTGTTTGTCTTCTCCGATTGGATTCGTGCACGCCATCTGGATTGGGAGAAGTTGGAGCTCGATGTCGTTGCCGACCTCTGCTTTTCAGCCGTGGGTCTCGCCATTGCCACAAGTTCACAGCTTCACTGCAGTCCATCACCATCTTCACACTCTGTCATCACTTCCAGTGTCTTCTTTCTCTTCCTTTTATTTTGTGGATTCTAGACTTATTTGAGTTATGATGAGCATTATTTTATCTATGTTTAGATTGCTTTGTACTTTGTTGTTCATGAGAGGAGGGGCTGGACTCTGTGGACAAGAATGGAATGGAGCGGAGTGAGCAGGGTTTTTTTTTACATGGTATTTCTGGAATATTACAAAGTCAATGAGGGTAAAATGGCATAAGAAATTAGCTCGACTCCAAAACTCTCAATTTTGGATGGGACCAAAATGAGGTGACGGGAGGACATATTTGGGTCCTCAACCCTCCCTTCCCTTTCAAAATTTGTCAATCAAACGAGAAATGAGGCCCATTAATCCTTCCCTCCCTTCCCCTCCTTTCAAACTAAACAGATTTTTAAGGGACGTTTAGTAAGGGATTTGGAAAAGGGGGAGATTTTATCTTTTTTTTTTTATTTGAAACCACAAAATTTTAAAAAAATATTTTTTTAAAGAATTTTTCTCACCTGACCTCTCAAATTAGGAGATTTAAAAAAAATTACCTTAACTATTATATTTATATTTTTTTAATATCCTTACACTCTTATAATTGTCCATATAAATTTTTTTCTTCAATCTTTTTCAGAATTAAATAATATAATATTAAAATTCTCCTTCTTCCATCTGTTTTCATCAATCCAATAAAATTCATTCATTCACTTTCTCTCCTCTTCTATTAAAATTCAAATATCATAAATCCATAACTTTTCTAATAAATAAATTAAGAAGAGTCTTTTTTTTGTTAATACAATTATATTCATATGTATTTCTTTATAATTTTATATTTAGACTTTAATAATTATGTCTTATAAATAGAAACTATACACAAGATATTTATATTAAAGAACATACAAATGAACAAAAAATACTATATTATTTCTCCTCTTAATTTCTTGTCTTAATATTTCTTCTCTTATCTTGCTGCTTTATCTTTCTTTTATTTTCATAACAATCTCATGGAACTAATTTCTATTAAAAAATAAATTTTAATAAATTACTCTTTTAATCTTAAATAGAAGAGTTAGATAATTTTTTAGAGGATTAAAAAAATTAAATAAATTAGTTAATTAAAATAAAATATAACATCTCAATATGAATTCATATTATATACTCTCTAATATATATAAATTAGTCTATTAACTCTTATATTAGGTAAAATTAACTTATTCATTTAGTTTGTTTAATATATTTATAAAAAGTTAATTAATTTTTATATTTTGGATAAAATTAGTATTTATATATATAACTATAATCGAGGAAATCAAATATAATTTCTTTTTTAAAAATTATAATTTCGTTTTATATTTTATATTTTTCTTATACATGATATAATATTATATCTGACATTTTATATATAAAATATTTTCTCTTGTAAAGCTTTCGATGGCACACCCAAACTGACCCCTTTTTGACCACATTGGTTTGACTGACTCTGAGCTCATGTGTACATCATTCACTCTCTCCGGGGAAACTCGGAGTCCTTCAATATAAAAGTAACACGCAAATAATTAAAAAAGAAGAAGAAAGCTTTTTTTTTTCTTAATTATTTGCTAGATTAAGTTTTTCAACCTTTATTGAACACATTATTTTCTTCTCATCCTCGCGATAGTTTGATTGAATAATAAGGAGTTTAACATTTCTTAAGTAAGGTTTTGAATTCCAATTCCAATTCCAATTCCAATTGTAATTAGATAAACACCTAATCCTTCATGTCTTATTTGTAAGTTATATTCCTTCTAAATCCAATATATAAAAACTTATTAAATAATTTATACAAATTAAAAATATTAATTAACTTATTTAATATATTTTAAATTAATAAATTTTGCTATTTTATATTTATTAAATAATATAAATTTTAAATATATATATTTATTATCTATCATATCTTTTTTTATGAGAAATAAAAATAAAAAATAAAAATTAATTATTAATTATATTGTCAATCTCTTATATTTATAATTAAAATTTATTTTTTAAAAAAATTTATATATTGAATCAAAGTATATCATTTTTTTAGATTGATTATATTTATAAGACACTTAAAAATATTTGAAATTCTAAATAATTTTTTTTTCTATTTTTTCTTATATTTTCTACTTAATAAAGGATATAATCTTTTTTAAAATTTAAAAATTAAAACAATTTCATCTATCATAATTAATGAATTTTTTGGATTTAAATTATATTCTTCTTTTTATATGGTGATATAACTTAACACATTAACTAATATCTTATTGATATTTTACCCTATTAATTACATGCTATATCACTAAATTAATTATTTCTTTTATACATATATTTTCCTATTCATTCTCTTTTATATCTATAAACAAGAGAGGTAGTGCAATGATAAGAAAAAGTTACCCATAATTGGATTCTGATTGGGTTCCAAGATATTGAATGATTTGTGAGAAAACTAAAATCATATTGCCTCTTGTATCAAAAAAAAAAATCATATTGCCTCAACTATAATGTGAGAAGACACGATTCTCCCAAAACTTTTTGTTTTTTAATTTTTTAATTATATGCTGCAGACTTGAAGAAAAATAGTCAAAATCTCGATTGCGTACTCGAATTGACAAGAACAGGTAAATTAAGATATAAATCATTTTCATTTGTGTCTTTACAATGTGGAATTTATACATGTGGTAGTCATTGCCTTCTCTGGAAAGAACAATAACATAAATTCAAACTTGGAGCCTTTCATACAACTTTTTCTGGGTCCAAAGAATATTATACTGCCCACAAAACACACACACCACCAAACATTTTGGTAATATATGAGGAAAACACATTCAATACCCCACACCCACCATAAGTGTTCGAATTCAACTCGTATGAATTAAAAAGAAATTTACATGAGAGGAGTTTCTCATCAATTAAAATCTAACTTGACTTTGGATAGGAAAAAATAATTTTAGAGAATAGATTTTTTTTTCCAAAAGCTAATTAATCTAGTTTATCCTCAAATCATGATTTTAGCTCTTCAAACTTAATTCATTAATCATTTTTTGATTTTGTTTTTGGATTTTGTATGAAATTAAGCAAAACCTTTTTTTTTATAAAAAAAATAGCTTTTTAATGGTCAGACAAAACATGCATTTGGATCAGGTAATAACACCACCTAGAAGTATTTTGTCTAGTGATAGATTAGATAGATTATAAAGTGGATAAATTATGTTCAAATCTTATCTTATTAAAAGAGACATATTGCCATAAAAATTTAATCCAAATTATTCAGTTATTCGGATATTTTATAATAAAATCTAAAAAAATTAGGATATTGAGTAGTTCAAAGTTGTAAAAAAAAAGATAATTTATCAAAAAAATTAGTTAATAATGCCAAAACTTGATGACAAATAATTTATCCCCAAAAAAATAATTTGTGATCCTATTCACACAATTCCAAACAAAATATAAACAAACAAACAACTCAAATTCAGATTACACTGTCAAAACCAAAACGAACACATGTTTGTGCCTCTTTTCCCACAATTCCAAGCAAAGCAAAGATATAATAAGCAGCCAAGGGAGGCCAATAAAGAAGGGCATGGCGGCCAAATTAAAGGCATAAATATGTAAGTCAACTTAATAACTCATAATAATATTTACTTAAATTAATAATTTTCTTGTTCTAGAGATAAGCTTGTTTTTTATTTTTCTCCCTCATTCTTTGTTTTCCACATGATAAGATGATATCTATTAAACTTTTCAAGTCAAAGAAGGGCAACGATCCTTCTCAATGCATTAGGTAGGGACATGCCAAACTGGACTACCACTACGTCAAATTATAACTACTCACTACTTTATTTTAATTATTCCCAATAATTTATTCAATTTAACTAAGTTAGTGGCACAATATATTAATTAAGCAACATATGGGGAGTAGGTAGTTCAATTCTTGTATATATAGCCCTTCTTTTTCAACCATTGCCAACACATCATCTTCATCAACTTAAGCTTTTGTTCAGAGAATTTTTGTGATTCTACAAAAGAAGAAGAAGAAGAAGAAGAAGAAACAAGGAGATGGCTAGGGTTGCATTAATGGCTGCTTCTTCTTTGATGGTTCTACTTCTGGTTGTTCCTTTTGTGTTTGGAACAGACTATACTGTTGGTGATACTACGGGATGGACTTCTGGTGGGGATTATAGCACTTGGGCGTCTGGAAAAACCTTCACCGTTGGTGATAATCTTGGTGAGTCTATGATCCAAACCCATTTCATTTACTTATTTTATAATACAATTTATACTATAAAATAGATTTTATATTTAGATTGGAGTATTATTGTTCATTAATGATAAGATTTAAGTCAAAAGGAACTCGAATTTCTATGAACTCAATATCACGTTAAAAGCTTTCTCATTTTTGGATTTTGATTCTTGAGATCTGAATTAGTATGGGTATCACTGCAGGCTAAATGATTTGTTAAAAATAAATAATATATTAAATGCTATTATAAGAACAATTAAATCATATAATGTTTGGATTTTTTTTTGGGTGCTTATTTTTAGGAAAGATAGTCCACTTCATTCCAAACAGGGCGCTACCTACTCTGTTTTTATTGTTCTTATATTACACTCTGTTTTGCTGAGTTTTGGTTTAAAACACTCAAAACGTTTAACTTTTAAACCCCTAAAAATTTCAAAATAAATTGCACTGTACTTCTCTTTAAAATTGTATTTTATATTGTATATTGCCATGTACAATTAAAGTTATTTAATTTTAATGAACACTATTCTAAAACATAAATAATTCATTTGATTCCTCATGCTCAGTATGTACCCTATGCACAACCACATTTTATTTTATTTTTCCTTTTTTTTAAATTTTCTCCTTTGAGCAAATATTTTTAGTCATTATTTTCTTCTCTCCAACCACGAAAACCAAGCTAACCAAATGTTATTTTGATTTATTTTGGTAACTAGTGTTCAATTATGGCTCTTCCCATGGAGTGGACATAGTTAGTGAGGCTGACTACAATAGTTGCAGCAGTTCCAATGCCCTCAAGACTTACAGTGGTGGAAACACAAAAATTGCTTTGACTACTGCTGGCAAAATGTACTTCATTTGCCCTACTCCGGGCCATTGCAGTTCTGGCATGAAACTTGAAATTAATGTTGTAGCAGCCAGCGGCTCCACCCCCGCCACTCCAACCACCCCATCGACCCCGAAATCTCCATCAACGCCATCTACTCCATCCACCACTTCTCCGACAAATGGGTCTTCCACACCCTCACCTGCGGGCAATGGGGCAGTTGGCGGGTTTGGAGGTGTTCTGCAGTTGATGGGATCATTGGTTGGGTCATTGGCAGTTTTGGGTTTGATGAGCTAGGAAAGAGGCAGTGCTTTTTTGTGGTTGTTTTAATTATTATATGAAGATGATGATGGTGATCATGATCATCATCATGTCTTGGTTTGTTTGAATTTGTGTGATTTGTATTCAATTAGTGTTAGATTTGACGATGTTGACATATGTTATATCTTTCAAATGAATAAATTTTCTTCATATTTTAATGGTGAATTGATAATTACTTTTATTTTTCGGTAATATGGTGTAACCTCAAAATAATGCATGTTTTTAATATTCTTCCTTTTATTCTTATCATGTTAGGAACAACATGTTCCTCTCATTCAACGTTGAGCCTTGTGATTTTTCCCATTTTATCGTTAACAAAAATGACATATAAGTTATAAAACATATTAGTGTTGTTTTCCCCCTTTTATGATAAAAACTTTTGGTAATCTAATTTCTAGGGGTTTATTAAAATTAGAGTATATTATATAAATTTATGAGTATTTATAAAAATATTTATTAATTAATCATATATATACACACACGCACTCATATATGAGAGCAAAATTTGTTTAACACAATTTCTTTTTAATTTGATTAATGGTATAATCCTTTTCTAGAGCATAAAATATTTTTAGTTCTATTAATAATTATATTTATTAGGATTTAAATTTAAATTTTATTTTTTATAGGATGAACTTATCATCTCATCTGATAATTTGTTAGTTTTTATAGTAATTTTTTTTATTCATAATATTTTAATTTTCAACTTATGTCTTATGGGAAGAAAAAACTCAAACCATTAGGTTCAAGGATCTTTAAGCAGGCCAAACACATGTACCTACTATATAAAACCAAACTCAACCAATTGCATTGATAATCTGTGCTTGGTGGGGTCCACTGTACAGCTCAAAGTGACGTGATGAATTCTCATTTCTATGTTTGTTTTATATATAAAGTGACAAACTAACATGCACTCATTCTTATGACAACAGTGTTTTCAATTCATTTCATTATCAAAGAGAAGACTTTAATACACAAGCGTTGTCCAGATTCATACTTCATCTCTGTTCTTTCTTTAATGGTTATAATTCATTCATGAAAATGAAAACGAACATGGCAATCCCAAATCAATTTGTTGGTGTGGACGAATATAATTTTCATCTTATAATACACCAAACAATAATAAAATACAAGACCCGTGGAAATTTATATTCTCTCAATTATGTTACTAATTTTTTTTAAAAAAATACAAATATATACTAACTGTATTGTTATATATGAATATTTTTATATATTTTAATTAAATTATATTATTTTAAATATTAGTAGGTTGAGACTGATTGAGCTATTGTCTCCGCGGATTACCAGTATGTCTTGTTTTATGTCAATTATTTGTTTTAAAATGTGTGAATGCACGAGTCCACTTTAATGATTTATTCTAACCAACCCAAGCTTCAATTTTAAAGAAACTTTGAAAGAAAAATCATATAAAATGACTCTCCGCGGTGGCTTTTGGCTAAGCTAACGACTCCTTCATTTATATTCTTTTTGGTTACTAACGTAGGTCACACATCACACATTGGGTCAGACAAGTGGATCATTTTTCGTCTTCTTCCTTTTCTTCATAATCTTTTTGGCAAATTCAATTTTTGATTTCTTTTATTATTGCATCAATTTTTAATTTCTAAACTATATATACATAGATCTCTTAAACATGTCTATGTTTTAATCTAATTTTATTTTCTTATCATATCTTTTAATAATTCTTTTTATCCATTTTTATTAATAAAAATATAGAATAAAGTTAATTTTAAAAAGTCTATCGGGTAATTTTAATATAACTAAAAAAAACTCATAAAGTAAGCAAATCATGCATAATTTTCAGGTAATATACTGCTAATAACTCTGTCACTTTTGTTGCCAATTTTCTCCTGGGATGAAAAGTTAACAATACATTTTTATAAAGTTTTTTATTTACGCAGAAAACTTCCCAAATGCTAATATATTGTTTCAAGTGTGAAATGTTATAAAAATAATGACTTCAAAAACATTTACAGATAATTCAGAATTCAAGAAACTTATTTTCAAAAAAACATTAAAAATAAAAAAAAATAGTTATATTGAGAGAAGATTCATTATGGTTTGACATATCACGTTTTTTTTTTGTTCAAATTTGACATATCACGTTTCAGTTTCCACGTAATGATGATCTAACAAACTATACCATAATTAAGTATAATTCGGTGCAATTTTTTTAAATTGATATAGACTTTATTATCAAACATTAAATATTGAAAATGATTCTGTATACTTTAATTAACCTATAAATTACTTTAAAAAAAAACAAGTTGCGGAAATCCCACAAAAGAACAACTTCTGCCAACTAACAATATGCCTCTAGAAGAGCGTATGGTGTATTTGATACAGAACACACCTGGCCAAGTCCTTTTTATTTAATGTATCCATTTATTGTGGAAGAAACTAATTAAAAAAGAATAAATAAATTTTTAAAAAGTAATTGAAGTCCTCAATAATAATTTTTTAAATAATCATCCATTATTATCTCTTCCACCAACTCACCCCTATGTTAAAAAAGTTGGTCTATGTACATAAAGTCATGAGTTGTTGAGAGATGGTCAACGCAAGCTAGCAAGTTGAGGCTGTATTTTTCCATGGAATTTTCGTCTACATGCACGCAACTTTTCATTTTACCCTGCTTTTTCCAAATGACCCCAATTCGAGCTTTACAGAAAAAAAAACCACAATTGAAATGGGATAATTCATAGCAATTATTTTTTTTTCTTTTTTGGAAATTTGCTTTTATAGCCTTTTTTTTATAAATTAATCTTTTTGCAATACTTTTGAACTCTACAATTCTATCTAACCACTGCAAAAAAACGTATCACATCCGGGATCATGAGTTTAGTAGGTTGTGATGAGGTCGTATGAACCGAATTTTCCAATAATGTCATGAGGAACATGCTTAAAATAATAACAAACTCTCAAAGATTAAAATGTAAGGGAATAGGGACCTAAATGTATAGAAAAAAAAATTAAAGAGATATATAGGGATTAAATTGTAAATAAGAGATTTTGAGGCCCTTTTCTGCAAAGCTCATATTTTAGAGACTAAGATGCACCCATGTAGTATGAGAAAAATCTCTAAAAAGTAATCCTTATATGCTGATATAAGATCGTGAACATAGTAAATTATTAGTGAATAAGCCAAGCCTACTGTAAGAATGAGTAAAGTAGGCTTTCAAATTATCAAAATGTCCTTGAGTGACTAATTTGATCAGTTTTTCTCGGTGTGGTAAAAGGCCGATGGCTAAGAACAAAATAGTATAAATATAGAGTACGTTGGTAGATCCCTATAAACTTAGTTTGGATGGCACATGCAATAGAGAGGGGCATATATGAGGTGCTAGGGCAGTTGAATCCTTCAATTTATTATCCCCTTTCCTCGTCATTTTCGTTCAGACCAAGGGGGGAGAGGGGGAGAGGGGGAGAGCTACGAGCAATCAGTAAATAAAAAAGCAATAATGATTAACCAAGAGAAAAACAAAACCTAAGCTGGCATGTTTCTTTCTATTCTCTGTTTTCCCCCTCAAAATAGTTTTAAAAACAAGTTTTAGACAAAAATTAAAAAAATCGTTTAGATAATTATTCTAAAAAATTGTATTTGAAGACAATAAAATATATAAAAATTTATTTAGAACAATTATTTTTAAAATTAATTTTGATAATTATAAGAGTGTGAAAAATAGAGTAAAAGATAAAGTGATGACGGATAAAGAATTAAAAGATTAACATCTAGACACGTAAAAAATAATTATTTTTATTATTAATTTAAATAATAATTCGCGGTAATTACCGATAACGGTATCACTAGTACTAGGGGTCAATAGTGGAGGTCATCAAACATGGCAATAATTGATGGTAACTATCTATGGCAGTGATTGTCAATGGTTGATCGTGGCCAACAACAGAGGTTCGATGCCAATGGTCCCCCATGGTGGGGTCCTTGTCGATAGTTGGCAGCGGAGGTAGTTGTCTGCGGGCTATAGTAATGATAGTGACATGTAACGGTAAGAAATTGTATTCTTAATTGTAGGTCATTTTTTCAAAATATAAAATTCAATTGTTTTTTTTACAAAATATCTAAAACTTGTTGTGAGTTTCTATTTTTAAAAACATATTTTAATTTTTTGTTTTGCAAAACAATTAAGTAAAAATAAGTTGCCAAACAAATATTTTTGTTTTTGTTTTTAAAAATAAAAGACCGCTTTTAAAACAAGGAAAAAAAAGGCCCTAAATCTCCCACTAAATCACCTTAAATAAAAAAATACCCTTCACAAAAGTTGTTCCTTACATCAAGAGCTTTGTTCCTATAGTTTAGATTTCTCAAAGTACGAGTTTTGAGGCCAGCAAGCTAGAGTAAGAAGCATAGAAGCAATATTCTAAAAGGAGAAGAGGTAAGAATAAACTCTGTTTTTTCATAGTTCTCATTTTGAATAGCTTAAAAACATAACTTGCATGTGATTGGCTGTCCTAATGTGCTATGGTTAGAATCATGGGATTATAATGTTATATAGATGTGCTCATGATGCTAAGAAATGATTCCAAGTGGTAAATGAGAAAATGGATAAGATTCTTCTTTTAATCTAAAATCTCAAGAGGTGATGGTGAAGAGATGTTATTAATAAAAACCATATATTTCTACAATCTTTAATATAAGATCTATTTAATTAATTTGATTAGATTATAAAAGTTAGTTAAATTAGTTAATATGATATATTTTTTCTAAAATATTCTAATCATCTTCATTAACTCCATCCCTTCTTTTACTTGACTATTGTTAAGGGAGTATTAATATGGATAATTTGAGAAAAAGATAAATAAATAAAATATGTTTTATATTTAAAAATAAAATCAACTATTCAATTACGTCATATATTAAGGATATGAGAAGTACTTAAATCTTTGGCACCTTCTACTTGATAAATTTTTGTATATTCTTTTCTCCTTCCTTATAGTCCATGATTTGAATTTCAATTTACTATTTTTAAGTATTCTTTGAATGATAAGTAGAAAATATGCGTCTTTAATTATCTTGAGATAATTCTTCATGATGAATTCCAATTACAATAAATTAACCACTTTATAAATATTTATTATCATCCTTAATCTTGTACTTGGAATATTATTCTGATGAATTAAGAATATATTTGAAACCAATTTGTCATGATTAAGGCTTCTCTTAATTTCCTTAAATTTTCTTTTATATTCTTAGGCATTTCCAAATATTTTTGGAGCACTTCCAATATCCTTATTTACAATGATTTATAATCCAATAAATCATGTAGAACAATGGGACATAATTAAAATTTTCATAGTTAGCTATTAGAATCTCTGTTGTTTTCCCTCTTTTACTTGGTTTGAGTCCCTAAGCTCTTATCCAATCTATTTACCAAATTTTCCCAATTGCACCTACAAGTAGTCATGTCTAATTTATGGGTTGTACATCAGAGTAATTGAGTTAAGGTTTAATGTTCTGAAATTTTGTGTGTAGAAGTTATGGTTTGAAAAAGTTTTTCTTGAATTAATATCGTTTTAGAAGTGTCAAAAAGAGTATAGTTGTTATAACTGTTAAAAAATAATTTTTTCTTATATTAATGTTGATTGTTAATATTTTTAACGGCTAGGAGCCATATTGTTCATTTTTAACACTTTTAAGATATTGTTGATATAAGAAAAACTTATAAATACCCACAATTTTTATGAAAAAATTTTACAATAAAATTAGACTTTAACCTTAAGGTAGCATTTTAAAAGTGCTACTATTAATTAGGTCTTTGGTAAGGTTTTATGTTGGAATTAAAGCACTTCCAGATAGTGAAAACAGCAATTCTGACAGAAAATGCTACATGTGATAACCCATGTAATATAGTTTTAACAATTACAATAACAATCCCACAATAAAACTATTACACATAAAGAAAGTTCAAGACCTTTTTTTTTCTGCTAGCTAGTAAGTTTCAAAGCAATTCCATTATTATAATAATCAATATTAACTTTTACAAATTCACAAATAAATAATCTCTTGATACTACAAAGTAATATAACAAGCAAAAGCTATTTCATCATCATATTCAAACATTTTCCTTGTTGACGTTATAGTTGGACAACATAAATTAATAGTACCATCATAAGTGTTCATAAAGAAATTAATCCATCGATGCTATATATGTTTTTCCTTTTATCCTTAATATATAACATATTTAACTAATTTAATTAAATTAAATAAATTAGTTAATATAATTTTTTTAAACTCCCAATCCGTCTTTTACGTGATTATTGTTGAGGGAATATCAATAGGGATAATTTAAAAAAAACTGATAAATATAAAAAATATATCTTATATTTAAAACTAAAATTAACTCTTTAATTTGATCATATAATAAAGATAATAGGTTATTGTGTAATTTTATTATTTTATAAAGCTGGAAATGTTGGCCATATAAGCCTGCCATTGGACTGGGTTGGGTTAGTCCATTTTGTTTTCGTTGGGTTGAGATTATCTAGTAGTACGTTTGAGAGCCGACCCACATAACCCAGCATATTTTTTCTTAA